>OZ024833.1:11090654-11690654 GCA_964016985.1 Anodontia alba
AATCGACGATACGTAAAACGTCACCTGTACTTCCATTATTGCTAGCAAATGAGCCGGGACACATCATTTCCTACAAGACAGCATGTGCGCCTAGCGGAGACTCAGATAAACCTGCGCATCTGCGCAGTCTGATTAGAGCCTTCACAGGGTACTCTGAAATATCCAAGGATCCAAAACCTCTCCAGGCGAACAGCGAAGACTCTGATCAGACTGCGCGAAAGCGCAGGCTGATCTGTCTTTGCTGGTCGCACATGCAATCTTGTAGGAAATGCTGTGCCCCGGTTCAAATAGTATTAAGCTTTCTGATCCTTGGGACCGCTGAGATCGTTCATTACACGTAAAAACAAATCTTCGTTAAAAGCGTTGATGCGGGGGAAGGGGAGGAAGGGGGAGGGTTGGGGGAAGGGGTGAGGTGGGAGACGCAGGGACGTGAGGGATGCTGCTGCATTGTTTGCTTCTTTTTCGGGAGATTTCGTGTGGGTGGTTTTCTCAGACTGGATCAAACCAAGTTTGGTATATTCTATCTTTTGGCGTGTTTTGTGTTTCCAAAGGAACCTAGTTATAATTCATTTGTGATCAAAGCACTGACAGTACTGGTGGGTCGATTATCTCTGAGCCAGTGTAGGCTGGGAAAATGGTCCTGAAGGGGGACTGTTTCATTTGACCGTTAATTCTGGTAATTTAAGCAAACAGTGCAGACCCCGATCAGACGCCGCGTTCTTCGGCATCTGATCTTGGTCTGCTGTGTTTACCAATGTCTCAGTTTAGATTTTACAGATATAACCCTCTTTACACGCCACTCTGACGTCACAGTGACAAGAATAGCGCCATTACCTGAATTTCATCTAACGCGCGGTATGATTACATTGGTCATTGATAATCACGTGGACAACTACCTTAAGGAAATTTTGGCGTTTGTATACTATGACTCGTTTGTAAACAATCGGCCCAAAAATAGATTAATACAAAAGTTCAGCAAGTTTTTATACTATGGCTCGATTGTAAACAATCGACCCAAAAATAGAGTAATGTAGAAGTTCAGAAAGTACCACAGTTACAGATTGCAGTCTGTTCCAATACTGCGAGGAACTTACATAGGCTTAACATTCATTGCGCAAATTACGCAAGTATGTTACATGCGTAACATGCATAAGAAAAATATTTGCAATAAAGAAAATATTTTGCTTCATTACCATAGGAGCTTCTCTTGAAGAGAAGAATTTTATCGCTTCCAGAATAGGGGCTGCTCCTAAAGGAAAGAATTTGCTCCCTCTGGGAGCAAATTCTTACCTTCAAGAGTAGCCCGTATTTCTGAATCGATGCTAGCGAGAATTTGTCATTTTTCAAAATATTTCATGTGTGTGCGTAAAAACAATTCCATTTCAGCTACGTCACTGGGAAGAGCGAACGAACACGAACATCTACAACTAGAATGTATAGCTATCTCACTAGCCAAGCGATCGGCCCCCTTTCCCCCAAGTGATTACAAGGCTAGATCATAGCACTGGCAGCACTGGTAGGTCGATTGATTGTGTTGGGGTTTAATGACACGTGAACCCTTGTGGGTCATTTTGTGTCATCTCCCAGAGAAAGGGAGAAAAGAAATAGAAGAGATAGTAGAGGAGATGAAAAAGTGGGACTGGGAAGAAAGAGGAACAGGAATGAAAGGGAAGAAACAGAAGAAATAAAAACATTTCCCTCTACCCTTAACTGTTACAAATATAGCAAGCATTGCCAAACTTAAAGCCAATATCAGTTGGACGCCCCGGTGATATCAGATACACGACACCTTCGCCACACCCCACCACCCCTAACATCGGTAGGTCGATTGTCTCTGGGTGTAGGCTGGGAAAATGGTCCTGAAGGGGGACTTACGACTGTTTCATTTAACCGTTAATGTCCTGTAATAGGACAGAGTTTTACCGCTCTCGCTAATCCACGCATAATCTCTCGTTAATCCAGAACGAGGCTTGCGGTGTATTACAGATAACAGTGACAGATCGTCAGACCGTGACTGAGTACACAATGGAAGATTTGTGGAAATTTTCGTGACATAAGCAGTCCCTTTTCTTCTTTATTACTCTCCCCTACATTGCTTAGTGCCCCACCCCAGAGAAGATCGTTGCTGTCTGCATGACGTGATCTTGAATGTTATGGATTTTAAGTGAAACATATTTTAATCAAAACTGATTTAAGCATTTTTATTCCTCATTTGGGCTGTTCTGGTGAGTGGCAATGGGTATGAAATAGACAGCAGCAGTGTGAGGTTTCCATGTCTATATATTTTTATATCATATACACTTAGTAGAGCTGTCTTGTTGTGGCGGCTCTGCTGAGCATTCCTAGCTATGAGGTAGATAGCATTCATAGCTATGAAATAGATAACAGTAGTGTGAGTAATTACTGTGTATACTTTTCTCTCATAAGGTACAATATTCTTACATGAATATATCTTTGGATGCTCGGCGGATCTGCCTCAATGAGGTGGTTCAGGTAGGTACCCATGGCCATGAAACAGGCAGCTTTGGTGGGAGTTGTAACTGTCTCTGTATAATCCTCAGTTATATGGGCATATCCTTGGGTACTCAATGGAGCTGCCTCATGTGGGTGTATCTGGATACTTGGTGCAGCTGCCCAATTGGGACAGGTATGGTGGGTGCCCATGGCTACAAGACAGTTGTAGTGTTAGTCCTAGTGTATCTTTACATTCTTTAATTGTATACAATTGTCTTGGATGCCGGATACAGCTGCATGTGGAAACAGTTCTAATGGGTGCCAATGTATATGAAACACAATGCTATGGTGTTAGAAGTCTGTATATTCTTCAGTAATGTCTATATATTATATGTGTCAGTATATTTTCCAATGGTATGGGTATATCTTTATACACCTAGTTGAGCTGCCTCAACGGGGCGGTTCTGATGGGCACCCATAGATACAAAACAGAAACCTGAAACAAATACCGGTAGCTATAGTACAGAATTGTTAAGTTGACGCCAAAGCAAATTCAAAAAGAAAGTTTGAACCTACGATTGAATCCCATTAAAATGTCAGCCTCTTTTACGTTTTGTTACAATGCAGGTAATCTTATACCTGCATTCTAAAAGATTTATCTTTTACCTTCTGCCCTGGACGGTCTCCCTAACATTGACCTACCATGTTTCATTCACATACATAGACGATGGTGGTTAAAGTACTAACATATAACTGTCAGGGTCTCAGTTCTGTTGAGAAGAGGTTAGATGTTTTTAACCACTTAAAATCAAAGCAATGTCATATATACTGTCTTCAAGACATTCATTCTACAACGTCTAATGAAAATTATATAAGGCTACAATGGGGAAGTGGCTGTATTTACAGCTCTGGTACATCAAACTCTAGAGGTGTTGCAATATTATTTAGTAAAAATGTGGAATACAAGGTACACAATAAAATTACTGACTTTTTTTTTTTCTTTATACATGTAAGTACTCTATACTTCAAGTACTCTATACTTCCTATGAGGGCTTCAAGGAACAGCACTAGAAAAAAGGGTTCTACATTCTTAGAGTGATATTGGCATAAGATTATTTTCTCTGTTATTTGCATTGATTGTGACATATATGACTTACAGAATTAAAAATAAAATTATACAATACAAAAAAAAAAACAAAAAACTTTTGTGACATCCTGTTTACTTTCCTGCACACCACGCCTCTCCTGAAAAGGGGTCTACTCTTAAAGAATTTGCTCTCTATGGGAGGCAATGCGTTCCTTTAACGTTTGTTCCCTTTATAGAAAGGATAAGACCAATTTTAACTGCTGAATGAACGGAATGGCAAACAGTCTAGGCCTGACCAGACTCCGCGTTCTGCAGCGTCTGATCTAAGCACACGCTGTTTGCTCAGACCTGTGTATCCCTATATTAAGGGTTTTAACGGTTCTCCGCTTAACCCTTAAAGCGCCAAGAAAAACTGCATCTGAAAATGACGTCTGTTTATGTCGTCTGCTGAATATTCTTGCAGACTTTATGTCGTCTGCTGAATATTCTTGCAGACTTTTCAAACCTATTTTTGCATATAGGCAAACAGTGTGGACCCAGATCGGACTGCTCCTAAAGGAGCAGTCTGATCTGGGTCCATACTGTTTGCAAAAATGACTTTTAAAATCACAAGCAAACGAAAAGGCAGACGACTATTGTTGTGATTGGCAGTTTAAGGGTTAAAATGAGTCTTAGCAAATGCCATCTGTAAGGCTTGAAGACGCCGACGTGTGAGAAGTTGCAAACAGGTTAACACATAGAATTCTGAATGAATATTTCAGCAGGCGCCGTTTTGAAATATCTTCTTATTTTTTCCAGAAAATAGGGATATAATGCTTGCATGAAATGCCAAACACTATTTTTTGAAAAAATAAAATCAATCTGCAGAATGTGCTCGGAGGATGAGAAATATTGAACACAGACGACAACATTTTGATTTTTTTTATATATATTTTTCCCCCGAAAATAGGGTGTGACATTTCATGCAAAGTGTCTCCTAAGGATACAGTTTTAAAGAAACATCAAATACCCTATTTTCCGGGAAAATTAAGAAAAATATAGTTAATATATGTCGTCTGCAGAATTTGCCCAGGCAGTGATGAAGATGACGGAAAGTCAGACTATATATTATTTAAGATTTTTTATTCAATAACAGTAACATATAATCAACAAAACAATAACATTACAAACAATATGTTTAGCACTATATCTTACTATTGACGTTTCACCAGACATGTTAACGTACATGCGGAGAGTGTTGGTCCAGATCAGTCTGTGTATATTAAGGCTGGCACAATTTTGGTCAGTAACGATGCAATATGGAAGACAGAACGTATTATCGAGAGGAGAGTACATTCTTAGTAATGTGTTTACCCAAATTATTCGGACAGAGAGCCTAAGCAAACAGTGTAGACTCGGATTAAACTTTACTTTCTGTGTCGTCTGATTAACATTACGATAACATGCCTATTTAAATATACTGAAAATTTTACTACCAAAAAATGAAAAAAAAAATCAGATAAAAAACTCTGATATTTTTCATATACCTGCTCAAAACACAGATTGTGGGTACTCGTTAGAACCGCCTCGACGAGGCGGTTCTAACGAGTACCCACAATCTATGTTTTTGAGCAGAAATGAGAAAATAATATATACCCCTGTAAACCCCAGTTTTACTATATAAAAGTGGGGTTAAAGTGGGTCAAAATTATATAGGCATGTTTTCGTGATGAGGGCCTACATTGTTTGTCATTCACCCAGCATTTTTGTTTAAAACACAACAGGTAGTAAACTAATAGACTTGTTCAAATGTTAAGATAAGTTATGGAAAAAGAGTGTTAGAAAAACATACGGTACAGTTTAAAAAATTCCTGGGTCCAATTATTCGGTCAAAGTACCGTTTGCTTGCAAACTTGTTCAGCCAATTTCGGTATGTTTAAAAATTACCTTGATTTTGTTTATAAAAATATTAGTTTTTGCACTACAATAGTTAACCACATTTCTTTCCATCCAAATATCAGGGTTTATTTTTTATTACTTCAACTTCCGTTGTACATTGTTAATCCAACGCTCTTATGAATTATTGGGCCCTGATAAACTATTTCTGGCTTCCGGTGCCAGGTTGTATGTTGCGCTTTGATCCTATAGACTTACCCGATCAAAGATCAGCTGTGTGGTCTGGTGTTGGCTATAAGCTCTCGTTGGCTTTAACAAACTTTCGCCTCTACCCGACTTCAGACAGTCATCTATATATTCCCAGCATGCATCAGCGAGATCCGGCAATTCAAACTGCATCGCACCACATAACAAACCTGTAATAAAACAGAAATCGATGAAAATCTTGACAGGACATTCACTCCCACAAACACGCACACAGATAGACAGACAAATTCATACACAGACAATACTGTATGTGTTCGGAATTGGCCTCTTCGCATATGCTTTTCTGCATATTCTGATGTAGCCCCGTCAGGCAAATTTATTGTCATATTCTACTCGGTTTGACATGTATATTTACCATTCGTGGATACATGCGCAGGCTGATCTGAATGTTCGCTGTGCGCACATGTCCGACGGTGCGTTTTTAGCATTGCGGTTCATTAAAAATAATTTCAAGGGCATATATGATGCGAAACGCACGAAAAGGGCCCTTGTGCTAATTTCGGACAACACAGGCCCTGATCAGTCTCCGCATACGCGCAGGCTGATCTGGGCCTTCGTTTCTCGCTTACAGAATCAATGGATACTTCAGTATATGTCGACGTACAGATAATGTCCAGACCAGAATTACGGATGCTCACGCTTGTCTGGACAATCGCTGTTCGCATACGGTATAAGGGCCTTTTCCTATGTTGCGCGTCATACACTTTCAAAGAATGCATTAAACTGATATGGGTCCATTTGCCTGCCTTCCTTATCATTCTCGGTTATTTTAAGGGACATAATTTGGCCCTGGCAGGAACTCGCTATATATAGTCTGGTCTAGACTGGCTCCAGTCTCCGGTAAGTAAATATTTATTCTTATAATCCAGTTTAGTGACCAGCCTTTATAGTCATGATATTATTTTGGTTTTATATTAGTGGATTATAGGAATAAATATTTAGTCACTGGAGACTGGAGCCAGTCTAAACCTGGTCCAGAAGACAACGAATTTTTATTTGTGTGTATGTGCGTGTTCATTAGTCGCATTGGTCTTGCTTTTAAGGGTCTATCTTCACTACAGCTGGTGTCTCCCTGTACTTCCCTAAAGTGCCTAGTTAGAACCCTACATATTTAGACAAACAATATTTTCTCCTGTAATACTTTATTACACTGTCCTCCGAAGCATTTTATAGCAAACTGGGGGCAGCTTAATTTCATTTAGAAATAGTATTTTCAGTCAACAAAAAAATAAGGTTTTATCAAAATTTGCTCCCGTCAGCAACCTTTATAGGTTTATCTTCACTACAGCTGGTGTCTCCCTGTACTTCTCTAAAGTGCAGTTGATATTTTCTGACCATTTGTAATCACTGAGCTCATGCATGTGTTTATAATGCATATGACAATAACCGATGATGTCTAGACGGTCCGAACTAATAAGTCTGGCCTGGACAACTTCGACACCTCGGTTATTTTCGTGTGTATGTAGGGGGGAGGGGGGTGATTCTGAGGGGTTCGAGGGATTCAGAGGGGTTCGAGGGGTTCAGTCAAATCCCCATTTGATTCAAAATTTCATTTTCATGGAAAATTTTGGATACGGCTGACAAATTTGGGATACCATATTTACCCTAAATATTCACAACCTTTACTCTTTACCTTATACTTTTCTTCAAAAAGTGAATTTTACTGCCTATGAATGTATTGAAATTGCTGGATGAGTGACAAACAAAGTACACCCTGATCAGACGCCGCGTTCTGCGGCGTCTGATATGGGTCTACACTGTTTGCTCAGACCTGTCTGTCCGATTACGTATAGTAAGTACGGTAATTTGATCAAATCGAACCCTTAGAAATCATCGTGGATCCGCCCCTGGTTTGTGTGTGTGTGTGTGTGTGTGTGTGTGTGTGTGCGTGCGTGCGTGCGTGTGTGTGTTCGCAATTATTATTTCTTTTAGGGTAAATAATAATTTATGGAAAGATTACCTGAAACATTTTCATGTGTAATGTACGCCGATCCTGAATGGACGAACTTAATCAACATGTGGAACACCTCGGCATCATATTTACGGACAGGAATCATCAGACGATCACAGGAACCGGAACACTTGGAGGATTTGGATGACTTCTTGATTTTCTTAGACTCTTTACGCATGAGCAAGTGCTTCACGATCAGTTGATGAAATATTCTAGAAAAAAAAGATATAAACTCGAAATTAAGCCATTCACTATTAACAGCAACAATACTATTCATTTAGTGTTAAGAAGCAATACTAGACGAACCACCCGTCTTGCGATTCTTGAAGTGCTAATCACAACTGTCGGCTCGATATAAGTGAAATATTCTTGAAAGGGCCGTAAAACCTAAATAAAAAAAAAAAAAGAAAGAAAAAAATAAAAATCACAACTGTAGCAGATGACAGTTTGCGCGCGCGCGCGTGTGTGTGTGTGTGTGTGTGTGTGCGTGCGTGCGTGTGTTAGTGTAGTATTTTTTAGAGAAAATAAAAATTGAAATTCCAATGAATTGTCTGCCTTATTTGCTTGTTTTTTCTCTGAAAATTAATTAAAAAAAACAAAAAAAAAAAAAACAAACCCAAAAACAGTCTATTGTCTTCTTCAGTTTTGCTTAGGTTAAATTCTCGTGAAATATGAAGTACTATTTTCTCTGAAATAATAAAAAAAGTAAGAATAGATGTCATCAGCTAAAACTTAAATAATGGTGCTCAGCACAATCCTCTGGAACCAAATTATACCGTACGCTCACCTCTCTAATACAAAGACGTAGAACACTAGCTGCTCTAAACAGTGACACCAAATACTAAATACTTTAAAGTAAAGCTACCAAACATTCGCTCCTATCTCAGTTAAATAAAATGTCATAAGTCACCCAACATTCTGACGACGTACATTAAGTTACTTCCCTAGCGGGCACATGGCATTGAAACATCTATTTTCGACATACAACGTTGAAATAATGTCTTTTCAACGCTGATTCAACGTCTTGACGATGAATCAATGTTGAATCGACGTTATTTCAACTATTTTCGACACACAACGTTGAATTGACGTCGTTTCAACGTTGTGTGCCTACTGGAAGTGGCTAGAGGTCCGTTATTTTAGAACAGACATCTGGTCCAAACCATGTTCTACAAGATGCATGTGTACTCAGTGAACATCACGAAAACATGCCTATATAATTTTGACCCCCTTAAACCCCACTTTTATATAGTAAAACTGGGGTTTACAGGGGTATACATTATTTTTCTTATTTCTGCTCAAAACATAGATTGTGGGTACTCGTTAAACCGCCTCGGCGAGGCGGTTCTAACGAGTACCCACAATCTATGTTTTGAGCAGAAATATGAAAAATATCAGAATTTTTTACTTGAAAATTTTCATTTTTTGGTGGGAAAATTTTCAGTATATTTGAATAGGCGTGTTTTCGTAATGAGACTCGGATAAGCCTGAGCACCCGCCCAGTCTAATCAGAGTCTTCACAGGGCACTCTTTGGGTAGCCAACGATCCAAAGCGTCTTCAGACGGTCAGCGAAGACTCTGATCAGACTGCGCGTATGCGCAGTCTGATCTGAGTCTTCGCTGGGCACACATGCAACCTTGTAGGAAATACTGTCAAATTATATCGAATACCCACCTGCTTCTTACTGAAAGAACCGCCTTCAATCCATGTACCGGTATCTCTTCAGGTCCAACCAGGAATGTGACATCACACATTTCAGGTATTGACAATATGAGCTCTAAGCTGTCGCAGAGATTCGTTGCACTGTTGATTTTCATCACCTCGGACTTGATCTCACAAGATCTCGCAAAATCTTCCTCAAGGTCATCTGATAACAACGATCCTCCATCACTACCATGCGATGACACTGAATCTATATCCCAGGTCTCAGCAGAATCATACCCGGACGAGGAATCTGCAACACAAAAACGATGTTAACCCTTGAAGTGCCCAACAAAATTGTAGCAGACGACCTTCTATTTTTTTTTTTTTTTTTTTTTTTTTTGTCAGAATCGATTTCACATGAAATGCCAAGTCTTAATTTCCCTGAAAAATACAACAACAACATCAACATAAGAATGATAATCATGTCGTTTGCTGCAATAATGTCTTCTGCAGTTGTGATAAGCGCTTAAGCGTTAGAATATTTACCAGACTTGACAAAAGGAGTGCATTTACTATCAATGCGTGTCCCTCAAAACCCAGTCTGGGTAAAACTGGGTACACCAAATATAAGGCTCCCAGCTAGCATTCTTTATAAATCTAAAGCTCTATACCCTATATATCGGCCCGCTATAGATTTATGTAGCATGCTTACTGGGCAGCGTTGTTATCGAGCACATGTTAAATGCGCAGATTCATATGGGCCACGCCAAGCAAAAAGGTCCCTTCGAGCATGCGCAACAATGCACAGGTTCAGATTCATTCAACGCATGCGCAAAGCTGATCCGGGCATTTGCTCTCCATTGATAACTTCCAGAGTGTCTACTCATTCGTTTGCGGACGGCGAAGGCCCTGATCAGACTGCGCGGATGCGCAGGCTGATCTGGGCCTTCGCTGTCTGCATATGCCTGAAGAGACGTTTTCGCATGACGTAGCTCATATCATCCTGCGCGTTTACACAATCTCAGCAGGGTTTTTGTCTTCCTTGATACGTTAAACAAATATGCTGTAAGCGAACAGCGATATCCGTCTGAGCAGACTGTGGATGCGTAGGTTGATCTTGGCCTTCGCTGTCCGCATATGCCCGAAAATTCATTTTCGCCTCGCGCGACCCATTTATACCGGGAGCTGGAACGTGCGATACAGTATCGGACATTTGCATATACCTTTAGACGTGCACGAGTATGTAGACCTACCTTTGCATATATATATGTACCTTCGGACATATACGCCGAGCGAAGACTCAGATCAGTCTGCACAGTCTGACCAGGGCCTTCGCTGTCCGCCTCTAGAAACCGTAGATCCTGAGCGAGCGCCCAGTGAAGACTGATTAGACTGCGCAGATGTGCTAACTGATCCGAGTCAAAGGTATATTTTCTCGCGTTGAGGCTCAATCAGTCAGTCGGCCACAAAGGAGAGAATATATGTCCTACCCAGTTCATACACGTTCTGTTTAAGTTCCGAAAATTATGATAAAATAAAAAAAAAAAAAAAAAAAAAAATAAATAAATAAATAAAATTCAGACGTTTAACAGAAATTACGATTTCCGAATCAGTGAAATTTCTTCAACCTTTATACCACTCTCTGGGCAAATTTTGCAGGCGATAAACTGATGAGGTTTTTCTCATTTTTCCGGAAAATTTCAAGCAAAGAAGACAATTTGCATGAAAAGTTAAATCCTAGATTCTTGGGAAAATGATACAGACTGTTTCAGAATGTCGTCCGCTGAAATCTTACCGAGCATGCTAAGCGTTGATCTAAGCACAGTCATGGTAAAATTATTACAATAGCGCTAATCACAAAATCAGCAGATTACATTTTGAAATGTTTCATTACGAAAACACGCCTATTCAAGTATATAGAAAATTTTACCTCCAAAAACTGAAAAAATGCAGATGAAAAACTCTGATATTTTTCATATTTCTGCTCAAAACATAGATTGTGGGTACTCGTTAGAACCGCCTCATCGAGGCGGTTCTAACGAGTACCCACAATCTATGTTTTTGAGCAGAAATAAGAAAAATAATGTATACCCCTGTAAACCCCAGTTTTACTATATACAGGTGGCGTTTAAGGGGATCAAAACTATATAGGCGTGTTTTCGTGATGTCAGACATCAGAAGACTTGCTATTTCATGCGAATCGTCTGTTGCTGCTTAGCAGACGATTGACAAATGAAGTATCAAGCTTAACTGTGTCTGAAAAATAATATAAAAAAATTAGAATGTCGTCTGCTATATGTATATTTTTTTTTTCTTACCATCGTGATAATTATTACTCCACTGTTTTTCTTCATTCTGAGATTCAGCCAAGTCCATTAATGGTACAGTCTCCATTGTTAATTACTTTATACAACCCAGACAAAAACTAACACATTAACACTATAAAACAGAATGTAATCTAAGGTAAAAATCTGGCCCTCTTATACCTACTGATTAGATTGAAAATATGACATGCAAGCTACCTGGACACAGAGTGAATTCAGTTGTTCTTGGCAGATTTTAATTCACTAACCATTAACGCATGTTATACTCATTTTATTTTGACAATTTAATTGCACTGCTTGGTGCGAGTGATTTGTCTTTAATTACTCCGCAACGATGACACGCCTCGTTAGTGTATGATAATTTTTTCTAGATACTAATGTCACTTCTGAGCAGTATCACGAAATTTTGCGTTAAAATATTTTCTGGAAATTAAAAAAGATATCTAGATAATTTAAATTATTGCGATAATGGTTTCAGGAAAACATTTTATTTTCTGGAAAATTGAGAATATTATCGCGATAGCTACCTAGCTATCTCATGGCAGAAATATGCCACCAAACGTAATAACTTCGTTTCGACGTCCTTAACGTTATTCATCACGAAAACATATCTATATAATATTGACCCCATTAAACCCCACTTTTATATAGTAAAACTGGGGTTTACAGAGGTATACTTTATTTTTCTTATTTCTGCTTAAAAACATAGATTGTGGGTACTCGTTAGAACCGCATCGCCGAGGCGGTTCTAACGAGTACCCACGATCTATGTTTTGAGCAGAAATATGAAAAACATTAGAGGTTTTAGTCTGAAATTTTTCAGTTTTGGGAGGTGAATTTTTCTATATATATGAATAGGCGTGTTTTTGTAATGACGACGTTGTGTGATTGCTCGGAAGCAACTTACCATATAGTCGTCCCATACTTCATTGATGTCACATCTATTCCAATACTGAGCTTTTCTATTTAGGTTGAGGTAATCGTCCATGTCCAGAAGTGCGCTAAAAGACGGTATCCCTTCTGAACGCCCTCCAGAATAACTGCGAAGTTTTTTTTTTTTTAACTTTTCTTATTTTATCACAAAAATGTATGTTGTGTGTACTCATTAGAATCGCCTCTTCGAGGCGATTCTAATGAGTGCACTCAACATACAATTTTTTTTTTATAATTTTATTTTCAAATCAAACAAAAACATTTACAAAGCATTGGTGATTATACATATATATGGTTTACTTAGTACCATGAAATACCCATCCTACTAAATATTTTTACGGACTAAAGATGAGAAAATAAAAAAAAAAAAAAAAAAAAAAAGAATTAAGACAAAAAAAAAAAAAAAAAAAAAAAAAAAAAAAAAAAACACAAAAAAAAAAAAAACACACAAACACACAAATAACTGCGAAGTTTACAAACTTTAAGATCACTAGGAAGTGACACTGTCATGCTGTTGCATAAGAAACAATAAACGTTTCGAAATGATCTGACAAGGCCAGGGGTTGTGCTTTCATGAAAGTAGGGCCAATAGGATGCCTTGTAAGCTTTGGCAATGGCTGCGTCATATGTTTTCCACAAACCAGTCATATTACACTCATTGATTGTTGTAATATGACATGCAAATGCTTCAGCACGCACCTCTTCAGTCTTCGGAACTTCGTTATGAGTGCCACAACTACTTGATAAAAGAGCATCCAATATAGTCGATGTTTCTGACGTCATTATTCGGGGACAAAAAGTACGAAGAAGCCAGTACATGTGCCATATGTAACGTGTTTCATTGCCACTTGTTACATTTGTACCCAGCTTGCATTCTGCTGAACTGAATCTTAACTGGACCATTATCGGCCCGACAGGATACCTGTCCGCCAATAGCGTTCCGATATACAGTAAACCTAAACTGGATGTTTCTTGTGTGTATGTGTGTGTGTGTGTGTGTGTTTGTGTGTGTGTGTGTGTGTGTGTCTTTTTAAACTAAATTGTCTAGAAAAAAATATCGGCCCGAGAGGATACCTGTCCGTCGATAAATCAAAAATAGCTAAAATTATTCCCATCGAAAATCCTATATGGCAGTCATGGTAGCCATCTTTTAAATCTATTTTTGGCTTCTTCTGCTGAACTGAAAGAGCGATTGATTTGAAACTTGGTAGGAAGCATCGGCGTGGCTTGTAGATCAAACATAGCTAAAATTGTTTCCAGCAAAAATCCAATATAGCCGTCAAGGTAGCCATCTTTTAAATATATTTTTGGCTTCTACTCCTGAGCTAAAAGAGCAATTGACTTGGTAGGTAGCATCGGGTTGACTTTTAGATCAAAATTAACTAAAATCGTTTTGATCGGAAATTAAAGGTGGCCGCCGTGGCGGCCATCTTGAAAATCTATTTTGCTTCTTCTCCTGAACTAAAACGACAACTGATTTGGATCTTGGTAGGAAGCATCAGAGTGACTTGTAGATCAAACTAAGCTAAAATCCTTCCGATCAAAAAAAAAAAAAAAAAAAAAAAAAGATAGCCGCCATGACTGCATTCTTGAAAATCTATTTTTCGCTTCTTCTCCTGAACAGAAAGGCCACTTGACTTGACACTAGGAAGGAAACATCCGGGTGACTTGTAGATCAAAAATAGCTAAAATCATACAATCCGATATCCAAGATAGCCGTCATGGCCACTATCTTCAAAATTTATTTTTGTTTCTTCTCCTGCACAAAAAGGCCATTCGTCTTGAAATGTGGTAGGAAGGATCGGGGTGACTAGTAGATCAAAAATAGTAAAATCCTTCTGATCGGAAATCGAAGATGGCCACCAAAGCAACCATCTTGAAAATCTATTTTTCTCTTCTTCTCCTGAACCGAAAGGCCAACTGACTCGAAACTTGGTAGGAAGCATCAGGGTAACTTGTAAATAAAACAATAGCTAAAACTGTTCCGATCAGAACTCCAAGATGGCCGCCATATTCGCTACATATATCTTAGAAATCTGTTTTGCGTTTCTTCTCGTGAACCGAAAATCCAACTGACTCGAAACTTGGTAAGAAATACCTGGGTGACTTGTAGATCGAAAACAGCTAAATTTGTTCTGATCGAAAATCCAACATGGCCACAATCTTGAAAATCTATTTTGAACTTCTTCAGATGAAAAAGGCCAGTTGATTCGAAACTTGATAGGAAGTATCAGGGTGACATGCAGATCAAAAATAGCTCGGATATCCAAGATCGTCGCCCTAGCAGCCATGTTGAAAATATGTTTTGATTTTTTTATTCTGAACCAAAAGGTTAATTGACTCAAACTTCATTGGAAGTATCGAGGTGACTTGTAGATCAGAAGTAGCTAAAATCATTCTGATTGGAAATCCAGTATGACCGCTATCTTGAAAATCTAAATTGAATTTCCCTTGAGCCGAAAGGTCAGTTGCTTCGAAACTTTTCTGATAATCAGGTACGATACAGGGCCATTTTGATCCTCTTTTCTAGGGCCCTCTACTGTTTACCATTAAGGAAACAGGGTTTTAACGAGTACCCACAATCTATGTTTTGACCAGAATTATGAAAACCTTCAGAGTTTTTCGTTTGAAAATGTTGAGTTTTCGGAGGTAATTTTTCCTATATGTTTTCGTAATGAAGTTGGCCCAAGGGTAAATACTCAATCTACACAGTCTAACAGAGCCTTCGTTGTCCGTACGAAGAACTTTGCACCTTTGGCTAGCCAAATTGCGCCTTGCGGAGTTTCTGATAAGACTGATCTGAATCTTCGCTGGGTGCACATATCCGACGGCACGTTTCCGGACGTTTTCGGACATTTCCGGATGTTGTGGCCCAATTTATATTCTAAACCCATTTAAGCCTAGCGTTCCATTAAAGAAATATAGGCAAAAAGTGTGGACCCGTACTTCACTTTAGTTTGTTTCGTATATTCTGGTCAACCGTGATCACTGAGTCCGTTCCGTTTGTAAATTCACACGCGGATCGCTGACGATACCGAAATTAGCAAGTCAGGCACAGAAAATCCACACTTCAGATGTTTCCAGTCTTAGGTTGTTCACAGTGATCATTTCTCTTAGAATCTATTAAATGGATTTTTGTTTTCGAATTTGTTAACAGTCAAACAAGAATGAACATGAAGTTACCCAGGGAAGGCCAAAATCGCGAACCGTAGCCTTCTTGAGTCACCTACAGAAGTAATGAGGAATAAACGATGACAAGAAACTATGTTAGAGCTATAAGAAACGACACACAAATGTGCCGCGCCTTTCTTAAAAGTCGGGCATATGGGGACAGCGAAAGCCCAAATCAGACTGCGCGGATGCGCAGTCTGATTAGGGCCTTTGTAGTCCGCTTACAGAATCATTGGGCACTGTTAAATGTATCAATGGAGAGCAAATGTCCGAATGAGATTTTGCGTGTGTACTGTACATTACGAAAACACGCCTATTGAAATATACTGAAAATTTTGCCACCAAAAAAATGAAAAATTTCAGATAAAAAATTCTGATATTCTCCATATTTCTGCTCAAACCATAGATTGTGGGTACTCGTTAGAACCGCCTCGGCGAGGCGGTTCTAACGAGTACCACAATCAATGTTTTTGAGCAGAAATAAGAAAAATAATATATACCCCTGTAAACCCCAGTTTTACTATATAAAAGTGGGGTTTAAGGGGGTCAAAATTATATAGGTATGTTTTCGTGATGAGAACCTGAATTTGTGCATTTTGCGCACGTTCGAAGACACAATTTCTCGCTTAGCGCGGCCAAAATAAAAAAAAAATGTAACAGAAGACAACCAATGAATTAAATTAACTCCCTCCAAACCTGACCCTTATCCCCTGAAGCAGCTCTTGACAATAACACCAAATACAAAATGAACTAGAACCGTGTTCGCAAAACACTATGCCCACAGCTATACGCTTGTCGATACAAAAAGCCAAATTTGAAAAGGAGCATAACTCTGACATATGTAAACCAAAATTCATCAAAATTTAATCAGGTCATAAACATATTCGTTTAAAACAGCATACAAAATTTCATGGGCCTAGCTTAAGTGGCTCTTCAGATATTTTGCTTCTGAGATTTTCTAAAACTTCATTTGCTAAAACGTCTAATACCGGCCTCGTTGGCTCAGTTGGATGAGCGTCCGACTGGTGATCAGGAGGTTGCGGGTTCGACGGCCGCCGGATCGATAAGATCCTTTCGTGGAGATTGATCATGGAATATTTTCTTCGGTCATTCACTCCCTTAAGCTGATTCAAGAAGAGCAACTGTCAGTTTCTGACGAAAGAATATGCACAATACTGGTTATCCTGATAGAGGACTAAACGTGTCCAGTAAAAGCGTTGTTAAGTAAACTGACCGCGCTCGACATGATTCCAATGGGTTGACTGGGCATTAAATCTCAATATAACACAATGCCTAAGTCTGAAAACGGACTTAACTCCACCGTGAAGAATCTGCCAAAAAAAATGTAAAATGTACGGGTCAGCTAATTTTTCATCTGTCTTTTTAGTACTTTTAGTACTTATACAGTCTAATGTTAATGGCTCACACATCTATCAGACCGCAAGAAATTGTTCGAGAAGACAGAAATGAGAAAAAAAAAGACATAAAAGAACTTATCAGATTTCTGTTCGTTTCCAGCCTTGACTATTGCAGCTTTTGTCAATTGCGCCGTATTAAATAGTCTACCAATGATTGTATAATATGAACCGAAACGTCAGAAAACGTACCTTCAAGCAGGTGCTTCTGACGTAGTCTCAAATCAGTCCGCACATCCACACAGTCTTTTCATAGTCAACATTGTCCGCGTGAAGCAGCTTTTCATTATTGACTATCCAAAATACGCCGTGAAGAGTCTGATCAGACTGCGCGACAGCGCAGGCTTATCTGAATCGTCGCTGTGCGCACAAGGTACGTTTCCTGAAGTTTTATGACGTTGTGGCTCATAGGGAGTGTGGAAAGAGTTTAACGCTTTAATTATAGTGTGAACGTATGTCGCACGTTCGCCCCTTGCTGCCTGCAATTTAAAACCTTTCACTGTTAAACGGAAATGTTTCTGTTTTAACGCTTAGTACTCTGGGTACAAATTTCAGCAGACTTTTGAAATAAACTTCTTACTTTTTTTCAAAAAAAAACAAGCCAGAAAACAGAATTTGACATCCTGTCTTCAATCCTGTTTTCTGTGAAAATTAAGAAAAACTATCACCTATTGGTTGTCTGTTGGATAAGCCCAGAGAGTGGTACAGCAGGTTAAAGTTGAACTTTGGAACCTTATAGATCGCATTTTTATTTGTTTGTTTGTTTGATTTTGTTGTTTATGTTGTTCTTTTGTTGTCCGAGGAGGGGGGAGGGTGGGGATGGGAGTGGGGGATGGAGGGGAAACACACCGGTTATCCATGTGCAACTAACGCGACTGGCCACAACTAACGCGACCCAGTTTGTTGACGTCACGGATATATTCGAGGTGAGTAAACGGGTTTTTTATTTTTTTTGCGGGGTGGGAGGGGGAGGGGGGGGGGGGGGGGGAGGGGGAAGCATTTCTTGGAGAGCAACTTTGTAGTAAATTTGCACAGTTGACATAAAATATAAGATGATATTGCCGGTCGCAGGTGAAGTAGAGAGGAAATCTGCTCATGTAAACAGAAGTTAGATTGTATTTTCTTCAGGCCTGCGTGTTTTTATCCATATTATCGTGTTTGGCAATTATTTTCATACCATTATATGAATTTCTGTGCGTATTTTTTTTTTTTATAAATGAGGGACTGCTGAATATCACAGGCTTCTGTAAATACCATCTGCAGAACTGAAGGTTTCTTCTATGTTGTCTGTTGGATAAGCCCAGAGAGTGGTACAGCAGGTTAAAGATGAACTTTGGAACCTTATAAATCGCATTTTTGTTTGTTTGCTTGATTTTCTTGTTTATGTTGTTCTTTTGTTGTCCGATGGGGGGGGGGGGGGGGGGGGGGGGGGGGGGGGGGGGGGAGGGGGGGGGGAGTGCGGGGTGGAGGGGAATCACACCGGTTATCCTGGTGCAACTACAGATGTAACGTGACGGGCCACAACTAACGCGACCAAATTTGTTGACGTCACGGATAAATTCGAGGTGAGTAAACGGTTTATTTTGGTCTTATTTGGGCATTTCTTGGAGAGCAACTTTGGTGTAAATTTGCACAGTTGACATAAAATGATATTGCCGGTCACAGGTGAAGTAGCGAGGAAATCTGCTCATGAAAACAGGTTAGATTGTATTTTCTTCAGGCCTGCGTGTTTTTATCCATATTTATCGTGTTTGGCAAATATTTTCATACCGTTACATGAATTTCTGTGCGTATTTTTTTATGAATGAGGGACTGCTGAATATCATAGGCTTCTGTAAATACCATCTGCAGAACGGAAGGTTTCTTCTTTGTTGTATAAATTCCACGATCAATCAACCCTATTGGTTGTCTGTTGGATAAGCCCAGAGAGTGGTACAGCAGGTTAAAGATGAACGTTGGAACCTTATAAATCGCATTTTTGTTTGTTTGTTTGTTTGATTTTGTTGTTTATGTTGTTCCTTTGTTGTCCGAGGAAAGGAGGGGGTGGGAGTGGGGAGGGGAGTGGAGGGGAGGGGAAACCGTTTATCCTGGTGCAACTACAGATGTAACGCGACGGGCCACAACTAACGCGACCCAATTTGTTGACGTCACGGATAAATTCGAGGTGAGTAAACGGTTTATTTTGGGTCTCATTTGGGCATTTCTTAGAGAGCAACTTTGGTGTAAATTTGCACAGTTGACATTAAATGATATTGTCGGTCACAGGTGAAGTAGCAAGGAAATCTGCTCATGAAAACAGAAGTTAGATTATATTTTCTTCAGGCCTGCGTGTTTTATCCATATTTATCGTGTTTGGCAAATATTTTCATACCATTATATGAATTTCTGTGCGTATTTTTTTTTATAAATGAGGGACTGCTGAATATCACAGGCTTCTGTAAATACCGTCTGCAGAACCGAAGGTTTCTTCTATGTTGTCTAAATTCCACGATCAATTAAGCCTTGGGGTTTTCTGAGGGAACAACATACCACGGATGATGAGACACACGAACGCGGTTCATCAGAATGATTTG
Organism: Anodontia alba; assembly: GCA_964016985.1. NCBI lineage: Eukaryota > Metazoa > Mollusca > Bivalvia > Lucinida > Lucinidae > Anodontia > Anodontia alba. The sequence continues at coordinate 11,110,350 of OZ024833.1, forward strand.
AATACAACAAACACGGATAGGAAGCTTGCTGCTTTCACACAAAATCTGATGTTTTGAGCCTTGGGTTTTACTGTTCGGATTATTTCTATATTTCAGACGACTGATTAGACAGCAAATACTCTTCAGTAGCAATTTCAGCTAGAAATTTACCTATATAAAAGCAATATACTTCAGATAGAAATACTGGAACAGTCCCGACCTTATATCATTCTGTTGTTTATGCAGTACATGAATTCTATGATTTCTCTTTCTCACATCATGGCTGTAATATGTACTTATTGGGTGCATTGTAGAGCGATAATGTGCTATGTTGAGCCACAATATGCTCCCTACACAATGTGCTCCATCGAGGAGCATATTGTGTATCCTACCTACACAATAGGCTACCATCAAATTGGTAGCATATTGTGTAGGCTATGTATGATACCTACACAATATGCTCCCTGGTTGATAAGTTTTAATAATACTATTTACTAATGTAGAGTTGAGTCGAGTTTGAGGGTTTGGGTTTGGGGTTGGGGCTGAATGGATTTGGGATGTGGTGTTGGGTTCGGGTACGGCTCCGATTTAGGTTGGAGGATGATGAATCAGTTTCAGGGTTGGTTAGTTTAGCTGGATTTTGGTTAGGTTGGGGGTTGAGAGGGCTTTAGGTTGGGTGTCGATAGGGTGTAGGTATTGGTTTCGGCTGGGGATTAGATTTGATTAGGTGTGGGGGTTGTTGGGGGTTATTGGGTTTAGGTAAGATGGGTATAGGAGTTTGGGGCGTTTGGGTTGAGTTTGGATGGTACAGTACCGTCATCCGTCAAGCTACACTAATCGTCATTCATTCACAGTTCAGCGATCGTGCAGCGCTCATTCACGGTCCAAACAGTCCACATTCAGCGATCATTGCAGTCATGTCGATTGGTTCGTTCCATTCGGTTAGTCATTTGATCGATCATTTCAATCATCCATTCAACTATAGCATCGATACTATTTACCGGAATAATTTAGAAAAAAATTCCGGGACCAGTGGTAATTCTCTTTTCAGGGTTTCCTTCGTTCTTAAAATAAATGTATCAAAAAGTAATTAAATGAACGGTAAGAATAACATACCAATGTTTTATTTTTTTTTTTTTTCAATTTTAAGAACGAACAAACTCCTCAAAAGATAATTACATGTACTAGTGGTCCAGAATTTTTCTGATTGGTTCCGTTAAATAGTATCGTCATTATGATTGAATCGAGTTCACGAATGGAATGATTGAAGTGATTGGCGGTGGTTCTTATATAGATCTTGTTTTCTGCCTTCATTCTAGACTGTGCACTCAGAATAGAATAAGACGGGATACAAAAAGTATGGTGTTAGTTAGATAAAAAAGCATCTGACGACACCCAAAGTCAGCCTTCAAATGTCATAATCTTCCATCAATATTGTGCGCTGAGGTTATTTACGTTGCATGTACATGTAACCCCGACTGAACATCCTAAGACACCCGTAAGACTACCATCTAATGTTTTGAGTTCACTCCAGGCTGTACGACATCGCATGACGACATTTCACTGTCTCTGACATTACTCCAGACTGCTTACGCACTGAGATTATTCACGTTGCATTTAACCCCGATCGGAAATACCTATATGTTGGCTTAATTATCCCAAGGCACTCTACGACACCAGCCTGAGAAAGTTCGTTTACTTGATGGTAAGCTCAGGGGCCCTGGAGTGATGCGAAATGACTATACGGGCAACAATTTTCTACCCCTGTATTTGTAAAACTGTTTTGTTTTTGTACATAGTTTGATATTGCTTGAAAACACACCATTTTCTGTCAGAAAGAAGAGTATATTCAGTTCGTTGAATTGTTAAGAATCCCATGAAATATTCAAGATGGCGGCTCCCTGGAAAGTTTAGAAATCTTCAAACATCGTTAACTGCCATAATTTGTATTTCACTGTTATCAAAGTTACATTGGATTGGCCAGATTTTTCAAATCAGATGCATTCTCTCCTTTGCCAACATCACGCCTATTCAAATATTTGGAAATATTTCTGCTCAAAGCATATATTGTGGGTGCTCGTTAGAACGGCCTCAACGAGGCGGTTCTAACGAATATCCTCAATTTATGTTTTAAGTTGAAATAAAAAAAACTTATGTATAACCCTGTAAACCCCGGTTTTATTATATAAAAGCCAAAATTACATGGGTACGTTTTTTTTAATGATTTTATAAGATAATTCAGTGTTTATTGTTTAGCTAAGGAAATAGCCTGTCTAACCTTTTTAACTCTGAACATAGGCGTGGCACACAATGTGATACTCTGCCTAAAGTAATAGTATTTTATGTGAACTCAATAATTATAAGGACGGGTGTTAGGGTGGTTACATAAAGCTAGCACGTAAACGGAAAAGCAAAACAATTAATTCTTTTCACACACTTACACTTAAGCAATAACGATTCAGATTAATCTGTCACTCGTGGCCGGAAGCGTAAATTTCATTACGAAAACACGCCTATTCAAATATATGGAAAATTTCACCTCCAAAAACTGAAAATTTTCAGATAAAAATCTCTGATAGTTTTCATATTTCTGCTCAAAACATGGATTGTAGGTACTCGTTAGAACCGCCTCGGCGAGGCGGTTCTAACGAGTACCATAATCAATGTTTTTGAGCGAAAATAAGACAAATAATGTATACTCCTGTAAACCCCAGTTTTACTATATAAAAGTGGGGTTTAAGGGGGTCAAAATTATACAGGCATGTTTTAGTGATGTAATCTATTATGTAAGGGCAAGGGACCATTTATAGAGGAGGTAACTGTCAGAATTGTTTTGTCCCCTTCCTTAAAACAGGGCCTTCTCCTGTAAAAAGGAATTTATTCACTCTGAGAACATTTTTTCTGATAGAGAAGAACTTTTTTTTTATCAGAAGGGGATTGTTATACAGGAAAAGAAATAGGAAAATACAGTCGACTCTCGTTATCTCGAATTCCAAGGGACTCTCTGAAATACTTCGAGATAGCCGTACTTCGACATATCAGATTTGCAGAATTGAGGAAAAACTTATTCGATTAACCACATTTAACAAATATATTGGACTCTTGAAATTAGAGATATACTGAAAATATTGTAGAAAAGAGGAGAAATTGCTCCATAGGAGCAATTTCTCCTCTTTTCCACAATATTTTTTACATGTTGTTAGATTTTCATGTTTTAGGCAGGGACTAGATTTTCACTTCGAGATAAGCGGTTATTCAAGATAAGTGAGGTCGAGATAACGAGAGTCGACTGTATAGGAAAATAACTAGAAAATGCAACAGTCACGAAGCACAACCCTCCTGATTCCCTTAAAGAAGGAGAGACAACGAAAAAAAAACAAGGACAAAACAAACGCCACATATGTAACTACCGACGCAGTAACAAAGAAGAACAGAGGAACCGCCTTCGAACGGATGTTGATGTGGGAGCTTAAACCAGTTATACATGTACTAGCACGAAACCGCTCTCTTAAAGATGATGCAGCTTCAACTGCAAATAATTGTTCTTTCCCCATAGAGGTCCTCCTCTGCATCTGTGAGACACCATAGTGAAACGCATTCATCATGAAAATACACCTATAAAATTGTGTCCCCTTAAACGCCACTTTTATATAGTAAAACTGGGGTTTACAGGGGTATGCATTATTTTTTCTTATTTCTACTAAAAACATAGATTGTGGGTACTCGTTAGAACCGCCTCGGCAAAGAGTTCTGACAAGTACCAACAAAGTATGTTTTGAGCAGAAACAAAAATATCCGAATTTTTGTCTGAAAATGTTCAATTTTTCAGGTTTTGGTGGTGAAATTTTCAATATATTTGAATAGGGGTGTTTTCGTAATGTTAAATCAAAAACACTCGGATGGAAGCCAAAGGCTTTATACCTATCTGAAATCAGAACTCAAGAAAACCACAAACTGGATCACGATTGGTTTGACCACAGACGTTGATTTTCAGGCGCCAACCATGATTTATACAAAGAATGACTTCCCTTGTTATAACTACTGAAGGGTCCCGCTTAAATGGACACATTCATGGTTGTTACCGTATGTTTGGAAGTATTGCCTGTATAATACTGTGACGAAAATTGATACTCTGCTAGGAAGTTGTTTTTATTAAGCCAATACTTGTACCTTTAAAATGGAAATAACATTCACTACATTGAAAATAATATAACCGTTTATTAGAATCGACAAAACTAAGTGGCCTAGCATATACAGAACTTTCAAAAACACACTCACCTTTGTAAAATCAACGAAAGAATCCTCGGTTCCCCACCCGATAATGCTAATTTTTCAACAACATTTACAATAACGGAAGTATCCGGTTTGAAAGGCTGGTACCCGTTTCACAAATTAATCTATTCTGTTAAAAAGATAAGCTAGAACCCAATCAGCGCAAGAGAATATCTCATTACTAGGTAAATAATATTAATTTGAGGACAGATAATTAATCAGAATTTTAAGAAATGTGTCAATAGAAAGTTAAAATAAGATATTTAAATTCATTATAACTTATTTGTAGAAAGATTCAATCAGTAAATACGTCGGTAATTCTAAATAAATGAATATTGATCCTACCAGACTCCCCTGTCAATAATAAATGGGAAATTCCACTTGTATATAACGGATGCCGCAAGCGCGAAATTTAAAATGGCGCTGCCTCTATGTGCCTCTGGTGCCTGGCAACGTTAAAAATCTGAAAACAGAAAAACTGAAACCGAAATTTAATCCATTCCACCTTCGTACTCCGAGGTGTGAACACCGTGAGAATAACCAATCAACCAACCATGTCTGATTTATTGCCTGCAGTACTTCTCAACGCCTTGAGACAGAACACGTTCGACGGGTCCCCATTATGGAGAATGGCGGACGGGAAAGATCACGTTAAGATAGAAGTGACTTTCCGAAAAGCGACTAACCAACATTTCGACAAGAAGGGGGCTGAAAGTAGGAGGCGGCCTACACCCCCTGCTGGCGAGTGGCCTCGCCAGCCCGCTCCAGCCAGACGTCCGACAACCAGACCGACGCCTCCAGCAAGCCGACAGCCAACTACGCCGGAGAAGGAGACAACACCACCAGCACAGCAGACATTACAGATCGACACAGCTACCATCAAAGTGCAAAGACCACGGAAGACAGCACAGATCACGCCTTCACCTATAATACAGAGACCAGCTACACCGCCTCCTTCTCCGGAATCACCGCCTCCAAAGAAGCCGAGAACCAAGTCACCAAAGACTACAAGACAGCCGAAGGAATACTTCCATGTCAACATAGAGGAAGAATACCCTCTGCATGAGAAGTATGATCTACAGGATATCTACGCCACCAGCCACAAGGTCATCGTGAAAGCAGCAAGACAGCCCACAGAAGATGAGGAAATCAATATCGATCTTCCTGCTTACTTCGTATATCAGCGAGAGAACAAGCACTGGCTACTCGTCAAAGGGCCCACCAGCAAGTTCTACGATGATCCTTGGTCCACCACTATGGAGAGGCTGATTGAGACAAATAGCGTACAACAGACGAACACGGCGTACTGGTACGATACCCTAGAAGAATCCTGTAGAGATCCCCTAGGGGATGGTGGAGGACCACCACTACTTCGGCTCGTGTCGCCAAGTTACCTTGGCATGACTTACTCTAAGTAGGTCAACTGGCGGCACGCGGACCTGAGTGAGGACACCCAATAGGTCCTAGGGTGAGGACACCCTCTCGGGTCTATGAGTGAGGACACTCTGCACCTGGGTGAGGACACCCCTCTGCTCCTGGGTGAGGACACCCTCTCGGCTCCTGGGTGAGGACACCCACCTTGCACTCTTTTCCGGCGTCTGATAGACTAACATGTGGCTAGTGTCCGAAACTTTCGCACGAATCGAGCTGAGTACCTAATGCACTACGCAGTCGAAATTGACACGCATTAGGTGCGAGATTAAAAGCTCAAATTTTTTCGACCGACTGTCAAAATTCTGCAACTTACAGGCTGGACTACTACTCTCGCACGAGGTCTGGACACGCACGAGGTCTGGACGTGCACGCACTCCGTGTCTGGGCGAGGTGACCTAGTTATGAATTATAACTAGGCACCGTTTCAAGCCAACCCAGTAGTCCAGTAAAACTAATCCAGATTTATCTGGCGCTGCCTCTATGTGACTCAGTTGCCTGGCAGCGTTAAAAATCTGAAAACTGAAATGAACCGAAATTCAATCTGTATTAGAGGCTATTGAAGAGGAAAAATCATAGTTGAGGTAAATAACCTTTCAGTATCGCACTAAGGGTTATTTTTGTAGTTGTTGTTGTTGAAAAGGTTTGTTTAGCATTTCGCTAACGAACCATTGGTTGTAAGGAAATATTGTATCGGTTGCATTGTAGAAGCATCGTTCGTTGACTGTGACAATTGATAGAGGTAATTTATTTCACATTTCAAACCATTGCAAATTATTGTCTTTTAATCAAACCTATAGATGATTCAAAACCTATTAGTTTTATTTATTTTCTTTCTCTAATCATTTGGCAAGGTAGCCCAAGGAAAATCATTTATAGCCGCTCTTTAAGGCATTTGAGATTTGCTAAAGATATTTGTATTTGTTGTATGTTGAACTAGTAAGCCTAGACCGCTCGACTACGTTACAATACTTTCACCCCGGCATTTCTGAAGTTGGAAGTCTTCTATCTCTGAATTTGGATATGTCCGTGATTGCAAATGGTGGTGCCATTCAAACATAAAAAAAGAATGGCAAACAGCATGGATCAATAAGAGATGCATTTCGAAAACACGCCTTTTCAAATATATAAAAAAATTTCACCTCCAAAAACTTAAAATTTTCAGATAATAAACTCTGATATATTTCATATTTCTGCTCAAAACATAGATTGTGGATACGCGCCATGACGGTTCTAACGAGTACCCACAATCTATGTCTTTGAGTAGAAAAATAAGAAAATAACTTGTACCCGTGTAAACCCGAGTTTCACTATATAAAATACGGGTTTAAGGGGGTAAATTATATAAGCATATTTTCGTGATGACTCATCACGAGCCAATCCATCTGGATCTGTACTATTTGCAGATATCTGTATATATTTATGTCGACAGGGCTGAAAGAGATTAGGAGACTGGATACACCTGAAAATGAGCCGCCATTGTTTTACAAGGGAGACAACTTTGAAACTTCCTGTTTGCTTACTACACACCAAGTCAGTTCCGGAAAATTGGTATATTCTAAACGGAACGAGTTTGCTTTCTTTGGGAGGAGATTATTTTCAGAAGCGAAACAAAAACATTTTTTGGGAGGGTTGTCTTAGTGCCCATTTTTCTTTAACACGTTTATGCCTAGCCTCCTATAAAAGGGATATAGGCAAACAGTGTAGAACCTGATCAGACGCCGCAGAACACAACGTCTGATCAGGTGCTACACTCTTTGCATTAAATACAGGAATTTCTATAAAAATGGTACTAATAAAAATGACCAGAGCCCCTTATATTGGAAATGGACCAGTCCGAAGAGCGAATGTAGAAGAATCCATTCGTTCTTAACCTCGATGCAGGCAGTGGGAGATCAGGTGATACTAGCTACAGTCAAGGGAATAAGGTCTGTGGATGAGCGTCTGTTTCAAGGGGTTCAAGTTTGTGAATATTGATTGTCACCAATACACGTTTAAATCGTTAAATGTTTTATAATGAAGAAAGGTTTTTTCAGTATGCTGTTAAGCAGAGTGTTAACTGAAAAGATTCTGGTATTCCTGCGCATTCACGCACATGGGTCTGCAAAATTTCTCTGCGTTGACGCATGGTGTAGGCAGGGCATCTTTATTTATTCAGCAGGACAAGGGTTAATTCAAAGATGGCATTGTAATCCTGGACCCTGGTCACTGTCTATAGCAAGGTGCAGAACCTCCAGTTTGTTGCCGGACCGTCTCATGCCGCAGCAGAGTACAAGCATCTTGGGATAGGTGCTTACTTTGTCTAAGAAATGAATATCTGTCGAGATAGTCGGTAGTCACACACTAGTAACAAAAGCCAAAGGAAGTTTTCCTCGTACGCTTATGTTTTCCTAGTGGTATCAAGAAAAAAATGCAATTGATATGAATTTACGTACGTGATGTACGAGAAATAATACCAGGTATCATTTTTCGTGTGTATAGACGAAGTATGATAATAAGTTCAATACAGTATTTACCCCAAATATTCATGCCCCTTACTCTTAATTTTATAGTTCTCTTCAGCAAGATTACGAAAACACGCCTATTCAAATATATAGAAAATTTCACCTCCAAAAACTGAGAATTTTCAGATGAAAAAAAAAAAAACTAATATTTTTCATATTTCTGCTCAAAACATAGATTGTGGGTACTCGTTAGAACCGCCTCGGCAAGGCGATTCTAACGAGTACCCACAATCTATGTTTTTGAGCAGAAATATGAAAAATAATGTATACCCCTGTAAACCCCAGTTTTACTATATAAAAGTGGGGTTTAAGGGGGTCAAAATTATATAGGCGTGTTTGTTTTGATGACGTCCATTATACTACTTGTGAATGTTTTTAAAATGTTGGGTGAGTGGTAAACAGAGCAGACTCAGACCAGACACCGCGTTCTGCTGCGTCTGATCTGGGTCTACAATGTGTGTTCAGGCCTGTCTGTCTAAATACGAATAATAAATGGTAATTTTGTCAAATCGAACACCTTCAGATATCATCCTGGATACACCTCGATGGCAATCACAAATGTAGCAGACGACACTTTGAAATATTTTTAGTTTCAGAAAAAGTAAGTCTTGATATTTCATGTGAATCATTTAGCGAATGGCATTCTAGGAAAATTTTTCAGCAGACAACATATTATTTTTTTCCCCGAGAAACAGGTTTTGACATTTCATGCAAATTGTCTCTGTAGAGACAATTTGCATGAAATGTCAAATCCTGTTTTCTGGGGTTAATAAGAAAGATATCATCAATTTTCCGTCTGCTGAATTATCCTAGAGAGTGGTAACGGTTAACTAACAGTACCCAAAATCTATAACAGATCAAGGCCTTGTGGGCTCTTTCGTTTCTCATAACTTAGTCACGTAGGTAGCAATATCAAAACGCATCCACTTAGAATAAATGATAGACTATCAAGGCAGGTAATTCTGTCAAAATTGTTGTTACCTCCTGAAAACAAAATACTTCCCTTGGAAGTACATCACTTTTCAGAAGAGGCTTGTTGTGTAGGGAAGCAGCCAGCCCCCTTTCTTTGGAATTTGAACAAGTTCATTTGACTGCCTGTTGGTGTGTTTAAAAACCGTTTTACACACAACCCTCTTTATACCAACACACGATACAATGACAAAATTCGTTATAATGACAATTTGACTGTCACAAAACATTCGCTTTAGAGGTAACAATTAGTCACAAATCATTCAAGAATATTGTATTTTATACTTTTAAGAACATGTTTTGGATATTTGGTAGAATTGCCTCAATGAAGCGATTCTAACAAATATCCAAACATATGTTCTATGAGGAAATAAGATCAAAACAAGACTAACACCTACTCTATAATTTGAGGTTACACAAGACGGGTTTACAATATCCGTTCCGAAGTTGCAAAACAGTTTTTTTTGTGAAAAACTTTCGCGAGTGCTTTGCTTTACTGAACGCAGCCCTAGTTCTCATATTGCGGTTTTATATGTTATTCTTCAAAGCTTAGACTCTGGGTAAACATTTCAGCAAATGACATGATGGAATCAGTCATTTTATGCAAATTTGCATGAAATTTCAAAGCATTACGAAAACACACGTATTCAAATATATTGACAATTTCACCACCAAAAAACGAAAAATTTCAGACAAAAATTCTGATATTTTTTATATTTCTGCTCAAACAATAAATTGTTTGTTTTGTTTGTTTGTGTTGAGATTTTACGGCCCAATCAACCCAATGGGGTCATGTCGAGCGCGGTCAGTTTACCTAACCACACGTTTACTGGGCAGGCTTAGTCCTCTAAGCAGTTAACCAGTAATGTGCACATTCTTTCGCCAGAAACTGACAACTGCCCTTCTTGAATCAGCGGAAGGGAGAGAATGGCCGTAAAAAAACTTTCATGATCAATCTCCACGAAAGAATGTTGCCGACCTCGGCAGGGGTCGAACCCGCGACCTCTTGGTCTCCAGTCGGACGCGCATCCAACCGAGCCACCGAGGCCGGCAGATATATTGTTGGTACTTGTTAGAACCACCTTAACGAGGAGGTTCTAACGAGTACCCACGATCTATGTTTTTGAGCAGAAGTAGGAAAAATATAATGTATATCTCTGTGAACCCCAGTTTTACTATATAAAAAGGGTTCAGAATTATATAGGTATATTTTCGTGATGATCTGTTTTCCGGTAAGAAACATGAAACAATATCATCAATGTGTCGTCTGATGAATTTGCCCATATAGCAGTTTAATATTTATCAAAGTTCATTGTGGAATGTTGGCACAAAAATCACAGTTAGTGCCACACTCGTCACACACAGAACCACTATTTACATCCGGTCGGTAAAATGTTGTCGCTTGTTTCGCTGAAAGAAGAAAATATAGCGGCGTACGATCATACATGTATGAGCCTAAACTTTAGGGAATGTACTATGGGACACACATGTATGCGCCCAGCGAGGATTCAGATCAGCAAACTTTCAGATTTGTATGTCCTTTTTTTTCTTTCTTTCTTTTTTTTTTTTTTTTTTTTTTTTTGTTTCCTGTGCTCTCCCGTTTTGGTAGCTTTGGAACAAGTGTGAGATTACAGTGTGTCATTGGTAATACACACGTATAGTATGGAAGCTCTGCTCATAATTCTGTAACGGTAAGCCAGGTCCTTAGCATCCGGTCCGGGCCATGAGATGTATGCAAACGCAGTTTCAAGCCTTAGTCTAAGCCAAACTAATCTGGAATTCCGATGCAGCCCAAATGTTCCTGTCAACCTGCGTTCAAAATATACTACTTCTGACTATCTTGCCAGTCGGAACGTGGGCTAAGCTGTCTTCAGGGTTTAGTGCTCTTAACTTGCAACCGGAAGGTAATGGATTCAAACCCACTAGGTTCGGGACTTTTTTCAGACCATTAGTACCCCTAGCTAATATTTGAATTGTCCTGGGTTCATAAAGTGGACAGGAATCATAAAGCGGACACGGCTCATAAAATGGACAGGGCTCAAAGAATGGACAGGGTTGGTAGAGAGGACAGGGTTCATGAAGTGGACATGGTTCGTAAAGTGGACTGGGTTTACAATGCGTTAAGGGTTATCAATAGAGTGGACAAGGTGCATAAAGCGACAGGGTACATAAAGTGGACAGGTCTCTTAGAACTGACGGGGTTCAAGAAGTGGACTGGGTTAAGGGTTATCAAGAGAGTCGACAAGGTGCATAAAGCGGACATGGTAAATAAAGTGGACACGGTTCACAGTGCGGGTAGGGTTAATAAACTGGACAGAGTTCACAAAGCGGATATGATTCATAAAGCGGACAAGGTTCACAAAGGAGACATGGTTAATAGAATGGACAAGGAGGCGCTTGGTGACAGACAGCAACTAGAAATGTGTCAGTATGACACAGATGTCCCGTCCAAGGCCATCCTCACCCACACGCAGGTATTTTGCAAAAAAATGAAGTTGAAAAAAGGACCATAACTCTCATAATAATTGGCATATTTTACCCTAAATCAAACTTTACCATATTTTATGATTATAACCTGAGTATAAAATATGAATCCAATACACAAATCAATCTTTTAAAAAAAATCTGAAGTAAAACATCTTTTGAAGATGAAAAAGGTCCATAACTCCCATAATAATGGGTTGATTTTAGCCTAATTGGAACTTGACCTCTATTTTATGATGATATACCTGTGTGTTAAATATGAATTCAATGCACTAATGTTTTCAAAAGATATCAAACTGAAACTATTTTTCAACGTTGAAAAAGGGCCATAGCTCCAAAATTAATTGGTGGATTTTACCCTAAATCAAACTTGACCTATATATTTTATAATTATATGCTTGTGTATAAAATATGAATCCAATTCATTAATCTTTTCAAATTACGGAACGGAAACCATTTTTCAAAGTTGAAAAATGCCCATAACTCCCAAAATAATCGGTGGATTTTACCCTAAATCGAACTTGACCTACATTTTATGATTATATACCTGTGTATAAAATTTCAATCCAATACACCAATCTTTCCAAAAGATAGCGAACGAAAACCATTTTCAACTATTTTTTCAACACTGATAAAGGGCCGTAACTCCGAAAATAATTGGTGGATTTTACCCTAAATTGAACTTGACCTATATTTTATAATTTTATGCTTGTGTATAAAATATGAATCCAATACACTAATCTTTCCAAACGTTATGGAACGGAAACAATTTGTCAAAGTTGAAAAAGGGCCATAACTCCCAAAATAATTAGTGGAACCCTTTCAAAAGATATCGCATGGAAATCATTTTTCAAAGTTGAAAATTTTTCAAAGTTGAAAAAGGGCCATAACTCCCCAAATAATTGGTGGATTTTACCCTAAATTGAACTTGACCTACCTACATTTTATGATTATATACCTGTGTATAAAATTTCAATCCAATGCACTAATCCTTTCAAAAGATTGCGAACGGAAACCATTTTTCAACTATTTTTCAACATTAATAAAGGGCCATAACCCCAAAAATTATTGGTTGATTTTACCCTTAATCGAACTTGGCCTATATTTTATAATTATATGCTTGTGTATAAAATGTGATTCCAATACACTGGTTTTTTTCAAAAGTTATGGAACGGAAACCATTTTTCAAAGTTTGAAAAAGGCCATAATTCCCAAAAGAATAAGTGGATTTTACTCTAAATTGAATTTGACCTATATTTTATGACTATATACTTGTGTATAAAATTTCAATCCAATACACCTATCCTTTCAAAAGATATCGCAGGGAAACCATTTTTCAAAGTTGAAAATTTTCAAAGTTGAAAAAGGGCCATAACTCCCAAAATAATTGGTGCTAATAATAATTGGTAATTATGTGCTTGTGTATAAAATATGATTCCAATACACTGGTCTTTTCAAAAGTTGTGGAACGGAAACCATTTTTCAAAGTTGAAAAAGGCCATAATTCCCAAAATAATAGGTGGATTTTACCCTAAATCGAACTTGACCTACATTTTATGTTTATATACCTGTGTACAAAAGTTCATCTAATACACCAATCCTTTCAAAAGATATCGGACGGAAATCATTTGTTACGTACGGGACGGACGGACTGGACGGACGTACGTACGGACAGCGGTAATACTATATGCCCCCCATTGAAAATGGCGGGGCATACGAAAATTACATATCCAGACAACAGAGCTCCAACCATTCTCCTCATGCAAGTGTATTTTTTATTTGCGAATAATAATCTTCAAGTATAAAGAATATGTGCACGCGTGCTTGCGTGTCTGTGTGTCTGTATGTGTTTTTGTGTGTTTGTCCGTCTGAGTGTATGTATGATTACTTACATGGCTCATAATAGTCATACACGTGAATACGGGCAGGCTTTGCTCCAGCAACGAGTGATGTCCTGTTCATAGTGATGGCTACACAGGTCTCCGAAGTCGAGATCTATGGACAAAAATCAAACGTTACCTTTTTATGGACCGCGTCAAGCAATAAAAAGTCTTTTCGGACTTGCGCAAGATGCGCATTTAGGTCAGATCAAATGCGCGTTCAGGTCAGATCAGATGCGCATTCAGGTCAGATCAAATGCGCGTTCAGATCAGATCAAATGCGCGTTCAGGTCAGATCAAATGCGCATTCAGGTCAGATCAAATGCGCGTTCAGGTCAGATCAAATGCGCGTTCAGGTCATATCAGATGCGCATTCAGGTCAGATCAAATGCGCGTTCAGGTCAGATCAAATGCGCGTTCAGGTCAGATCAAATGCGCGTTCAGGTCAGATCAAATGCGCATTCAGGTTAGATCAAATGCGCGTTCAGGTCAGATCAAATGCGCATTCAGGTCAGATCAAATGCGCGTTCAGGTCAGATCAAATGCGCATTCAGGTCAGATCAAATGCGCGTTCAGGTTAGATCAAATGCGCATTCAGATCAGATCAAATGCGCATTTAGGTCAGATCAACCTGCGAAAGCACAAACAAACATTCTACATAAATCTATAGCGGGCCATTAGCGGCCCGTCAGGGTAGCTGACGGGCCGCACGGCCCGCTGTAGATTTATGTAGTATGCTAGCTAGGAAGGACATTTGCGCTCCAATCCATACTTTCTGTAGTATACAACACTTCTGTTATGGGACAGTGCAGACCTTGATCAGACTTATGAAGGGGAGTCGACAGACTTTCAGGGGGAGGTACCACTGTTAAAACTGATTTTGTCCCTTTCTAAAAAGTGGTCTTCCTTAAAAGGAAAGAATTTGTTCCCTTTCTTGGGAACCAATTATGTGCTTATACTTATAGAGAAGACAGCTTTTCAAAATGGCAGCATTGCGCAAAGAAGGGAAACGGGAAATCAATAAAGTTGTCTCCCATGTTAAATCTATAAGTGTTTCCATATGAACTTAATCGGACAACGTCAAGCGAACAAGTTGTTTTCTGCCAGATTCAGACTCTTCCCGCGCATGCGTAAAGTCTCATCCGAGTATTTGCTCTTCATTATACATTCTATTGTGTAAAATGACAGTGTTAGCGGACAGCGAAAACCCAGATCAGTCTGCGCACATGACTTCGCTGTCCACATATGCCCGAAGACACGTTTTTACATGAGCCGGCCTCGACGGCTCAGTCCGACTGGAGACCAGGAGGTCGCGGGTTCCACCCCCGCCGAGGTCGGCAACATTCTGTCGTGGAGATTGATCATGAAATATTTTCTACGGCCATTCTCTCCCTTCCACTGAATCAAGAAGGGCAGTTGTCAGTTTCTGGCGAAAGAATGTACACAATACTGGTTAACCGCTTAGAGGACTAAGCCTGCCCAGACTAGCCGTGTGGCTAGGTAAACTGACCACGCTCAACATGACCCCAATGGGTTGACTGGGCCGTAAAACCTCAACATAAACAAACGTTTTCTCATCATGAAATGGCTAAATTGAAATAGTGCGTTTTATATTGTGTTTATCGCCTTCAGCACATTTGTTTACATTCCGTGCTTTCGACGACATCTGTTTGCATGGCTATTATTTTAATGAAAAAAAAAAAAAGCATTTCTTGTGCTTTGTTCTTTAATGTTCAACCCAAAATTAATTGTATGGCCAAACAGTGGACTGGCCTATGCAAATTTTGAAGTGAACTAATTTTTTGAAGAAATAAAAACGTTACACTATAATACTCCGCAGGCCATTCTCGTGTCGCGGGCAGATAACGAAATTTGTCAATTACAAACCCAAACTAGATCTCCACAATATCAATGCATATACCAAGTTTGGGGAAAATTCATTGATGTTTACTCAAGTTATCATCCGGAACTGAAAAACGGACGGACGGACAGACACACGGACGTCCAACGTGAAACCATAATACCCAGCCACTATCGTGTGGCGGGGTATATATAAAAATAAAAAAAAAGAGAATGTTGCTTTTCGCCACTTTTAATCATAGATGTTTCACAATAATATTACGAACATTTCAGAAAATTTTCAACAAATGAAACTTGTTGAGATTTGAGCCAGCGCACGACAAAAACTACAATTAGACTTGTGCGACTAGCGAAGACTCAGATCAGCCTGCGCGTCCGTACAGGTTGATCAGAGTCTTCGCTGACAGCATGTGCCTTCTACAGCCCCCAGGCTATTCAAAGAGGAATAAAAGACGCACTGGGTTGATGTACAGGCTGGTCTAAGCCTTTATTGGTAACACAGCTCTTATTCTAGATTTTGTCGTGCGCTGTCTCAGTTTATATTACATGTATCTGCCGTACAGAATTTTGCATCATTTACAGCGATTATTACTCTTAGACATGCGATGATTTTAAAACCAATGAATAGAATAAAACTGGTTAAAACAAATGGTTTTGCCTTGAATCATGACAAAATATATAATAAATTAAATAAATTACTTTTGTCTAATTAAAGTGCCATGCTAAAATACTTTCTGAAAATCAGGAAAACCTGCCTACATGTGTATAATTTTGACCCCCTTATACACTAATTTTATATAGAAAAAACTGGGGTTTACAGGGGTGTATATTATTTTTCTTATTTTTGCCCAAAAACATTAATTGTGGGATTCTTTAGAACCGCCTCGCCGAGGCGGTTCTGACAAGTACCCACAATCTATGTTTTGAGCGGAAATATGAAAAATATCAGATTTTTTTTTTATCTGAATTTTTTCTTTTTTTTTTTTCTATATATTTGAATAGGCATGTTTTCGTAATGAAGATGCCGAATCAGAGTAGAATTAAAGTGAATATGGCCGCGCCTTGCGAAAACGCGTCTTTGAAAGAATGCGGACAGCGACAGCCCAGGCCATCCCGCACATCCGCACAGTCTGGTCAGGGCATTCACTGTCCACTTACAGATCCATTCGATACTACTGAATGTATGAATTGAATGCAAAGGTTCGGATGATAAGGGTGATCTGAATTTGCGCTTTTTGCGCATGTCTGCAGCATGTTTTGCGCTTGACACGGAATAAAAAAAAAAAAAAAAAAAAAAAAAAAAAAAAATAAAATAAAAAAAATAAAAGAACATACCTCATCGAAATAAAAATTAACTAAACGTCTGGATCCCTGCTCAACTCGCTTTGGTTCTTGTGTTGACACGACAGTGGATAAATTAGCAGTAACACCGGAAGGTGGAGCCACAGCAAGGATAGCCATAGAACTGTTATCTGACTCTAAATTGCTAGATAAGTAAAAAAAAACATTAGAAGCGCAACGTCAGAGGCGGTTCTAACGAGTACCCACAATACATGTTTTTGAGCAGAAATATGAAAAATGATGTATACCCCTGTAAACCCAAGTTTTACTATATAATAGTGGGGTTTAATGGGGTCAAAATTATATGGGCATATTTTCGTGATGTTTTGAAGATTCTAATCTGCGCGAATGCACAGGTTGATCTGACTCTTCAATGGGCGCATATACATTTAATCCAAGCTACATTTTCTGACATTGCGTCTCATTTGATGAATATCAACAGAACGTTTTTTTTTTTGTTTTGTTTTTTCAAGCTTTCTGTTAATCGTTTTTGTAAGACTTTGTGGTGCTTAGCTGCACGTAGCCTAGCCACTAGGCTTTGAAATGAATAATAAGCAACAACGCCATCTATTTGCATTAAAATGACACAATGACAAGTAAAATATTTTAGCTAGTCTAGTCTTTATTCTCAACTTCAGTGATATTACTTAGCCAGTATGTGCATTACTGGATACTCTACCAAACAGACGCCATCATTAAGAAGACTATATTCTATTAAAATAATAATCAGACTCTTATTATCAGACTAGTAGCTAGTCGAAGCTCCACGTTAACAGAAAAGAAAGCAGTTATCAGGAATCGATACAATCACCAAATACCTTCCGTCCAAGACACCAAAGGGAAAGAAGGACGCACTTAAAGCAACGGCACCACAATCAAAACACTACATTCAGAAAGCCAAAAGTACAGTTTCTTCCCCCCAAAAGTGGCCAAACGGCTGTCCAAAATAAAATTTTCACAAGGACAAACATGCAAAGACATACAATGACAAAAATAGTAAACCACAACAGAAGCACCGCTTTGGAACGGTCAGTAAAAAAATCTTAGGGGGGCTGCGGGGGTGGGGGGGGGGGTGGTAAATCGATTTTACGTGGCAACAACCCTTGCCCTTAGTTCTGCCGTGGTATACACAATACACTTGTTCAGTCTGCGTGAAGGGTTTCTAACTCATCAGTGCAACATCTATGTGAACATAATACACATTTTAGTCTGGAGACCCTAAAAATGATAACTGGCAAAGAGTGGAGACCCAGACTAATTCTGATACTACCACTTTTCTTTCTGTTGTTTTGTCTACGCGGGCTTGTTTTGTGTTTTGTTTGCCCTTGTATGAGCCGTTTGTTTTATTTTTATTTTTTTTTTTGATTTTATATTTTTACTAACGTAAATTTAGGTGAAATAGCTATTCTTAGAATTGTGTGCAAATAATTCCAGGATTCGGAATCATTGGATTTTTCGACCTATAAATCTCGTTTCTAATGACAGATTTCTATCTGTCATTCCTAGCTGGCAGAAGCGTTCTCAAGCTGCATCCGGCTTTCACTGCCACTGAAATATGTGTCCGCTCAAAATGTAGTCGATGCTATTAATATCTTTATAGCGCCGTGAAATTTTTAAAGCAGACGACATTCAGAATTCTCCCTTATTTTCCAGAGAAAACCAGACTAAGCATTTCATATGAATTATTTGCCAGCGGATGAATCGCATAAAATTCTTTGATAAAATAAGACAAAAAATGAAATTGACATCTGCTACAGTCGTAGTATGCAGTCTAAAGGTTAACATATCAAAATACTTGTGTATCAATACGCCTGCGCTGGACTTAAGACGTGGCGCGAGAAACTAGACCATAAGCCACTGTTACCAGTAATATAAGCACTGTCTAATCAGCTAGTACTGTCCAAATTTAATATAGATTCTGAAGATTTTTTATGCTTGATAATAAAAGAAAAAAAAGGCTGTGCTCATAATCATGCTGCAAAGTGTTTTCTTCGATATTATCTGAGTGCGTTAGATAGGTTGTAAGGTTGATCTGCGCAATTTGTTGTTAGCTATTAATAGAACAAGCGCTGCCTCATGACCCGCGTGTCAAAAATTAGTAGATATTTTACCGTAAAACATAATTTGACATTTCATGCAAATTGTCTCAAATGAGGAATCAGTTAGCATGAAATGTCAAATACTGTCTCCTTGGGAAAATAAAAACATATTTCAAAATAGTGTATGATAAAACTTTTACACAGAGCACTTGCCCATTTGTTTGACGTGTGTAAAAAATTCAATACTGTCGGATTAAAGGGACAGGGCTTTAGTCAAACATTACAAGATGTATTCTCGCTGTTGTTGGTTTGCTTAATATTAAAATATTTTATCTGCGGCATTTTAATAAAAAGGATGATTGGGTTGAAAGTGTGTCAGAAAAAAAGGAAAGTGCTGAAAATCTCTATTGCTATCTGCAGCGCCACGTTAACTACTCAAGACTTCGGTTATTTCCTCTTATTGAATGCTCGATTGTGAAAGTGAAAGTAGACAACAAGTTGGCTTCTTTAAAAAGAATCCAAGGAAAGGTCAGCATCTTGTTTTAAATTTGCAGGTTTGCACAGCAAATTTAATGACGTCATTTGCAACCAATTTTTAAGTACAGGTATTAATTTATTGAAAAAAAATTTATCACAATTTTAGCTCAATATTGCATGTGATAACTGGCTTTTTGCAACATTTTGAGACAATATTTCTTTTGAAACTTCAAAACATCAAGTGGAACTTCATAGCAATATATATATATATATATATATATATATATATATATATATATATATATATATATATATATATATATATATATATATATATATATATATATATATATATTGCTATGAAGATATATATATATATATCTGCAAGCAGTTGATAACTGAATTTGTAGTACTACATTTTTAAACAAAATTGAAACATTTTTATTGGACGGGTTTTCAAAAATCTGTCCTTTAAAATAGCGAACCCCGGCAGGTTTACCTTTTGGTTAACCTTTCTGATAAATCCGTCCATAATGCCGTTAGGCGTTCTTCTTGTAAAGGTTTTATACAAATTAAGATTTTTTTTTTTGATGAATTTCTGATAGAATCTGTCATTTCAGTGCCTTTGGCGCTTTGATTCTAATTGCTCTCGGCCGATCAATTTGTTTCAAATAATTGTAAGCATGTTAAGTTGCAGTTGTGGATTAGTAGCCAGAGAGAAAATGGAAACGAGGTAAATTCGAACCTCAATGCTTCGAAAATCTTTGGGACATGGAGACATCGGAGATTATCGGAAAATCCCGTGTCTACAACGACTATTCTGCCATATGTGCCTCGAACACCGGAGATTATCGGAAAATCCCGTGTCTACAACGACTATTCTGCCATATGTGCCTCGAACATGTTCGAGGCACATATGGCAGAATAGTCGTTGTAGACACGGGATTTTCCGATAATCTCCGAGTGCTTCGGAGATAATTGGGACATGGAAATTTGTTCTAGATATGGGTAGTTCGAGCCACTGAGAGTTAATTATAGGAGACAGACAGGAATAATGAATGGGTGGCTTTTCGTTCTGCTATAAAATGATGGTATGTTGGTATGCTAGGATCATGGTATGTTGAGTGTACTTATTAGAATTGCCTCTATGAGGCGTTCTAATAAGTACATACAATATACATTTTTGTGACTAAATAGGAAAAAATCCTAAAATTTCCTTAAATATTGGTTTTCTTAAGCTGTTGGAAGAATTTCCTAGAGACTAAACAACGAGTTCGAATTAGCCATGGTAAACGAATTATTGATGTTGGATTCATTGGGGCTTTACTGTTCATTACACATAGCCTCTTGCAGACACGAAATGGCTGTTTTGTTTGTTTTTTTGTTGTTTTTTTTTCACTCGATGACTGAGTTGTGGCCCGTGGGCCTCTTTCTTATCCATAACGCAGTTCTGAATACATCACCTGGTACAAACTCTCAGTTCATATCCCGTCTTTGTTTCTTTTCTTACTTCAGCTGTTTGGTAGAACACTTTTTTCTGGTCATTTTGATTCTCCTTCATTATGTTGTAAAATGCATCGACCTGTTTCACAAATGAACCGCAACGTTAGAAATCGTACCTACAGACATGTGCACCCAGTGCAGTATGTTAATTATCTTCACTGGTCATATTTCGGATATCCAAGGATGTAAAATTTCATTATGCGGCCAACGGAGACTCTGATCAGACTGCGCGGATGCGTAGGCTGATTTTGAGTCTTCGTTGCCCGCATCTATCCGAAGGTACGTTTTCTGCCGTTACGATTCAATTCATATTAAAGGGAAATGATTCATTCACTTTCAAGAGAGATAACTCAATCAAAGTTGGTTTGGCGCCCTTCTGAAAATTGGGAGATTGGTGTTCGGAAAAGCATGCAGGAATCGTAAAGATTGTCTCACTTGTCAAAACAATGAAGAAAAATCTGCCATGTGTATCCATTCACATTCACCCATTGTAGACTGGATGAACCCTCACACAATTTATATTGGAAGATTCTAATTTCGCCGGATTTTAGGTATGTCAGGCTTTGTGATAAAGATATTCTGAGAGAAAAATGGTTGAACTATTTGCAAACATTGCAGCACATTTTTTTTATGTTCAATGTGAAATGTAACGTGAACGATTACCCTGTACAGGTAAAATATTCCCTGTACTGGGAACCAGACCCCCGGTTTGAAAATCCTGTCTTTAAACCCCACTTTTACATAGTAAAACTGCAGTTAACATGAGTATGCACTATTTCTTTTATTTCTGCTTAAAATCAAAGACTGTGGTTTATCGTTAGAGCGGCCTCGGCGAAGCGGTTCTAACGAGTACCACAATCTATGTTTTGAGCAGAAATATGTAAAATGTCAGAACTTTTATCGGAAAACTTTCAAGTTTTTGGTGGTGAAATTTTCAATATATTTGTATAGGCCTGTTTTGTGATGGGTACACTTTAAACGACATTATGGAAACATGGATCTCTTATGTTCTGACATATGCTCGTATATGGGATGTGGTATGAATATTTGTGTGTGTGGTATATGAGATGTGGTATGAATATTTGTGTGTGTGGTATATGAGATGTGGTATGAATATTTGTGTGTGTGGTATATGAGATGTGGTATGAATATGTGTGTGTGTGTGTGTGTGTGTGTGTGTGTGTGTGTGTGTGTGTGTGTGTGTGTGTGTGTGTGTGTGTGTTGAGGTTTTACGGCCCAGTCTACCCAATTAGGTCATGTCTAGCGTGGTCACTTCACCTAACAACCTGCCCAGCTAGCATTCTACGTAAATCTACATCGGGCCGTCATCGGCCCGTCAGCTACCCTGACGGGCCGATGACGGCCCGATATAGATTTACGTAGAATGCTGACTGGGTGTTTAATAGGCAGGCTTGTTAAGCAGTTTTGTGCACATTCCAACGCCAGAAACTGACAACTGGCCTTCTTGAATCAGCAGAAGGGAAAGCATAACCGTAGAAAATATTTTGAAAGAATATTGCCGACCCGGCGGGGATAGCACCCACAACCTTCTTATCACCAGTCGGACACACATTCAACTGAGCCATCGAGGCCGGCCGGTATGAAAATAAACGAGTACTAGTGACTTCGGAGCAGTGTAGACCCAGATTAGCCGTCATAGAGCAACCATAACATATCAAACATTTGATCGGTATTTACGCTATTTAGAGTGATAGGGAACAAAATGTGTGGCAAACATTGTATAGATCCTGAATTTTCTCCACACGCGACATAATCCAACTGCATCGCTTTTTCTTTCCACTTTTATAAGCTGTGAAGATTTCGTATTGTTTGCACATGAGTAAAATTCGACATGTGCTATTCATTCACATGTGTAGCTATTACGCATCCGTGTAACTGTACGTATATGTAACACATCTTGTGTTACGTATTCGTATGTGTGACATAGGCACACTTACTAGACACTGATATGCATGCAGAGCTGAGGTTTGTCGTCACGCCAATAAATAATAAACAAATAAATGATAAACAAAAATAAAAAAACAAAATAAATGATAAACAATAAATAGTAAACAAATAAATTATAAACAATACATAATAAACAAAATAAAAGATAAACAAATAAATAATAAACATATCAATGATAAACAATAAATAATAACCAAAATGAATAATGAACAATAAATAATAAACAAAATGAATAATAAACAATAAACAAATAACAAAATGAATAACTAACAATAAATAATAATAAAAAAAAAAAATCAGCCGTGTCGTGAAGAAAAGCATTCACGGCACGGTTCATTTATTTGTTTATTATTTATTTTATGGAAACGAGTGTTTATTTATTTATTTATTTGTGTATTTATTTGTTTGTTTATTTATTTATTTATTTATTTGTGTATTTACTTATTTATTTATTTATTATTTCTGAGGCAACGTACCTGAACCAATCCAAGACTTCTGCCTGTGGCTGTAACGGTTAGTTCTCCAACATTCACTGGCAACTATGGATACAAACAATACGATTTTGTAAGAAAACAAAAACATACATATAAAACTTGAAAGTGAGGGTGCTTCAGTATATATTTTTTTAAATAAATATGTTTCACTCCTTAAACCAGCTTCCATCTCGCATATAATGAGTGAATAGACCACGGAAGTTTACAATATAAAGGAAGTGTTGGAAGCATCCTCATTTTCAAGTTTTTGACCGGAAGTAAAGATGCATTTATTCATGTTAAATTGATGCGCTGCCGCAGAAAGAAGAAAAACCAAAGAAGCTATGTAAAACTTAATCTATTGTGCATGATTCTTTGGCAAATTAAGGAATCAAAGATAATGCATCACTTTATTTTCAGTTTCTCGAAGATTCATGTATGAGGTGTAAAAATAAGTGATTTTAGGATAGCTAGATAAATCATTAGTTATTTCCCAATTTGTGACATTTAAACTGCCAAAATAATGGTATTACATAATAACACATGTAGCTGATCGAGGAGGACAAAAAAAAAAAATAAAATAAAATAAAAAATAGAATAAAAAAATAAACATCCATCATATCGAAGCTTTTAAAATTCGACCTCATTAACTTGGAATTTCAAGTAGAAACTCCACCCTGATCGTAGATGTCCTTTTTTAAAAAAAAGGTAAGAGAAAAGTCCAAGGAGTGCCACAATCACAAACCGCAGCCCTTCCCAGACCCCAAGAGGAAGAGGAAACCGACAAATCCAAATAAGAACAAACGTACGAAAAGCACTAAGATTAGCTCTCTCTTCCCCAAGCGAGGTAATCGCAATACTAAAAGGACTGAAAAACACAAGAACAAAATGACACACGGAAAGACATACAACAAATCGCCGCGTAGAATAAACCACAAAGCAACAAAGAGTAAGACTAACACCGGGACCACCGCCTTAGAACGGTCAGTAGAGCAAACCATCGGAGGGTTTAAAGCACTTTTACAGCTAGCTAACTTCACCCTGGGTCCCGATGCTACTCTTAATACAGAAACACATAAAAATTCGGTTTGCATAAAGGCTCGCAACTCAGTCAATGCATCAAAGCGAAAACATAAAAATCAAATTAATCACTATAATAAACAAAGGCGAGTACTCATGGCTAATTCTACTGTATGTCAGAGTAAATGAAATAAATAGTTGAACCACGGCGGGCCAAGCCAAAGACATATCGTCAAGCCCCAACCCACTGGTTAAAGTTTTACGAAGAGACCGTCACTGAGTCTGAGGCCCGAACCGCCGTCGTGCAATTAAAGAATGAAGCATAGCCATCAACAATGACTGGGTTGACAGCTAGGCATGCAGTCTAGGCAACTAGGCATGCAGGTAATAAACATATTAAAACCATACAACATATTTGGAAAGTCTGGTCCATCCAAGTATATTTTTCTTTGAAATAAAAAGGTGATCTAATTTGCCTGTTGGAAAAGACGATTTTAATAGATGTTGTCGTGCGTGCATATACAGTGGAACTGCAATGGCTCAAACCATGATAATGTGTTCAAGACATGGGTGGTTCGAGCCACTTTAGCGCAAAGTCAGAAGGCAAATGAAGATACTTAAGAGATGTTTTATCAATCTTCTAAAAAGTCATAGTATGTTGAGTGTACTCATTAGAAGTCCCTAAGTTATCCCTAGATATTTGTTTTCTTGAGCCATCGAAAGAATTTTCCAGGGACTCAAAGAAAAGTTCGAATGAGTCACAGTTAGCTATTGGTGTCTGCTCTATTTGTTGTGTCTTCGAGTCATTGAAGTTTTACTTTATTTAATTTAGTCCGTTTAGGCTACAGAGTAAATGAGATTTGCACCAGAGAAAAAAGATAAGATTTTACCTATCATATATTTGTCGTCTACTGAATCTGAACACAGAGTGGTATAGGTTAACGTTATACAGTACCTGTCTCGTCTCAAGATTAAAAGCATCGTTTACATTAATCTCTTCCGTGTATCCTGTGCCAGCTATCTTCAAAGACAGGTCAACATCAGGAGTGTACAGCTGAGGAATCGATTCGGACAGAGCTTGAAGGGCAATGACTGTATCCTATAATACGTTGAATAGTGGTACATTACGAAAACACTCCTATTCAAACATACTGAAATTTTTTTCCAACCAAAAAAGGAAAATTTTCAGGTAAAAAATTCTGATATTTTTCACATTTCTACTCAAAACATAGATTGTGGGTACTCGATAGAACCGCCTTTGCAAGGCGGTTCTAACGAGTGCCCACAATCTATGTTTATTAGCAAAATAAGAAAAATAATGTATAGCCATGTAAACCCAAGTTTTACTATATAAAAGTGGGGCTTAAGGGAGTCAAAATTATATAGGCGTGTATTCGTGATGAATTTAAGGGAAACTGACACACATTCAAGGACGATGCCTCTGTCCAAAATGTGTTACTTTCCTTTTGAAAAGGCGTCTACTCTAAAAAGTAAGAATTTGCTCCCCCCCCCCACCCCTGGGAGAAATGATATGGTGTGAAGGAAAGGAAACCATACTAAAAAATCATAAAAAAATATATCCCCTCAGAAGCCAACTGATCTCAATCTATACTGTTTGCAAAAGCAGGGTATATCCGAGATCAGCAGGAACAGGGTTAAACATTAATTTGCTGACAATAAAAAAGACGATATCATTACGAAAACATGCTATTCAAACATACTGAAAATTTTACCACCAAAAAATGAAAATTTTCAGATAAAAATTCTGATATTTTTCATATTTCTGCTCAAAACATAGATTGTGGGTACTCGTTAGAACCTCCTCGACGAGGCGGTTCTAAAGAGTACCCACAATCTATGCTTTTGAGCAGAAATAAGAAAAATAATGTATACCCCTGTAAACCCCAGTTTTACTATATAAAAGTGGGGTTCAAGGGGGTCAAAATTATATAGGCGTGTTTTCGTGATGTATTATTTAAAATAGTTTGTTTTTATTTTCACAGAACATAAAATAAAACTCTAAAAGTTGCCTTTGGAAACAAGGAACACACAAAAGAAAGAAAATCGGAGACTCGGTTTTATTTAGTTTCTTCATACCCTGCAATATAGTTTGCGATACTGCATACGCCGCCTAGCACCGGCTAAAGCATTATTCGATTTACTGAAATGACGAAAACACGCCTATTTAAATATATTGAAAAAATTATCAAGTGAAAGTTTCTAGATAAAAATTCTGATATTTTTCATATTTCTGCTCAAAACATAGATTGTGGGTACTCGTTAGAACCGCCTCGACGAGGCGGTTCTAACGAGTACACACAATCTATGTTTTTGAGCAAAAATAAGAAAAATAATGTATACCCCTGTAAACCCCAGTTTTGCAATATACATGTAAAAGTGGGGTTTAATGGGGTCAAAATTATATATGCGTGTTTTCGTTATGTATTGAAAATTTCACCAACAAAAACTGAAATTTTTCAGATAAAATTATATATTTTTTTCATATTTTTGCAATCTATGCTTTTGAGCAGAAATAAGAAAAATAATGTATACCCCTGTAAACCCCAATTTTACTATATAAAAGTGGGGTTTAAGGGGCTCAAAATTATATAGGTATGTTTTAGTGATGGTACACTGTAAAACATTCCCGTAGATTTTACGGTAAATACTGGTAACTTGCTACCAGTGCGTTTACCCTAAACTTCTTTGGGGTGCGCAGAACTTTTGCAGGAATTTCCTCGTAGGATGGGGTAAGTCTGTGTAAGCTTAAGATACGGTGCGGTAGCTCACATCCCTACTATGTCCTATACATTAACTTACTTGCCCTACACTGCCCTAGCATGCGTAATTCTTACTGTAAATAATCTACAGGCACTCATAAAACTTACGGAACCATCACGAAAACATGCCTATATAATTTTGACCCCCCGAAACCCCACTTTTGTATAGTAAAACTGGGGTTTACAGGGGTATACATTATTTTTCTTATTTCTGCATAAAGCATAGATTGTGGGTACTCGTTAGAACCGCCTCGGCGAGGCGGTTCTAACGAGTACCCACAATCTATGTTTTATGCAGAAATAAGAAAAATATCAGAGTTTTTTATCTGAAAATTTTCAATCTTCGGAGGTGAAATTTTCTATATATTTGAATAGGCGTGTTCTCGTAATGATTTTCTGGGAGTAAGTTGCTAGTATTAACGTGAAATCTACTGGATATTTTATAGTGTAACTAGAATGCGCAAAATGATCCCAAATAAAATACAAAAATTCTATACTAAGGTGAAGGACGGTAAGACCTTTGAGGGCCGCTATACGACATTACATGTAAACACCAGCTGCAGTGAAGCAAAATGAAATTCTAAAAAGACTTGATATTTCTAAGACTTAATATTTCTTGATATAATAAGACTTGATATTTCGATCGGGATTTCCCATGCACTTACATGTAAGTACAATAAAACAGATACTTATTAATGTTACCTTTCTTACAAATACAATCAACCTTCTTTATATCGACATTCGATACAACGACAAAATTTAATACAATAAGAATTTAATTGGCACACACCTTAGCTCAAGAGGTGACAGTTAATTAGAAATTATGCAAGATCATATACATTGCTTCAAGAAATATAATTTTGGATATTTGTTAGAATCTACTCACTATGGCTATTCTGACAAATATCCAAAACATATGTTCTGTTAGGAAATAAGAATAAAAAAGGCCTTTTTACATACCATTCCGCTCATTAAGGAATCTTTACAACAGCATATACATTTAAGTGACACCATCTTTAGGAACAAATGATGTCGTGGTAATGAGAGTTCACCATAGACTAAGCTTTGTATGAAGAGACTTAAAATCGAGTCTTCGAGTTTTGTTTTTTTTATTATTATTTCCAAAAGCAAACTTTTTGTTTTTTTATTATTGTTATTTTACTATTTTATTTTATTTCACTTTAGCTAGCTGGTCTTAAAAGCCGTAAGAAGGCCATAAAACGTCTTCTCGTTTTTTACCACAGTGCACATTTCATTTTCATTTCTTTTGGGATCACTGAACCAGTCTGGATACTTTGAAAGTCAAACACGGCTTAAGCCGGTGCTAAAAGGCGTACGCAGCTTCGCAAACTACACAATTGTATATCAACAGACTAAATAAAACCGGTCTCTGATTTTCATTCTTTTTTGTGTTCTTCGTTTCAAAGGCAAATCTTTTTGATTTTTATACACTATACCCTACCTGAGTAGAAATAAATCCGCCATATGCATTTCTCTGATTTATTAGCCATCTTACAATCGGCATTATTTCTGAAACGGCCCCTTTTGCCACCAAAGTGAGAGCAGCGTAAGCTGTTATTTCTATATCAATGGCCTGAGTTTGTTTCTCCCACGGGTCCAAGTTAGAAGAGGATGGGACTGGTTCCTTCTGCCACCACTTCAATCCATCTAAATAGTAAAATGATAAAGATTTAGCGTTCACAAATAGCTTGGTCTCCGCTTCACAAGTATTTGCTTTCAAAAAAGGCTTGGTTTACGCTAAGCACACAACGAGTACCTACAATCTATGTTTTAAGCAAAATAAGGAAAATAATGTATACCCCTGTAAGTCCCAGTTTTACTGTATAAAAGTGATGTGTAAGGGGGTCAAAATTATATAGGTATATGTATGATCTGAAAGAAAAAATAATCTATCTGTTCTTCTTACCTGTTCTCAGCAAATACTAATTGTGGTACAAGTATTTGCTTTTGTAAAAAAAAAAAAAAAAAAAAAAAAAAAAAAAAAAGAAATTGTCTGCGCTTAGCACAAACTGTTTGCTAAGCGTAGACCAAACTATTTTTTTGAAAGCCAATACATGGTTACGTTGAGCAGTCCATGAAAAATAGCATTGGATTAACCCATAACTTTTTTTCTAAACTGCTTTCAAAGCAGTAGCAAACTCTAAGATTATCTACCCTCATAGGTGTAGGCAACTGGATGTGTGCACTTTCCATCACGAAAACATACCTATATAGTTTTGACCCCCGTAAACCCCACTTTTATATAGTAAAACTGGGGTTTACAGGGGTATACATTATTTTCCTTATTTCTGCTCAAAAACATAGACTGTTGGTACTCATTAGAACCGCCTCGGTGAGGCGGTTCTAACGAGTACCCACAATCTATGTTTTGAGCATAAATATGTAAAATATCATAATTTTCATCTGAAATCTTTCAGTTTTTATAGTGAAATTTGCAATGTATATGAATAGGTGTGTTTCATAATGCCAATCAAGATTTTGTACAAGTATAAGCTTTTACAAAGAGCCTGGCCTACGTTTCGAACACAATAAATGTTGCGCTGACTTTAAAATCATTGGGCTTTGTACATGCAAATCTTGGCTAAATCGGCTAAATTCCAAAATACAAAGGGTAAATTGGAGAGGTCTAAATGAGATTTCGTCTAAATGAGAATGACTCTCACATAAAAAATACAGATAATATAACATCATTTTTTAAGCATTAAAACCTAATCAAAACTAAAATAAGTAGTTGTATGAATACACTTTTGGTCAAGCTTTTTGGCTGTGTATAAATTACACTCAGCTGTACCGTTAAATCCACCCATTTTAAAGGTGAAATTGTCAATATTTTGCACTGATATTATAGGGTTATTGCACTGATATTATAGGGTTATTGCACTGATATTGGTGAATATTGTCCCGAGTTGGGATATCGCAGGACGCGAGCTTGAGAGCGTCAGTAGATATCCAATATCAGTGTAATAACCCTTTTAGTACATAGCTATAAATATTTATTTCGTTTCCCGGTGTTTCTAACCTTAAAGCGTTGTTTTACTGACAAAAATATGAATTCTACCAATATGCGTGAAAAAGTTTGTCGCCACATCACTGCATTACGACATCATCAAAAGCAACGTAACGTAACGGTAATATGAGAAGGCATTCGAGTAAGTGTGCAATATCGAGTAAGTGTGCAAATACCGTGTGATATCGGCACGCTAGCTTCTCGGCTTTTATCGCACATTTTAATCATTTAATATTTTTAGTTATATAATAATAATGTATATCCCATAAGTTTTGATAAAGTGCTGCAATGATAACCTTTTAGAAATTCTACATGAGTGCTGTGTGCCAAACACCTGTTTATGTAGGTGTTACAATAAGTATTATTCCATTCTATTCAGTGCTATATCTAATCTCAGGTTTTACTTGTGGACAACAAGCATGAGGTCAATGATACATTGTGGATAACAATTGGTTTCCTTCTGTGTCCCAAACAAGCTGTTTGTCATTACGAAAACACGCCTATTCAAACTTATTGAAAATTTCACCACCAAAAACTGAAAATTTTCAGATAAAAATTTCTGATATTTTTCATATTTCTGCTCAAAACATAGATTGTGGGTACTCGTTAGAACCGCCTCGGCGAGGCGGTTCTAACGAGTATCCACAATCTATGTTTTTGAGCAGAAATAAGAAAAATAATGTATACCCCTGTAAACCCCAGTTTTACTATATAAAAGTGGGGTTTAAAGGGGTCAAAATTATATAGGTATGTTTTCGAGATGGTTGTCTACGCCATATGACATTGAATTTTAATTTGTCGTTGTTTGTTCCTCGTCTCTTCTTCAAATGGTGATGCAGGAAGGCTTCGTGCTTGTGGCATCTCCTGTGTATCTTCCCTTATATGTTATATCGGTACATTTGGAGTGTATCCCATTTTGCGTCGTCCTACAAATTATGAATGCTACATACCTCAGCCCCTTTATGACAGTTCTGAGAGCATCAATTTGAGTGTTTTCAATGTTACGTTTTCTTTCGATGGTACAATTACCAAAAAAAATATCAACATATTCTAGTATTTGGCGAACAAATGTGAAGTGCAATTATATTTAATTATCTCCGAAACTATAAATTATGAAAATACGCTTATTCAAATACATTACGAAAACACGCCTATTCAAATATGTAGAAATTTTCACCTCTAAAAACTGAACATTTTCAGATATAAAAACACTGATATTTTTCATATTTCTGATCAAAACATAGATTGTGGGTACCCGTTAGAACCGCCTCAGCCGAGGCGGTTCTA
Organism: Anodontia alba; assembly: GCA_964016985.1. NCBI lineage: Eukaryota > Metazoa > Mollusca > Bivalvia > Lucinida > Lucinidae > Anodontia > Anodontia alba. The sequence continues at coordinate 11,141,645 of OZ024833.1, forward strand.
ACGAGTACCCACAATCTATGTTTTTGAGCAAAAATAAGAAAAATAATGTATACCCCTGTAAACCCCAGTTTTACAATATAAAAGTGGGGTTTAATGGGGTCAAAATTATATAGGCGTGTTTTCGTTATGTATTGAAAATTTCACCAACAAAAACTGAAACTTTTCAGATAAAATTATATATTTTTTTCATATTTCTGCTCAAAGCATAGATTATGGGTACTCGTTAGAACCGCCTCGCTGAGGCGGTTCTAATTAGTACCCACAATCTACGTTTTAGCAAAATGAAAAAAAAAAGAATTTTATTATATAAAAGTGGGGTTTAAGGAGACCAAAATTATATAGGCATGTTTTTATAGGCGTGTACGATGGCTGTAACTGATGAATGGTCTGCGAACAACATTTATTTGACAAGATGTTTAATGAAGGAAAGAATGTGACTTTTAGTTGCTTTGGATAAATCTATCGCGGCTTTATCAGGAAATCTTCAGCTGAATGGTATGAAAACTTTAGCAATATGAACTTGTAATCCAAGCAAAAAGATCAAATAGGCTGTCAGAACACTCACCCTTCATGTGTGATTTCTGATCCAATTTATCCCAGGCGGTACTGGCTTGATCACTACCTACTAATTGTAGAGCAAAGCTGACAATTGCTAACTCATAAACATCGCTTAATGGTGTCAACTGGTTTTCTAAGAATTCTATAGCGCTGTCTAGTTTGGCACGTTCAATTTTGTCAGCAAACTGAAAGGAATGACCATGAAAACTGTATATAAGATATAAAGCCAAACCTAGCTCAATTTGTATTTCATATACAGTCGAACTTCAATGACTCAAACATCTTTGGGACCATGGAAAACTTTTCGAGACATAGATAGTTTGTGCCAATGAGGGTTAATCATGGTGCCAGGTCAGGAAGCAAATAGCGATGATTTTGGGGAAGATTTTTCGATCTTCTATACAATAATGGTATGTTGAGTGTACTCATTAGAATCGCCTCGATGAGGCAATTCTGCTGAGTACACACAGCATACAATGTCATAAAACAAGAAAAAAAATCTCTAAACATTTGTTTTCTTGACCTATCGGAAGAAATTCGTAGGAACTCTAAAACAAGTTCGAAATAGTAAACGAGCCATCCGGGTTTGAGTTATTGAGGTTCGACTGTACAATCAAGCATGCACTCTTGAGACAGCCACAACTTAGTTACCTAAGACAGATGCTCGCTTAATACAGGCTGATTTCCATTACATTTGCCTTTCTAAGGATCACCAAATCTGGTCTTTCAAAGACTGATTGCTTAATGCAGATGGCCTTAAACAGAGTTTTTACCGTATATGGGCATGCGGCCAAGAAAAGGGACCATAACCCATCATTTGGCTGTAATAAGGTAGCATTACGAAAACAAGCCTATACAAATATACTGAAAATTTTACCACCAAAAAATATAAATTTTTAGATAAAAAACTTTGAGATTTTTCATATTTCTGTTCAAAAACATAGATTGTGGGTACTCGTTAGAACCGCATCGACGAGGCGGTTCTAACGAGTACCCACAATCTATGTTTTGATCAGGAATAAGAAAAATAATGTATACCCCTGTAAACCCCAGTTTTACTATATAAAAGTGGGGTTTAAGGGGGTCAAAATTATATAGGCATGTTTTCGTGATGGTAGGGCTGCATACAACTATTGATTTAAGCGGAACTTGATTTTCCAAGATACCAGAATGAGCTCCATGACTCCAAGGAAAAGTAAAAAAAAGAACCTTATGTATTATGATGAAGTAATGGGAGACAGTTTACGGCCGTCACATTTGTATCATTTGTATAGCAATTGTGTTTCATGAACCCTTCTATAGAATTGCAATTGGTGCTGACATTGCCAGCTGTCGTCAACAATATTATCATACTAAAATGAATAATTTATCACACTGGAAAGTCTTTGTCTGCCTGTCTCTCTATCATCACGAAAACATACCTATATAATTTTGACCCCCTTAAACCTCACTTTTTATATAGTAAAACTGGGGTTTAAAGGGGTATACATTATTTTTGTTATTTCTGCTCAAAAACATAGATTGTGGGTACTCGTTAGAACCGCCTCAACGAGTACCCACAATCTATGTTTTGAACAGAAATGTGAAAAATATCAGAACTTTTTATCTGAAAATTTTCAGTTTTTGGTGGTGAAATTTTCAATATATTTTAATAGGCGTGTTTTCATAAGGATATATTTCTCCCTTCTTCTATATCTGTCACACTTCTCTGAGTCTCAGTCTCTATCTCTCTTTCTGTCTATCTGTCTGCCTGTATACCTGCCTATCTCGTTGTGAAAATTTTAACAGTTTAAGAACGTTAGATGACCCAAGCGCTTTTACTTTTTAAACATTATGAAGTTTTCTTTATACTAGCCGGAACGTCAGAAAAAATAAATTCTGAAATATGCGTAGTGTATGTATGACCATCGTGTAAACATACCTATATAATTTCGACCCCCTTAAACCCCACTTTTATACAGTAAAACTGGGGTTTACATGGGTATACATTGTTTTGCTTATTTCTTCTAAAAACATAGATTGTGGGTACTTGTTAGAACTGCCTCAGCGAGGCAGTTCTAACGGGTACCCACAATCTATGTTTTGAGCAGAAATATGAAAAAAAATATCAGATTTTTTTTTATCTGAAAATTTTCCGTTTTTGGTTGAAATTTTTTTAATATATTTGAATAGGCGTGTTTTCGTAATGTTCGTTTTTCGCTTTAAGACATTTTACACCGTTAGATTTCCAGATGCGCCCAGTAAAGATTCTGGTCTGACGCCTCAAAGCGTAGGTTTATCTGAATTTTCGCTGTGTGCGTAGGTATAAAAAAAAATAGGAGGTATTGCAAGAATCGGGGTTAGAACTTTCTGTTGAACTATTGATGCACATTATATCTGTTTAATTTTTACAGCTCTATTTCCATGCCATAAAAACTTAAAAAAACGGAGCTACTGATGGAAACTAATCAAAGCATTTATATTACCAATTCAATCAATACAGGAAAAATAAACGAAAATCACAAAGAAAACCAGGGAAATATATTTTAGGCATGCTAATTCTGCAGATACTTTTGAGTATGTCTAATACACCGGATATTTTTGGTAGGGTTGATATACAGTATATTTTTGTTTTGGTCATTACGAAAACATGCCTATTCAAATATATTGAAAATTTTACCGCCAAAAAAAATGATAATTTTCAGATAAAAATTCTGATATTTTTCATATTTCTGCTCAAAACATAGATTGTGGGTACTCGTTAGAACCGCCTCGGCGAGGCGGTTCTAACGAGTACCCATAATCTATGTTTTTGAGCAAAAATAAGGAAAATAATGTAAACCCCTGTAAACCCCAGTTTTACTATATAAAAGTGGGGTTTAAGGGGGTCAAAATTATATAGGTATGTTTTCGTGATGTAAACTGTAGATGCTTGGACCAAGCCTATGTAGCAGGCAAATTAAGAGTACCCCCTCCACAACCACCACCCCACCCTCTGGATATGTAGCCATTCCACTTAATTATCAAAAATGCCTACCTCTTCCGTCTTCTGTGCTTCTTGTAGCGCTATAGCAGTATATGCTGTCAATGCCAGTGACGCTCCATGAGTGCCATCCTGTGAAAATAATTTTTTCAATTCATTTGTGTCGAGCGGATTTTTCTACCATAATTTTGGACCGGTCCAGTCCCAATAAAAGGGGATCTCATCACGAAAACAGGCCTTTATAATTTTGAACCCCCTTAAACCCCACTTTTCTATAGTAAAACGGGGGTTTACAGGGGTATACATTATTTCTCCTCATTTCTGCTAAAAAATATAGAGTGTGGGTACTCGTTAGAACCGTCTCGGCGAGGTGGTTCTAACGAGTACCCACAACTTATATTTTGTTCAGAAATATAACAAAAATATCAGAAGTTTTATCTGAAAACTTTCAGTTTTTGGTGATGAAATTTTCAATATATTTGAATAAGCGTATTTTCGTAATGATACTACTCCTGCACAAAAGAAAATCAATAAGATAACCTCTACACCTCTATTGTCATATTTGATTTAATTCTACGCTGATCGCATATGTCATACGACCGTTCCCACAATTTTAACAAGGAAGATCCCTTATTAGTTCCTGTTATGTTTTGATTTTTTTCTGCAAACCGAACCCCTCCTGAAATGGGGTTCACTGTAAAAGAAAATAATGTGCTACCAAGAGGAGCAATTTTTCTTGTCCTTTTAGAATGGCCCTCTTTTGTAGAGGTTAGGTCTTGCTTTCTGAATGCGGTCAAGCACTGCAAACAAAATTTAATTAACTGCTAGTGTTAAAAGTTAAGGAGAAACATCACGAAAACATGCCTATATAATGTTGACCAACTTAAACCCCACGTTTATATAGTAAAACTGGGGTTTACATGGGTATACATTATTTTTCTTATTTCTGCTTAAACACATAGATTGTGGGTACTCGCCTCGGCGGTTCTAACGAGTACACACAATCTATGTTTTGAGCAGAAATATGAAAAAAAAAAAATCCGAATTTTTATATAAAATTTTCCATTTGTTGTGGTAAAATTTTCAGTATATTTGAATAGGCTTGCATTTTCAGGGGTGACAGTCAAAATTGCTTTGCCTTCAGTCTGAAAAGGCGCCCGTTCTGAAAGAAAAGAATTTGCGTTTCTTGGCAATGATTTCTTTTCCATTGGATTGAGCCCCTACTGAAAAGGTGTTTGTGTGAAGCATAAACAAAAACAAACCAACAAACAACAACAAATTTGGAAAACACAAAAAGTATCTACCCTGTTCAAATTCCGGAAAATCTGACAGCTGGTCCTATATATTTTAGGAGGTCCATATGCTCGTTGACTGTTTTTGGTTCTTCATGACTCTGTAACAGTCAACCCTGTTTATACCAATACTCGGTACAACGACAAAATTCGCTAAAATGACAATTTGTCTAGCACAGAAATTTCGCTTAAGAGTTAGAGTGAATCAGAAATCACGCAAGAATACTGTATCAAATACTTAAAGAAACATATGTTTGGGTATTTGTTAGAAACGCCTCACTGAGGCGATTCTGACAAATATCCGAAACATATGTTCTGTTAAAGAAAGAATGAAACAAGGCCTTTTTTTTTTTACATATTTTACTGTTCATTAAGGTTTGTATACAATAGCAAATTTATCTAACGGCAATCTCTTGGGGAATACATTACGAAAACCCGCCTATTCAGCTCTATTGAAAATTTTACCACAAAAAAAAAAAAATGAAAATTTTCAGATAAAAAATTCTGATATTTTTCATATTTCTGCACAAAACATAGATTGTGGGTACTCGTTAGAACCGCCTCGACGAGGCGGTTCTAACGAGTACCCACAATCTATGTTTTTGAGCAGAAATAAGAAAAATAATGTATACCCCTGTAAACCCCAGTTTTACTATATAAAAGTGGGGTTTAAAGGGGTCAAGATTATATAGGCATGTTTTCGTGATGAATACTGTCGTTGTAACAACAGTCCCCTGTACCTTTGGGAGTTTGTCTATTACCTTGCCAGGCTCCACAAAATAACCGTCACTTTTCTGCTGTTCGAATATCCAGTGTATCATATCCTCGACGTATCCATCATATATAAAAATATACGGTTTGGCCTGCACAAAAGTCTTCATGACATATGCTGTAAGCCTGAAAAACAAAAAAAAAAAAAAAAAAAAAAAAAAAAGAACAAAAAAAAAAAAAAAAAATCATTACGAAAACATGCCTATTAAAATAACCAGGAAATTTTACCACCAAAAAAACCCGAAAAATTTCAGATAAAAAATTCTGACATTTTTCATATTTCTGCTCAAAACATAGATTGTGACTACTCGTTAGAAGGCGAGGCGGTTCTAACGAGTACCTACAATCTATGTTTTTAAGCAGAAATTGAAAAAAAATATATATACCTCTGTAAACCCCAGTTTTACTATGCAAAAGTGGGGTTAAAGGAGGTAAAAATTATACATGCATTTCATGATGAAATAACATAATCTGAGCAACAACGCCAGAAACGTACCTTTCGGCGATTTAAATGAGTACATTCAACTTACCATTATTATACAGAAGATCGAAAAGACATCCCTATATAACGCCCATTTGCCTCCTGACCTAGGGCTATGATTTACAATCAGTGGCTCGAACTCACTACAGTCGAACCTCAATGGCTCGTTTACTAATTCGAATTCGTTTTTGAATCCCTAAGAATTTCTCACGATAGCTCAAGTAAAGAAACATTCAGAGACGTTTCTTATTTTATCACGAAATTGTATGTTGTGTGTACGCATTAGAATCGCCTCACTGTGCAGTTCTAATGAGTGCTATCAACATATAATTATTGTGCAGATATATGAAAAAAAAAATCCCTAAATATTGCTATTTGCATCTTGACCTGGTACCATGATTAACCCTAACATTTTCATGGTCCATTTTCGAGCCACTGAGGTTTTACTCTATGTCCGGAACAAATTTCTATGGTCCCAAACATATTCGAGCCGCAGACATTCGACTGCCATTATTATTTGTTTCTTTGTCGCGTCACATGGAAATACACGTCTGTCTGGAGTAATACTTACTGGGTTATGTTTTAATCATGGTCCTACTGATACCGGATATACCCTGTCTTTGCAAACAGTGTAGATCCAGATCATTGGCTCCAACTGATTTGGATCTGTATTCTGTGCCATTCACTATGTGAATTTACAGTGAACCCTAGTTACAACGACAGAATTTGTTCCTAAAGATGTTGCAGTTAGAATGAATTTGCTATTGTAAAGAATCCTTAATGAACAGAGAGATATGTAAGAAATGCCTTGTTATATTCTTATTTCCTCATAGATCGCGATTCTTACAAATATCCAAAACATATGTTGCTTGAAGTTAAATGCAATATTCTTGCATAATTTCTCACTACATGTCACCTCCTGAGCGGAGGTTTCGTGACATTCAAATTGTCATATAACGAATGTTGTCATTGTATCCAGTGTCAGTATAAAGAGGGTTGACTGTGTATCAACAATCTTGATCAAGAAATCAGATTGTCTGACAATAAGAAGAAGGCGTGGCAACTTTTTCAGCATGACAAGGGTTATTCCTTAAAGCGTTGTCACAACTAAAGCAGACGACGTTTTGAAATATTTTATTTTGTTTTAGCTTTCAAAGACTTGCATTTCCTGTGAATAGACTACTTGGCAAATGAGAGACACTTCACATGAATTGTAAAGCCTTATTTGATATGTAAAATTAATATATAGTTTTAAAATGTTATCCGTGACTAATTACGAGGGTGAGTCAATAAGTAACCAGCCTAACTTATTTCCGGTTGAGATCCACCTCTTCTTTTTCGATGTAATTGCCCTCTAATGTGATGCACTTAGACCAACGGTGTTCAAGTGCCATCAGCCCAGAAGTGAAAAAGTCAGGGTCCTTTCCATTGACCCACTTCTCAACTGCCGTCACGACTTCTTCATCAGACCGGAAATGAAGTCCACGGATATCCTTTTTCAAGTTTGGGAATAGGAACAAGTCGCCAGGAGCTAGATCAGGCGAATAGGCAGGATGTGGTATTAATTCATACCCGTTTCGCTCTACAGCATCAATTGCAACTTTGCAAGTGTGGACTCTCGCGTTGTGCTGTTGCAGCAAAACACCTTTAGAGAGTTTACCTCGGCGTTTTTCACGGATGGCGGGTTCTCAGCTGGTCTAACAAGTTTGCATAGTACACTCCATTTATTGTACTTCTCTTGGGTAAAAAGTCCAACATAATAACGCCTTTTGCGTCCCAAAATATTGTAGCCATCACCTTGCCAGCAGATGATTGCGTCTTGAACTTCTTTGGCCTCGGGGACCCAGGCCCTACCCACTGACGACTCTGAGCTTTATTCTCTGGCTCATAATAATGAACCCAAGTCTCATCTACAGTCACCAGACGCAAAAGAAAATCATCTTTTGACCTAAAACGCTTCAACAAGGCGCTACATACTGATGCTCTGGTTGCCATTTGCTCATCGCTAAGGGATTTGGGGACCCGACGGGCTGTTAGCTTGCGCATACCTAAACGATCATATAAGATTGTTGAAACGCTACCATGTGAAATGCCTAATGCATGCGCTATTTCTTCTACCTGAATTTGCCTATCAGAGTATACCAGATCCCGAACTTTCTTACACATTTCTTCGTCGGTGGCATCCAGTGGGCGTCCAGACCTGGCTTCATCTTCTAAAGACGTTCTACCGCGTTTGAATTCCCCTACCCAGAATTTAACCTGAGCATAAGATCGTGCAGAAGACCCATAAACATTGGCTAACTCGCCGTGTATTTCCTTGCCTGTTTTACCTTTTAAATACAATTACCCAATTAAAGCACGGTACTCAACTTTAGATGAAAAGCATGTCTTTGCATCACTAGCCATGTTTGACATTCAATATCTTATTAAAGAATGACTCGATACGCGTGCAATTTTGTACCCATATATAAAACAAAACATGAAAATCGTGACCGTCTCGGTCCATCGGAAATGGGATAAGCTGGTTACTCGTAGTTTAGCGTTTTTAAGGTAAGGGAATGATTACATGTACAGAGATGCAGGGACATTTGTTGTTGTCAAAATCATTTTGTCCCACTTCTGAAAAGGGGTTAAAAGAAGGAACTACTCTGCTCCCTGTGGACTTTTTGTTCTTTTTGAGTAAACCCTGTTTCAGAGACGGTTTGGTGTAAACAGGAGTTGTGAGTATACAGAAAATCATACACGTCGTCTCTCGTGTAAACAGTGGTGGAAAATCTATGAAATGTGACATTACGAAAACACTACTGTTCAAATTTACTGAAAATTTCACCCCCAAAAACTCAAAGTTTTCAGATAACTAGAAATGTGTCCACAGAACTCGGATGCCCCTCTGTGGGGTACCTGACTATAAAACTGCAAAATTCTACCTGGTACAAATGCCTTAGCCTAACAGGATCAGGTACGTACGTACACACATTCGTACAGACGGACGTACATTCGTACGCACGTACCCACGTGTGCACGTACGGAAAACCGATTAAATATATGCACCCGGCATCATCCGATGCGGGGCATAAAATATTAATATTTTTCATATTTTGGTCAAGCCATAGATTGAGGGTACCCGATAGAACCGCCTCGACGAGGCAGTTCCAACGAGTACCAACAATCTATGTTTTTGAGCAGAAATAAGAAAAATAATGTATACCCCTATAAACCCCAGTTTTACTATATAAAAGTGGGTTTTAAGGGTGTCAAAATTCTACAGGTATGTTTTCGTGATGATCTTGGCACCTGAATTTGATAAGTGAAGTGCGCATATAGTGGTTAGAGTGCAGCGTAGTCCGGCGTGGTAATGCACAGTTCACTTATGAACCGCAAAGTAAGAGAATAACCGCAAAATAAGAGAATAACCGCAAAGTAAGCGAACGTACCTTCTGACATGTGCGCCCAACGAAGATTCAAATCAGCCTGTGCATCCGCACAGTCTGATGACAGTCTTCGTCGTCCGCATGAAGAAACTTTGCATCCTTGGCTATTCAACATGCGCCCAATGAAGATCATGGTCAGACTGCGCTGGGCACTGTCAGAAGGTTCATTCTTGGACGTTGTGGCTGTTATACACACAATGAATCACGAAAACATGCCTATATAATTTTTATCTCCCTTAACATGACGAAATCATACATATATAATTCTAACCCCTTTAACCCCACTTTTATATAGTAAAACTGGGGTTTATAGGGGTATACATTATCTTTCTTATTTCTGCTCAAAAACATAGATTGTGGGTACTCATTAGAACCGCCTCGGCGAGGCGGTTCTAACGAGTACCACAAGCTATGTTTTGAGCAGAAATATGATAGATTTTTATCTGAAACTTTTCAGTTTTTGGAGGTGAAATTTTCTATATACTTTAATATGCGTATTTTCGTAATGACTTCTGGAAATTATAACGACTTAGCCTGTACATACCTGGTGCTCCCAGACTCATCTGATTCACCAAAAGCACTGAAAGAACCGTCGTCATGGCGATAGCTCTGTTGTCGAATGTAAGCTAAAATAACAAATAGCACACTTAAAAATGTCCGTAGGTTTTACGGTATTATAACTCAATCAGATGCCAGTACCCGTTATGATCTTTTGAAGGGCATCCGTATAATTTTCGCAGGAATTGTCTCTTAGAATAGTTCATGGTTGGGTAGCCTTACTATATGATATGGTAGCCCATACCACAACTTGCATGTTCTATCATACCTGTTAATCACTGCGAAACGATTCCGTTCAATAATCTACGAGCGTCTGTGAAACATAATGGTAAAAGCTCTAAAAGCTAGTTGCCAGGTACTTTACCGTAGAATCTTCGGAAATTTTTTACAGTTTATAAAACACCGTCCGTCATGGGATATCATTTTAAAGCATGGTTTTAAAACAATTCTGAAAGACAATCTGTCCATTACGAAAACATGCCTATTCAAATTACTGAAAATTTTACGACCAAAAAATGAAAATTTACAGATAAAAAATTCTCATATTTTTCATACATAGATTGTTGTACTCGTTAGAACCGCTTCGACGAAAATTATATACACTGTAAACCCCAGTTTTACTATATAAAAGTGGGGTTTAATGGGGTCACTATTATATAGGCATGTTTTCGTGATGCGACCCTAATTTTCTTTGCGACGTATTTAATAAATTTAGAAGGGATGTTTGCAAAATTGACTTTTCTGATGGCAAAATTGATTTTTTTCTGCTGGCAAAACTGATTTTTCGGAACATTTTAAAATATTGTCTCTCGCCTCAAAAAGACAGACAACAACGGATATTTTGCGGCAAACTGCATGCACGGTTTAATTGCACGACGACGGGTTGGTCCTCAGAACAAATGATGGCTCCCTCCTAAATCTATTTCAGGTGGCTAGAGCCTAACTATCAATGTCTGTGATCGGGCCAATCGTGTCACTGTTTATGCTTTTCTTCAAGGAGCTTATGACGTGTGATGAGCTCTTGTTTTCTTGTATTCTGGCTTCAGATCTCCATTGAGCCATTTGCTTCATTTCATCACAGTACTTTTGATTATATATGTTTCACTGTGATGTTTCACAGATGAGATGGAGGACCCCTTATGCTGACAAAACATATGTTTCTTATTTTGAGCTGCATTATATGAGGTGTAGTTTCGCACAAATAAAACTGTTTCAGCCCCACAATACAGTGGAACCTGTGTAAGACAGCCACCTTTGAGACTGACTTTAAATAGCGGTTGATGTGGAAATGGTGTTTGTCTTATAAAAGTACATGTCATGTAATTTTGCAAGCAAAATTACATGACATGTACCTTTATAAGACAGCCACTTTTCTGCATCAACCAATAAAGTCATTCTCAAAGATGGCTTTCTTACACAGGTTTCACTGTAGTTTGTCTATAGACCATTCCAAGGCGGTTTCTCTGTTGCAGTTATTTTTTTTTTGTGAGTATGTGGTTTTATATATTGCGTTTGTTTTGTTAAAATTTGTTCCTACTTTTGGTTGCTTTTCGTGCTTGTGGCGCTGTCCACCACAACTGTTGCTAATGCTCCTCATGCATAACGAAAACATGCCTATTCAAATATACTGAAAATTGTACCATAAAAAAAAAATGAAAATTTTCAGATAAAAAATTGTAATATTTTTTATATTTCTGCTCAAAGCATAGATTGTGGGTACTTGTTAAAACCGCCTTGTCAAGGCGGTTCTAACGGGTACCCACAAAGTTTTTGAGCAGAAATAAGAAAAATAATGTATACCCCTGAAAACCCCAGTTTTAGTAAATTAAAGTGGGGTTTAAGGGGGTCAAAATTATATAGGCATGTTTTCGTGATGGTTATACAAACTTTATTTATGTGTAGCGTTAAGTTAGCATCTGGTTCACGGTTCATTATTCACGGTTCAGGATTCAGCGTATGGTTCATTATTCAGCGTATTATTCAAAATACGAGCTGCAGCGTCTGGTTCAGGATTCAGCGTATTATTCAAAATACGAGCTGCAGCGTCTGGTTCAGGATTCAGGGTATTATTCAAAACACGACCTGCAGCGTCTGGTTCAGGATTCAGCGTATTATTCAAAATACGAGCTGCAACATCTGGTTCATTATTCAGGGTATTATTCAAAAATGGTCAGGATATTATTCAGCGTATGGTTCAGTATTCAGGGTATTATTGAAAATACGACCTGCAGCGTCTGGTTCAGGATTCAGGGTATTATTCAAAATACGAACTGCAGCGTCTGGTTCATTATTCAGGGTATTATTCAAAACACGACCTGCAGCGTCTGGTTCAAGATTCAGCGTATTATTCAAAATACGAGCTGCAGCGTCTGGTTCATTATTCAGGGTATTTTTCAAAACACGACCTGCAGCGTCTGGTTCAGGATTCAGCGTATTATTCAAAATACGAGCTGCAGCGTCTGGTTCAGGATTCAGCGTATTATTCAAAATACGAGCTGCAGCGTCTGGTTCATTATTCAGCGTATTATTCAAAATACGAGCTGCAGCGTCTGGTTCAGGATTCAGCGTATTATTCAAAATACGAGCTGCAGCGTCTGGTTCAGGATTCAGGGTATTATTCAAAACACGACCTGCAGCGTCTGGTTCAGGATTCAGCGTATTATTCAAAATACGAGCTGCAGCATCTGGTTCATTATTCAGGGTATTATTCAAAAATGGTCAGGATATTATTCAGCGTATGGTTCAGTATTCAGGGTATTATTGAAAATACGACCTGCAGCGTCTGGTTCAGGATTCAGGGTATTATTCAAAATACGAACTGCAGCGTCTGGTTCATTATTCAGGGTATTATTCAAAACACGACCTGCAGCGTCTGGTTCAGGATTCAGCGTATTATTCAAAATAAGAGCTGCAGCGTCTGGTTCATTATTCAGGGTATTTTTCAAAACACGACCTGCAGCGTCAGGTTCAGGATTCAGCGTATTATTCAAAATACGAGCTGCAGCGTCTGGTTCAGGATTCAGCGTATTATTCAAAATACGAGCTGCAGCGTCTGGTTCAGGATTCAGCGTATTATTCAAAATACGAGCTGCAGCGTCTGGTTCAGGATTCAGCGTATTATTCAAAATACGAGCTGCAGCGTTTGGTTCAGGATTCAGCGTATTATTCAAAATCCGAGCTGCAGCGTCTGGTTCATTATTCAGGGTATTTTTCAAAACACGTCCTGCAGCGTCTGGTTCATTATTCAGGGTATTATTCAAAACGCGACCTGCAGCGTCTGGTTCAGGATTCAGCGTATTATTCAAAATACGAGCTGCAGCGTCTGGTTCATTATTCAGGGTATTTTTCAAAACACGACCTGCAGCGTCTGGTTCAGGATTCAGCGTATTATTCAAAATACGAGCTGCAGCATCTGGTTCATTATTCAGGGTATTATTCAAAAATGGTCAGGATATTATTCAGCGTATGGTTCAGTATTCAGGGTATTATTGAAAATACGACCTGCAGCGTCTGGTTCAGGATTCAGGGTATTATTCAAAATACGAACTGCAGCGTCTGGTTCATTATTCAGGGTATAATTCAAAACACGACCCGCAGCGTCTGGTTCAGGATTCAGCGTATTAATTAAAATACGAGCTGCAGCATCTGGTTCATTATTCAGGGTATTTTTCAAAACACGACCTGCAGCATCTGGTTCAGGATTCAGCGTAGTATTCAAAATACGAGCCTGAATCCTGAACCAGACGCTGCAGGTCGTATTTTCAATAATACCCTGAATACTGAACCATATGCTGAATAATATCCTGACCATTTTTGAATAATACCCTGAATAATGAACCAGATGCTGCAGCTCGTATTTTGAATAATACGCTGAATCCTGAACCAGACGCTGCAGGTTGTGTTTTGAATAATACTCTGAATCCTGAACCAGACGCAGCAGCTCGTATTTTGACTAATACGCTGAATCCTGAACCAGACGCTGCAGCTCGTATTTTGAATAATACGCTGAATCCTGTACCGCTGAATACCCTGAATAATGAGCCAGACGCTGCAGGTCGTGTTTTGAAAAATACCCTGAATAATGAACCAGACGCTGCAGCTCGTATTTTGAATAATACGCTGAATCCTGAACCAGACGCTGCAGCTCGTATTTTGAATAATACGCTGAATCCTGAACCAGACGCTGCAGCTCGTATTTTGAATAATACGCTGAATCCTGAACCAGACGCTGCAGCTCGTATTTTGAATAATACGCTGAATCCTGAACCAGACGCTGCAGGTCGTGTTTTGAATAATACCCTGAATAATGAAACAGACGCTGCAGTTCGTATTTTGAATAATACCCTGAATCCTGAACCAGACGCTGCAGGTCGTATTTTCAATAATACCCTGAATAATGAACCAGACGCTGCAGGTCGTGTTTTGAAAAATACCCTGAATAATGAACCAGACGCTGCAGCTCGTATTTTGAATAATACGCTGAATCCTGAACCAAACGCTGCAGCTCGTGTTTTGAATAATACCCTGAATCCTGAACCAGACGCTGCAGGACGTGTTTTGAAAAATACCCTGAATAATGAACCAGACGCTGCAGCTCGTATTTTGAATAATACGCTGAATCCTGAACCAGACGCTGCAGGTCGTGTTTTGAATAATACCCTGAATAATGAGCCAGACGCTGCAGGTCGTGTTTTGAAAAATACCCTGAATAATGAACCAGACGCTGCAGCTCGTATTTTGAATAATACGCTGAATCCTGAACCAGACGCTGCAGCTCGTATTTTGAATAATACGCTGAATCCTGAACCAGACGCTGCAGCTCGTATTTTGAATAATACGCTGAATCCTGAACCAGATGCTGCAGCTCGTATTTTGAATAATACGCTGAATCCTGAACCAGACGCTGCAGCTCGTATTTTGAATAATACGCTGAATCCTGAACTAGACGCTGCAGGTCGTGTTTTGAAAAATACCCTGAATAATGAACCAGACGCTGCAGCTCGTATTTTCAATAATACGCTAAATCCTGAACCAGACGCTGCAGGTCGTGTTTTGAATAATACCCTGAATAATGAACCAGATGCTGCAGCTCGTATTTTGAATAATTCGCTGAATCCTCAACCAGACGCTGCAGGTCGTGTTTTGAATAATACCCTGAATAATGAACCAGACGCTGCAGTTCGTATTTTGAATAATACCCTGAATCCTGAACCAGACGCTGCAGGTCGTATTTTCAATAATACCCTGAATACTGAACCATACGCTGAATAATATCCTGACCATTTTTTAATAATACCCTGAATAATGAACCAGATGCTGCAGCTCGTATTTTGAATAATACGCTGAATCCTGAACCAGACGCTGCAGGTCGTGTTTTGAATAATACCCTGAATAATGAACCAGACGCTGCAGCTCGTATTTTGAATAATACGCTGAATCCTGAACCAGACGCTGCAGGTCGTGTTTTGAATAATACCCTGAATAATGAACCAGACGCTGCAGGTCGTGTTTTGAAAAATACCCTGAATAATGAACCAGACGCTGCAGCTCGTATTTTGAATAATACGCTGAATCCTGAACCAGCTGCAGCTCGTATTTTGAATAATATGCTGAATCCTGAACCAGACGCTGCAGGTCGTGTTTTGAATAATACCCTGAATAATGAACCAGACGCTGCAGTTCGTATTTTGAATAATACCCTGAATCCTGAACCAGACGCTGCAGGTCGTATTTTCAATATTACCCTGAATAATGAACCAGACGCTGCAGCTCGTATTTTGAATAATACGCTGAATCCTGAACCAGACGCTGCAGGTCGTGTTTTGAATAATACCCTGAATCCTGAACCAGACGCTGCAGGTCGTGTTTTGAAAAATACCCTGAATAATGAACCAGACGCTGCAGGTCGTATTTTGAATAATACGCTGAATCCTGAACCAGACGCTGCAGGTCGTGTTTTGAATAATACCCTGAATAATGAGCCAGACGCTGCAGGTCGTGTTTTGAAAAATACCCTGAATAATGAACCAGACGCTGCAGTTCGTATTTTGAATAATACGCTGAATCCTGAACCAGACGCTGCAGCTCGTATTTTGAATAATACGCTGAATCCTGAACCAGACGCTGCAGCTCGTATTTTGAATAATACGCTGAATCCTGAACCAGACGCTGCAGCTCGTATTTTGAATAATACGCTGAATCCTGAACCAGACGCTGCAGCTCGTATTTTGAATAATACGCTGAATCCTGAACCAGACGCTGCAGGTCGTGTTTTGAAAAATACCCTGAATAATGAACCAGACGCTGCAGCTCGTATTTTGAATAATACGCTGAATCCTGAACCAGACGCTGCAGGTCGTGTTTTGAATAATACCCTGAATAATGAACCAGACGCTGCAGGTCGTGTTTTGAAAAATACCCTGAATAATGAACCAGACGCTGCAGCTCGTATTTTGAATAATACGCTGAATCCTGAACCAGACGCTGCAGCTCGTATTTTGAATAATACGCTGAATAATGAACCATACGCTGAATCCTGAACCGTGAATAATGAACCGTGAACCAGATGCTATCTTAACGCTCATACTTTATTTGGTTAATTATTTTCTACACTATTTGTTTTACTAGAAGTAGAGAGTTTATGCATTGCGCATTTCAAAATATGTACAGTGAGTTGTTATTTACCATTACATCACCGCAATGTATTGTAATTATGTATTTTATTCTCACATCACGAAAACACTGTCATATGACCTAGTCCAATCGCACAAACCTTTGTTCTCCTATTGCCATGAGATTGGGGAAGGTCTGCATATAAAATTTAATTTAAAATGGCCCAGTGGTTAAAAAAAAGAAATCCTTTGAAATGTTGAGGGACATGCAATTTTAGTGACCTGATGTCAAGCTCACTGAATAACCTTGATCTTTGGTATTAGCGGACATTCATGTATGACCTACTCTCATGTCATCGAGTACCACAGTTTTGGAAAAAATATATTGTTTTACCTTATTCCAATTCAAAAGCTAAGGGACCAAATTTAATTTAACGGAAAATAGGTCAAGGTCAACTTAGGGTCATCATTTGAACGAACTTCAAAGTACTCAGTCATCTAATGCCACATACCATGTTTCAAAGTAATCTTCACAGTGGTCCTATGGCAGCCATTCTGGTCATGTGACCTGGAACATTCGAACAAATTGTTGTTCTCCTACTGCCAGGGGTCCGCATGTGAAATTAATTTACAGTTGGTCCATCGATTAAAGAGAAAAAGTACACTTCAACCTCTTTATAACACGGTTCGTTATAACACGGCTTTGGATATAACACGGATCAAAGATGGATCCCAAAAATGTATAGATTATATTGAAAAATGACCATAAATGGTCATTTTTCAATATAATCTATACATTTTTGTTTGGATATAACACGGTTGTTTAACTAACACGGTTTATGTAATGACCCTGACAATCGTGTTATAAAGAGGTCGTGGTGTACTTTGAAGTGTTGATCGACATGCAATCCTAGTGACCTAGTCCCAAAGTCAATGAATTACATTCACCTTTTGTGTTCATATACATTCATGTAGTACCTACTCTCATGTCATAGACTACAATAGTTGTGGGAAACAATTCCTTGCTGAACAATTTTCTCATGCAAACGCCTGAGAGACCAAATTTGACCTTATCGTAAAACAGTCCGAGATCAACATAGGGTCATCATTTGAACAAACTTAGTACTGTCTGGTCACTTGATGCTACATACCAAGTTTGAATGCAAATAGCCGTGCGGTTCTGGAGAAGAAAATATTTTTAAGTTTTTTTACTACATTTGGGCATGGCGGCCATCTTGCTCATGTGACCTTGACCATTTGAACAAAGTGTCGTTCCCCTGTTGTCAGAAACCTGCATATGAAATCTATTTGAAATTGGCACTGAGGTTTTAAAAAAGAAGCTGTTTGAAAATGGTCGACGGACGACGGAGGCATACCATCCTTTAAGCTTTTTTGGAGCCTTTGTCTCAGTGGAGCTAACAAAACAGCTAAAGTGTCGATTTTTCTGGGCCAGACAAGGTTGTTCGGCCACCATGACCCTTTTAAAAGTTTTCAAAACTCGCGATATGGGCTCAGTAATCACAAGAGACTAGAAAACCTGAGGAAATAAAGAACTTGGATTTCATCTAAACCCTTTCTTCCCTATAGACCAAAACAGATGCCATGGCAAACAGTGCAAATCAAGATGAGACGGCTCTTAACGAGCCGTCTCATCAGGATCTTCACTGTTTGCCATTCTGTTATTCATTTTTGGCTGAACCCGCTATTTGCAACAATGGATGTGTCCAAGATCCGAGATGGAAGAGCCCATGTCAGAAACTCGTGGATGAAAGTATGAATGACATGCTCAATAAACAAACCATTCCTCATTATGCTCTGTGCCTTTTCTTTAAAATTATCATCAATTCTGCTAATTGTTTCCAAATATTTTGACATGTAGATGCTTGCAGCTAAGCTCAGCATATTTTGTTCTCCACATCCGAAAGGCAATTTCACTAACTCTTCAAGGCCGTTTGTAGCCGTCGCCATCATGTCACCTTAAAGAAATGTTATATACAAAGTTGAAATATACGGAAGCCTAAAGATCAAAATATAAACTTACCCTGTGGTTTGCGGTTTATGGTTTTCAGCTGTATTACGTCAAAGAGAAAAGTGAAACCACAAGACACAGATCATCAGAAAAGGTTATATTTCTACCTACTTGACATGTGTAAAGATATTTTTAGTTCCTGTTTTTGCTATTCGTGATTTCCGTGTTTTGATTTTAAAATTAAACAAATCTAAGTGTTTGCCTTTGGAAACAAACATTACGAAAACACGCCTATGTAATTTTGACCCCCTTAAACCCCACTTTTATATAGTAAAACTGGGGTTTACAGGGGTATACATTATTTTTCTTATTTCTGCTCAAAATTATAGATTGTGGGTACTCGTTAGAACCGCCTCGCTGAGGCGGTTCTAACGAGTACCCACAATCTATGTTTTGAGCAGAAATATGAAAAATATCAGAGTTTTTTATCTGAAAATTTTCAGTTTTTGGAGATGAAATTTTCTATCTATTTTGATAGGCGTGTTTTCGTAATGAAGCAGTTTTAAGGTTTATCAAAAGGCAGTAAAATATACTTCAAACTTCGGGCAAGTATAATAAGATAAACAGACAACCCTTTTTTTACCGACACTCGATACAACGACAAAATTAATTATAATGAAAATTTGACTGTAGTGAAACCGTCGCTTAAGAGGTAACAATAAGTCACAAATAACGCAAGAATATTGTATTTAATACTTTAAAAAGAAACATATGTTTTGGATATTTGGTAGAATTGCCTCAGTGAGGTGATTCTAACAAATATCCAAAACGTGTATTATATGAGGAAATCAGAACAAAACAATACTTCTTTTTTTTTTGCATAAGAATCTGCTCATTGAGGAGTCTTTACAATAGCAAATTCATTTACATGGCAACCTCTTTGGGAATAAATGCACTCGTTACAAGGGTTCAGTGTAAAAGTGTCCGTACGTAAAGTTCGGGTTTACAAGATTATGTCAGAGCAAACTTTTAGACCCGGATCAGATGCCTCGTGCTGCGGAGTCTGAAAAAGGGACTACACTGTTACAACAGATCAAGCAGTTTCTTTCTTTTCTTTTTTTTTTTTTTTTTTTTTTGTTTTTTTGTTTTTTTTTGCACAAAAGTTCTGTAAAACTTTAGAACAAGTATAGTAAGAAGTTAGAGTGTCCAAATAGCTAGGGTTATTGCAGAGCAAATGCAGTTGACTCTCGCTATCTCGAACTCGCTTACCTCCAATAACCGCTTATCTCGAAGTGAAAATCTGGTCCCTGCCTAAACATGAAAAATCTAACAACAGGTAACAAAATATTGTGGAAAAGAGGAGAAATTGCTCCTAAGGAGCAATTTCTCCTCTTTTCCACAATATTTTCAATATATCTCTAACTTCAAGAGTCCAATAACATATATATTTGTTAAATGTGGTTGTTCGAATTATTTTTTCCTCAATTCTGCAACTCTGGTATGTCGCAGTTCGGGTATCTCGAAGTATTTCAGATAGTCCCTTGGAATTCGAGATAACGAGAGTCGACTGTAGTGTAGACTTTGTTTTTAAGCCACAACACGCGGCATCTGATCAGGATCTACACTGTTTGCCACATATTCAGCAGCTTTTAGGCACATCAAAAGGCAGTCAGATGTATTTTAAACTTTAAGACAAATATGGTAAGCCGGAGTTTAAGTGTCGGAATTAATGGGGTAAACACGGTTTTGCATCCAGTGTATACCCAGACCAGACGTTCTGCAGCGTTTGATAAGGGTCTTAATTGTTTGTCATGACGCGACTGACGGCCGTGTCGTAGCAGAATGATGATCTCTTTCATTGATATTTTTGCAAGTAGATTGTGTGACACCCATGAAATAAAGTGACATATGCACAGTTGAAAAGAATACCTAGCAGGTGTTAAGTGCCGTAAAACACCTCGCTGTACTATACCATAGTGCAAAGTATGTGTTTCTTTCCTCTGGGCCCATTGGGTCCATTCTAGTTACTTTGAAAATCAAATATCACTTAAGCTGGTGCTAGGGGGCGTATGCAGGTTCACAAATTACATTGTTGCATATAAAGACACATAAATAAACCGAGTCTCCGATTTTCGTTCTTTTGCATTTTCTTTGTTTCCAAAGGTAATCTTTTAGATTTTTATTTTAACACAGAGCTTCTTTTCCTGAAATAAATCGAAACAATCAAAGATGTGCGTAGCATTTCAAAAACAAACTTACTTGAAACGAAATGCTTGAAATAGTTCCTTGCGTAATAAATTACAAAATACAGTGTTCATTTCAAAAGTCGTTTTCTCTTGTGTGACCATATCAAGCATATTTTGAACAACATTTCTGTCCTAATATCGATAATAAAGAAAATTGGTTCAGTTACACAGCAAATTAACGTTCCAACCAAAGCATCATGAAAACATGCCTTATAATTTTGGCCCCTTAAACCTCACTTTTATATAGTAAAATCGGGTTAGAAGAGTATACATTATTTTTTCGTATTTTTGCTCTAAAGCATAAATTGTGGGTACCTACCGTCTATGTTTTGAGCAGAAATATGAAAAATATCAGACTGTTTTATCTGAAAATTGTCATTCTTTGGTGGTAAAATTTTCAGTATATTTGAATAGGCATGTTTTCGTAATGCATAAGGGGTGCCTCCTTTAAAAAAAATACCGCAAACTATTTAATAATTTCCACTTTCCTGGCTTATTCAGCAGGCGACAAATTGACTTTAATATTATTTAATATCTTTACCAGAAAACAGGATTTGACATTTCATGAGTATTGTTTCCAGTACCTCAGTAAAACGGCCGTTAGTCGTGTCATACACGCCTGTCAGCCAAAATGCGATACCTTATGTTCACCGTGATACTTATAAACTTTAATGAATCATCTAACACCATTGGGTGTTAAAACTGTGTCTACGGAATAGCAAACATGATATATCCACATCAAAGTGTTCCTTTTATGAGTTCACAGTCTCATTCTGGGTCGGCACTATCTGTACACGCATGTGTGTGTCCAGATAAATGAGTAAATAATGTAAATGCGCGCTCAGAAGAAGGTACATTTTTACTTGCTGGGCTCAGTTCTTCCTCTCGACTGCTCAGCTGGGCCTTTACGTAAGAAAATGTACCTTCTGACATACGCACCCAACAGAGACTTTAATTAGCCTGCGGGCGGGCTCCAGTAGCCTAGTTGATAGGAGAGTTGACTCTTAATCCATTAGGTTTCTCACCTATGTGGGAAAGCCAAGTTCTGCTTACGGATGGTCAGAGCCGGCCTCGGTGGCTCAGTTGGATGCGCCGTCCGACTGGAGACCAGGAGGTCGCGGGTTCAGCCCCCGCTGAGGTCGACAACATTCTTTCGTGGAGATTGATCACGAAATATTTTCTACGGTCATTCTCTCCCTTCCGCTGATTCAAAAACGTCCGTTGTCAGTTTCTGGCGAAAGAATTTGCACAATACTGGTTAACCGTTAGAGGACTAAGCCTGCCCAGTAAACGTGTGGTTAGGTAAACTGACCGCGCTTGACATGACCCAACTGGGTTGAATGGGCCGTAAAACCTCAACACAAACAAACAAACGGATGGTCAGGTGGTTTTCCCCGGGTTCTCCGGTTTTCGACCACCTTTGATGAACGGTCGGCTCGATATAAGTGAAATATTCTTGAAAGGGCCGTAAAAACCAAATAAAAAAAATAGCCTGCGCATCAGCGCAGTATGATTAGAGTCTTCGTTAAACGCATAACTGGGCGCACGGCTCAGTGACTCACCCGCAACAGTTAGTTGTACCCTCTGCGAACCGGGAACCGTTCCGTTGGGGAATTTAACAGTAACCGTCTTCGCTTGCTCTTCGGGGTCCGCTAGAACTGACAGAGTATATTGCTTTGGTATGCCTTCGGCCTGTGCATATGTGAGACAGAATAAGTACATGGACTGCGTACAGGTTGATTTGTATGTTCTCTGGTCGGAAAAGACATAAGATAGTTTGTCTCATGACGCAGCACACATAAAACGTACACATTTACTTTGAATAGGACTGCCAAATTCTGTGTGCACCAAAAATATACCCTATCCGACGGGTCAATCAGAGAAATCAAGCATAATACTGATTTATGAAACTCTTTTTTTTTTTTTTTTTTTTTACAAGAGTAGTGGTGCAGTTGTTAAGTCTCCCGACTCTGATGAGCTAGGCGCTGCCGTCGTAGCCGGCGTGGGTTCGAACCTCACTCAGCCCAATAGCATTTCATATTTCTCCCTAACACTTTTTTTCTGAAGTGCTTGCATCAGTAATGATATTGGTCGGATTCTTTGTTGAGATTTGTTTAAATCTTAAATCTTAATATTTCCTTGCTTCAGCATCCTGTGGACCCAGAGAGTTCCTTGTATATAGTGAGTGCAATAGAGCATCCAGAGAAATCAGGCATAATACCACTCCATGAAACTTGGTTTTAACAAGCGTATTGGTGCAGTTGTTATGTATCTTGACTTTGAAACGCTAGGCGCTGCCGTCGTAGCCGGAGTGGGTTCAAACCTCACTCAGCCCAGTGATACATGTATTTCATATTTCTCCCTAACATTTTTTCTGTGGACCGGAATTCTTTGTTGATATATATATATATATATATATATATATATATATATATATATATATATATATATATATATATATATATATATATATATATATATTACCCTCGTAACATAAGTTAGATTTAACATAAGTTAAAATTTATATATAAATTCAATTTTAAAACACGTTAAAAAGTATTTTGAAACAGTTTCTTTTAGTTTGGTCTTAAAAATATATTAAAATGTAAACCCTTTGGAATAAAATTCATACTTTATCACCCAACGTGATTTACTTTTGACCATTTAAATTGAAATTTAGAAAATTTAAATAGGAATATCAATTTAATTTTTTTAATCATTTTTGCCCTGAATATTAACTCAATTTTATTTTCATTAGTTGAAAATATACTATATAATGCTTCTATGCAAATTTCAACCATATAGTTTTCCAAATTTTAAAGTTATTAAATGATTTATTAATTTTTTTTTTTAAATTTCATTGTTCCTCTGTGATGTCATAAATTTGCTCATGAATATTAATGAGGCATATGAGAACAAATGTAAATGTTGTATTTCAAAATACAATTCTTCATGTCACAGGAACTAATAAAAATAATTTGATGCTTTTTCGATTTTCAGATGCTTACTTCAAATACTTTTATTTGAATTTGAATCAAATACCTCCATAGTTGACCTTCATAGGTTTAAGGGAGCTAGTTGCTTAGTCTTTCTTTGGTTTATGGTTTCGTCTTTGTTTGTTTGCTCTTCCTCTTGGTGTCATTGGTAGGCTATCATCTGTGATTATGTCTTTTCCTAGGACATTTTCTATCCTACTTTAAAGTATCCCAGTATATAGGACAGTTGTTAGGGGGTGTTTGGGCATTATGAAAATACGCCTATTTAAATATATTGAAACTGTCACTACCAAAAACTGAAAATTTTCAGATAAAAATTCCGATATTTTTCATATTTCTGCTCAAGACATAGATTGTGGGTACTCGTTAGAACCGCCTCGATGAGGCGGCTCTTACGAGTACCCACAATCTATGTTTTTAAGCAGAAATAAGAAAAATAATGTATACCCCTGTAAACCCCAGTTTTCCTATATAAAAGTGGGGTTTCAGGGGTCAACATTATAAAGGCATGTTTTCGTGATGAGTTTAACGGCACAGTCAACACTTAAGCTCATGTCGAGGCGGTCAGTTCGCCCAACCATGCTTTTTTCTTGGCAGGCTTAGTACTCTAAGAGGTTAACCAATACTTGTGCACATCTTGTTGCCAGAAACTGACAACTGCCCCTCATGAATCAGCGAAGATGGAGAATGACCGCAGAAAATATTTCATGATCAACTCCGCGAAATAATGTTGCTGAGCCCGGCGGTGATCGAACCCGCCACTTGCTGATTACCAGTCGGACGCGCATCCGACTGAGCCACGAGGACCGGCTACAATATTTAGGATAAAAATGGTATGCTTTAATTACCTCCACAAGTATTTCGTTAGAAACAATGTCAATTGCAATGTCCGTCTCTGCTCCGATGCTCACCATCACCAATCCGACTCTAGTAGGTTCTATAGGGAAATATACGTTCCTACAGCCACCAGCGGGTACCTATGTTTTGAAATATAACTTGAACAACTAGACTGCATTCAATGAAACAAAAACATTCGCGAGAGCTTTCCCCAGTGTATTTTGCATCTTTTAAACAGCTTTATTGCATAAAAAGCAATGTCGCACGTTATTAACAGCCGTGCATTAACCGGCGAAAAGCCGTGTATTAACAAGGCAATTCACGCACTGTTAATGCACGGCTAGCCAACTTTTAATATGCTCGTACCGGGGCCACAGATTTGCTGCCGTTACGAGATGTGTACTGCCCGGCCCTAGAAGGAGCATAGTCCGTTGAAATTACGTTCGCGAGACATTTGTGAAAAGGCGAAACAAAAAAGTGCAAGAAATAACGCGAAATATAGCAAATATTTTCAGTTTTTATGCAATAATAGCGATCGAACATGGTTTTTCAATGCATTAACATTCGCCAGGTTCCGTGGGAGGTGTTGAAAACCGCGGCCTTCGGCTTCGGTTTTCAACACCTCCCACGGGACCTGGCGAATGTTAATGCATGAAAAACCATGTTTGATCCCTATAATCATTAACGTTTCTCATTTAACCTCCAATCAGAGAGTAGCCATTAGTCTCGTTGACGAAACTTGACATTCATTACGAAAACACGCCTATTCAAATACATAGAAAATATCACCCCCAAATACTGATTTTTTTTTTCCAGATAAAAACTCTAATATTTTTCATATTTCTGCTCAAAACATAGATTGTGGGCACTCGTTAGAACCGCCTCGGCGAGGCGGTTCTAACGGGTACCCACAATCTATGTTTTGAGCAGAAATAAGGAAAATAATGTATACCCCTGTAAACCCCAGTTTTACTGGATAAAAGTGGGGTTTAAGGGGGTCAAAATTATATAGGCATTTTTTCGTGATGAATTAGATCGCATAAATCATATTACCGATTCAGTATAATAAGCAATTACAATAGTGATCAACCATATAGTATCAAACTGGTAAACATTTCCATATTTCTTGTTACGACAAAGCATACATGTATTTTATTCGCATAGGTCGCTAGTAAAGACAACTTGAGAATAGTTTTCGGATATTTACAATGAACGAAAAGCTTGCTATATTTTTCGGAAAACTCAAATCAACCTTCGAACTCACATAAAGAAACGTTGCATCAGTGGCTATCCAAGCAGTGCACAGTGAAAATTCTTATCAGACTGCACGCATGCGCCAGCTGATCCATTGCGAAAGCATACCACTATAATTTTGACCCCTTTAAACCCAACTTTTATATACTAAAACTAGGGTTTACAGGGGTATACATTACTTTTCATATTTCTGCTAAAAAACATAGATTGTGGATACTCGTTAGAACCGACTCGGCGAGGCGGTGCTAACGAGTACCAACAATTTTTGTTTTTTATCAAAGTAAGAAAAAAAATGTAAACACCCGTAGACTCCAGTTTATATATAAAAAGTGGGGTTTAAGGTGGTCAAGATTATAAAGGCATATTTTTGTGGTGGTAAATTGGAGATTTGGTTTAATTAAGCCTGATCATACACAGTACTGTAGTCCTCGGGGCTGCATACGCCCCGTAGCACGGGTTAAGCGGTATTCGATTTTCAAAGAAATAAGCATTACTAAAACACACCTAAATTTAAATATACTGCAAATTTTACAACCAAAGAAGGAAAATTTTCAGAAAAAAGAAATCTAATATTTTTCATTATTCTGCTCAAAACATAGATTGTGGGTACTGGTTAGAACCGCCTCAGCGAGGTGAGGCGGTTCTAACGAGTACCAACATGTGTTTGTTTTAGCAAAATAAGAAAAATAATGTCTACCCCTGAAAAACCCTGTTTTACTATATAAACGTGTGGTTTAAGGGGGTCAAGATTGTACTAGCATGTTTTCGTGATGGTCAACTGGGGACTCGATTTATTAACCCTTAAAGCGCCAAGAAAAACTGCATCTGAAAATGTCGTCTGCTTATGTCGTGTGCTGCATCTTCTTGCAAACTTTTCAAACTTACATTTTGCATATAGGCAAACAGTGTGGACCCAGATCAGACTGCTCCTAAAGGAGCAGTCTGATCTGGGTCCACACTGTTTGCAACAATGACTTTTAAAGTAACCGGCAGAAGACAAAGCAGACGACAATAGTTGTGACTGGCGCTTTAAGGGTTAAGTGTCTTCATGTCCAGTACTGTAGTCCCCGGGGCTGCATATGCCCCATGGCACGGTGTAAAGCGGTATTTGATTTTCCAAGATATTAGCATTAAGAAAACATGCATATTCAAATACAGTCGACTCTCGTTATCTTGAATTCCAAGGGACTCTCTGAAATACTTCGAGATATCCGTACCTCGACATATCAGATTTGCAGAATTTAGGAAAAAATCATTCGAACAACCACATTTAACAAATATATAAGTATGCTATTGGACTCTTGAAGTTAGAGATATATTGAAAATATTGTGGAAAAGAGAAGAAATCGCTCCTTAGGAGCAATTTCTCCTCTTTTCCACAATATTTTAACCTATCGTTAGATGTTCATATTTAGGCAGGGACCAGATTTTCACTTCGAGATAAGCAGTTATTCGAGATAAGGGAGTTCGAGATAGCGAGAGTCAACTGTACATTGCACATTTTACAACCAAAAAAGTGATGAAATATTCTGATATTTTTCATATTTCTGCTCAAAACATATATTGTGGGTACTCGTTATAACGGTTCTAAGAGTTACCCAAAAGCTATGTTTTTTTAGCAAAATAATAAAAATAATATTTACCCCTGCTTACACCAGTTATACCATATATAAAAGTGGGGTTTAATTGGGTCAAGATTGAATGATGAAAGGGTTGACAATCTCAATAGAAATAAACAGATAATCTGCATAATGATGAAGTACAGGAGACATTTTTCGGCCGCCTCTTCCGCTTTACATCACAAAAAATCTTGAACCTTACAGTTACACTCCTGGTGACGTCTCTGGATACAGTCGTTGTACTAGAGCCATTGATGACGATGTTATTGAAGTCTGCACTCTGGTATAATACAACGTCCATCTGTAGGAATAGAGGCTATTTACCATACAAACCATAAGGTGAGAAAACATACCTTGTGTCCACAAAACGAAGATTGAAATCAGTCTGCGCATCCACGCAGTCTGATCAGTCTTCAGTCTCCGCATGAAGTAACTTTGCACCCTTGGCAATCCAAGATGCGCCCAGTGAAGATTCTGATCAGACTGCGCGAACGCGCGGTCTGATCTGAATCTTCGCTGGGCGCACATGGTCGAAGGTACGATTCGTGTCGTTGCGGGTCATGCGTGTTGTAATTGTTTTACCTGGCAGATCTGTTACAATTCGTTGCAATCTGTTCAAAAAGGGACAAACTGGCGATCCAAGCCTCCACTGTCTACCATTCAACAGGACACATTAACAAGGTAATCAAATCGGCGTTCAAATTTGAGAATGAGAACAGTCTGGAATTCTCAGAAATAAATGACTACTGTCTTATAACTTGTTGTTTTTTTTGTTTTTGTTTTTTTTGTTTTCGACGTACGCTACATTGTAATCAATACCCGGCAAGATTCTCTCGAGCAAAGTTTGCGCGTGACAAAATAACGTTTTATGGCGTCACCTACACGTGACGTCAATTACAACAACTTTATGGCGGACGGTGCGTTCACAATGACGCGCGATGAACAAATAGCATATATCATGATTGGAGCAAGACCGGGTAAAAGGGCAATAGAAATTCATAATGTGCTTGAAAAAAAATTGGTCAGAATCTCTACTGGCAGACAGATCTTTCAGACAATGGGTTTGAAAATTCAGCAATGGACGAACGACTGCTAGCAACAAGCACCTGTGCGGAAGGACTTTGTCTGCGACAACTGATAAAATTGTGGAATGTGTAGCAACTCTGCTTAACGGTGATAGAAAATATACGTGTAATGAAATTGCTCAGGAGTTGGATATCAATCATGGGTCAATTCCTTGTATCGCGGCCCGATGGCTGCCCCACATGCTATCAGAAAGTGGAAAAAAAAAAAAAAAAAAAAAAACGTGTGACACAATGCCCGTGAACTCATGCTAATGTATAATAAGGAAAACGATGAAATG
The DNA here is from genome assembly GCA_964016985.1 of Anodontia alba. NCBI lineage: Eukaryota > Metazoa > Mollusca > Bivalvia > Lucinida > Lucinidae > Anodontia > Anodontia alba. The sequence continues at coordinate 11,170,593 of OZ024833.1, forward strand.
TTACAACGCATTGTCGCTATCTTTGAGATATTGATAAGGCCGTTCGAACCCGAATTGAAACACCAAAGTAATGAATGGCATACGAAAAACTCTCGAAGACCCCCAAAATTTCGTCGAAGTAAAAACTGTGCCAAAATGTTAATGATTCTTTTTTTTTTTTTTTTTTTTTTTTTGCGTACAATTTCCGTGGAGTATTGACAACACATAGGGTACCAAACGGTGAGACTGTGAATAAAGAGTACTATAAAGATGTATATTAGAACAATACAGTCGATTCTCGTTATCTCGACCTCGCTTATCTCGAATAACCGCATATATCGAAGTGAAAATCTGGTCCCTGTTTTAACACTGAGATCTACCAACAGGCAAAAAAACATTGTGGAAAAGAGGAGAAATTGTCCTTTCGGAGCAATTTCTCCTCTTTTCCACAATATTTTCGATATATCTGTAACTTAGGAGTCAAATTACATATTCATTCTGTTAAATGTGGTTGTTCGATTAATTGTTTTCCTCAGTTCCGAAAATCTGATATGTCGAAGTACGGATATCTCGAAGTGTTTCATAGAGTCCCTTGGATTTCGAAGAAACGAGGCTCGACTGTATTTCGACCAGCATTACGCCGAAACTGCCAACAACTTATCGACTGCTCGCCACCAATTTTATACGACATAACGTTATCCCATACATTACGAAAAACACGCCTATTCAAATATACTGAAAATTTTACCACCAAAAAAATGAAATGGCAATTTTTCACATAAAAAATTCTGTTATTTTTCATATTTCTGCTCAAAACATAGATTGTGGGTACTCGTTAGAACCGCCTCGTCGAGGCGGTTCTAACGAGTACCCACAATCTATGTTTTTTAGCAGAAATAACAAAAATAATGTATACCCCTGTAAACCCCAGTTTTACTATATAAAAGTGGGGTTTAAGGGGGTCAATATTATATAGGCATGTTTTCGTGATGAAAACAAACCTTGTAAAAGAGCTACTCGATTATTCCGTACTCTCCCAACCTAAGCCCTCCGCCCCCACCTCTCCTCTACTCCCCACACGCCCCTTCTTATTTTGATTTGTTCCCAAAACTGAAAGAACCACTACGGAAAATTAGAGATTGCTGTGAACAGGGAGGTCCGACGGATCAACATAAGTTGTCCAGCAATCGGCGGCGAAGCGTTGCCAGGGAGACGGGCATTCTGTCATTCAATCATAGGGTGATTACTTTCAGGGATTATAATTAAGTTGCTTATGACACAATTATCAAAAGTTATGAGGCAATACCCATTTAGCATTCTTTATAAATCTATAGCGGTCCGTTATCGGCCCGTCAGCTACCCTGACGGGCCGATAACGGACCGCTATAGTTTTATAAAGAATGCTAGCTGGGTAATCATTTATTTTTGACTGACACTTGTAGTTCGAAGTATTCATTAAAAGGACGTCCCCATAATTTCTGCCACGACCCTATTCCTACATTCAGCTATATCAAGTAAAGAATTTGGGGTGTGGAGTGCATACATGTTGAATAAACTAAAAATTCCGCTTTGTGGGTTTGTATGAAACGGTAACGCTTTGTTCTTATAGGGGCATAAAATTCTGCATAGCACATTAGAGAGTTTCCGGTGTTGAAAGTTATGGCTATGATGTAGTAAATACAAATAAAACGGGGAACTGTTAGAAATAGTTTCCTTGTTTTCACAGAAAATAAGTCTAGACATATAATTCCAATTAAAACACTTTAAATGACATTTCAAAATCATAAAGGCAGATATCCATCACGAAAACATGCCTATATATTTTTGACCCCCTTAACCCCCACTTTTATACATTAAAAGTGGGGTTTACAGGGGTATATATTATTTTTCTTATTTTTGCTCAGAAACATAGATTGTGGGTACTCGTTAGAACCGCCTCGCCGAGGCGGTTCTCACGAGTACCCACAATCTATGTTTTGAGCAGAAATATGAAAAATATCAGTTTTTTATCTGAAAATTTTCAGTTTTTGGAGGTAAGATTTTCTATATATTTAAATAGGCATATTTCCGTAATGCAAGAAAGGCCACAATAACGAGGGACAGCCTTGCCGAGACCGAAGAGACGAGGGACAATCAATTAAATGACACAAGGTACAGTTGTATTAACTGACATACAAACAAAGAGGACCTGCAACAGGGTCATCAGAAACAACTACTAGAGAGGGGAAGGGGATGAGGGAGCGGGGCTGACTTGATTGCAATCTGGGCCCAGTTGTTCAAAAATTAAAGGCTCCATATTCCAGGAAAACAGACATTTTTCATGCAAAAAGGTCTAATAAATTGATAAATGGTATAAATATAATCATAAAAGTGCTCTACAGCATCAGTAAAATATTAATACAGTCGACTCTCGTAATCTCGACCGCTTATCCGGAAGAACCACTTATCTCGAAGGAAAATCAGCTTCCTGTTAAAACATAAAAATTAACAACAGGTATCAAAATACTGTGGAAGAGAGGAGAAAATGCTCCTTGGGAGCAATTTTTCCTTTTTTCCGAAATATTTTCAAAATGCATCTAATTTCAGGATTCATTTGTGAAATATGGTTGTTCGATTTATTTTTTGCTCAATTCTTCAAATCTGATATGTCGAAGAAGAGATATCTCGAAGTATTTCAGCTATTCCCTTGGACTTCGAGATAACAAGAGCTCACTGTAATCACAAAACTGAATGAAACAGAGAAGAGGGCTCAATCTGAAACCACAGGAAAGGGAATCCTCAAGTTGGACCACGATAGGCCGACCAGACGGAAGGCATAAATCTCCTGAAATAGACTGAGGAAGCATCCGTCATTCTGTCTGAGACGCGATCAACCGTCGTGCAATTACAGAGGGAAGCAAAGTTATCAACCAAAACTGGTCTAATAACCACGCATGCAGTTTGTCCCATAACGTTGATGTTATTATAGGCTATTTTTTATGATCTATAAATAAATGACTTTTCATTTGCTCGGTCGTGCTTTAGTCCTGGTCAATAATTTGTGATATTGACTAGCTAGCACGAGGAAAGTGGCATAAGTCGCGTGCAAGCCAGTAAATATCAAGCTTTGATGACGTCGCTGGTAGTGACGCCGACGTCTGCGCGCGCTTTTTGTATTAGTGGAGTCTGGTATTGACTGTTATTGCCAGGGTTATCAAGACAAAAGACAAAGTATACAATAAAACAATTATTGACTATTGAGGTATTGGACGTTGCTATCCGCCACAGAATACCAATAGTGACCTCGGCTATCGCTTCGGTCAAGAGTGGTATTCTTTATAGTGGATACCACATCATATCCAATGCCCCTATAGTGAATACATTACGAAAACACGCCTCTTCTATTATGACAAGGTCTCATCCGGGCATTTGCTCTCCATTCATACATTCAGTAGTGTCCAATGATTCTGTTACCGGAAAGTGAAGGCCCTCATCAAACTGCGCGCAGGCGCAGGCACAGATCGATGCGTAGGCTGAGCTGGGCCTTGGCTGTTCGCATATGCCCGATGACACGTTGTCGAACAGCGCGGCCCATATTTGGGAACCTTCGTAGTGTTGTATATGAACATACTCAATAAAACTGAGTGAAGCTATTCAAAGGCAGTGGTTAAAATATTGTTTGTTATTCCGGCGAACTATTTTGTGGACTCTGACTGTTTGTTTCATTCTGTTTGGTGTCCTGATTTGTGTGTGTGTGTGTGTGTGTGTGTGTGTGTGTGTGTGTGTGTGTGCGTGTGTGTGTGAGGGGTGGGGGAGGGGTCTTATCTAGATTTGCAATTAAATACTTGGTGTAGAGGGGCCTGGTAGCTTGGCTACATGTAATCGTTAAGTACAGACAGCCCTCTCTATACCGACATTCGATACAACGGCAAAATTCTTTATAATTTGAGTGTCAGGAAACCTTCGCTTAAGAAGGGGTTACAATTAGTCACAAATTATGCAGGATATATTATTTCGTACTTTAAAGAAACATATGTTTTGGATATTTGTTAGAATCATTACGAAAACACGCCCATTCAAATATATTGAAAATCTTGCCACCAAAAACAAATGAAAATTTTCAGATAAAAATTCTGATATTTTTCATATTTCTGCTCAAAACATAGATTGTGGGTACTCGTTAGAACCACCTCGCAGAGGCGGTTCTAACGAGTACCCACAATCTATGTTTTTGAGCAGATATAAGAAAACTAATGTATACCCCTGTAAACCCCAGTTTTACTATATAAAAGTGGGGTTTAAGGGGGTCAAAATTATATAGGCATGTTTGTTGTGATGTCGCCTTAGAAAAGGTATTCTAATTAGTATCAAAAACATGTGTTCTATTAGTAAATAAGAACAAAACTGGACCTTTATTACATATGAATCTGTTCATTAAGTATCCTGTACAACAGCAAATTCATTTAAATGGCAACGTCTTTGGTAACAAACACTGGTTGTAACGAGGGTTCACTCTGGCCGTAGACGTTCTTTACCTATCGCTCTTCCTCTCATTATCGAATTGTGGCACCTACTGATCTTTTTGTCTTGGCCGCGTCAAGCGAAAACGTGCCTTCAAACATGCGCAAAATGCGCAATTTTAGACCCTCTTGCGCATGCGCAAAGCATAATTCAGGTCTTTGCTCTCAATTCGTGCAATTTATATTCATTGATTTTGTTAAAGAAAGTGCAGGCCATGATCAGATCCCTTCTCCCTGTCAGCGAAGCATTCCTTTCCTTCTAGGGTGAATACTATTAAATTTTTCACTGCCACAGGCGATAAGAATAGGCTTTTGCAAACAGCGTAGATCCAGATGAGACGGCTCATAATGAGCCGTCTCATCAGGATCTACGCTATCTGCTATTCAGTCTTTCAACTTTACATATAAACTTCCTTCCAATCGATAGTTTTTAAAAAGAAAAGCAGATGACAACTGTAGTCTGAAATTAGGCGCCGAAAGATTTAAAAGGGGAGCAAATTATGTCTTTTTTTGAGTTAAGACTCCTTTTTAGAAGGGAAGTAAGACAATACGCTACAAAACATTATAACACGATTCGATATATTACACGGTTTTGGATATAACACGCTTCAAAGAAGGATTCCAAAATGTATAGATTATATTGAAAAATGACCATTTATCCAAAAAATGTATAAATTATATTGAAAAATGACCATAAATGGTTATTTTTCAATATAATCTTCACATTTTTGTTTGGATATATTACGGTTATTTAACTAACACAGTTTATACTATGGACCCAACAATAGTGTTATAAAGAGGTTGTGGTGTATTTGATTATTGCTTCACCCTACACTTTATTTGCAACGTTAGAAAACGTTCTTTCTGATACATGTATATGCGCCCAACGAACACTGAAACTATCCTACGCATCCGCGCAATCTGATCAGAGTCTTCGTTGTCCGCATGAAGAAACATTGCATCCTTTGCTATCGAAATTGCACTCAGTAAAGATTATGATCAGACTGCGCAAAGCCTAGGCTGATCTGAACCTTCGCTGGGCGCACACATCAGAAGGTACGTTTTCTGACATAGAGGCTCACTTACGGTCTTTTCCGTTGAATCATGGTTGGATACGTTAACTTGAATGATAATCTGTTCACCTAGAACTGCTTTATCAGTGAGATTCACACTTCCGATAATCTGAGGAAAGGAAAATAAGGGTAATATATTTAAATAACATGTTAAATTAACATTGAGCTGCGTTGCAAGACAAAGACCACTTGAACTACGTCGAATCAATCTTTCAGTGCGCATGACCGGCCTCTTAGCAAGGCCTTATGTCTTGTCTTTTAGCCAAAGTTTCTTGAGCGAACAGCAAAGGCTTCCTGCAAGAATGCATGTCTGCGCAGGCTTGTCTGAATCTTTGCTGTTCGCATATATATAACGGTATTTTTACCATTACGCGACTCAATTAGTTTGCAAGAACCGCTGTTCAGTTTCTTAGATGAACATTAAAATAAAATCACAGAAGAGCTCTGCGTAATAACCCACCACTGAATGTTGTTGTTGCTTTACATGCCAGTATGAAATAATTACACGCTGTTTACATAGTATCCTCTGCAATACGTGTAGTACATTTTCAAAAAGTGCATATAAGTAAGTGAAGAAGTTGCTTACAGAATATATGTTTCAAAAAGTGTATTTTATTTAAATAAATGTGCAAGTTGTTTTCGGAATATACTCTTCAAATAGTTTATTTCATGTAAGTATGTGTGCAAATTGCTTATCACTAAATAGTATATTTCCTGTAAGCGTGCAAGTTGCTTGCAGAATATACTCTTCAAATAGTTAATTTCATGTCAGTAAATGCGCAAGTTGCTTAAAGAACAAACTCTTCAAAATAGTTTATTTCCTGTAAGTAAACATGCAAGTTGCTTACAGAATAAACTCTTTAAATAATGTTTTTCGTGTGAGTAAGCGTGCAAACTGCTTACAGAATATACTCTTCAAATAGTGTGTTACATGTAAGCAAGTGTAAGTCATTTCTATAGAAATGACTTTCACTTGCTTACATGTAACACACTATTTATTATTTATTTATTTGTGCGTTGCTTGTTTCATAAGTGACGTTTGTTTTGTCATGCTATTCTCCTCATATCTCCTTCTTTTGGTGGCTCGGGAAGGCTGTGCTTCGTAATTGTGGCTATTCCTGATTATATTTACTTGTATTTTGATTGTTTTGACCGTCTGCCTAGTATGAACTGTAATACTTAGTTCTGGTAAAAATATAATGTGAAGCATGTTAAAAGGCATCATCAGGAAAACATGCCTATATAACTTTGACCCCCTTAAACCCCACTTTTATATAGTAAAACTGGGGTTTACAGGAGTATACATTATTTTCTTATTTCTGCTCAAAAAATAGATTGTGGGAACTCGTTAGAACCGCCTCAGAGAGGCGGTTCTAACGAGTAACCACAATCTATGTTTTGGGCAGAAATATGAAAAATATCAGATTTTTTTTTTTAATTTATTTTTTTGTGGTAAAATTTCCAGTGTGTTTGAATAGACATGTTTTTGTAATGCGTTGCAGTTGTGACTGTCACTTTAAGATCAGTGTCACAAAAATATCCGAGCAATTAACACGATATTACAAAACGTACCTCTTTTTGTGGTTCTGTTAGCAATAACTCTTCAATATCTTGTACAAGAATGGCCTCAAGCATAGCCGGAGCAGTGTTTTTCTTTACTGCATCTCTTCTGAAAATGTACAGAAAATAATAGATTTGGGTCGCACCATGTGAAAACCTGTATTCGGACAGCTGCTGACAGTGAGGACCCTGATAAGCCTGCGCTAAGACAGGGCATGGCGTGATTAGCAAGAGAAGGGTTAAGACATATGCCTTCAGCAAAGATTCATATCTAAGCATGCCGGCGGAAAGAAAAAAATAATATAAGAATCTATCATGGGTGTGAGGGGGGAATAGAAAAAATACGTCCTGAGGCTTGCCTCGTGATGCCAGAATGTGATCCCGATGGACGGGTTTCCTATCTTCCCCTCACACCTATGATAGATTCTGTTTTTTGCATACCTTTCATTTCTGAAAGTGGACGTTTGAGTCACTTCGGTTGCAGACGTCCTCCATGTTGTGATGACATTACCTTGACTTTTAGTGACGTCATAACGTTCAGTAACTTCAATCTTAATACGTGACGTGCTATACAACCAGTGTATATAAAACACGTGAGAATTCTCGATTTGTATTTTACCCTGGTTAGGATAACCTGGGTAGGATAAGAATGTCTTTCCCAGGGTAAAATCCACGATTTTCTTATCTGGTGTGCAAGAAAAATGATATCCAGGAATGACAACAATCAGAGAATATAGCCTACCAATGACACCAAGAGAAAGAGCAAACAAACCATGAAAGACAGTACACAAGCAATAAACCAAAGAAACGCAACGCAACTAGCCCCCTCTTCCCCAACAAGATAAGTAATATGCTAGACGGGATTCACTAATCACAATAATAAGCCAACTTACAGTCCGAAAACACAAAACAAAAAACAACGCAGCGAATAGCCACGAGGCTATTCAAAGAGAAAAAAAAGTACAAAAAAGTACAAATGATTGTTTGGCTCAATCTGTGAAAAAGTGCAGAAAAAAGTGTAATAAAATTAAATCACTGTTTTGAAACTGTAGTAGTATCTTATCCGAAATGATATCCTACAGTGGGTTTCTGCCTGCTATCTGGAAGAACACACAAAAAAAGTTTTTCTCATTACCAAAACACTCCTATTCAAATATATTGAAAATTTTACAACCAAAAACGGAAAAACTTCAGATGAAAAATTCTCATATTGTTCATATTCTTGCTCAAAATATAGATTGTGAGTACTCGTTAGAAGCGCCTTCTAACGAGTACTTACAATCTTTGTTTTCGAGGAATGAAAGAAATATAACGTATGCCCCTGTAAACCCCAGTTCTACTATATAAAACTAGGGTTTAATGGAGTCAAAATTATTTAGGCATGTTTTCGTGATGAATGAGATTAAATCATTGCGTTTAAACTGGAGTAGTATGGTATCCGAAATGATATCCTCCAGTGGATTTCTGACTGTCTATCTGGACGCACACAAAAAGTTGTTCTTATTATGAGGAAAACGTCTATTCAAATATATTGAAAATTTTACCACCAAAAACGGAAACTTTTCAGATAAAAATTCTGATATTTTTTCATATTTCTGCTCAAAACATAGATTGTGGATACTCGTTAGAACTGCCTCGGTGAGGCGGTTCTTACGAGTACCCACAATCTATGATTTCGAGCAAAAAAAAAAAAAATTACCCTTGTAAATCCCAGTTTTACTAAATGAAAGTGGGGATTAAGGTGTCAAAATAATAGAGGCATGTTTTCGTGATGGATGAAATTATATCACTTTTTGAAACTGGAGTAGTATGGTTTCGAAATGATATCCTCTAGTAGATCTCTGCCTGGCTATCTGGACGAACTCAAAAAGTTGTTCTTGACGGTTTGTGTTCAGATCAAGTCCCGGTGTTATCTGGCGTTCCCCAGGGTTCTGTGGCAGGACTCACATTGATCTTGATCTTTATTAATGACCTGCCAGACAACATAAATTCAACGGTCCGATTTTTCGCCGACGACTGTGCAGAAATATTAAATGTTCTGAAGACCAACTAATTATCCAAATTGGTACTTTAGAAAGAGACAAGGCTCATGAAATTCAATGTTGCCAAATGTCACTCTATCTTCAGCCAAATGCTTAGGGGTAAAAATCACGCATGACCTCGAGTGTGGTCAGCACATTATTGAAATAGTTAGTAAGGCTACTAAGACACTTAGTTTCCTTTGTAGAAACCTGACGTTTGCATAGAAGGAAACCAAGGCTGCTGCATACAAAAGTATGGTCCGGCTAAAACTTGAAAATGCAGCACCACTTGTGATGTCCTATAACCAAGTAGGTATCAATAGAATAGAAAAATTGCAGAGGACGGCTACCCATTGGTGCAATCAGAGTACTCGAAAAACTGCAATAGCCAGACCTGCAAGAAAGACGACAGCAGACTTCTCTGTCTCTATTCTACAAAATACAAAATGTACATCACAATCTTATTACTGTAAATACGACAACTGCAAATTGAAATTGCCTTACAACAGAAGCTGTCTCTTTGGAGACAGTGGGTGGGTCTAAGGCCAAAATATAATATCTGAGGGTTGGGCAGGAGGTAGGTATGGACTGATTGCCCCTGTCGTCATCTTGTAAATAGTTAAAATCTGCTGGTGGCTTTAGCACAAATTAAACTCATTTTTTTTATAACATGTGCCACAACAAAAAAACACCATCATGGTCATAGTTGACCGAGAACAGTATCGAGAGAAAGAAAGAAAGCATAAAAGGAAGAAAAGGGAAAGAAAGAAAGAAAGAAAGAAGAATGAGGGTTCGTGACAACCACCTAAGACACTAGCACCAGTGCGTAAGGATGAACTGCGGAGGGTCTGCTCACAAACAAAACATCAGGCTGAAGAAACCACTAGATAAACCACAGAGAGTCCGATCAAAGGCGAATAATCAGGCTAAAGAAAACCACAAATGAACCATGGAGGGTCTTTGCAAAGACGAAACATCAGGCTGAAGAAAATCAAAAATAAACCACGAAGGTCCGAGCAAAGACGAAACAGCAGGTTAAAGAAAACTACTAGCTGAAAGATGGAGTGCTAAAAAGCGAATCATACGAAACATCAGGCTAATAAACACTACTAGGTAAACCAAGGAGGGTCCGAGCAAAGACAAAACTTCCAGCTAAAGACAATCACTCATTAAACCACGGAGGGAACGAACAAAGACGAATCATAAGGCTAAAGAAAACCACTAGATGAACAATGGAGGGCCCAATAAAGACGAATAATCAGGCTAAAGAAAACCACTGGATAAACCACAGAGGGTCCGATCAAAGACGAAAATTCAGATTTAAGAAAACCACTAGATAAATCACTGAGTCCGTTCAAAGACATCCATTAGGCTAAAGAAAACCACTACATAAATTATGGAGGGTCCTAGCATAGACGAAACACCAGGCTTAAGAAAACCATTAGTTGAAAAATGGAGTGCCCCAAAATGACGAAACATCAGGCTAAAAAACACTAGATAAACCAAGAAAGATCCGACTAAAGACGAAACTTCAAGCGAAAGACAATCACTCGTTGAACCACGGAGGATCCGATCAAAGACGAAACATCATGCTTAAGAAAACCACACGATAAACAACGGAGGATCCGATCAAAGACGAAACATCTTGCTTAAGAAAATCACTAATTAAACAACGGAGGTCCAATCAAAGACAAAACATCAGGCTATGGAAGCACAAGTTAAACTACGGACGTCCGATCAAAGACGAAACATAAGGCTAACGACAATCACTAGCTAAACCACGGAAGGCCCGATCAAAGGCCAAATATCAGGCATCACTAAAGTGTCAATCTATAAATCTACCTACCTGTGTTTATCTGGCTTACAACACCACTGGTTCCCTATCGGCCCACAACAAGCATGCGGACACGTCTTTGTCTTTGTTATCCTATTGTGAGTGTAGGTACATCTAACGCTTGCTGTTTCCGAGGCGACTGAAATGTATGAGCAGCTTCATGATTGTAAACATATCCCTTGAAGGACACATGCGACGTATCTGAGTCTCTGATTATTCTCTCTACCAATCTCTTTTGCCCCCACCCCACCCCCTCCACTCTTAATCGATGCCTTGTCAGCCGTAGCAGAAAGATGCCAAAATGTACCACAGGTATACACCAGATCAGAGCCATATGAAACCTAGTTTAACCAAAGTTCAGTGACTTTTCATATCGCTAAGGCTAACCATGTGATCAATGGGTATTGGGCAAAAGTAGTTGACAGGGAAAATAATCAGAGACTCAGACAAGTCAAAGAAGCTATTGGGATCTAAAACAAAACAATAGCCTGATGATCCGTATTTGATCAGACCCTCCGTCATGAACAGGGTCCCAGGCAACATCTACAGGCCTTTGTTTACTTGTAGAAACTAGTAGTAAGTAGTCCAAGTCCGGTGACGTCAGGAGATGAAGGTCACAGTCTGATGATCGTTCTCGATGAGAACCGCAACTGTCATAGTGAGCATTGTTTTTCCTTGGTATATGTTTAATGAATATTGGATTCATGTAATATTCTGTCCTGATGAACCTATTCAGTGAACTACGAGTATCAGGGGAAAAAATTACTGATCTTTTCAAACGAACGATAAATAGTTTTTTTTTGCGAAATAAAAATTGGTCTGGGGCTTGCAAAACTGCTGTTCAACAGTTTCATTTGAATTGTAACATCTCATTTCTGGGATTGGTCAAGCTGCTGTTTAACAGTATCATTTGAATTGTAACATCTCATTTCTGGGATTGGTCAAGCTGCTGTTTAACAGTATCATTTGAATTGTAACCTCATTTCTGGGATTGGTCAAGCTGCTGTTTAACAGTATCATTTGAATGGTAACATCTCATTTCTGGGATTGGTCAAGCTGCTATTTAACAGTATCATTTGAATTGTAACATCTCATTTCTGGGATTGGTCAAGCTGCTGTTTAACAGTATCATTTGAATGGTAACATCTCATTTCTGGGATTGGTCAAGCTGCTGTTTAACAGTATCATTTGAATGGTAACATCTCATTTCTGGGATTGGTCAAGCTGCTGTTTAACAGTATCATTTGAATGGTAACATCTCATTTCTGGGATTGGTCAAGCTGCTGTTTAACAGTATCAGTTGAATGGTAACATCTCATTTCTGGGATTGGTCAAGCTGCTGTTTAACAGTATCATTTGAATGGTAACATCTCATTTCTGGGATTGGTCAAGCTACTGTTTAACAGTATCATTTGAATGGTAACATCTCATTTCTGGGATTGGTCAAGCTGCTGTTTAACAGTTTCATTTGAATGGTAACATCTCATTTCTGGGATTGGGCAAGCTGCTGTTTAACAGTATCATTTGAATGCTAACATCACATTTCTGGGATTGGTCAAGCTGCTGTTTAACAGTATCATTTGAATGGTAACATCTCATTTCTGGGATTGGTCAAGCTGCTGTTTAACAGTATCATTTGAATTGTAACATCTCATTTCTGGCATTGGTCAAGCTGCTGTTTAACAGTATCATTTGAATTGTAACCTCATTTCTGGGATTGGGCAAGCTGCTGTTTAACAGTATCATTTGAATCGTAATATCTCATTTCTGGGACTGGTCAAGCTGCTGTTTAACAGTTTCATTTGAATTGTAACATCTTATTTCTGGGATTGGTCAAGCTGCTGTTTAACGGTATCATTTGAATGGTAACATCTCATTTCTGGGATTGGTCAAGCTGCTGTTTAACAGTTTCATTTGAATGGTAACATCTCATTTCTGGGATTGGTCAAGCTGCTGTTTAACAGTTTCATTTGAATTGTTACATTTCAGTTCTGGGACTGGTCAAGCTGCTGTTTAACAGTATCATTTGAATTGTAACATCTCATTTCTGGGATTGGTCAAGCTGCTGTTAAACAGTATCATTTGAATGGTAACATCTCATTTCTGGGATTGGTCAAGCTGCTGTTTAACAGTATCATTTGAATGGTAACATCTCATTTCTGGGATTGGTCAAGCTGCTGTTTAACAGTATCATTTGAATTGTTACATTTCATTTCTGGGACTGGTCAAGCTGCTGTTTAACAGTATCATTTGAATTGTAACATCTCATTTCTGGGATTGGTCAAGCTGCTGTTAAACAGTATCATTTGAATGGTAACATCTCATTTCTGGGATTGGTCAAGCTGCTGTTTAACAGTATCATTTGAATTGTAACATCTCATTTCTGGGATTGGTCAAGCTGCTGTTAAACAGTATCATTTGAATGGTAACATCTCATTTCTGGGATTGGTCAAGCTGCTGTTTAACAGTATCATTTGAATGGTAACATCTCATTTCTGGGATTGGTCAAGCTGCTGTTTAACAGTATCATTTGAATTGTTACATCTCATTTCTGGGATTGGTCAAGCTGCTGTTTAACAGTTTCATTTGAATTGTAACATCTCATTTCTGGGATTGGTCAAGCTGCTGTTTAACAGTATCATTTGAATGGTAACATCTCATTTCTGGGATTGGTCAAGCTGCTGTTTAACAGTATCATTTGAATTGGAACATCTCATTTCTGGGATTGGTCAAGCTGCTGTTTAACCGTATCATTTGAATTGTAACCTCATTTCTGGGATTGGTCAAGCTGCTGTTTAACAGTATCATTTGAATTGTAACATCTCATTCCTGGGACTGGTCAAGCTGCTGTTTAACCGTATCATTTGAATTGTAACCTCATTTCTGGGATTGGTCAAGCTGCTGTTTAACAGTATCATTTGAATTGTAACATCTCATTCCTGGGACTGGTTAAACTGCTGTTTAACAGTATCATTTGAATTGTAACATCTCATTTCTGGGATTGGTCAAGCTGTTGTTTAACAGTATCATTTGAATTGTAATATCTCATTTCTGGGACTGGTCAAGCTGCTGTTTAACAGTATCATTTGAATTGGAACATTTCATTTCTGGGATTGGTCAAGCTGCTGTTTAACAGTATCATTTGAATTGGAACATCTCATTTCTGGGATTGGTCAAGCTGCTGTTTAACAGTATCATTTGAATGGTAACCTCATTTCTGGGATTGGTCAAGCTGCTGTTTAACAGTATCATTTAAATTGTAACATCTCATTCCTGGGACTGGTCAAGCTGCTGTTTAACAGTATCATTTGAATTGTAACATCTCATTTCTGGGATTGGTCAAGCTGCTGTTTAACAGTATCATTTGAATTGTAACATCTCATTTCTGGGATTGGTCAAGCTGCTGTTTAACAGTATCATTTGAATGGTAACATCTCATTTCTGGGATTGGTCAAGCTGCTGTTTAACAGTATCATTTGAATGGTAACATCTCATTTCTTGGATTGGTCAAGCTGCTGTTTAACAGTATCATTTGAATTGTAACATCTCATTTCTGGGATTGGTCAAGCTGCTGTTTAACAGTATCATTTGAATTGTAACATCTCATTTCTGGGATTGGTCAAGCTGCTGTTCAACAGTATCATTTAAATTGTAACATCTCATTTCTGGGATTGGTCAAGCTGCTGTTTAACAGTATCATTTGAATTGTAACATCTCATTTCTGGGATTGGTCAAGCTGCTGTTTAACAGGATCATTTGAATTGTAACATCTAATTTCTGGGATTTGTCAAGCTGCTGTTCAACAGTATCATTTAAATTGTAACATCTCATTTCTGGGACTGGTCAAGCTGCTGTTCAACAGTATCATTTGAATTGTACCTCTCATTTGCAAAATCAGGGACAATGTTATTGGCATTTTATATACAGGCGAACCAAAATAGCTCAAACATCTTTGAAACCATGAAAATTTATGGTTTTTTAATGCATTAACATTCGACAGGTCCCGTGGGAGGTGTTGAAAACCGAGGCCGAAGGCCGCGGTTTTCAACACCTCCCAAGGGACCTGGCGAATGTTAATGCATTGAAAAACCATGTTCGATTGCTATTATTGCATAACAACTGAAAACATTTGCTACATTTCGCGTTATTTCTTGCACTATTTTGTTTCGCCTTTTCACCGATGTCTCGCGGACGTAATTTCCACTGACTATGCTCATTCTAGGGCCTGGCAGTACACATCTCATAACGGCAGCAAATCTGTGGCCCCGGTACGATCATATTGAAAGTTGCGTAGTCGTGCATTAACAGCGCGTGAATCGCCTTGTTAATACATGGCTTTTCGCCGGTTAATGCACGGCTGTTAATAACGTGCGACACTGCTTTTTATGCAATAATGGTGTTTAATCACAGCGCCAGGTCAGGAGGCAAATTTAGGAATGCCTTTTCGATCTTCGATAAAATAATGGTATATTGAGTCTAATCATTAGAATCGTCTCGATAAGGGGATTCTAATGAGAACACATAACATACATTTCCATGATGTGAGAAATTTCCCTAAATATTTGTTTTCTTTGCCTATCAGAAAAAGTTCCTGGGAACTCGAAACGAGTTCGAATCAGCCATTGCAAATGAGCTATCGGTGTTCGAATCATTGAAGTTTCACGGTATGTACACAAATTAAATGATAAGATATCCATTCAGGGAAGCGTTTCCTATAAATAATGGTATTTATTCCTTAAGGGGAACGGATCCACAATCAGGGTAGTAATTCTATATAAATTGGCATCCCCTTCTGAAAAGGTTCTACTTCAAAGGGAAAGCATTTGTTTCCTGTTCCTGCCTTTGAGAGTTGACCCCATCCGTCTGAGAATGGTCTACTCTCAAAACGAGAAAAAAAATATTTCCTATGTTTTCATTTGAGAGTGGAACCGTTTCAGAAGGGATTTGATGTACAAGAAAGCAAACTTGGGGGTCACCTCCTTTGTGAACAATGACAGAAATCTCACGGGTGTATCGATTCACCTAAAAGACATAGCTAAAACGAGACCAGAAGTGGCACCACTTACTAAGGCTCTTATTGCCCCTACCTAGGCTTTGTGCAATGGAGATCAAAGACATGCCATCAAGAGGTGATTAGATCTGAGCAGGGGATGGTGATGAGCCCTTTAAAGGGTTATAAATAATTGGTTGAGGATATTACCTTTGGATCAAATAAATAAGACAGTGCTAAATACCCCTGTTGGGCCTCTATGATACTAGGTTCTGTAGTACCCCAAAAGACTAATGAATGAGGCACATCTTGGTTTTGAACCTTTAAGATAATCTTGTAGTCTCGTATTTGTTTACAAACGAGCCAATGTATAAACATACCAAAATTTCCTTAAGATTGTTGTACATGTAATTTGCATTGACCAGTAAAATCAAACCGCGCGTTTGTACGATATCCAGATAACGGTTATGAATAGCTGCGCTATTCTTGTCGCTGACGTCAGAGTGCCGTATACAGAGGGATGTCTGTAAAACCTGGACCAGGACATTGGCAAACAGCGCACATCCAGATCAGACGCCGCAGATCGCGGCGTCTCATCAGGGTCTGCACTGTTTACTATTACAGGAAGCTAAGTGTTAAATGAAATAGCTTAAAGCCCCCGTTCAAGACCATTTTCCCAGCCTACACTCAGACACATCGACCCACAAGTGTTGTCAGCGCTTTGGTTGACTTTGTGATTCTATTAAAATCATAACTAATAGAAATACCACAGATGTCGCTACAATGATCAGAATGTGGTCTGGCGTTTACATTATATTACAATTTACAGCCTTCGATTACTTAATATGCAGATACTTAACTCCTGCACTGCCATAGGCGATAAACTAGGCTTTTGCACACAGCATAGACCCAGATGAGACGGCTTATAATGAGCCGTCTCATCTGGGTCTACGCTGTTTGACATTCAGTCTTTCAACTTTACATATAAACTTCTTCCAAAAAAAAGGTAAAAGAAAAGTCCAGGGAGTGCCACCATCACAAACCGCAGCCAAGCCATAGTTTGTTTAAAAAAAAAAAAGCAGACGACAAATGTCTTCTGAAATTTGGTACCGAAAGAGACATTTGATAGTGTTTTTGGCTAATTCTGCCAAGGGAGACAATTGAGTTCTTGACTTCCAAGATTGTATGTTCTTTCCTATTAGAGCAGACCCCTTTTCAGAAGGGCCTAGTGTGCTTGAACACAAACAGGAAACCACAAAACTTATCTCCCTTGTCAGAAATGGCAGAAAACTTACTAAGTATATCAACTTTCTTTCAAACGAAATTATTCTTGAGATAGCATTTTTTTCACTTTAAATTTCTCACTCGAAGCTTGGTACAGTCGTACCAGCTGTCACTTTTGTATATGTAGTTTTGTATATGTACAATTTCAACAAAAGCCTTCTTCTGCCTCTAACTTATGCCATTTTTGCAAATTTAACAGACGACACATTGATGATATTTTACTTAATTCTTCCAGAAAAATAGGTTTTGACATCTAAAAGCCTTATTTTCTGAGAAACAATAATTATAAATAAAAAATAAACCACATTTTCAAAATGTCGTCTGCTTAATTATTTATCCAGCATGCTAAGCTTTAATTATTTTTGAACCGGAGTACAAGAAAACGGACTTATAAAGATGGGAGTATCACAAAGCCAGTCAGAAATGTTGGATGTTTGAGTACTCATAGAGCGCAAAGCATTGACTCTGACCAGCCTGTGCATTTGTAAATGCTGTTCTGAGTCATTGTATGGCGGAAATATGAGCTTGTAGGAAATGCTTTGCCTCGATATGCACGATGCTTCAGTCTGGAAATGGTTCCCAGCCCCCACCCCGACTCCCACGCCTACATGTGTTTTGTATAAAATGTCTTGATCGTGTAGACCAATGTACAAGCGGATAACTATACTTTACTATACAAATCCGCATACTGGTCTGGGTAATGGATACTGAGATATATCACATGTAGTATTTTTCCCATTTTTTTTTCTTTATTATTTTTATTTTTGTATTTCTTATTTATTAATTTATTGATCTACTTATTTATTATTCAGTTTGCTTCTGCTTACTTTAACTGACTGTCTTTTTAAGACAAGCGTAGATCGTTTTCAGCAGGATACACATTTTGCTTAAACATATTTTATTTATCATCAAATGTATATCATAACATACATAATATAACATGCAAATTAGCAGTACGATCAGTACGAAAGCTAGGCTTATTTAGTTCTTCTCTTGTGCGCATTTGCATAAAGCTCAACAAATAAGATCTACGGATGGGTGAGTTTAAAGGGACTGATTCTGGCTACAGTCAATAGATATGCCGACATTTACTTGGTACAGTAAAACCTGTGCAAGACAGCCACCTTTGAAACTGACCTTAGTGGTTGATGTGGAAAGGTGGTTGTCTTATAAAGGTACATGTCATGTAATTTTGCTAGCAAAATTACATGACATGTACCTTTATAAGACAGACAACTTTTTCCACATCAACCACTATTTAAAGTCAGTCTCGAAGGTGGCTCTCTTACACAGGTTTTACTGTATTAGTCTTACCCTGTGTGGTTTATTCTTCGAGGCGATTTCTTTAAGTCTTGTCTTGTTGTTACATTTGTATTTTGTTATTGTGTTTTTCAGTCCTTTTAGCATTGTGATTACCTCCCTGGGAAAAGAGAGAGCTAATTTTAGTGTTTTTCGTACGTTTGTTCGATTTGCGCTTGTTTGGCTTTGCCTGTTTCCTCTTTTTCTTGGTGTCTGGGAAGGGCATAGCATTTCCTACAAAATTTCGAGCACGCCCAGCGAAGACTCAGGTCATCTGCGCAGGTGATCAGTCATCGCTGACCGCCCAAAGATGTTCTGGGGCCTTGACTACTCAAAGAGTGCCTGCGAAGGTTCTGATCAGAGTCTTCGTTGTTCTGAGTCTTCGCTGGGGGATGCATGCAATCTTGTAGGAAAAGCTGTTTCCCGGCTCAAATGTGAAAGAGTAGCGCATATCGTGCGCCATAAAATAATTCTCGATTATAAATTCATACTGTGGCTAATGTTTATAAAATTCTCTGTTAAAACAATTCACAACAGTAATGACCAACCGAATGAGTCACTTCATGACAAAACAAACAAAATTGGTGTGCGCCCAGCGAAGACTCAGATCAGACTGGGCATCCGCACAGTCTGATCAGAATCTTCGCTATGCCTTTAGAGGTAGCTAATGACCCTAGCTTTCCTCACGTGCCGTTTTGTTGGTTTTATCATGAAGTGGCTCAAATGGTTCTGGTTCTGTATTGTGGTGAATAGATACCCCTAAAAGTAGGGGTGTAATGATACATCGAATTATCGATGCATCGTGGTAGTGACAGCCAAGATAGTGCTATCATGATAGTGTTTCCAACTATCGATAACTATCACCGATAAGCTCTTCAACTAACGAGAGTTTTGATAGGTTTTGTTCCTATATATTTTCTCCTTCTATAATAACATTCTGAAGCTTTGTTAAATTTGCTTAATTTACCAATTATGAGAATTGAAAGGACTTCTAATTTGCAAATATGTCTGTTAAAATGATGGCAAAGCTGATATTTGTGAGGGCAGTAATGTTAGGTATCTTTACAGGCAGTCCGGTCTTTGAAATGCTGATAGTTTCGTGATGCGTCGTGATATTAGATACCCTTGATAGTAATACTATTGTGATAGTTTTTTTTTTTATAGTGATAGTCATAATTTGGCATAATGGTCAGCCCTACTTTATAAAGGAATTCACTCTGATCAGAAAAAGATTTAATTTTATCTCCCTCCTCAAATAGGGAAAGTATTCATCTTTCCGGGAGCAAATGTATCATTATTTACATTAACCCCGTCCCCAGTCCCTTCACACTTTCAGTAAGGAGTCATTTTTCAGGTAGTCAGATTCATTTCTGCTAAAGTGGCTTCCCTTTAGAAGGAGGGGGTGGGGCGGGGTAAATATTTAGTTTAGAGTACTGTATCTTTAACCTCTTACAATTCCACTTAAAAGGGTCTGCAAATAGTGTAGATACAGATGAGACGGCTCATATGAGGCGTCTCATCAGGATCTACAATGTTTGCCTGTTTTTTTTTTTTTCTATTTTGTCACTTCTCTGTCATTTTATTTTTGATTTTTGTCTACGCGATCCTTTCAAAAGGACACATCTTATTTCATAGACGGAAATGTCCACTTCTGAAACTCAGGGGTGAAAGAGTTAAACAGTATAATCTGTAAGTGTTGCTTTTCATATGACGAAAATTTCGAGTCTAATACTTTTTAATTAGCTTGTTCATCAACAAACCTACGTCATCAATATGGTGACATGCGCATAACTGCGACTGTATCATTTCTTCGGATTTATGCAAATATCATATTGGTTGCATAACGCAGCGAAAATACACTAACTGCACAAAACATGTCCATTTTAAAGCTGTCTTTCAAAAAAATAGAAGCTTCATAAACATTCTAGTTATTGTAGATACTTCGACCAATAACACTTAACGGATTAGCATTATTGCATACAACATGGGTGGTCGATATTGTCTTAATGTTCGTTATATGTTTCAGAAGCCCGAATTTACGAAAGACAAACAGTCTGCATGTCAGTGAATTTTTTCTCTGGGTAATTCAACAAAATTCCGAAAAACAAGTAACTGAGGAAAACATATACATGTCTTCATTATCGTTATGACATAGGTTGTAAGTGATGTGTGAGTGTGCATATGTCACACATACGGATACGTAACAAATACGTTACATGTGCGCATAGGTAACAGTTACCTATGTGTATAAGTGCCACATGTCGAATTTTACACATGTAAAAACAATACCAAATCTTCACATCTTATATTATTGCAAAGAAAACTGCATACAGCTGGATTGAGTGGTTTGATACAGCATAAGAATTATACATGTAAAGTGGTAGGAATGCTGTTCTTTCCGAATTAATGCGTTAATCCTTATACACTATAATACTTGGACAAACCATTACGAAAACACGCCTATTCAAAAAATATTGAAAATTTCACCTCCAAAAACTGAAAATTTTCAAATAAAATTCTGAATTTTTTCATATTTCTGCTCAAAACATAGATTGTGGGTACTCGTTAGAACCGCCTCGGCGAGGCGGTTCTAACGAATACCCACAATCTATGATTTTGAGCAGAAATAAGAAAAATAATGTATACCCCTGTAAACCCCAGTTTTACAACATAAAAGTGGGGTTTAAGGGGGTCAAAATTATATAGGCATGTTTTCGTGATGCTGATTTGACTTCGCTTCTGACCAGCCTTCAGACTGTTTGTGACTCCGATTGAATTACACGTGCAATTAAGTCGAGCAATTGTCATTTCTATATATACATTGTAATTTGAAATCCCGTTTGCGTTTAAAAATACAATCAAAGGGGTCTAGGACCTGAGTCACAAATGGGTGTCAAACAATCATTTGTCTTTAGTATATGTTAAACTCAATATGTTAAAATGGCCTACCAATGATACACTACTGCTAAGACTAAACGTAACACCCCAGTGCACATTTGTTTCACTACATTTAGACATGGTGTTCACTAATTGTGAATTTCAGAGTAGACTAGAGTTTACTACAATGTCTTGATTTTGTGAACTTGGTGATCTCTTCATGTCTTCCTACATCATATACAGCATTTCAAACTAGCAGACTAATACAACACAAGTCTGATAAATAGGCACACATATTATAAACGGCTTCTCTCGATGAATGAATGAAAGAATGAAAGAATAAACTAATTCAAAGATATTTTAGTAATAGATATGCAAATGGATTTTGCAGTGATACCAAAAAAAAAACAGAAAGAAAGATAGGAAGGAAGGAGGGAAGAAAAAACGAATGATAAATTGAAATAAAATGAATGAAAGAAAGAATAAATGAACTCATAGACTTCTTTCAGTAATGACTATACAACTTGATCTTGTCATGATATCAGAGAGAAATATAAATTGTGGGAATGAATGAATGAATGAATGAATGAATGAATGAATGAATTATTGAGAATATGAAGAAAAAATGAATAAGTGAAACGATTAACGTGAAAAGAAATAAATAAATACTTATAATAGCTATTATGATGTATTATTACTACGTTTTAACCTTGATCCTTTTCTGTATTTGATTTGGGCCTTTCTTATACACAAATACGTAGAGCCAGCCTCGGTGGCTCAGTTGGATGCGCCGTCCGACTGGAGACCAGGAAGTCGCGGGTTCAACCCCCGCCGAGGTCGGCAACATTCTTTCGTGGAGATTGATCATGAAATATTTTCTACGGTCATTCTCTCCCTTCCGCTGATTCAAGAAGGGCAGTTGTCAGTTTCTTGCGAAAGAATGTGCACAATACTGGTTAACCGCTTAGAGGACTAAGCCTGCCTAGTAAACGTGTGGTTAGGTAAACTGACCGCGCTCGACATGACTCCATTGGGTTGACTGGGCCGTAAAACCGCAACATAAACAAACACACAAATAGAAATACCATATTCACCCTAAGTATTCAGACATTTTAACTCTTTGTTATACGTATCTTAAAGTTTTACAATAACATATTGGACCTCTAGTCACGGTATGGGTCAAATAGGTCAGGGCGGTCAAATTGGAATGGGGATGAGGAATAATGATTTTATAACATGGTCTTATATAGCATGCATGTAGCAGAGCAACCGGTATAAAGGGTAAACCATTAAACGATTCACACTGTTTAGGTAGGTCAACGCAGAAGTCAATAGTGTCTAAGTTTGCGATTGCGCGGACATGCGATGGCCCATCATCGTAGGGGTGTTGTTGTAATGAAAAATGTTTTCGACCAATATATATGAGCCGCGACACGCGAACAGAGACACTCGGACACTGATCCTTAGATTCTTTAGCTGCGATTCGAAGGTCCTATTTTATCCTTACTTGAGGTAAAAAAAAAAAAAAAAAAAAAAAAAAAAAAAAAAAAAATCATTACAGCACTTCAAAGATGTTTTTTTTTTTTTTTTTTTTGTTTTCTTTTGCAACTAGAAATTTCAGTTACAGGCTATTAACAACGTGGATGTTATCTACCTGCATGAGAAACCATGCATATCATATGGTTGAAGCATAATTAAGATATATTTAACCATGCTTAATATATATCTAACACACACGAACAACTAGAAGCTTTTATGATACGAGTCGTACATGTACATGTTACATATTGCAATAAACCTAAAATATTGTGCTGCCGAAACGTTCGTTTTATAAGTAGAGCCGTGTGTCATATAAAAACATGCATATGAAAAAACAAAACGGTCATAATATTCATTCCCGATATAGTGATTTCTACTTCGTGTAATGGCCAGCTGTTATATATGTATATTGTTTGTACGTATCATAGGAAAGCTTCATACAAAACTGTCCCATGTTACATATGCCTATAGTTTTGCGCAAACTTAACACATTAACGTTGCCACGTGTTACATATGCGTACAGTTGTGTACATACGTAATAATATGTGACGTATACGTTACACAGCTGTTACGCATTCGTATGTGTGACTTTGACTTATGTACACTCACAGTGGTGTCCTATGACAGAAATCCATTACGAAAACACGCCTATTCAAATATACTGAACATTTTACAACCAAAAAAGGAACATTTTCAGATAAAAAAATTCTGATATTTTTCATATTTCTGCTCAAAACATAGGTTGTAGGTACTCGTTAGAACCGCCTCGGAGAGGCGGTTCTAACGAGTACCCACAACCTATGTTTTTGAGCAGAAATAAGAAAAATAATGTATACCCCTGTAAACCCCAGTTTTACTATATAAAAGTGGGGTTTAAGGGGGTCTAAATTATATAGGCGTGTTTTCGTGATGATTATGTATTTTGCATGGCCGCCAGCTCATGTTTAACAGAACTTGATTTTATCAAGACATTTTTAATGAAGTAGTTATAATCTAAACCAATAGTAAACATATTACTACTCTCGTCATATTAGGGGATTATTACACTTAAAGGGAAGAAAACACTATTGTAAAAGTCGTTTTTGTCAAGGGAGCAATTCTTACCTTGTAGAGTTCTCTTTTTTCAAAAGTGTTGGGTGTGGAGAGGGAGCAGGGGTGGTGGGGTTGGTCAGTGTGCGGCGAAGCAAACAGGAAGTCACAAATTGGCTCCCATGAAAACGTGCCGGAAAATTACCGAGTTTATGAAGCCCTCATAATCCCTTCAACCCAACAGCCCTTAAATCTTTCAACACATATTTCCATGCAAACAGTTTATATCCAGATGTAACGAGCCGTCTCATTAGGATCTACATTGTTTGCCATTCTGTTTTTCAGTTTAGACTGAAACTCCTATTTTTTAATAACGGGCCTGTCCTAATTCAGAGATGGAAGGGACCACTTCAGGAACTCAGGGGAGAAAGAATTTATCAAGTCACATAAGGTATATAGAACTAGTAACGTTCTCGTCATATAAAGGAAATATATATAAACTTTCAGGGGCGTCAACTTTGTCAAAGTATTTTTTGTCTCTCTCGCTGAATAGGTTGATCAGGATAGAATATCACATGATTTCATTCATTAGACATAGAACAAGGAGCTGTTAGAGTAAGTGAACATTTTCCTTTCCTTGTGACTTTTCTAATGAATATGTGGAGTAATCAATATTTTGGCTTTCTTCCGAAAAAGTATCTATTTTATAAAGAAACAACTGTAAGGAAGCAAGTTCAATTAATGTAAGAGAAGACTACTTATAAAAATTGGCGGCGTCCAGGAAAGCAAACGGCCAAAACGCTTTCTTCCTTGTGCAAAATGGTAAATTATCCGCCAAGTGTATTCTCCGTGCAGGCAAATAACGTTTATGGTAAATTATCCGCCAAGTGTATTCTCCGTGCAGGCAAATAACGTTTATGGTAAATTATCCGCCAAGTGTATTTTCCGTGCAGGCAAATAACGTTTATGGTAAATTATATGCCAAGTGTATTTTCCGTGCAGGCAAATAACGTTTATGGTAAATTATCCGCCAAGTGTATTCTCCGTGCAGGCAAATAACGTTTATGGTAAATTATCCGCCAAGTGTATTTTCCGTGCAGGCAAATAACATTTATGGTAAATTATCCGCTAAGTGTATTTTCCGTGCAGGCAAATAACGTTTATGGTAAATTATCCGCCAAGTGTATTTTCCGTGCAGGCAAATAACGTTTATGGTAAATTATCCGCTAAGTGTATTTTCCGTGCAGGCAAATAACGTTTATGGTAAATTATTCGCTAAGTGTATTTTCCGTGCAGGCAAATAACGTTTATGGTAAATTATCCGCCAAGTATATTCTCCGTGCAGGCAAATAACGTTTATGGTAAATTATCCGCCAAGTGTATTTTCCGTGCAGGCAAATAACGTTTATGGTAAATTATCCGCTAAGTGTATTTTCCGTGCAGGCAAATAACGTTTATGGTAAATTATCCGCCAAGTGTATTCTCCGTGCAGGCAAATAACGTTTATAAAACGTCGCATCAACGTCAATGCAACGGCATGACATTGCATCGACGTTGATGTTGTGTAGTATAAATGGCATGTGCCCGCTGGGCAGTCCAATTTAGTAAAAATAGATGATAACCTACCTAAAGATATCGTAGAAGCAAGAATTGCAATACATATTACAATCACAAACGGTGACGCCATCTTTTAATGATTCCTGAATCACAACGTCTCCTAGTTAGATGCAAGTTCGAATGCACTCTTTCCTGTCGATATTTTATGTTAATCTTACACGCTGAATAAAGTTTAAAGAGGCAGTCTAGTGCAAGTATTTTTCTGTGTGCATTGGATATTATACTTCGCGCATTCTAATCAGGGTCTTTTCTGCCTGTTTACGGAATCATTGCATACCGAGGAATATATATCTATATACAGAAAAGTCCTTTTCCAGAGTGTGTGGCTGTGCTGATTTCTCTAGATCTTTACTTTTTATACTACCTTAGGGTCCCTTTTTCCCACAGCACACGTAATTTAGAGGCAAACCGCAAAAGCTCGAACACCAATGGCTTGTCATTACGAAAACTTGCCTATACAAATATATTGGAAATTTCACCACCAAAAAACTCAAGATTTTTCCGATAAAAATTCTGATATTTTTCACATTTCTGCTCAAAACTTAGATTGTGGGTACTCGTTAGAACCGCCTACCCACAATCTTTGTTTTGAGCAGAAATAAGAAAAATAATGTATACCCCTGTAAACCCCAGTTTAACTATATAAAGGTGGGGTTTAAGGGGGGTTAAAATTATATAGGTATGTTTTTGTGATGTTTACCATGGCCAATTCGGTCTTGTTTTTGATTCCCTACAAAATTCTTCCGATAGCTCAAAAAAAAAAAAAAAATATTAGGGAAGGTTTCTTATTTTATCATGCAAATGTATGTTGTGTGTTGCCATTAGAATTGCCTAATCAAGGCAATTCTAATGAGTACCATCAACATACCATTATTAAATAGAAGAGCGAAAAAAAAAAGTCCCTAAATTATCGCCATTTGCTTCCTGACCTGGCACCATGATTAACCAGAAGTGGCTCGAACTACCCATATCTCCAAGACATTTCCAAGGTCCCAAAGATGTTCGAGCCATCGAAGTTTGACTGTATGTGGCTTATCTGACTGACCGTGAAAATTTTCACAGTCCGTTTTTCTCACAGCCCGCCTTATTTACTTTGATCAGACCCTTTAATGGACACATTTTTAGCAAAGGATGTATTTTTGTTTCATGTGGACAACGAAAACTCGTTACATATTGTTGTGTATGAAGATACCTTTATAGTCCCGATTTATTGTTTGTTTCCCTCCTCCTCATACTTGGATTGTTATCTCTACATTGACGATGGAAAGCTTACTACTAGGCTTTACGACAAACGGGATGACTTCAATTTTCCCATTGTTAACTTTCCATTCCTGGGCAGTAATATCCCTTCTGCACCAGCATACGGCGTTTACGTTTCACAGTTAATCCGTTATGCCAGAACCTGTTCAAATTATCAGGACTTCATGGAGCGTGGGAAAGTGCTCACTACAAAGTTGTTGAGCCAGGGGTATCAAAAAACCAAACTGGTAGCAACACTTAAGAAGTTCTATGGGAGACATCATGATCTAGTCAATCCCTACAATGTGGCAGTTTCCAGAATTGTTTCTGATGTTTTTGCCAGTGACGCGCCATAAGTAGACTTCCCAAATCCCGGACATACGCTTCTACCGATATTTCCTTCGTTCAGGCCTATGGGCATGGTGGGCGAAGCTTGCTTACCAAGTAATGCTTACTATCCGCGGACGCCTGATTACACCCTTTGTTCTGGGGTCCATGTCTGTTGGTCTGAACATTCTGATTCGTCATTCGTTTATGGATTTATGAGTTTGGATTACGGCTTTGGTACCATGACCGGAACTTGTTTCCCTGTGGTCATTGAATCTATTTAGACGTCTAGGGAATTTGAGTTCTATTTCTGCCGATGCTATGATGCGTATGTAGCCCTGCAAAGTACAAGGCTGCCACATGAAGCGTCTCAATAAAATTGAGACGTAGATTTTCGTTCTTTGATGTGTTCTTCGTTTCCAAGGGCAAGCTTTATAGAGTTTATAGAACAACGAGATCGCTTAAATTAGCCTGTGTATCTGCATAGTCCTATCAGAATCTACGTTGTCCGCCTGTAGAAATCTTGGAATGTTTGGCTTTCAAATGAACGCTAGGCTCAGACGGCTTTCAGACTGAGCTAATTCGCAGTCTCTTCTGAATCTTCGCTTGGCATCATGAAAACATACCTTTATAATTTTGACCCCCTTAAACCCTATTTTTATATCGTAAAACTGGGGTTTACCGTGGTATACTTTATTTTTCATATTTCTGCTCAAAAACATAGATTGTGAATACTGGAACCAGATCCCCTGGTTTGAAAATCCTGTCCTAAAACCCCACTTTTATATAGTAAAACTGGGGTTTACATGGGTAGATATTATTTTTCTTATTTCTGCTTAAAACATAGATTGTTGATACTCGTTAGAACCGCCTCGTCGAGGCGGTTCTAACGAGTACCCACAATCTATGTTTTGAGCAAAAATATGAAAAATATCACATTTTTATCCGGAAATTTTCCGTTTTTCGTGGTGAAAATTTCGATTTATTTGAATAGGGATGTTTTCGTAAGGGGGAACAGGTCTGCAGAATAGTTTTGTTACGTTGCTACTCAACTATTGTACACGTCAGTCTCTTATGACATTAGCTTTCTCTACTTTTTCTTGTCCGCCCACGGAAGTGATACCCTGTCAGCCCCACTTTGATAGCCATTTTCTACTTTAGGTGAATAAAGGTTAAAAAATGTTATAAAAAAAAACCACTTTAAATAAGCGTAACTCCGGGTAAAGCACTTTTTCAACCCGAAAGAACTAGGCCCAGTTGTTCAAAGCATCGTTAACTTAATGAGCTCGTAAATGACAAAGTCATTAACCATTATAGCTAAGGTATTTTCAATTACATTGATATTTTTGCTGCAAAAATATGAGTAGCTTTTGTCATGCAAAAGCTACTCAGATTTTTCAGCAAAAAGTATCAATGTATTTCCCATATTTCAAGACAGAAATTTTACCGTCACGTTAGCTAACAGTATCGTTAAGTTTTTAATAACTGGGCCCTGGTATTTTTCGTATTTCTTCATGAAAACGTGTTGTGGTAACTCATTACAAGGACCTCACTGAGACGTCTATAATGAGTACTCACAAAATATGTTTTCATGATGATATAAGAAAACAATTTTATATAGACACCTTAGCTTATCCGGAGTATGAATTACTATTGGAAGAGGGCTAAAATAAGAATGAACATATTTTCTACAAGTCGACTATTAGTCAATGATCAGTCGGTTTTAAAATCGAATAATCGACTTTGAAATTCAGACCGACTTCCTACACTAACTGGAAGATATGCTTTTCCTTATAGTCTCCCTTTTATTCTATGGGCAGCACACGGCAGCACATGAAACTGTATGCACCATGCAAAAGTTAAAAATCTCGGCTACACTTTACCACTGCATTCACAATGTTCATTTCCGAATGAACTGGCTTGTTTGATGTATTGATTGACCCTTAAAACGCCAAGAAAACCTACATCTGAAAATGTCGTCTGTTTATATTGTCTGCTGAATATTCTTGCAAACTATTCAAACCTATTTTTGCATACAGGCAAACAGTGTGGACCCTGATCAGACTGCTCCTGGAAGCAGTCTGATCTGGTCCACATTGTTTGCAAAAAATGACTTTAAAAATCACAAGCAGATGACAAAGCAGACGACAGTTGTTGTGATTGGCAATTTTAGGGTTAACCTCTTACTGGCAGTCATGTTTTCCATTCTGTAAGGATGACACAGAGAGTCAGCCGAAGTTTGTTTACGGTCTTGTTTGTGTTGGGGTTTTACGGCTAAGTCAATCCAATGGGGTTATGTCGAGTGCGGTCAGTTTATTTAACCACACTTTTACTGGACAGGCTTAGTCCTCTGAGCGGTTAACCAGAATTGTTCACATTCTTTCGCCCTTCTTGAATCAGCGGAAGGGAGAGAATGACCGTTGAAAATATTTCATGATCAGTCTCTGCGAAAGAACGTTACCGACCCCGGCGGGGGTCTAACCCTCAATTTCTTGACAACCAGTCGGACGCGCATCTAACTGAGCCACCGAGGCCGGAAATTGTCCACGGTCTGTAAGCTGGTTTATGATTAGACCTTTCACATGACTGCCACTTGCCGCACTTCCTCGTACTCATACCCCTTGCGTGTACTTAGTAGCCTTCTTTATTCAATAAGTAAGATCTTCTGGTATAACCCTTGTCATGCTGAATAGATTACAATGCCACGCCAACTTCCAATTTCTTAGCCAATTAGATTACTTGTTCCACATTTTTTATGCGAATTCACATACTTCAGAAGCCAACTGATCTGGATCTAAACTGTTTGCAAAGCCAGGACATATCCGGGTTTAGCAGGACTATGGTTAAAATCTGTTTTAACAGTGCGTTTGAAATCTGTCCAAAGATTTCAATCGGATATGTGATAACATTTGCATTTGTCATGACTGTCTATTTATATGGACAATTAACGTTCCGCATGTTGAGTAACAATTTCAGCGGATGACCTTTAGAATTATTTTCCTTATTTATTTCTATAAGATAGGTTTTGACAGTTCATGCAAATTGTCTCCTAAAGAGACAATTTGCATGGAATATAAAAGTCCTTTTTCATATAAAATGATTAAAATAATATTATCAATTTCGCGCTATGTAATCATGTGATCTGTCAGCATGCCGATCCAAGAACAATGGCGTCTCAGCTCGTTGAAATGAAGTTAAGTGAAGTGAACAGTTTTATTTAACATGTGTAATGAGAATGAACTCACATCTTTATTTTGCCTACAATGCACCTAGATGTAATGGGCTGCGTTTTCCGCCTTTACTGTCAGTGATTGCTGGCAAGAGTAGCGACCAGTGAAATCGTAAAATCTGACGCACCATAACGAAACCACGCCTATTTAAATATATTGACATGGTTTTACAATCAAAACAGGAAAATTTTCAGATAAAAAAAATCTGACACTTGTTTCATATTTTTGCTCAAAACATAAATTGTTGGACTTGTTAGAACCGCCTCAATGAGGCGGTTCTAACGAGTACCCAAAATCTATGTTTTTGAGCAGAAATAAGAAAAATAATGTATACCCCTGTAAACCCCAGTTTTACTATATAAAAGTGGGGTTTAAGAGGGTCAAAATTATATAGATATGTTTTCGGGATGAGGCGTGTTGTTCCGTGATGTCATTTCTTTTTATTCTAACCTTATTTGGCAATTGAAAGGTTGTGTTCCGGGATCATGACCTTTCATTGATATCGCAATATTTATGTTATTTCTGTTCTGTATTCGACCCACTTTCTTAGTCCTGATACTGTCCTAGCTATAAATATATTTTGTCCGCATTTTAGTCCCTAACGCCTAAGTAGTTCAACATATGAACATAACCGTTGAACTTCTAACAGATACCCCGACTCCCTTAGCTAAAATTTCAGGGATGTGGTACTCTAAAATTATTTGAAACTTTTAGACCCCTGGCTTTTGTTTATTATGGTCTGTTATATACACAACCTACTGGCTTATAACCTCGTATAAACGTTCATAAAAGGTAATGGTATTTTTCTTACTATTTGTACCATTTTATGACGGTGGTGATATTGAAAATCAAAACTATAACAAGCCGATATTTCAGACAATTGTATTTTATGTATACCTAGTATATACATTACGAAAACATGTCTATTCAAGAATACCGAAAATTTAACCACCAAAAACAGAAAATTTTCAGATAAAAACTTCTGATATTTTTCATATTTCTGCTCAAAACATAGATTGTGGATACTCGTTAGAAACGCCTAGACAGGGCAGTTCTAACGAGTGCCCTTAATCTATGTTTTTGAGCAGACATAAGAAGAGTAATGTATACCCCTGTGAACCCCAGTTTTACGATATAAAAGTGGGGTTTAAGGGGGTGGGAATTATTTTGGCATGTTTTCGTGGTGATACATTTTACGCCGACATCGTCTAAGAAATAAATTTTATCCTAACGAGTTTTGCTGCAATAATTAAGAATTGAAATTAAGATTTTACCTTGTATTGTATGATAAAACAAAAATTTAATGCAAATTAAAATTTGAATTACAATCTTTATTTTTACTTTTTTATTTATTTAGTGTTTATGTTTTTGTTGTTTTTTTTTTATACAATATTTAGTAGTTTTCTACCTATCAGAAAAAAAAAAAAAAAAACAAAAAAAAAAAAAAAAACAAACAAAAACAAAAAAAAAAACAAAAAAAACAGGTCTAATGTTTACTGATATGGAATTGCCCGAAGGCGAAATTTGCACACTACGTCATGGCAAAATGTGTACGATGTCATTGTAATAAAGAATGTTATTGCTTGACCTTTACAATGAATATTCTTTCTCGCCGCCTTGAGCCCGTTTCGAATAACCCGTATGACGTTTTTTTTTTTTTTTTTTTTTTTTTTATCGGAAAATGTAACGCGTAAAAATGTAATGCTTTATGTAATTAGACAACACTAAACATGCTAATATTAGATAATAGCACACACCCACACACCCACACCCACACACACACACACACACACACACACACACACACACACACACACACATATATATATATATATATATATATATATATATATATATATATATATATATATATATAAACAGTATCAGGATATGTTATTAAGACTTTGTTTTATAAATGATCTATCAAATATAACATTTTAGAAATGTTTCTGCTTTTGTTACCATAGCAGTTCTATTATTAACACAGCATATTTCGGTAACATATGTTACGAAATTATGTCCACAAAACTAAATAGTAAAACGAAAGCGGTGACAATGTGCTTCTCTTTTGTAACATTATAATCATTATTGAAAGATACATTCAGAAAGATACATTCATTTATTCGAAACTGGTTGGGTTAACTGTTTATGATCGAGCCATAGTTTATATAGATTAAAATTTCCTTTATTCCTAAGGCTTGTACACATGATTATCATTGACCAATGAAATCAAACCACACGTTTGTACCCAATACAGGTAACGGTTATTTATAGCCTTGTTATTCTTGTCAGTGTGACGTCAGAGTGCCGTGTAAATAGGGATAACTTGTAAAACTCGTACTGGTATATTGGCAAACAGTGCAGATTCACATCATGCGTCACAGAACGCGGTATCTGATTAGGGTCTGCATGTATTGTTTGCTCAAATTTAAGGAAGTTTGGGGTTAAAAAAAACACCGCTTAGCATAATTTTTCTCAGCCTACACTCAGAAACAATCGACCTACCAGTGCTTTCAGTGCTTTGATTTATATGTCTGTTACCACACGGCATGTTTCGTAATGCAATAGACCTTTTTAATGCTTTTGTTTTCATCCGGGTTACTAACCACGTTATTACAATGTTATGCCACGTGACAAAAATTGTGGATGGCAAAACCATTTCCGGTTCCATTGATACCAATTGATTCAAGCCTAATTTTTCTTGGGAAATAAGTCACTTTTGGTCAACCGTAAATCTATCTAGTGTTTTAAAGTACAGCTTTAAGAAGCAATCTGACAGCTTCTCCTAAGACAAATACAACTGTTTCAATGATTTTTATTTCCGATATCAGCAGTATGCGCGCAACCGTAATATTGCTTTATGGTGACCATTTTTACGCCTAGTTTTAGCTACTATACATATAGTTAATATATATATTAACTATATATTTATATATTAATATTTCTGGTTATGACAATTAAATGATCGCCTCGGCGAGGCGGTTCTAACGAGTACCCAGAATCTATGTTTTTGAGCAGAAATAAGAAAAATAATGTATACCCCTGTAAACCCCAGTTTTACTATATAAAAGTGGGGTTCAAGGGGGTCAACATTATATAGGCATGTTCTCGTGATGTTATCAGTTTACCTCTTCCTACCGTACATACACTAAGTTTTCGGACAGACATTCTCCCAGAATGTCGACCCGAAAGATGGGGCATGCACGAAACCCGAAGTCGGCCGCGGCCCACTCTACGGCCCTCTCCCAAGCCTCCTCTTTGTCCGCATTTGCCTTGGAGGGCCGGACCCAGACACCCGAGACCCGGCCTGTTGTCGTATGCGCGTACCAGGCGACGAATATCGAGTCCTGCGGCCGGTCGGCCAGGACAAGACATCGATCGAGGCTCGCGGCCAGGTTCTCCCACTGCTTGGCGGGCGGCTGGACCACAAACAGACCTTGTTCCTCTGGCAGATCCGAGGGGGAAACCAGGGTCAAGGCCTCCGCCACCACCTCTTTTGCCGTGTTCGCCTAGAGGTCTCCCCCGCGGCAGGCGTACAGAGACTTCGATGCGAGTGCAGCCCCGGGCCTGTACATCGGGATGCAAGAAGGTGCGTCGCAGATGCTCGTTCGGGCAGTCGATATAGTCGGCCAGCTGGCCACCAATGGTTTCGCGGATCTCGCCCGCCTCGAAGTTCAATACGACCTTGTTGTACGCCTTCGTTCGGACCGTGTACCCGGCTTTGCTTGTGCGCACCCATGTGCAGACATGGTCCCAAACGCTGCTGGTGTTTGCCAATATCGTGGGCACGTCTGTGCGCATGGCGGAGGCCAGGTCGCCTTGCTCGCGAAAACCTCCGGAAGCGCATCGGCGGTCCACGAGCGCCTTCCGGTCGAGAACCCCCGAGAAATCCTGTGTGTAGTCGATACAATAGATGCCATAGCCGTGGGCCAACAGCAGGCGTTCGAAGGCTGGCAAGGAGGCTTGCAGCTCGTCCATAGGGATTTCGGACACGTCTGCCTTTGCCACGAAGAGACCGGCCGGTTCTGTATCCGGGTATAGCTCTCGCCACTTTGCCTGCGCCTTTTTGTCGGTGTCGTACTCGATCCTGGAGACTGTCGCTCGGATGGCGCCGCCTTCGGCGTTGTCTCGGGTCGCAAGTATGTGGACTACATTCGTCTGCATGTTGCAGCGAGTAGTGCCATCGGGGGCCGTCCCCAAACTCTCGCGGGCAGCGGTGGATATCCGCGCAACGGTGTTCTTCGCAGAGCTGTCTTCTCCGGTTGTGGAAGATAGGTGCCCTCTATGGAACACACAGTCCTCGCGGCGCAGGTAGCCAAAGACATAGACGTCGTCGACAAACGTCGAAAGGCCGGGGAGGGGGCGCAGGTGCGTGCGGCCCAGATTGCCTGCCAGATAGTCGACCTTGGAGATGTCCGATACAAGATTGCTCTCGTGCGCGTTCTCCAGTAGAAGGTGGGCGGAAACGGCATTTTCGGACCGTAGACCCATGGACTGGAATGTTGCTTGCACCGCCATGTAGTAGCTCTAGCGCGTCGGGATCGAGTTGGTTGCTCGGTATGCCTTGGACTACTATTTCTCTAGATGGAAGTTTGGACAACCGTGTATCTGGTAGCTCTAGCGTGCCGGAGTCGAGCTGGTTGCTCGGTATGCCTTGGACTACTATTTCTCTAATTGGAAGTTTGGGCAACCGTGGGGTGTCTCCGAAAAAAAGTAGCCGAAATCTTGGTAGCCCTAACCAAAAATGCGCTCTTATAAGTAAGAACCCTGGAAAGTACTACGCCGTAAAGTGTTTTCCTTCAACGGGATATACCCAGGTGCCGGGAGTCATCTCCCCCGATCTGTCCGACGGTTCCTTTGCCGCGGCTATCTGGGCCCGTTTTCTGACAGAGGCGGGCGTTGGAATCAACCCCGCGCTCCCGGTCACAGTTATCGGAGAATGGCCGATTATGGTGATTATGGTGATCCTAGTCCGCCGGAGCGATCGCGTGGTCCTCAATCTGGCCCGCGTCGTCGAATATCTGAAATCCGTGAAAGAATCGGGCGAGGGGCTTCCGTTTCCAATCCGCGAGATCATGCACCCCCGGTATAGCCCGAACATGTCGTTCAAGTTTGTCTGTCCCGGCGGAAAAAAGGTTCGGGAATGTGTTCTACCGGGAAAGGTGAAAATCCTCGGAGCCCGCGACACTGAAAGCCCCCTGGCAATCTGCGACTACCTTTCGGCCCTCTTCCACGCCCACTGGAGCGAGTTCGTAGTCCTCCAGCCCCTCTCGGACAAGTGAATTGGGGTTACGGCAGCATGGTTCTTGACTTTTTTACGTTTAAGAGGGTTCGCTAAAATGGTAGCTGAAATCTTGGTAGCCCTAACTAAAAAGCGCTATCTTCAGGCCCCAAAGGCCGGCTGGGGTGGGGGCCGGCCCGAGGGGCTATAGCTCGGTGGCCGCGGGGTCTCGACGTGCGTGCGCCAGAGCCGCGGTTGGTTTGGTGGCTTCTAGAGGGAGCCAGAATCATGGGTATACGAAATGTTGGTTGTGGATGTGTAATTGTAGTCTCCCCCTGCTGCTGTCTCGATGTAGATGCCGATTGATTGTCTACGTGGGAGCCTTCACAGATGATTTGGTGGCTTCTAGAGGGAAGTCCTGGAGAGGGGTCTGGGAGCGTCTATGAGTGATATGGTGGCTTCCAGAGGAAAAGTGTGCTAGAAATCCCCACCTCCATACTACTTATGCATTAAGGAAAAGCATTTGAGTCAAAGCCCGACAAAACCTGTGCAATCAGCACCTCTATACATATCAGCATAGCACTCTGGGTAAAATTTTCAGCGGACGGCATACTGAAATATTTTTTCTTTTTTTTTTTAGTTTTCCCAGAAAACACGATTAAACATTTTATACAAATTGTCTCCAATGACGACACTTTGCATGAAATGTCAGATCATGTTTTTTTGGGAAAAATAATAAAAATA
The DNA here is from genome assembly GCA_964016985.1 of Anodontia alba. Lineage (NCBI taxonomy): Eukaryota > Metazoa > Mollusca > Bivalvia > Lucinida > Lucinidae > Anodontia > Anodontia alba. The sequence goes on from OZ024833.1 coordinate 11,206,955, forward strand.
TAACCAATTTGTCGTCTGCTGAGTTTGCCCAGAGATAGGTAAAAGTTAAAGATTTACCGTCATGTGTGCAAGATGAAATTTATAATTTGGATATTTTATTATAGTAGTTGTCGATGTACATGCTAAGACTTTTAGATTTCTATTTCGCATCCAGCTATGAATTTACATATGTAGCACTCGGCATACTGGGGAAAACAGATATAATGTTTTCTGTTTTTTTTTTTGTTGTTCGTTTTTTCGTTTCTTTTTTTCATTTTTTTTCTTATTTTCTCCACAAAAATAGGCAATAACATTTAATGCAAATTGTCTCCTGAGATCTGAATTTGCTTGAACTGATGAAGACGATTATCTATGAAAAAATAAAAATGATTAAATAAATAAAAATGTCGTTTGCTGAAATATTAATCCAGCATGCTAAGAGTAAAATGCGGAACACGTAATGGCTCCTGGGAATGTGTACAATCACATCACGAAATCAACTTTTACCTCCCCACCTCCCCCCCCCCCCCCCACCCCCATAAACCCCACTTTTATCTAGTAAAACTGGGGTTTACAGGGTTATACATTATTTTTCTTATTGCTTCTCAAAAACATAGATTGGGGTTACTCGTTGGAACCGCCACGGTGAGGTGGATCTTACGATTACCCCAATGTATTTTTTGAGCAGAAATATGAAAATTACTAGAATTTTTATCTGAAAACTTTTAGTTTTTGGTGGTGAAATTTTCAAAATATTTGAATAGGCGTGTTTTTCGCAATGGGATCAGAACTGTCCGTAGGCTCATCCCTAATTTTTACCATATGCGCAAGCACACGACAAAACCTACAAGAAGACCTGTGTGACAAGCAAAGACTCAGATCAGCCTGTACACCCACACAGTATGGCAAAGGTTCTTTGGATAGCCCGGCGGTTATAGAAGATACATGCGATCAGCTAAGACTCTGATCAGACTGCGCGGATGCGCAGGCTGATCCGAGTATTTGCTGATCGAACAAGTCTTATTGTAGGTTGTGTCATGCGCTGGCTCGTTTACTGGACAACGCAGATACGCATGCGCACTGGCCAGTGAATTCCTCTTTATATGAAATGTGGTCATACTTTTAAAAATTGTCCTCATCGGGTGATTGACAATACTTCTGGTCCACCCCCTCACCACAGCATCCATACGTGCATTGTTTTGTCTTCGACTCACGGCTCCACCAATCAATATAGGTACAAGTATATGTGGCTTCTGATGACACCACTGAAATAACAGAGAACTGTCAGCTAACTCCACTGAATACTATCTGTGAAGTAACAGATTACCATTGATTTCCCATATATATTCTAGATATTTATTTACGCCGGGCTGGAGCCCGGCGTATCTTTTTATGGTTGTTTTTGTAAAATGTGTATGCATTTGAAGAACATCCGTTTTCTTCCAGTTTTATAGGTTCTTAGTGGGGTTATATATAACTATCCCCCACTTTTTTATTATTATTATTCAAAGTCACACTTTTGCAGCAGAGAACGGTGCTATTGGTAACATAGTGAAATAAAAAATGGGAAGTACTGTGTAGAATGAATGTAGCAATGTGGGTTTTGCTCATTTAAAAGAGAAATGAGCAGTTTTCCCGTAGGAGCCCCAATTTGACTATTCGACCTGAAATGAGCTTGTTGCTGTCAATATTCGTACACGTTTGAATTCTTTCATTTCGTTTTTTTCGTCGTACTACGAAGAAGAAACAAAAGATATTTTTCTTTGTTTACGATTGGAAATATGCATTCTCAAATCGAACGGATTATAAACTGATTTAATAATACAGTTTAATTTGATATTCAAGCATGGAAAGATTTGGGCCGAAAGGAAACGTTATGAGTGGAGAAAAGAACGAAACACTGCTACATAGATGATTTCGGTTGTATATATAGTATGTTCGGCCTAGGCTATGGATGGCGACATGTAATTATGTATGCGGGCTAGAAAACAGATGATCATAGTTGATTTTTTTTATATAGCTCTGATAACGTCTATAATGTTTTTATCGTTGAGTATTGCGATAATTTATATAATTATAACCTTTCATAAATTATAACATTTTTTCATTATACTACGATCTATAGGGAGCTAAGTAATGCATGACAGATTAGTTTCCCGGCGTATTGATGCTTTGCATCAATGTTTTCTTGTCTTATTTGTCCTCGTTTTCAGGGCTCAGTCATCTTGTCGGAAAACCCGTTTACTGCCGTCAAAAGCCATTGATACGACGGCTATGTATATTCACACGGCTGCCGGGCGTATAAGGTGTCGGACAACCGGCAGACGGGTGAATAACCAACGGCTGTTATCATGGCGGCCGTAAATGAAACATGCATTTTGACCAGTAGCTCGATGGAATATTTTGATGACATTTTACAGATATATAGACTACTTTAAGTTGTATATTCTGGTGTTTTAGTTATCTGCCATTGATATATGTGGAAAACAAAATCAGTTTTGGCCAAAGTTCTTTTGTGGAATATCTTAAAATTTTACGCTGTAAAGAATACTAAGGACAAGGGCCACTACTCTCGTCATGTAGGTTCTTATCTGCCTTTTTTATCTAATATAAATAGTTGTTTGTTTTTTTGTTTGTTTGTTTTTTTGTTTTTTTTTAGATTTTACCGAATACAAGTATTTTAAAAAAAAATGAAATGCTATCAGCGTCGCCATTGTATAACATGATGTTTCGTGTTATACTTTTTATTGTTCTCGATTTTTCGTACATAGTGTAGCAGTTTTTATTATGTTTACAGAAGTAAAACACAATACTCACTCTGAGAACGGATCGACTAGAAAGCGTGTTATCGGAAACTGAAGGAGAGTAGTGCCTAAAAATATCGGCCACCTTTCGAAAACCTTTCCCTTAAAACCTCTGCGCAATATTTTCCAAGGTTTCGATGAGTTAAAATATTGTAAAGATACGTCGAATGCACTTGAAGGAACAAAGTTCTATAATTGTTATATCCAAGTCCGATATATTGGCTGGTTTTAATATGACGCTCGTTGTGGGTATCGGACAATCAAACCGATTCATTCAGCGGTATAAAATATCTCGACTTTGACATACTATTTGGACGAATTTCCCTTTAAACAATACAAGTGACGTTCATTTACTTTTTTGCTATTCCCACTATACCCCAATTAATAACAAGATGCTTTGTAAAAAAAAAAAAAAAAAAAAAAAAGGATCCCCAAGAATGATACAAGTGAAATTCTCCTCGTAGACCAGCCTGGTAACGACAAGCTTTGTCGCATAAGAACATTACTGGATGCAGTTTCTAAGGTCAAGTTTACATAACTACGGGTGCAGTCAGCCTACCAAAGGATGATTAAGGACTGACTTACGTTCAAGTAGTATTTCCGACAAAGCTGGTAAAATTTGGAATTAATGTGTAGCAAAGAGCAAAGTGGCTGTTTGACTGAAGTTCAGATTTATACCGGCAAACACAGGGGAACAGAACGGGTGCTCGAGTGGTACAAGATCTGTCAAGCAAATAGAAAGGAAAATTTTACATGTGAATATGGATCTTTTATTTTATTTTATTTTTTTTCTTTTCAAGTCCTGTTTTGTTTGAAAACACTCGCGGTGATCGAAATTACTGTATTTGCACTGTAGGCAGAAGTTGGAAAGGGATGCCACAGGCAGTAAAATCTATCAGACTCAGAAATAGGGGTTGTGGTTTATTCATGCAGAAGGGAAATCGTATGGCAGTGGAATGAAAAGACTGGACCATTTCCATCAACTTCTGTGCATGCATGGCTGGTTGAATGATAACAAAACTTATGACATCCCCTCGAGTCGGTTCTAACGCGTACCCACAATCCGTTTTTTGAGCAGATATATGAAAAATATCAGAAATTTGTATATGAAAATTTTCATTCTTTTATTTTTTTTTTATTTTTTTTTTATTTTGTTATTTTTTTATTTATTTATTTTTTTTTTATGTTTTTTTTTTTAAGCTAAAATTTTCAAAGTATTTGCAGAGGCATGTTTTCGTAATGAAATTGGCATCAAAGAAAGAAAAAGGCATTTTAGAAATAGATAGAAAAAGGTGGAACTATTTAAAATGGGGCGACATGGAACCACACCGATGCTCTGTAAATTTCAGCAGTCCGTAAACTACCGTAACAACACAGCATTGGGACAGATAGGTCTTCGCAAATAGTGTAGACCCAGATCAGACGCCGCAGAACGCGGCGTCTGATCAGGTTCCACACTGTTTGCCATACATACAGCAGCATTTTGATACATCATATTAGTAGAATGGACTATTTCAAATTTTAGAACAAGTATGGTACAATGTAAGTAGATAAGGAATCCCAATACTTAGGGTTATTATGGTAAATTGCTACATGTGGGCCCGCCGGGTCGGCAACGGTCTTTCGTGGAGATTTGATCATGAAATATTTTTCTACGGTCATTCTCTCCCTTCCGCTGATTCAAGAAGGGCAGCTGTCAGTTCCGGCGAAAGAATGTGCACAATACTGGTTAACCGCTTAGAGGACTAAGCCTGCCCAGTAAGTGTGGTAAGGTAAACTGACCGCGCTCGACATGACCCCATTGGATTGACTGGGACGTAAAACCTCAACATATTCATTCATAGCTACATGTGAGTCTATATTCACTTCAAAGATTTTATGCCATCTTTAACAGGGGTGATAATTTTTTTGTGATTTTCTGTTTACATTTCTGGTCCCCTTCTGAAAAAGGGAGCAACTACTTTCCTCTTAGAGAAGAGCCCTTTCCAGAAGGGGGCAAAAGCAATTTACATAGTGTAGTCTCCCCTGATAGTACTTAACCCTCCCGCCCTCCACGTGTAATCACTTTTATCATTAATGGGACCTTTATGTATATACTGTGATCTCATTCTACAATATGCTTTCTGGCTTATGATCTAATCGTTCATAACTCTCTGGGCTTATTCAGCAGACGACAAATTGATGGTATTTTTCTTATGTAAATTGTCTCTATAGGAGACAAATTGCATGAAATGTCAATTTCTGCTTTCTGGGGGAAATAAGAAAAATTATTCAACATGTCGTCTGCTGAAAATTTTACCTATAGTGCAAAGCGTTAAAAACTAGCTGCTAAGGCTGCTGGAGCACATGTATACATTGGACCGTCTGCGATTGTACTTACCTGAAGAAGAGTAAAACCTCAGTAGCTCGAACATCGGTTGGATCATGGAAATTGGTTCGAGATATAGGTAGTTCGCATCACTGAGGGTTATTCATAGCGCAGGTCAGGGAAGCAAATGGTTATAATTTTGGGAAGTCCGTTTTATCGTCTATACAATAACGGTATGTTGAGTGTAAATTGAATCGATGAGTCGTTTCTAATGAGTACACAGCATACACATTACAAAAGACGCCTATTCAAATACAGTGAAAATTTCACTACAAAAAACTGAAAGCTTTCGGATAAAAACAGATATTTTTCATACAATTTCTGCTCAAACATAGATTGTGGGAACTCGTTAGAACCGCCTTGCCGAGGCGGTTGTAACGAGTACCCACAATCTATGTTTTGGAGCAGAAATAAGAAAAAAAAAATGTATACCACTATAAACTCAAGTTTTACTGAATAACAGTGGGTTTTAAGGGGGTCAAAATTTTAAAGACATGTTTTCGTGATGATTTCATAAAAAAAAAAAAAAAAAAAAAAAAAAAAAAAAAAAAGAAAAAAAGAAAGAAAAAAAAATTTACGTTAAATATTTGTTATCTTGAGCAATATGTTTCGGTAGGGACTCAAAAACGAGTTCGAATCATCTAAGGTTAGCGAGCCCTCGATGTTCGAGTCATCGAGGTTTAACTGTACATGAAATCAGACACCATAATTTCTTACCATACTTGTCCTTTTTTTTTTTTTTTATTTCAATTCCATTTTTCCAACTGTTGATGTGCCCAAATATCTGCCGGCTGAGTAACAATTAATGTACATGTAGACTCCGATCAGACGCCGCGTTCTATTGTTCTATTGTCCTATTTTTCTTTCAATTCAATTTGACTGCCTGCTGGTGTGTCTAAAAGCCGTAATGAGAGGCAAACAATGTAAAACCTGATCAGACGCCGCGGCTACGGCATGTCTCTCGGATTTCCATCACGAAAACATGTCTATATAATCTTGACCGCCTCAAACCCCACTTTTATATAGTAAAACCGGGGTTTACAGAGATATAAATTATTTTTTCTTATGTCTGCTCAAAAACATAGATTGTGGGTACTCGTTAGAACCATCTCATCGAGGCGGTTCTAAAGAGTACCCACAAGCTATGTTTTTAGGAGAAATATAGTAAATATCAGAGTTTTTTTATCTGAAAATTTTCAGTTTTTGAAGGTGAAATTTTCTTTATACACTTCAATCTCTTTATAACACGGTTCGTTATAACACGGTTTTTATATAACACGGTTCAAAGATGAACCCCAAAAATGTATAGATTATATTGAAAAATGACCATAAATGGTCATTTTTCAATATAATCTATACATTTTGTTTGAATATAACACAGTTATTTAACTAACACGGTTTATGCTATGGACCCCGACAATAGTGTTATAAAGAGGTTGTGGTGTATTTGAATTGGTGTGTTTTCGTAATGGTAGGATAAATATAGTAGTTTTATTTTTATTAAATATTGTTTTAGAATAAAGAAGAGTAAAACACTTACCATATATCAAAACTACGCTAAAACCAAGGAGCAGCTTCCCAGGATCAAACACCAACGCGGCCATCTTGATTTTATGGATTCTCTCAGTTTAAAAGACGTTAATTTCTTTCTTTTAGTTCAGTTGTTGTCCTATATAAGTTTACCGTTTTTAACTTTAGCATTTTGTAGATTAAACTGGCAGACTTGAACGATCTCTAATTTTTTAAACTTTTTGATAAACAAGAGGCCCACGGGCCACGGGTCGCTCACCTGAGTGACATAGCCACTGCAGATATGCAGATGTTATGCAACATTTTTCCAGTCCTGTCATCGCAGCTATTGAAAAGATCAACCTTTAAGAAGTTCTTAATTTTGAAGAAGAATATTATATATGGCATAACAGTCAATGGAGCATGATCATTTGAACAAACTCTCAATCACATTTCAACAGTAGGATCAATGAGAAATTTGGAGGCAATTGGCTAATTGGTTTCTGAAGAATCATGATTTTATACATGTAAACAGCACAGTGGCAGGGAAATATAATAAACATAAACAAGATGGCAGCCATCTTGGATTTCCAATCAGAATGATTTTAGCTACTGTTGATCTACAAGTCACCTCGATACTTTCAATGAACTTTGAGTCGGTTCAGGAGAAAAAGTTCAAAATACGATTTTCAAGATGGCCACCATAGCCGCAATTTGGGATTCCCTATCGCAACAATTTGAGCTATTTTTCATCTACAAGTCACCCCGATACTTCCTATCAAGTTTCGAGTCAACTGACCTTTCAGTTTAGAAGAAGGGAAAAATAGATTTTCAAGATGGCCGCCATCTTGGATTTCCGATTGGAACGATTTTAGCTATTTTTATATCTACAAGTCATCCCAATCCTCCCTACCAATTTTCAAATCAACTGGTCCTTTGGTTCAGGAAAATAAGCGATAAAAAGAGTTTCAAGATAGCCGCCATGATGACCATCTCGGATTTCCGATCCAAACAATTTAAGCTATTTTAGATCTACAAGTCACCCAAATGCTTCCTACCAAGTTTCAAATCAAATGGCCTTTCAGTTGAGGAGAAGAAGCGAAAAATAGATTTTCAAGACGGCTGTCATGGCGGCCATCTTGGATTTCTGATCGGGATGATTTGAGCTTTTTTTTATCTACAGGTCACCCCAATGCTTCCTACCTAGTTTAAAGTCAATAAGCCTTTTGGTTCAGGAGAAGAAGAGAAAAACAGATTTTCAAGATGGCTGCCATGGCGGCCATCTTGGATTTCCAATCGGAACAATTTTAGCCAATTTCAATCTATAAGTCACCCCGATGCTTCCTACCAAGTTTCAAGTCAACTGGCTTTTGGGTTTAGGAGAAGAAGCGAAAAAAAGATTTTCAAGATGGCCACCATGGCGGCCATCTTGGATTTCCAATCAGCATGATTTTAGCTACTTTTGATCTACAAGTTACCCTGATGCGTCCTACCAAGTTTGGAGTCAATAAGCCTTTCGGCTCAGGAGTAGAAGAGAAAAATAGATTTTCAAGATGGCGACCATGGCGGCTATCTTGGATTTCCGATTGGAACGATTTTAGCTACTTTTGATCTACAAGTCACTCCGATGCTTCCTACCAAGTTTCGAGAATTGGCATTTGGGGTTAGGAGATGAAGCGAAAAAAAAGATTTTCAAGATGGCCGCATGGCGGCCATCTTGGATTTACGATCGGCACAATTTTACCTATTTTTGATCTACATCACACCTATGCTTCCTAGCAAGTTTGGAGTCAACTGGCCTTTCGGTTCAGGAGAAGAATCAAAAAATAGATTTTCAAGATGGCTGCCATGGCAGCCATCTTGGATTTCCGATCGGAACGATTTTAGCTATTTTTGATCTTCAAGTCACCCCAATGCTTCCTACCATGTTTGGAGTCAGTTGGTTTTTGGGTTCAGGAGAAGAAGCGAAAAATAGATTTTCAAGATGGCTGCCATGGCGGCCATCTTGGATTTCCGATCGGCATGATTTTAGCTATTTTTGATCTACAAGTCACCCCGATGCTTCCTAGCAAGTTTGGAGTCAATTGGCCTTTCGGTTCAGGAAAAGAAGCAAAAAATAGATTTTCAAGATGGCTGCCATAGCGGCCATCTTGGATTTCCAATCGGTATGGTTTTAGCTATTTTTGATCTACAAGTCACCCCGATGCTTCCTAGCAAGTTTGGAGTCAATTGGCCTTTCGGTTCAGGAGAAGAAGCGAAAAATAGATTTTCAAGATGGCTGCCATGGCGGCCATCTTGGATTTCCGATCGGCACGATTTTAGCTAATTTTGATCTACAGGTCACCCTGATGCTTCCTACCAAGTATCGAGTCATTTGGGCTTAGGGGTGTAAGAGGAGTAGGCTTTTAAAGCAATTGTTGACGCCGCACGACGGACGACGGACGACGCACGACGGACGACGGACATTGACTGACCACAATAGCTCACCATGTGCACTTCGTGCTCAGGTGAGCTAAAAAGGACTTAATGTTTAATTCAAATCATCCCCTGTAGAGGCGATTTTAATTAGCTTTCAGACGTATTTACCGCGGGAAATAAAAATACTATTTAGAAATAATTGACTGCTATCTCTTAAATTCATCATGTTAAAATGACTTTGGCAAGTCGCACTACAACTGGATCGATATCTGATTGAATATTTTGAAATTTGATACATTTTTTTTTTTTTTTTTTTTATATATATTATTATGTTCTTCATATACATGTAGGACAGTATTTTAGGACATAATGGTGCTTTCCCAGATCGAATGATTGTGGTCCAGTTTTGGCATGATTCCAATATCATGGAGCCGGGATACAACAAGTCCTGCAATTTTACATGTGCACCCAGCGATGACTCAGATCAGCCTGCGCATCCGCGCAGTCTGATCAGAGTCTTCGCTGGTCATATGCCTATGTTTTGGATCCTAAGCTATCCACAGAACGCACAGCGATGACTCTAATCAGACTGTGCGGATGTACAGGCTGATCTGAGTGTTCGCTGGGCGCACATGTAAATAGTAGGAATTACTGCGCCCCAGCTCTCATTAGTGTATTCGAACTTTGTTGGTCGTAATTGCACTTAATTTCTGGTCTAAGGTTTTATCCACAACACGGTCACGGAGTTCAACACCATGTAACACTTAACATGAGAAAACGTAACTCCCCACATGTATCTCAAGGGAAGATTCAGATCAGTCTGAGCATTGCTGCCTGGTCGTTCTTTCCTGGGCGCCATGGGGGCAGCGCAATTATCAAATTCTTTCTTTTATGAGAAGCTCCCTTTTCAGAAATGGAAGATGTGTAAACTAGCGAACAGGAAGTCACAAACGTTGCCTTCTCTGTAAATAATGGCGGATATCTATCCCAGAGTATATCTAGTTTAGGGCACAGGGAACCAATTGCGTCCGAACTACCAGGGTAGTTATTTTATGTAAGGCGACCTGTGATTGGTTAATAATATAGATTAATTAAAACTTATTATTCTACTTAGAAGAAAAATATATTTGTGTGCAATTTCCTGGCTGTTTCAAAGAGATAAATGTTTGCGTTTGTGTTTGCCAAAAGAAGAAGTGGTGTAATTTCTGAATTTCATTTTTTGACTTCTGTCAATTGAGGGGATGCTACATGCAGCCTCAAAAAAGTCCCAGAAAGTGCTGGTGACAGTTCTCTCTCTCTCTCTCTCTCTCTCTCTCTCTCTCTCTCTCTGTGTGTGTGTGTGTGTGTGTGTGTGTGTGTGTGTGTGTGTGTGTGTGTGTGTGTGTGTGTGTGTGTGTGTTTTCCATACTTATTTTGCTGTGCTACACTGTATCCTAGTCTTTAAATTAAAATGAAATTTGGAAAACCAGCCATAGCCTGAACTCTTAACCACCAAAACGTGTTGGATTACTATGGACCTCTATTGCAAAAAAATAATTAGTTACATGTACCCTACACCCCTTAAGTATTTTTGTTGTAGTAAGCTGAATCGCCATAATTGAGGGAAAATGCTCCTAACAGTATATGTAAATACCGGGACAGTTTAAGCTAAGATCAGTATGTCTGGCCCGGCTCTTCCATGACCCATCACGAAAACACGTTTATATAATGTTGACTCCCTAAAACCCCACTTTTATTTAGTAAAACTGGGGTTTACAGGGGTATACATTATTTTTCTTATTTCTGCTTAAAAAATACATTGTGAGTACTCGTTAGAACCGCCTCGCCAAGGCGGTTCTAACAAGTACCAACAATCTATATTTTGAGCAGAAATATGAAAAATATTAGAGTATTTTATCTGAAAATTTTCAGTTTTTGGTGGTGAAATTTTCTATATATTTGAATAGGCGTGTTTTCGTAATGCTAATCAGGTAGCTGGATACTTGATAGATTTTCTGCGAAGTTTAACAAAGGGGAGCAACTTCTTTTTTGCTTTTGAGTAGATTTCTTTTCAGACGGCAGGAAAGCAATTTGAATGTTTACCTGTCCACCTTAAATAATAAATTCCATCGGCTACAAGACGTTTATACAGTGTCACCAACGGTGCCTGTCCACTGGGTATAATATGATACACGTCGTTGAAACAACGTTGCATTAACGTCGATGCAATGTCAGAATGTTGAATCGACGTTGATGCGACGTTGTCTCAACGTTGCATGCCCGCCGGGATGTATCAGCTGACAGCCAGACCCTTATATCGAGGGTTGAGCGCAAGACTATGGTAACTCAAACGTATTTTTGAAACCCTTGTTTAGGGGCAACTTGGACCCCTTTGTAAACAATGCAAATTTAGGTGCCATTGCTCATACGAGCAATGGCACCTAAATTTTCATTGTTTACAGAAAGAACTGTTGTAATCTTCATAACGCCTTCATGGTGAGGAGATTAGGTTTGGGGTAAAACAATCATCTGACTTACGATAGTCTTGCGCTCAACCCTCGATATGTCTGTGCAGATGCACAAATATGTTTGACATATCATGCCTTTCTCTTCCTTCAGCACCAACTATAGTCGACGACGTTTCAATCACGCAAGTTTCCTCATAATTTTAGAATGCCGCATTTCTACATGTTTACTATATAGAAAAATGATAACTGTGGGTGGGAAGTGGTACCTCAATTCTGAATAAATGGAAAAAAAATGAGCATTTGTTTATATGTTTGCGTTTAAAACCATAGCGATACATCCGGAAACGTTTTTGTTATTACACCGCCCACTGGAAAAGGGGCGGAGCATGTTAATTAGCCATAGCACATTTTGGCCAAAGTAAAAAGTTAAACTTTACCTTGCTGACTGTAAATAAAAGATGATATTTTAAGATATTTTCTTACATTGTTTTACCCATCGGGCACATGACGTTAATTAAACGTCGCCTAAACTTCAATGCAACGTCAAGGCGTTGCATCGACGTTGAGGTGATGTTCTATCAACGCCGTGCGTCCGCTGGACATGTTTAGGCGGAATGCTGAATGATCATTCGGGTATAGTATTCGGGTATAGTATTCTCCATGAGAGATATAATGTGGGTACTTGTTAGCAGTGTCCCACCAAATGTATCGCTAGAGCTACTCTAAAAGGATTGTATTGCTTCTTATGTGTGCAGATTCATTCCTATAATCCTTTACACCCTGAGTTTCTGAAATAGACTCTTCCATCTCTGCATTTGGACACATTCATTGTTGCTAAAGGGTAACGGTTGTAAATCAAGAACAGAATGGCAAACAGTGTTGATTCAGATAAGACGTTTAATTATGAGACGTCTCATCTGGATCCACACAGTTCGCATAAGTATATGTCTTGGTCTACAGATACACATTATGAAAACACGCCTATTCAAATATACCGAAAATTTTACCACCAAAAAAATGAAAATTTTTAGATAAAGTATTCTGATATTTTTCATATTTCTGCTCAAAACATAGATTGTGGGTACTCGTTAGAACCACCTCGGCGAGGCGGTTCTAACGAGTACCCACAATCTATGTTTTTGAGCAGAAATAAGAAAAATAAGGTGTACCCCTGTAAACCACAGCTTTACTATATAAATGTGGGGTTTAAGGGGGTCAAAATTATATAGGCATGTTTTAGTGATGAGAAAGTGTTCAGGGCAGCCTCTTATATGAAAGGATTCAGACACAAGGGAACAAAGTTCTTATTTGGTAAGTTTATAGTCCTTTGCAACTGGTACTCTTTCCTTTCACACAAGATAATGAAATCCTGGATTTAATCCTAGGATAGAAATTCTTATCCTACCCAGGCCATCCTACGCAGGGTGAGATAAAAAAAAAAAAAAACGACAATTCTCAGGTATTTGATATGCACTGATTATAATGGACGTCACTTACTCCATCATTAAGGGTTATGTCACTAAAAGTAATGACATCATTAAACGCCATAGTAATGTTTAAACAATATGGCGGACGTCAGCAATCGAAGTGACTGCAGTGTTTAAAAATCTACGTTTAGAAATGGGATTAATGCAAATATTAATTCGGATAATCAGGCTATCCAATTATGCCAATAGGAAGCCTTGAAGATGTTATCACAAGTTTGGACAGAACAGAACAGAACAGGATGGAACAGAACCTATTTCTCTCAGGTTGTAAATACAACATACGAGGGGCGTTCATTTAATGTTGTCATTGGGGTTCTACAGGGCGCATTATTTATCCCATTCCCATTTCTTTAGTTCAATCCTTAACGGAAACACACTTTTCAAGTCTCGAAATCCATTCTGTAAAGGCAGAGAAGTAGGCCTTTTTAGGTATACCCTGAAGACACTGGTAAATCGCACTACCAAGTGCACATCGGGATACATAAAATCGACCAGAAAGGGTTTTCTTTAGAAAAGGAAACAGGAAAAAGTCGCAGGGACTGGCGAATAAGGTGGATGAGATAAATGAACTACATTTTCCTCTTTCAAAAAGTCTTGGACAAGAACACACTTGTAAGCAGGTGCGTTGTCATGGATAAGACACAGAGCTCTTAAACCGGTTACAGGTCTACGTACTTCATAGTAAGAGTTGAGTGTATATGACTGAACCAACTTGAACTTCAATATCTTGATGAACGCCCCTCGTATGAGGAACTGCATGCTATTAAATAGAACAATAATATATCTAAATATGACTTTGTCATATAATTTTGATGACATGGGTTATCTCACTGAATAACTAGACGGTCATGTGATAAACTTATTGCCATTAGATAGCTATTGAAGAAAAACATAAATGCAGACGACCACTGTCGGCTCACATTTGGCGCAGAAATCGTTGAAATGCTAAATCAGCCGCTGTAATATAGGGGGTTCGAAGTGTACGCAGGAGGGTCTTGAACTTGACCTGAAAGAAATGAGATGCATCACGAAAATATGCCTATATAATTTTGACCCCCTTAAACCCCACTTTTATATAGTAAAGCTGGGGTTTACAGGGGTATACATTATTTTTCTTATTTCTGCTCAAATCATAAATTGTGGTACTCGTTAGAACCGCCTCGTCGAGGCGGTTCTAACGAGTACCCACAATCTATGTTTTGAGCAGAAACATGAAAAAATATCAGAATTTTTCATCTGAAATTTTTCATTGTTTGGTGGTAAAATTTTTAGTATATTTGAATAGGCGTGTTTTCGTAATGGGATTAAAAGCTGCAAATAAGATGGAAATAAAGTGATTATATCATAGCTCAAGATAAGTGGGGTATCTTCACGAAAACATACCTATATAATTTTGACCCCCTTAAACCCCACTTTTATATAGTAAAACTGCGGTTTACAGGGGTGTACATAAGTTTTCGTATTTCTTCTCAAAACATAGTCTGTGGGTACTCGTCAGAACCGCCTAGACGAGGCGGTACTAAAGAGTACCCACAATCTATGGTTGAGCAGAAATATGAAAACATATCAGATGTTTTATCTGACAACTTTCAGTTTTTGGTGATGAAATTTTCAATATATTTGAATAGGTGTGTTTTCGTAATGATAGAATTATTATTTTTTCTTATTTCTCCACCAAATTCTATGTTGTAAGTACTCATTAGCAGCGCATCGGCGAGACGCTTTTAATGTACCACAATGTATGTTTCGTGGAGACAATATGAAAATATTGATTTTTTTGGTTGGAAAAGCGCCTTAGCTAGTGCCCTGTATATCATAGATATTTCATCACGAAAACACGCCTATAATTTTGACCCCCTTAAACCCCACTTTTATATAGTAAAACTCTAAATAATAAATACCCCTGTAAACCCCAGTTTTACTATATAAAAGTGGGGATTACAGGGGTATTTATTATTTTTCTTATTTCAGCTAAAAACATAGATTGTGGGTACTCATTAGAACCGCCTCGCCGAGGCGATTCTAACGAGTACCCACAATCTATGTTTTGAGCAGAAATATGAAAAAATATCAGAGTTTTTTATCTGAAAATTTTCAGTTTTTGGAGATGAAACTTTCTTTATATTTGAATAGGCGTGTTTTTGTAATGACTATGTATAGGTCTTAGTATGAGCATGAAGAAAGAGGCACTGTTTAGCAATACCAGGTTAAAAATATTAATTTACAGTTGAATTTCCTTACCTCGAAGTCCAAGGAACTTTCTGACATATTTCGAGATATACGTATCTCGGCATATCAGATTTGCAAAATTGAGGAAAAAATAATTCGAACAACCACATTTCACAAATAAATATGTAATCTGACTACTGAAGTTAGAAATATATTGATAATACTGTGGGGAAAAGGAGAGCAATTTTCTCACTTTGTTCCATAATATTTTGTTACCTATTGTTAGATTTCCATGATAAAACAGATACCTGATTTTCCACTTCGAGATAAGCGGTTATTCGAGCTCACGAAGTTGAGATAATGAAAGTCTACTGTATTTTCAAATGTATATGTACCCATAAACTATTTTTAACAAATCTCATAAGCTTTGGTCCTAAATGGTTTTTGCAGTCAGGTGCGGTAACAGCATGATTTAAATCCTCGTAAAAAAAAAAAAAAAAAAAAAAGATCACACAAAAAACAACATTAAAATGATAGTCTAAGAGTACTTATATTCATTAAAAATTACAATTATTCTGGGTGCAATTATTTTCATGATTTATTGTTTACTTTAAATGAATTCTCCTTCAAACGTTTATACAGACTTACGCCTGCCATTTCTTGTAGACTTTCGTTTCTCATATATTGTAGCAGAAGCATGAGAACTGGAAGTCAACGTCCGCTTTATACTGGAAGTCTTGTAGTTTTCACGATCTTGCGGATCACACGCCACACCGGCTAAGCAGTTACCTATTAATGTAGAAGGTCTTTGCTCCTGAGCCTGCTCCATGTTGTTGCCAATAAGGAATATTACATTCCCTTGCCGAGTAGGGTGGTGGCGAGGCCGAGCCTTCCACAGCAGCGAATGTATCTCTACGTGCAAAGTAGGATGCTACAATATAGAAGGTACACTTAAGAGGTATTGATACACTCAGGGTGGGCAACTTGTCAATGTTTTGGCTCTCTTCTGAAAAGGGGTCTACTAAAAAATGAAACAATTTGCTCCTCTTCGGAGCAAATTCTTTGCTTTTAAAGTAGACCCCTTTTTAGAAGAGGTTTGGTGTGCAATAAAATAAACAGAAGGCACAGGTGTCTGCATTCATTGTACAATTAGTAGTACTCTCCTGTGCTGCACAAAACCTAGCTCTCTATCATTGCTTTCACTATACAAATCAAAGGACTGATAGTCCTAAGAGTCTGCTAGCTTGTAAAGTATTGATGGAGTGCTGTGTATCTTCTATGCAAACACAATACATGCAAAGAAGATAGGTGGCATTCCAATGCTACCAATACTACACCATAAGATGGAATATATCAAGCATCTGGGCATTGTACTTCCTGAAAAGAAGACTTTGTTTAAAAACTCTATTAAACGTTCGTCAAGCGAAGACTGCATATGGGTTGAATGAGAAAGTCATAGCGAGTGTTGTCTCTAAATCAAGGAAACGATACTCCACTGAGGATATGATTTTTTGTTTCACCTTCCAGTGATAATGCTGGTTGTCAAGTGAAAAATAAGATGGCAAATCACATGGCTCTAAATAGTCATGATATGTCTTGGAATTCTTTTTTAAATACTTGTATAATTTATCTCCTGCAAACAGAATTTCATTCATGTTGTTAACATTCCACATGTTGGTACAGATCCTTTTCTGTACAGCTTTCACCAAAAATACTAAACAACATGGTAGGCATTGACGCCCTCTTGAATCAGGACTAAATATCTCATCTCCTTGATGGATACTTCCTTGCAATAATACAGATGCATTTTCTTGTAGATTTATATGATTTGATGGACCGGGATTTTGCTCTATATCCATATTTTCACACTTGCTTACAGTGGCTTCATCCAATATTAAATTTACATTCAGAGACAAGGCTTTGTGAGAAAATTTACTATTTTTTGAAAAACAACCAACATGAACACTCTGTACTACATGCTTCACTATCAATTTCTCAAAATCAGTCAGATGGAAATGCATTCTACTTGTTTTAATGTATAAATAAGAATGGGTCTTTACTGAGGCATCTGTATGAAACAGATATGCATAAATAATCTAACCATGTACTGAAAAACTAAATACAATTATTTCTCTTCTGTTTTGTTTCTTTCTTCACAAAAAAAACATTTTATTATCTGCATATATAGGCCAATGCAGTGATTGGAGTAATTAACCTCTTTATTTTCCAATGAAGTTTATCACCTGATTATTCCAAATGAGTGTATCTCCAGCAGCAATTTCCAATTACTAGAATTATTAAAGTTCAACTCCAGATATGCTCCAGTTCATACAAATTCAACACCTGATGTATTATTCTAGTGCAATTTTATAAATTTACTAGATACCTTTATCAACTTATTATTAAAACAAAAGCAGATTAAATAAATTTGAAATGGCTATGTTCAGTCCAGATTAGCTGTAATAACTGATTGTCATTTGCTAGTGCTTCACCTAAGCATCAACAGATTAGCCCGACCAGCTATGCCTACCCTTTTCAAGAGAATTTCAGATGTCCAAAAAAGAAGGGTCATAAACCTATAAATGGGTCAGCAGTCGTAAAACAACTCCGTGTCACTGATGTGTGAATAAAGTTATTTCATGTAGAAGGAATGAATTAAGTGCTTGATTTCTTGCTATATTCAATATCGAATAAGTAGATTCTGGTTATGTAAATACTGATACCTTTCTTTTCGTTCAGCTTCCGTTGCTAAGCACAATATCAAAGTTGGCGAGCGGTCCTACTAATCACCCCATGGCACCCCACGGCAGCCCATGGCATCAAACTATATGGATATTTATCATAAAATATGTTATAGATGGACAAGTATACTTTTGCAATACTCGTCTTCATCTTAATAAACAGAGATTTATATTGATGATGATGACTTGTGTTTGATTTGAAATATTATGTCTAAAACTCTCGTAATTTTTTGCACCCCATGGCATCAAAATATATGTACATTTACCATAAAATATGTGTTTTAGACGGCCAGTAAAAGTTTTGTAATACTTGTCTCTATCTAAATAAACAGAGTATTTATACTGATGACTTGTGTTTGAACTTGAATATAAAATGTAATTTTAAGTTAAAACTTATTTTTGATAGACTATCAACTTACACCATTGGTCTCTTTGCTATATTTTAGCGTCAGTTTGAATCATGGTGTTTAGGCGCCCCGAGATAATCGCTTGAAGTAAGGTTAATGTAGTAAACTATCACAAAAACAAATTTGGATACATAAAAAAAACTACTGGTGTAATTTCAACATTCAGTTAATACAATGAAATAATTTAGTGCCGTGGGGTGCATTGGATGCCGTGGGGTGTCATGGGGTGATTAGTAGGACCCCATGCCGAGTTAAAGCCTTGACAAAAGTAGCGCGTGTATTACTACACCGAATTTTGAAGTCTATGTTTCAAATTGCATTATCTAAATCGATTTCAGTTACAGTTATGTTAGCGAAATAAAAAAGCCATACAAAATTCCGCTGCTTCACATTCCGTTCACCGTAATAGTGCCGCATTGCGTCTGATTAAGAAGTAGTGCGCGTATAAATATACGCATAAATAGCTGTGATGAGAATCCGCTCGTAAAACCCCATGCGATTGCAAAGAGCCTGCTAGCTGTCGCTAGCAGACTCAAAAATTGCTGAGTCATGAAAAAATTAATCTTTAGGTCATAAACGAACAGCACAGATCCAGTCATCATGAAAACATACCTATATAATTTTAACCCCCTTAAACCCCACTTTTATATAGTAAAACTGGGGTTTACAGGAGTATACAATCTATGTTTTGAGCAGAAATATGGAAAATACCAGAGTTTTTATCTGAAAACTAACAGGTTTTTTTAGGTGAAATTTTCTATATATTTGTGGGCGTGTTTTCGTAATGTCTGTTTGTACCTCCACAGTCTTATCAGGGTGTTTGCTATTTGTTGCTATAATTTACAGTATTCAATGAGTCATACGCGGTTATCAAGATCCTGATCAGACGGGTCAGGTAGCAAACATTATCACAACTCCTCATTACTTTCAACACAGGAACATCCACAACTGAGCTTGTGAAGCCCATGGAAGAAATATCAAATAACTTTGATCCACTGTTATGTCCAAATCAGCACATTGACTTTATGGCCTATCATTTATGGCCTATCCACATTTCCTCATCTCTGATGCACATTTATGTCTTTACCCGTACATTATTCTCCATCCTTCCTCATTTCACAACTTTCAATACACACGTCCTCCTTCATATTTTTAGTATGATGTTTTTACTACTACTATACAGATTTTTAACGCTACCAGGCTACTGAGTTACATAGAGGCAGCGTCTATGATGCGTTTACCATGTAGACCGATTTAAATACTACGTCGCCCAGTAAGCATCATTCGGAACCTCTCTGTCTTTAATGCAGAGTACGTTCTAGCCTCGTTCCTACTGGATGGCAGAAAGTTGTTGTTTACGTTTATCGATAATAATTACCGATGTTTTTCCAGACAAAAAAAGCAGTTTTATTGGTCAAAAGTTGGTTTTTTTTTTTTCAGAAAGATGTCCATCGAGTGATCATTTAAATAATATTAATATATATTTTGACTATATACTAGCTAAAACTAGGCGTAAACATGATCACCATAAAGCAATATTACGGTTGCGCTCGTACCTGGTGATTTCGAAAAATATATCATTGAAACAGTTGTATTTGTCTCAGGGAAAGCAGTCAGATTGCTTCTTAGAGCTGTATTTAAAAAAAAAAAAAACTAGATAAAACGATTGAATGTTAACCAAAAGGAATTCACTATCCAAGTAAATTTTGGCTTGAATCAATTGCTATCAATGGAACCGGAAATGTTTTTGCCATCTACAATTTTTGGTCACGTGCCATAACATTGTAATGCCGTGGTCAGTAGCCCTGATGAAAACAAAAACATTTAAAAGGTCTATATATTCAAACATCTCAACACATTACCAGTCGTAAACTCTTAGGAAGTTCATTCTACAACTTGCTGATATGCCTATACCCTGTTGGGTATATGGCAAACAGTATAGACCCTGATCAGACGCCGCGTACTGTGGCATCTGACCTCAGTCTGCACTATTTGCTCAGGCCTGTATGTCCCAATATATAAGGCGCATATGATACATCACTAGTGGACAGTTTGAACGTCAATTTGAAGATAGATAAGGTATAGTTTCCACTCTTCCACATCTTCAAATTTTGTCCACATTACAAGGATCTATAACATTTAATCGAACTCATCATCTCCACATTTTATTCACCTTAACCGCTTGCTCGAACACGCCTGAACTAATTCTTAGATTAAAGACATAGAAATAAAATATGTCTCGGTCATTTGTCTTATCACTGATAAGAGACTGGGTACAACAAAACCTAGTATACTATCATTAAACGGTAGAGGCGCAAAAGGGGCAATTTAGTATTGATTTATTCATATTGATCCCAGATGGTCTAAATATACACATATCCCATACCTTTATTAGACGCCGCGTTCTGTGGCGTCCGGTCTGAGTCTTGACGGTTTGCATAGCCTCACTGACCACTTTAAAGCCTAGTATATGGGGTAGAAAATATAGCAGACGACATTTTGAAATGTCTTCTTATTTTACTAGCAAATAGGGAGACAAGATTTGTATGAAATGCCAAACTCTATTTGCTGGAGACAAAAAAAAAATAAAAATAAAAATAAAAAAATAAAATAAATAAAAAAAATAAAAATAAATAAGAAAAATATCCAATTGACGTCTGCAGAATTTGCCCAAACAGTGATAAAGATGACGGAAAGTGAGACTTTATATTATTTAACTTTTTATTCAATAACAATAGCAAATAATCAACAAAAACGATAACACTGTATAACGATATGTTTAGCACTATAATTTATTACTAGAGTCTCGTCAGACGTACTTATGCACATTCGGAGAACGTTGGTCCAGATAAGCCTGTAGGTACATGTTGATATTTCAACGCTTTGCCGAAGTTAGGCAGACTTAAAAAAACAGTACCATCCAAGACTCTAGAAACAACCATCCAATAGTAAGGGTTTTGACCAGACTACGCTGCTGCGCAACCTGATCTGTGTGCCCGCTTGGATAAAAGGATGCACAACAAAATACTGTTACTTTAAGCAACATTAAAGTTGAACAAGTATTAGCTTTCACTAAAAGCTTGGTCTACGCTTAGCACACAATGTGTGGTAAGCGTAGACCAAGCTTTTAGTGAAAGCTAATACTTGAACAGTCCATGGAAAATAACAGCAGTCCAGTCCATGACCTTTCATAAAGTACTTCCGGAGCAAAGGCAAACTCTAAGATCGTTTTGTGACTAGCTTCATGTTCATTTCCTGTAGTCTCAAATAGAGTCAGGTGATCATAACTTTGACCAATGAACTTCCGTTAACAACACCATTCCGCAAGAGATAAAGTCTTATGGTAGCTCTGTTCACACTGAAGTTTCTTTTCTTGGTGCATTTTCTGTCTTATACTGACACAAAAATCGCTTATCAAGCTCATTATAGATCTGAAACGAAACAAATGAAATGAATTCTTAAATAAAACGACCTCTGTTCTAATGTGCAATGTATTGAAGATACCCCCTAGAATTAATCTCACTAAGATAACGCCGACTCGAGACTTACCTGGACAGTTTGGCGCATGCGCACAACAATGTGAAAAAAGTCTATTCTTAAACAGAACCATCACGAAAACACGCCAGTATAATTTTGACCCCCTTATACCCCACTTTTATATAGTAAAACTGGGGTTTACAGGGGTATATATTATTTTTCTTATTTTCCTTAAAAACAGATTGTGGGTATGTTAGAATCGCCTCGCCTAGGCGGTTCTAACGAGTACCCACAATCTATGTTTTGAGCAGGAATATGAAAAATATCAGAATTTTTTATCTGAAAATTTTCCTCGTTTGGTTGTATTATCGCAATATATTTGAATAGGCGTGTTTTCGTAAATAGAATTATTCAGTCGTTGCACAGATCAACCACTTTAAAGCAGCCTTATTTGGGAAGGCACAAAACTGGTTGTAGTCAATATTAAATCCTATTTTTGGGGAGAAATAAGAAAAATATTTCAAAATGTCGCCTGCTGAATTTTCCCAGCAAGGCTCCATATTCCTCAAAAATAGACATTTCATTATCAAGGAAAGGTTTTATAAACTGATATATGGTATTAAAACGATAATAAAATGTGGCATCTGACAGCCTGTAAAATTTCAGTTAGTCTCTCGTTATTAGAATATGGCATCTGATCAGAATTTACACTGTTCGCCACAGATCCAGCAGTTATCAGACACATCATCAGGTAATAAAATGGTATTGTATAAAGTTTAGGGCAAGGATGGTAAGGAGTTAAAGTCTTTAAATATTTAACGTACATGTAAATATCGCAATACAGTTTCAGACTGTTCTTGGTCCACTTATTGAAAGTATAAGCATAACAGACACGTTATTATTTGTTATAGCCAACTTTAGCATTTCATACTTTATACTGTCAATAAATACACTTACATTTTTACGAAAAAAAAATCGTGAGTGCAAAAGCTACCCACATTTGTTTCATAAAAAAATATCAGTACATGTACTTAATGTTTTATACTTCATCATCATGTCCATTTAACCTTTACCACACACTGGGCTAATTCAGCAGACGACAGATTGTTGACATTTTTCTTATTTTTCCAGGGAAACAAGATTAGACATTTCTTGCAAATTGTCTCCAATGGAGACAATTTGCACGAAATGTCAAAACCTGTTTTCTGGGAAAAATAAGAAAAAAATTTCAATATGTCGTCTGCTGAAAATTTTACCCAGAGAGCTAAGCGGTAAAGGGACTGGGTACATTTGGAATATTCTTCGCCATTTCCGCCTAAGGAGACAGCTTTTCTGATTTCCTGTTATGTTTGCATATCAAGCCCCTTTTACCAAGGGGTCTATTGTGTAAGGAAAGAAGTGACACATTCTTTCGTTATAGATACAATCTATATAGATACAATCTTTTTACAATCTTGAAAGAGTCTCCCCTAAATATGTATGAATTCCGCTGGAGAACTTCGTAAAGCAAAAGGTAATTTGAACAACTGGGCCCTGGTGAATCGCTCCTGGCTCCCGGTTCCATGTTGTTTGTTGTGCTGTGGTATATAGACTTACCCGATCAAAGATCAACTGTGCGGTCTTATGTTGGCTGTAAGCTCTCGTTGGCTTTAACAAACTTTCACCTTTCCCTGATTTCAGACATTCGTCAATATATTTCCAGCATGCATCAGCAAGATCTGGCAATTCAAACTGCATGGCACCACATAATAAACCTGTAATAAAAAGCAATGTAACAATAAGGTAGATACAACTTTTTTGTCACATGTTACTCTTTGTGACAAAAATACGCGGACGGAAAGACTTATTTCGAAAGGACTAGTGTAGTTTATATTTTCTGGTTCCTTTGTCATTACAAAAACACGCCTATTCAAATATATAGAAAATTTCACCTTCAAAAACTGAAAATTTTCAGATAAAAAACTCTGATATTTTTCATATTTCCGCTCAAAATATAGATTGTGGGTACTCGTTACGAGGCGGTTCTAACGAGTACCCACAGTCTATGGTTTTGAGCAGAAATAAGAAAAATAATGTATACCCCTGTAAACCCCAGTTTTACTATATAAAAGTGGGGTTTAAGGGGGTCAAAATTATATAGGCATGTTTTTGTGATGTGATCATTGGGCTCATTTTAGGTTTTATACTATGATTTATATGAGTCACCGATGAGGCTTAAATGACCGAAACGAAGTGTTTGCTTTATGTTTTCTGGACCTTCACGACACTGAGCTCATTCCAGGCCCCGGGGTTATAAAACTTTTTTCATGCTCAACTCAGCTGAGCATGAAATTTGTTTTGCTAATAAATCTCAAATTACTAACAATTGCAAATCCTTTCTTGCTAAACTTATCTGAGCATGAACATTTTTTTTCTCTGCTAATAAATATGAAAATGCCAACTTTTGTTTCATATTTATTAGCAGAGAAAACTTCATGCTCAGCTGAGTTGAGCATGAAAAAAGTTTTATAACCTCGGAGCCAGGTTTAATTGAAAAACCATGAGGGCCACCACTTAGGTCTAAATGTCCAGAAACAAGCTAATCTGACAGACAACTCTCTCTCTCTCTCTCTCTCTCTCTCTCTGTGTGTGTGTGTGTGTGTGTGTGTGTGTGTGTGTTTTCTGTTCGCAATGGCAATTCCTTTTAGGGTAAATTATAATTTAAGGAAAGATTACCTGAAACATTTTCATGTGTAATGTACGCCGATCCTGAATGGACGAACTTAATCAACATGTGGAACACCTCGGCATCATATTTACGGACAGGAATCATCAGACGTTCACAGGAACCGGAACACTTGGAGGATTTGGATGACTTCTTGATTTTCTTAGACTCTTTAAGCATGAGCAAGTGCTTCACAATCAGTTGATGGAATATTCTAGAAAAACAGATATAAAATCAAAAATAAGTCAAACAGCATAAAGAACAACCATAGTCGGCATATATTGATTAACCCATTGTAGACTGAATGGACTCTACCACACGATATATTGGAAGATTTTAATTTCAATTTAAGGTACGTCCAGCTATGAGATTTAGATATTCCTAGAGAAAAATGGTTTAACTGTTTGCAAAGAGTGGAGACCCTGATCAGACGCCCCGCTCTGCGGCGCCTGATCTGGTTCTGCACTGTTTGCCAATTACTCTTTTAGGGGTCTCCAGTCTACAATGAGTTAAGCAAGGGTTCTACCCGAAACATTCTCTTTCTTAATCTCTACCACTTTTTGGGCAAATTCAGCAGACAACAAATTGATGATATTTTTCTTATTTTTTCCCAGAAAACAGGATCTGACATTTCATGCGAATCGTCTCCATTGGTGACAATTCGCATGAAATGTCAAAATCTGTTTTCTGGGGAAAATAAGAAAAAAATGTCATCTGCTGAAAATTGTTTCCAGGTTGCCTGGTGTTGAAGTCCGATACCCGAGCTACTTGTGATATACCCTTACTTTTTGTTATCCAAACGAAATTCCCTAATTTGCTATACAATATTACCGTGGACTGGATAATAAAGTAGTGTACGTAAGTACTAAATAATGTCTAATTAGGTAGTTTGCTAACTAGGCTCCATAGCCAAGTTAGAACAAGGGAGACAATTATGTTATCAATTAAATCGTAATTATATCTACAGACTTTAAAAAAGCTGTGCGGTATATTTATATTTTTATATATTTTTATGATAAGCATATATATGAGTGCATATTCTTCAGAACCTCATTGAGCGCATAAATTATTTTCAAGAAATTTTTGGTGCCAGAACACATATTCGAATTAACTTTCATGGTGGGGAATATAATTATCAAAACAACAATCCGGGAAAATCAGTTTGGAACAAAAGTGAAGCTCATTGTTCTCTTGTAAAAAAGCTCAAAGGAACTAAATACCAAACTACCTCAACAATGAAACTACACCCTACTGATGTTGAACCCTAATATACATGTACCTCTGCAGCACCACTTCAGTGACATTAAGGTGAATGAGGAGATTCCCTATAACCTACCAGAAATGCAAATTATTTTCGGCTGGAGTAGCCACCTTTCTTTGCGGCGCATTTATTTACCTAAAAAAAGACCATCTATAGCATTTACAAGATTGCATAGGCACCCAACGGAGACTGATCAGACTATGCGCATGCGCAGGCTGATCAGAGTCTTCGCTAGGCGCTCATGCAATCTCGTAGGAAATGCTGTGCCCCGGCTCAAATTACCCACCTGCTTCTTACTGAAAGAACAGCCTTCAACCCATGTACCGGTATCTCTTTAGGTCCAACCAGGAATGTGACGTCACACATTTCAGGTATTGACAATATGAGCTCTAAGCTGTCGCAGAGATTCGTCGAACTGTTGATTTTCATCACCTCGGACTTGATCTCACAAGATCTCGCAAAATCTTCCTCAAGGTCATCTGATGACAACGATCCTCCATCACTACCATGCGACGACACTGAATCTATATCCCAGGTCTCAGCAGAATCATACCCGGACGAGGAATCTGCAATACAAAGATTACGTTAAGCCTAAAACGCCAGGCAAACGATATATTTTTTTTCCTGAGAAAATAAGACCTGGCATTTCATTTCGATTCACATGAAATATCTAGCTATTTTCTCTGAATAATAATAATAATAAATAATAATAATAATAAAATAATAATAATCATAAAGTCATCTACTGTAGTTGTGCTTATAAGTCCGGTGGTTTGTGTCATCTGGTTTCACTTTCTGGGAAACAGAAGCCTCATGTCACTGGACGAGGTCATATTTTTCCTCTACCATAAATATTTACTAGATCTAGATCTAAATTAACAACAGAAGGACATTTATGAACAATGTATGTCCCTGAAAACTGCACAATTCGCAGTGTACTACGGGCATACGACAGTTTTCATTACGAAAACACGCCTATTCAAATATATATAAAATTTCACCTAAAAAAACTGAAAAAATTCAGATAAAAAAAATCTGATATTTCTGCTCAAAACGTTGATTGTGGGTACCCACAAGCTATGTTTTTGAGCAGACATCACAAAAACATGCCTATATAAATTTGACCCCCCTTCAACCCCACTTTTATATAGTAAAACTAGGGTTTACAGGGGTATACATTATTTTTCTTATTTTGCTAAATAATATAGATTGTGGGTATTCGTTAGAACCGCCTCGCCGAGGCGGTTCTAACGTGTACCACAATCTATGTTTTGAGCAGAAATATGAAAAATATGAGAGTTTTTATATGCATTTTTTTCCAATTTTTTGGAGGTGAAATTTTCTATATATTTGAATAGGCGTGTTTTCGTAATGAATAAGAAAAATAATGTATACCCCTGT
Source organism: Anodontia alba (assembly GCA_964016985.1). Lineage (NCBI taxonomy): Eukaryota > Metazoa > Mollusca > Bivalvia > Lucinida > Lucinidae > Anodontia > Anodontia alba. The sequence goes on from OZ024833.1 coordinate 11,234,127, forward strand.
GAACCCCAGTTTTACTATATATAAAAGTGGGGTTTAAGGGGGTCAAAATTATATAGGTATGTTTTCGTGATGTGGCGGAATTAGGTTTAATTGGGTACTACTTGAACAATTGCGCAGTATGGGTAAAGACCGTGTTATCGTCCTGTGTATGCGATATGCGCAGATTCAGATCATCCTGCGTATTCACACTGTCTAATCAGGGTTTTTGCCCTCGTTTATGCCATGCGCTATAACGTGGGATAATATAGCTTAGGACATGTGCGTTCAGTGCAGACTGATCAGAGTCTATTCGGTCCATGCGAAAAAGAAGTTTTGATCTCTTCCAAGCCAAAAAGCGCTCAGCAAAGACTGACCAGACTGCTCAGATGTGCTGGTTTATCCGAGTCTTCACTTAGCGCACATATCCGAATATTCATTTTAGGACGTTGTGGCTTAGTCCTTGTCCCACTTCTAATTTTCAGCCAATCAGATTACTTGACCTGGTTTATTGCTATAAATTCACATACTTAATGGCAAACAGTGCAGATCCAGATCAAGCCAACTGATCTGGACCTACACCGTTTAAAACGCAGGGTATATCCGGGTTCAGCAGGACAAGGGTTAATAAATCAGTCATTCAGTCATAAAAAATAAGAAAATACTCGTAGTTGATACGCATTGTTTCTGTATTCTGAAAATTCTATTAAAAGAAAAAGTAAATATTCAAGTGTTTACAGAAATCACAATTTTACAGAAATTAAGATTTTACAGAAGTTACGATTTTCAAACTATTACTGTTGTCTTTTAAATGTATACATAGTCATCATTAAGTTGTTACAGTCGACAAAGTAATTAACGCTTCGAGTGCTAACCATAACTGCAGCAGACGATATTTTTTTTTATAGTTATTTTATTATCATTATTCAGTGAACATTAGCTTGATATTTCACGTGAACCGTCAGCTACACAGTTCACATGAAATAAATACTTTTTCTCTGGAAAAAAAAAAAAAAAAAGAAAGAAAGAAAAATAGATTGTCGTCTGATACAATTTTCTTTGGCACTATAAGGGTTAGAGGTTTTCTTACCATCGTGATAATAATTACTCCACTGTTTTTCTTCATTCTGAGATTCAGCCAAGTCAATTAATGGTACAGTCTCCATTGTTAATTACTTAATACAGCCCTAACAAGAACTAACACATTAACACCATAAAACAGAATGTAATCTAAGGTAAAAATCTACCTCTTCTTATACCTCCTGATTAGCTTGGAAATATGACATGCAAGCTACCTGGAGACAGAGTGAATTCAGTTGTTCTTGGCAGATTTTAATTCACCTACCATTAACGCATGTTATACTCATTTATTTTGACAATTTAATTGTACTAATTGGTGCGAGTGATTTGTCTTTAATTACCCCGCAACGATGACACGCCTCGTTAGTGACGAGATGAACAAAGTTTTAAACTCGTGCGACACTTATCATGAATGTTCCGTGAAATAATAATAATAGTAATAATACTAATAGTAATGATAATAATAATAATAATAATAATAATAATATAACTACTACTACTACTACTATAATTATTATTATTAATAATAATAGTGGTCTGAAAATTTTATATGAATAAAAAATTCAGTTCTGTTCTGAAATAATAATCGCATATGAGTTTTGATAATAATAATAATAAGAGGAAGAAGAAGAAGAATGCTACTACTACTACTACTACTAATAATAATAATAATGATAATAATGACTGTTGTTTTATTATTATTATCAGATTTACGAACAGGTGTGTTAACCCTGTGCGTTACCATTAAAGCGCGTAACAAAATTTGTAGCAGGCGACATTATAAAATTTTTATTTATGTGTGTGTGTGTGTGTGTGTGTGTGTGTGTGTGTGTGTGTGTGCGTCTTCTGAGAGTAAATAAGTCTTGACATTTCATGTGGATCGTCTGCTGAATATCTAGACTTGTTTTCTCAGAAAATTGAAACAAAAATCAAAATTTTCTTCTGCTGCATTTGTGATTGACGTTTCAAGGGCAAATAATTGGTTTTGTAAAATAATTTTGCTCTGTTACATTCTACTGTCACGGAAAATGAAAGACAAACTTGCTAACCTATTCTTTCAGAAACCTTTTATATTTCTATTTTACTTCATTGCTGCTGGTGTTAAGTGCGGGCTGATCTGAATCTTCACTGAGCATGCGCACATGTCCAAAGGTACGTTTTCTGACGCTACGAATCACTTAATTTCTAGGGAATGTATACCATTACGAAAACACGCCTATTCAAATATATAGAAAATTTCACCTCCAAAAACTGAAAATTTTCAGATAAAATACTCTGATATTTTTAATATTTCTGCTCAAACCATAGATTGTGGATACTCGTTAGAACCGCCTCGGCGAGGCGGTTCTAACGAGTACCCACAATCTATGTTTTTGAGCAAAAATAAGAAAAATAACGTATACCCCTGTAGACTCCAATTTTACGACATAAAAGTGGGGTTTAAAGGGATCAAAATTATATAGGCATGTTTTAGTGACGCATTTTCAAAGGAAGTATCCTAGATGGACAGATTAGCCTCCCTTCTCACTTAAGGTTAGTTTAACACTTGCCATGCTGAATAAATTAAGATGCCACGCCCACTTGTACTTTTCAGCCAGTCAGATTATTTGATCCAAGTTGTTGATACAAATTCAAATCCTCCCTTAAAGACTTCAACATACCAACAGAGTCATGGTAACAGATTGCACAGGATCGAGCAAAGTGACGAGGCCTCATAAGAAAGGGTGCTGGCGAATACAAAGCAAAAAGAATCAGCGAAGCCGAACAGAAACGTGCGCAGAGGAAAGCCAGAGCTAAGGCATCGCCAACAGATCTTCCTTCCTCAGACCTCTCTTGTTCTATCTGCAACAGGCAGTTTAGAGCTAAGATTCACCCAGGGAAACCCGATATCGGGATATCGGAGGTTGCGAGATTTCGGAGGTAAACAAATGATGTCATCCAGCGACAGTGTATGTACTTATCCTCTTTTAATGATCAAAAAAGTGCTTCTGGAGGATAAGCAACATAACCTATATTTTCTCAGTTGAATAGTTTAATATATGAAAATGGCATTTCAATATAAAGTATCCTCCTATTTATTCAAAATCACGTTTGAAAAGGAAATTTCACTTTTTTTCATCCGAATTCCATTTTCAATTGTTTATAGCTTTTATCCTGTAAAGCTTTTTCATTGAGTATGTATGTCTGTATAATCTAGAACCTTTCTATAAATTATACAAGAAATAGCATATGTGAAAAAATTACTAAAGTGGCAGATTTTTTAGATTTCTTTAGGGTTGTGGTCATATTTATTGGTAACAGGATGTTGGAGGTATGATGCAGGGATGTCGGAGGACAGATTTATATTGGTTAATCGGAGGAAAGGAAATTTTGTGTTCTTCTTAAAACGGCTACATCTTTTCTGAAACGTGATCTTGCCTGGTTTCATATGTTGAAGACGATTACCTGAATCGTCAGGAGTGGCATGTAGCAAACGAACAAAGCGTTTATGCTGGCTGGCAAAGAATAAATGAAATAATATGCCACATACTTATCAAGATAAAACATCAAGATAACCAGCCTTCAGGATGAAAACCCCGGTAACAAACACATAGAAAAAGTGGGGATTGCAGGACTAAAAATCTTTTTTTTTTTTTTTTTCTTTTTCTTGTTTCTGCTCTAAAATATGTATTGAGGTACTCTTAAGAACCACGTCGTTTCTGCTCTAAAACATAGGTTGCGGGTTATCGTTAGAACCGCCTCGATGAAAAACGAATAATAATAATACGAAAATGAACAGTTTTCTTTCTGAAAAGTTTGTATTTTTTAAGACATGAAAATTTCATTCTGCGTGTTTTCATATTTGCTCACCACAACGTTTTGTGCCTTTGGTGAGTTTCCAGGCCTATACACAGACTTTTGAAATGGAAGGGGCGGGTGTGTAAATTCATGGCTACTCTTAAAGGGGACACAGATGCCAACAACATGCCGATGGGGGATGCAAAATTAAGGAATGTAAAGTGATTTTATGGCCAAACCTGCATGAATTTTAAAATAATTTGCCCGAAAGGAGTACATGTCTCGTTTCATCGTTTGGTCGGTCAGACACTCCATGGATTTTTCACTTACATTTAATATAGGCTTAAAAACCCAGGCCCGTGGGTTTTGAAATGGGGATGGTGTGACCGTATGGAGGCGTCCAAATGCTCAGAAAATGTCGATTTAGAGGCGAAAATTAGGGGTGTAACCTGTGTTTTCGATTAAAATCTGCTTGATTTTTTTAAATAATTTGTCCAAAAGGAGGCTACGTTCGCCAATTCCCCCCCATCTGCTTGATTTTGAAATAAATTTGTCCACCCCCATCCTCAACCACCCCCCCCCCACACACACACACACACGCACAGCGCGTATGGAAGAACACGTTACAAAATCTGCAATGTTTTCTATTGATAGCAAATGAAAATAACAAAGGTCTCCTCGATACAACTCATATAATTATCAATTCACGCTAGCAAATTTATGCGATGAAGACCCCTTGCGAATCTCACTTATATTAGGAAAATGGGATTACAGGGGAATGTGTAATTTTTCTGGCTGCTGCTTAAAAACCTAGGTAAGCGGACTGTCCGTAAAGATTTGTAGACAACAATGTTAAGTAACACCACATGGGGAGTTCTTATAAGACAGTTTGCCGGCAAGCATTTAAAATCAGGAGCGTTACATAATAAAAAAAAATACAATGAAGATTCTCTGATATGGACTTTCGGTTGTACGCGCAAGGAGAATACAAGCAAAGAACAGTATAGTTCTAAACTATACATTGTAACATTTGGATTTCGATGCACATTTGATGAAATTCCATTAAAATGATGGGAGTTAAGGGCATTATAAGATTTCAAGATGACTGACATATGGGTGTTTTCTTTTTGTTTTGAATGTTTAACTGGTTTCCACAGATTTTAAAGGAACTATTTACCAGGCTCATCGTGTGATTATTATTATTATTATTATTATTATTATTATTATTGTTGTTGTTGTTAAATTCTAAATTAAGCGACCCACCTAACACAGGTAATGGTCAAATATGAACGACTCAGTATAAGAAAATAGATAGATACTTGTAATTAGATATACAAATGTCAGCCCGATGGACGAATAAGCACCTGTTGTTAACTTTATTATAGAGTTTTTGTACTGACATTGGTGAATATTGTGCCGAGTTGGGATATTGCTATGAATAATTGATATATCATAGATTTACAGTGGTAACGTCACGTTTATTATTTCTGATCTGATGGCACTCGTTGGCACCGCATCGGCGCTGCGGTTCTTACAAGTTTCCAAAATTGGATCTAGTAATATTATTACATTAAACTCTCCTTCAAACCAATCAAACCCTATTAAAATTGCTACAAAAAGATACACTAGTATTTGCACACAGGCTTAGCACCATATTGTGCGAGCAGGTTTTAATTTATATTGTTTTTTAGACAGAACTCACTCCGTCAATTTTCAGTGCCTCCGAAATCCAGCAACAGTCCCTCCGAGATCCACAGCATCGTGTGTTAATGTACCTCCGAATATTCCGTTATCCAAAATTTCGCAAGCACTTGCTTTAAATTTCATCCAGAGACGTTATATTTTGTTGATAAACTGAAACAACTATGAAGACAGTCGAAGAAAAGATAAGTCCATCCTTGGGCAATAATAAACCAACATGTCATTTACCATGATCGGGCTGGTAGCCGTCGAAAAGGCAAAGAATGAGATGAAAAATAGATCATCTTGGTTCAAATACCGTTTTCACCTCAACAAAGTAGCTGAGAAAAGGAAATATTTGCTTTAATATATTCATTATTATGTCTCTAGAACGAGCTACTCAGCTTTTTTATCAAATGAATAAGATATAAGCTATAAAAAAAATGGATAAGTACATACCCTGTCGCTGGATGACGTCATTTGTTTACCTCCGAAATCTCGCAACCTCCGATATCCCGATATCGGGTTTCCCTGGGTGAGATTGGTCTCATCAGCCATCTTAGAACACACAAACAATAACACTTCACGCATTTGATTAGGATTGGTCATTGTCAGTAATGACAGACGAACGACAACGGTTATTTATAGCCGCGTTATTGTCTGAGAAGTGTGCAAACTTGTCTATACGATGTGTTATTATGTTAAAAGCGTGTGTTATTTTGTCCACACAATGTCTTATTATGTCAAAAGTCATGTTGTCATGATAAACGCTCGTGTTATTATGACCACACAGTGTCTTATTATGTTTAAAGGCTACGGTGTTATGTTAAACTCGCGTGCTGTTTTGTCCACACGGAGTTTTATAATGTTAATGGCTGTGTTATTATGTTAAAAATTGGTTTATCTTGTCTGCGAAGCATGTAAACTTGTCTATACAACATGTTATTATGTTAAATACATATGTTGTTTTGTCCAAACAGTGTCTTATTAAGTTAAGATGTTATGTTATTATGTTAAATGCATGTGCTGTTTTGTCCACAGAGTGCCCTGTTATGTTAAAACGCTATCTTATTATGTTTAAAAATGGGTTATCTTGTCTACGAAGCATGTGAATTTGTCTATAAACCGTGTTATTATGCCACACACGCGTGTTGTTTTGTTCACACATAGTCTTATTCTGTTAAAAGGCTATGTTATTATGTTAAAAAGCTTTGGTCTATACATCATGCTATTATGTTAAACATTTGTGTTGTTTTGTCCAAACAGTGTCTTATTATGTTAAAAGGCTATGTTATTATGTTAAGAAATCCGGTTATCTTGTTTATGAAGCATGGGAACTTGTCTGAAAATGTGTTATTATGTTAAACGCATGGTTTGTTATGTCCACACACCGTCTTATTCTGTTGAAAGGCTATGCTATTATGTTAAAATTTGGATTATCCTGTCTGTGAGGCATTTGAACTTGTTTATACAAAGTGTTATTATGTTTAACGGGTGGGCTGTTTTGTCCACACAGTATCTTGTTATGTTAAAAGACTATGTTGTTATGTGAAAAAGTTTGGTTATCCTGTCTACGAAACATGTGAAATTGTCTATACAAACTGTTATTTTGTTTAACGCTCGTATTGTTTTGTTCACCCAGTTTCTTATTATGTTAAAAGACTATGTTATTATGTTGAACACGTATGTTGTTTTCTCCACATAGTGTCCTATTATGTTAAAGGCAAAGTAATTATGTTAAAACGTTGAGTTATCGTGTCTGCGAAGCATGTGGACTTGTCTATACAACTTGTTATTATGCAAATGGTTGTGTTGTTTTGTGTACATAATATCTTATTATGTCAAAAGACTAAATTATTATGTTAAAAAGTTGGGTTGTCTTGTCTATGAAGTATGTGAACTTGTCTATACTACGTCTTATTATTTAAACGCGCGTCTTGATTTGTCCATACAGTGTATTATTATGGCAAAAGTCTACGTCATTATGCTAAAACGCGGTGTTGTCTTGTTGAATCAATATGTTGTCTTGTTCAACTGCGTGGTGTTGTTCCCGAAAATAAACGCATGCGACATTGTGTGGACAAAACGACACGTGAGTTTGACATAATAACATGTCGTCTAGCCAAGTTACTCTTAGACAAGATGACCCAAACTTTAACATAATGACATATACGTTTGACATAATAAAACACCGTGTAGACAAGTCAACGCCTTATGTTGACAAAATAACGTGCCTGTGTAAGATAATAACACACTATATAGACAAGTTCACATGCTTTTTAGACAAGATAACTCCACGTTTTGACAAAATAAAATGGTTCTTTAACATAATAAGACAGTGTGTGGGCATGTCAACATTATATATTGACAAAACGACTAGCGTCTTTAAGATAATAACATAATGCATGGACAAGTTCACACAATTCTTAGACAAGACAACAAGAAATATAACAACATATGACAGCTTTGGCGTTCCATAAGGATTGGTCATTGTCAGTAATGACAGACGAACGACAACGGTCGTTATAGCCGCGTTAGTCTTGTCACTGTGACGTCAAAATGCTGTTGATATAGGGTTATCTGTAAAACCTGGGACATTTTGGACATTGGCAAACAGTCCAGACCCAAATCAGACGCCGCAGAACGCGGCGTCTGATCTGGGTCTGCACTGTTTGCTTAAATTACAGGAAGTGAAGGGTTAAATGAAACAGTCAAAAAGTCCCCGTTCAGGACCATTTTCCCAGACTACACTCAGAGGTAATCGACCTACCAGTGCTGTCTACTTTGATTGTAGAATTGTAACAAGTCAGTTCGCGACTCGAAATGTCGATTGCTCAATTCAATCTTGACATCTGCGCAGTCTTGTCAGAGTCATCGCAGTATGTTTATGAAATCGTTGGAGACTAGAATAGGTCAATCGAAAGCAAAGACCCTGATGAGGCTGTGCGCAGGATGTGTACATTTCGTATGTGTTCAAAGACACCTTCTGATTGTCGTGTCTCTTGTACCGTACAGTTTTAAAGTGTATGGGCTGTGTCGCATGAAAAGGACTTAAGAACATACGCGAACAGTGAAGACATTGATCAGCCTGCGTTTTCACGCTATATAATCTAGGCATATCTACCATGTCTACCCTAAGTATTCATACAGAGGGGCCTGAGAAAACAGTGTATGCGGCGTCTGATCAGGTTCTACTCTGTAAATCATCGAGTAGCATTTAACCCTTAAAATGCTAAGAAAACATGCATCTGAAAATGTCGTCTGTTTATGTCATCTGCTGAATATTCTTGCAAACTTTTCAAAACCATTTTTGCATACAGGCAAACAGTGTGGACCCTGATCAGACTGCTCCTAGAGGAGCAGTCTGATCTGGGTCCACACTGTTTGCAAAAATGACTTTAAAACTCACAAGCAGATGACAAAGCAGACGACAATTGTTGTGATTGGCAGTTTAAGGGTTAAGACACATCATCAAGTTGTGAAATGGGTAGAACAAGTATGGTAAGGGTCTAAAGTGACCGAATACCTACGGTAAATACGGTACTAGCTAAAATCCTCCTAAATGGAGGAAATAAAGAAATTTATCTATCTATCTATCTATCTATCTATCTATCTATCTATCTATCTATCTATAGACGCACATGGTAATTTGGGTTCTCGCTATTTACTCATATACTTACGGTGTGTTTGCATTTTTGCGCGACGCATGTACGAGTCGGGGCACAGCATTTCCAACGAAATTGTATGTGTGCACAGTCTTCGCTGTCCGCATGAAGACGCTTTGGGTCCTTGGCTATCCATACAGTGCACAGTGAAGACTCTGATCAGACTGCGTGGATGGGCAGGATGATCTGTGTCTTTGGTGGGCACACATGCTATCTTGTAGGCAATGTTATGAACCGGCTCATATATTTTAACTCTGAGTATGCTTGGGGTGGGGGGGGGAGAGGTGGGAGGGGGGGGGGGGGTGGATCAGCAGACGACATATTGAAGTATGTATATTTTCTTATTTTTCCAAGAAAATAATATTTAGCATTTCAAACAAAGGAGACAATTTGCATGAAATGCCAAATACTTGACTATTTTTAGCATTTCAAGCAAATTTTCTCGAAAGGAGACAATTTACATTAAATGCGAAAGACTTTCTATTCTTTCTTTTTTTTTTTTTTTTTGAAAATAAGAAAAAAACATCATCTCATTGTCGTTTGCTAAAATAGCCGAGAGGGCGGTCAAAGTTAAGATGGAAAGTTCAGTTTGTGTCAAGGCCAGGAGAAAATCTAAAATCAGGAGAATTCTGTTCTCTCGAAATCCGTTGGAAAGACGTTTTTCGCTTCAATGGCGTTGTATTTTTTTTTTTTTTTTTTTTGTTTGTTTGATTTTCTTCACTGATTTTAAAATAATGATGTTCTATAACAATATTGCGAAAATGCCGGAAATTTTAAACAAGTGGAACTTATTGAAAACCTGCATCCAAATTATCTACCCTATTGATTTTTGCATGATTTGCAGCCAGTTTTACTAAGGAAAAAGGATTTTTTTCCGAACCTTTTAAGAACCGTTGAATAGAATGAGCATTTTTGGCTATAGGTAATGACGACAAAAAAATTGGCATTGAAACATGTAAAAAATAATAATAATAATAATAATAATAAATAATAATAATAATTTTGTTCTTCTGAGTAAAGCGCCCGAAAAATAAAACAAAAAAAACAAAAAAAAAAAAAAAAAAAAAAAAAAAAAAACGACTATCCGAGTGATGTCGAAAGGACAGTAGCCAGATTCATCTGAGTCTAATCATAGTTTTTGTTGCTCGCATTTAAATACAGTGTAGCGTGTAGAGCTTATGTAGTTATCGTTATAACCCTGACTGAATATAGAGGCAGACAGGCTTGAGCAAAGAGAATGCAGCGTCTGATCAGGGTCTACACTGTTTGCCAGTCATACAGCAGTTTAAGACACATCAATGGTTAATAAAATACAATGGCCTAAACTGGCTCCCCGCACTTCACTGTTATTGTAATTTGAGATCACTGCTCTCATTCCAAGATTTTTGAAAATTTATACGAGGTTCGCTGGTAGATACTTCAACTGTTTTCATACTGGGCCCAGTTGTTCAAAGCTAACGACGTCGTTAGTTAACGATTCGTTAAAATTTTAATCGAGTGATACGCAAATATTCTGAAATTTTTTGCTGAAAAAATGTGAGTAGCTTTTGCAGTGCAAAAGCTACTCATATTTTTTCAGCAAAAAATATCAGAATATTGTATATTGAATCCGCTTAAACAGTTAACGAAATGACCCTTAACGAGCTCGTTAAGCTAACGACGCTTTGAACAACTGGGCCCAGAAGTTTAGACCTAGATCAGACGCCACATAGTATTTTATATTTCCTCGTCATTTCAGGACACACAGCTCTTTCTGGGATTTCTGAAAAATTATATGAGGGTCACTGATAAGATCTAATTGACCGAAACTACTAGTCTGACCTAGAAAACTTTATGCGTTCATTGCTTACAATGGTCATCCGTTTAGAATTTGTTTTAGGACAAGTATTCTATCGAGATAAGATGTCCAATTATTTAGGATAAAAACGTTAAGCAGAAATTTAGACCATGACCAGTCTATTGATGTAGTAGCTGTAAAGTGTTCATGTATGTTTTGCACATGTTGAGTTTTGAACCGCAAGTTCAGAGAACGTACTTTTGCTCATATGCGCCAAGCGAAGGTTCAGATCAGACCGCGCATTTGCGCATTCGCGCAGTCTAATCAGAATCTTCACTAGGCGCATTTTGGATAGCCAAGCATGTAAACAGTCTTCATACGGGTAACGAAGACTCTAATCAGATTGCGCATTCCGGATGCGCAGGCTGATTTGCATATTCATTTGGCGCACATGTGCAGACGTCGCGGCTCATTAGCGTTCTTATCCCTTTGTAGTCGGGAGACCCGTTAAAGGATAATTGGCAAACAATGCAGACCCAGATCAGACGCCGCAGAACGCGGCGTCTGATCAGGGTCTCCACTGTTTGCAAATATTTTAGCCATTTTTCTGTAGCAATATGTAAATCTCATAGCCAGACGTACCTAAAATTGAAATTGGACTCTTCCAATATATAATGTGGGAGAGTCTATTTAGTATACAATGGGTTCTTTAGCCACAAAAACATATGTTGTGGAGCTCTTTCGAATCGTCTCAGTTTGAGGTTATTCTGATGACTACCCACATGGTTTTACAGATCAATATGTACCGTATGTACTCAAAACATTGGGAAACCTTATCTCCATACCATGTTTGTACCAAAGTCCATTTGAATACCTGTTGTTGCGTCTAAAAACTGCTGGGCCCAGTTGTTCAAAGCTAACGACATAGTTAGTTAACGATTCGTTAAAATTTACATCGAGTGATACACAAATATGCTGAAATTTTTTGCTGAAAAAATGTGAGTAGCTTTTGCAATGCAAAAGCTACTCACATTTTTTCAGCAAAAAATATCAGAATAATGTATATTTAATCCGCTAAAACAGTTAACGAAATGACCCTTAACGAGCTCGTTAAGCTAACGACGCTTTGAACAACTGAGCCCTGGTTGAGTGGCAAATAGTCTATACCTTTATTAGACACCGCATTCTGTAGCGTCTGATCTAAGTCTTGACGGTTTGCATAGCCTCAATGACCACTTTAAAGCCTGGTATTCGGGGTAGAAAATATAGCAGACGACATTTTGAAAAGTCTTCTTATTTTACTAGCAAATAGGGAGACAAGATTTGTATGAAATGCCAAACTCTATTTGCTGGAGACAAAAAAAAAAAAAAAAAAAAAAATCCATTTGTCGTCTGCAGAATTTGCCCAAACAGTGATAAAGATGGCGGAAAGTGAGACTTTATATTATTTAACTTTTTATTCAATAACAATAGCAAATAATCAACAAGAACGATAACATTGTATAACGATATGTTTAGCACTATATTACTAGAGTCTCGTCAGACGTGTTTATGCACATTCGGAGAACGTTGGTCCAGATAAGCCTGTAGATACATACTGATATTTCAACGCTTTGCCGAAGTTTAGCAGACTTAAAAAAAGTACTATCCAAGACTCTAGAAACAACCATCCAATAGTAAGGGTTTTGACCAGACTACGCTGCTGCGCAACCTGATCTGTGTGCCCACTTGGATAAAAGGATGCACAACAAAATATTGTTACTTTAAGCAACATTAAAGTTGAACAAGTATTAGCTTTTACTAAAAGCTTGATCTACGCTTAGCATACAATGTGTGCTAAGCGTAGACCAAGCTTTTAGTGAAAGCTAATACTTGGTTATAATAACGTTGAACAGTCCATTGAAAATAGCAGCGGACCAGTCCATGACCTTTCATAAAGTTCTTCCGCAATGGCAAACTCTAAGATCGTTTTGCGACTAGCTTTATGTTCATTTCCTGTAGTCTCAAATAGAGTCAGGTGATCATAACTTTGACCAATGAACTTCCGTTTACAACACCATTTCGCTGGAGATGAAGTCGTATGATAGCTCTGTTCACACTGAAGTTTCTTTTCTTGGTGCATTGTCTGTCTTATACTGATACAAGAATCGTTTGTCAAGCTCTTTATAGATCTGAAATAAACAAATGAAACGTATTCTTAAATAAAACGAATTCTAAAATAGAATGAATTCTTCAATCGTTGCACAGATAACCACTTTAAAGGAGTCATCTTTGGGAAGGCACAAAACTGGTTGTAGTCAATGTCAAGCCCTATTATCTGGGGAAATTAAGAAAAATATATCAAAATGTCGCCTGATGAATTTTCCGAGCAAGCTATGCGTTAAACATGACAAAAAGATAGGCGCTAATAAAGTGAACCAATGTTGGATGGTTAACGACTTAATGATTTTGTTGCAAGATATGGCTGACAGATGGTATTGTTAAGCAATGAGTGCCTAAGCACCATATAATGTCGAGCAATGAGTGCCTAAGCACCATATATTGTCGAGCAATGAATGCTTAAGCAGCATATATTGTCGAGCAATGAAAGCCTAAGCACCATATATTATCGAGCAATAAGTGCCTAGGCACTATATATTGTCGAGCAATGAATGCCTAAGCAGCATATATTGTCGAGCAATGAATGCCTAAGCACTATATATTGTCGAGCAATAAATGCCTAAGCACCATATATTGTCGAGCAATGAGTGCCTAAGCACCATATACTGTCAACCAATGAGTGCCTGAGCACTATATATTGTCGAGCAATGAATGCATAAGCACCATATATTGTTGAGCAGATAGTGCCTAAACACCATATACTGTCTAGCAATAACAGCCTAAGCACCAATTATTGTCGAGCAATGACAGCCTAAGCACCATATATTGTCGAGCAATGAGTGCCTAAGCACCATTTATTCTCGAGCAATGACAGTCTAAGCACCATATATTGTCGAGCAATGAGTGACTAAGCACCATATATTGTCGAGCAATGACAGCCTAAGCAACATATATTGTTGAGCAATGAGTGCCTAAGCACTATATATTGTCGAGCAATGAGTGCCTAAGCACCATATACTGTCAACCAATGAGTGCCTGAGCACTATATATTGTCGAGCAATGAATGCATAAGCACCATATATTGTTGAGCAGATAGTGCCTAAACACCATATACTGTCTAGCAATAACAGCCTAAGCACCAATTATTGTCGAGCAATGACAGCCTAAGCACCATATATTGTCGAGCAATGAGTGCCTAAGCACCATTTATTCTCGAGCAATGACAGTCTAAGCACCATATATTGTCGAGCAATGAGTGACTAAGCACCATATATTGTCGAGCAATGACAGCCTAAGCAACATATATTGTCGAGCAATGAGTGCCTAAGCACTATATATTGTCGAGCAACGAGTGCCTAAGCCCCATATCTTGTTCAATATATTCCCAGCATGCATCAGCGAGATCTGGCAATTCAAACTGCATGGCACCACATAATAAACCTGTAATAAAAAGCAATGTAACAATAAGGTAGGTACAACTTTGTTGTCAAATGTTATTCTTTGTGACAAAAATATGCGGACGGAAAGACTTATTTCGAAGGGACAAGTGTAGTTTATATTTTCTGGTTCCTTTGTCATTACGAAAACACGCCTATTCAAATATATAGAAAATTTCATCTTCAAATACTGAAAATTTTCAGATAAAAAACTCTGATATTTTTCATATTTCCGCTCAAAACATAGATTGTGGGTACTCGTTAGAACCGCCTCGACGAGGCGGTTATAACGAGTACCCACAATCTATGGTTTTGAGCAGAAATAAGAAAAATAATGTATACCCCTGTAAACCCCAGTTTTACTATATAAAAGTGGGGTTTAACGGGGTCAAAATTATATAGGCATGTTTTTGTGATGTGATCATTGGGCTCATTTTAGGTTTTATACTATGACTTATATGAGTCACCGATGAGGCTTAAATGACCGAAACGAAGTGTTTGCTTTATGTTTTCTGGACCTTCACGACACTGAGCTCATTCCAGGCCCCGTGGTTATAAAACTTTTTTTCATGCTCAACTCAGCTGAGCATGAAATTTGTTTTGCTAATAAATCTCAAATTACTAATAATTGCAATTTTTTTCTTGCTAAACTTATCTGAGCATGAACATTTCTCTGCTAATAAATATGAAAATGCCAACTTTTGTTGGCATTTTCATATTTATTAGCAGAGAAAACTTCATGCTCAGCTGAGTTGAGCATTAAAAAAGTTTTATAACCTCGGAGCCAGGTTTAATTGAAAAACCATGAGGGCTAGCTACCACTTAGGTCTAAATGACCAGCAAGAAGCTAATCTGACAGAAAACTTCGACACTTTGACACTGGCTATTTTCCTCTCGCTCTCTCTTTCTGTGTGTGTGTGTGTGTGTGTGTGTGTGTGTGTGTTCGCAATTGTTATTTCTTTTAGGGTAAATAATAATTTAAGGAAAGATTACCTGAAACATTTTCATGTGTAATGTACGCCGATCCTGAATGGACGAACTTCATCATCATGTGGAACACCTCGGCATCATATTTACGGACAGGAATCATCAGACGTTCACAGGAACCGGAACACTTGGAGGATTTGGATGACTTCTTCGTTTTCTTGGATTCTTTACGCATGAGCAAGTGCTTCACGATCAGTTGATGGAATATTCTAGAAAAACAGACATAAAATCGAAAATAAGTCAAACAGCATAAAGAACAACCATAGTCGGCATATATCGATTAACCCATTGCAGACTGAATGGACTCTTGGAAGATTTTAATTTCAATTTAAGGTACGTCCAGCTATGAGATTTAGATATTCCTAGAGAAAAATGGTTTAACTGTTTGCAAAGAGTGGAGACCCTGATCAGACGCCGCGTTCTGCGGCGTCTGATCTGGACCCTGATCAGACGCCGCGTTCTGCGGCGTCTGATCTGGGTCTGCATTGTTTGCCAGTTACCCTTTTAGGTGTCTTCAGTCTACAATGGGTTAAGCAAGGATACTACCCGAAACATTCTCTTTCTTAATCTCTACTACTTTTGGGCAACAAATTGATGATATTTTTTTCTTATTTTCCCCAGAAAACAGGATCTGACATTTCATGCGAATCGTCTCCATTGGTGACAATTCGCATGAAAAGCCAAAATCTGTTTTCTGGGGAAAATAAGAAAAAAAATGTCATCTGAAAATTGCTTCCAGGTTGCCTGGTGTTGAAGTCCGATACCCGAGCTACTTGTGATATACCCTTACTTTTTTGTTATCCAAACGAAATTCCCTAATTTGCTATACAATACCACTGCGGACTGGATAATAAAGTAGTGTAAGTACTAAATAATGTCTAATTAGGTAGTTTGCTAACTAGACTCCATAGCCAAGTTAGGACAAGGGAGACAATTATGTTATCAATTAAATAGTAATTATAATCTACAGTGTTTAAAAGCTGTGCGGTTTATTTATATTTTTATATATTTTTATGATAAGCATATATATGAGTGCATATTCTTCAGAACCTCATTGAGCGCATAAATTATTTTCAAGAAACTTTTGGTGCCAGAACACATATTCGAATTAACTTTCATGGTGGGGAATATAATTATCAAAACAACAATCCCGGAAAATCAGTTTGGAACAAAAGTGAAGCTCATTGTTTTCTTGTAAAAAAAGCTCAAAGGAACTAAATACCAAACGCCCACCTCGCTACCTCAACAATTAAATTACACCCTACTGATGTTGAACCCTAATATACATGTACCTCTGTAGCACCACTTCAGTGACATTAAGGTGAATGAGGAGATTCCCTATAACCTACCAGAAATGCAAATTATTTCCGGCTGGAGTAGCCACCTTTCTTTGCGGCGCATTTATTTACCTAAAAAAAGACCATCCATAGCATTTACAAGATTGCATGGGCGCCCAACGGAGACACTGATCAGATTGTGTGCATGCGCAGGCTGATCAGAGTCTTCGCTAGGCGCTCATGCAATCTCGTAGGAAATGCTGTGCCCCGGCTCAAATTACCCACCTGCTTCTTACTGAAAGAACAGCCTTCAACCCATGTACTGGTATCTCTTCAGGTCCAACCAGGAATGTGACGTCACACATTTCAGGTATTGACAATATGAGCTCTAAGCTGTCGCAGAGATTCGTCGAACTGTTGATTTTCATTACCTCGGACTTGATCTCACAAGATCTCGCAAAATCTTCCTCAAGGTCATCTGATAACAACGATCCTCCATCACAACCATGCGATGACACTGAATCTATATCCCAAGTCTCTGTGGAATCATACCCGGACGAGGAATCTGCAACATAAAGATTATGTTAAGCCTTAAAGCGCCAAGCAAATTGTAGCAGACGACATTTTTTTCCCCTTATTTTTCTGAGAAAATAAGACATTTCATTTCGATTCACATGAAATATCTAGCTATTTTCTCTGAATAATAATAATAATAATAATAATAATAATAAAGAAAACTAATAATAATAAATAAATAAAATAAAAAATAATAATAATAACAATAATAATAATAATAATAATAAAAATAGTAATAATAATAATAATAATAATAATAATAATAATAGTAGAAATAATAATAAAATATTAATAATAATAAAAATAATAATAATAATAGTAATAATAATAAAGTCATCTACTGTAGTCGTGCTTATAAGTCCGGTGGCTTGTGACATCTGGTTTCACTTTCTGGGAACCAGAAGCCTCATGTCACTGGACAAGGTCATAATTTTCCTATACCATAAATATTTACTAGATCTAGATCTAAATTAACAACAGAAGGACGTTTATGAACAATGCATGTCCCTGAAAACTGCACAATTCGTAGTGTACTCAGGGCACACGGCAGTTTTCATTACGAAAACACGCATACTCAAATATATACAAAATTTCACTTAAAAAAAAATGAAAAAAAAAACAAAATCAGATAAAAAAATCTGATATTTTCATATTTCTGCTCAAAACATAGATTGTGGGTACTCGTCGAGGCGGTTCTAACGAGTACCCACAAGCTATGTTTTTGAGCAGAAATAAGAAAAATAATGTATACCCCTGTGAACCCCAGTTTTACCATATAAAATGGGGTTTAAGGGGGCCAAAATTATATAGGTATGTTTTCGTGATCAGACGGAATCAAGTTTAATTGCGTACTACTTGAACAATTGCGCAGTATGGGTAAAGACCGCGTTATCATCCTGTGTATACGATGTGCGCAGATTCAGATCATCCTGCGCATTCACACCGTCTCATCAGGGTTTTTGTCCTCGTTTGTTCCATGAGCTATAACGTGGGATAATATCGCTTAGGACATGTGCGTTCAGTGCAGACTGATCAGAGTTTTTGCTGTCCATCTGAAAAGAAGTTTGGATCTCTTCCTAGCCAAAGAGCGCTCAGCAAAGACTGACCAGACTGCTCAGATGTGCTGGCATATCAGAATCTTCACTTAGCGCACATATCCGAATATTCATTTTTGGACGTTGTGACTGAACCCTTGTCCTGCTGAATAAATTAGGATGCCACGCCCACTTCTAATTTTCAGCCAATCAGATTTGTTGACCTGGATTATTGCTATAAATTCACATACTTAATGGCAAACAGTGCAGATCCAGATCAGTTGGCTTCTTCGGAAGCCAACTGATCTGGACCTACACTGTTTAAAAGGCAGAGTATATCCGGGTTCAGCAGGACAAATGTATGATAAATCAGTCATCCAGTCATAAAGAATAAGAGAATACTCGTAAGCCCCACCTAGTTGATACGCGTTGTGTTTGTATTCTGAAAATTCTAATAAAAGAAAAATTAAATATTCAAGTGTTTACAGAAATAACAATTTTACAGAAATTAAGATTTTACAGAAGTTACGATTTTCAAACTGTTACTGTTGTCTTTTACATGTATACACAGTCATCATAAAGTTGTTACAGTCGACAAAGTAATTAACGCTTCGAGTGCTAACCATAACTGCAGCAGACGACATTTTTTTTAGTTATTTATTTTATTATCATTATTCAGTGAACATTAGCTTGATATTTCACGTGAAACGTCAGCTACACAATTCACATGAAATAAAAACTTTTTTTTTCTGAAAAAAAAAAAAAAAAATAGTTTGTCGTCTGATACAATTTTCTTTGGCACTATATGGGTTAGAGGTTTTCTTACCATCGTGATAATAATTACTCCATTGTTTTTCTTCATTCTGAGATTCAGCCAAGTCAATTAATGGTACAGTCTCCATTGTTAATTACTTAATACAGCCCCGACAAGAACTAACACATTAACACCATAAAACAGAATGTAATCTAAGGTAAAAATCTAGCTCTTCTTATACACTGTACCTCCTGATTAGCTTGGAAATATGACATGCAAGCTACCTCGAGACAGAGTGAATTCAGTTGTTCTTGGCAGATTTTAATTCACCTACCACTAACGCATGTTATACTCATTTTATTTTGACAATTTAATTGTACTAATTGGTGCGAGTGATTTGTCTTTAATTACTCCGCAGCGATGACACGCCTCGTTAGTGACGTGATGAACAAAGTTTTAAACTCGTGCGACACTTATCATGCATGTTCCGTGAAATAATAATAATAGTAATAATACTAATAGCAATGATAATGATTATAATATAACTACTACTACTACTACTACTACTAATAATAGTGGTCTGAAAATTTATATGAATAAAAAGTTCAGTTCTGTTCTGATTAAATAATAATCGCATATGAGTTTTGATAATAATAATAATAATAATAATAATAATGCTATTATTACTACTACTACTACTACTAATAATAATAATAATAATGACTGTTGTTTTATTATTATTATCAGATTTTAGAACAGGTGTGTTTACCCTGTGCGTTACCATTAAAGCGCCTAACAAAATTTGTAGCAGGCGACATTATAAAATTTTTATTTATGTGTGTGTGTGTTTTTTGTTGTTTTTTCCAGAGTAAATAAGTATTGACATTTCATGTGAATCGTCTGCTGAGCAGACGATTCACATGAAATGTCTTGACTTGTTTTCTCTAAAAATTGAAACAAAAATCAAGATTTTCTTCTGCTGCATTTGTGATTGACGTTTCAGGCGCAAATAATTAGTTTTGTAAAATAATATTATTCTGTTATATTCTACTGTCACGGAAAATGAAAGACAAACATGCTAACTTATTCTTTCAGAAACCTTTTAGATTTCTATTTTACTTCACTGCTGCTGGTGTTAAGTGCGGGTTGATCTGAATCTTCACTGAGCATGCGCACATGTCCAAAGGTACGTTTTCCGACGCTACGACTCACTTTATTTCTAGGGAATGTATACCATTGCGAAAACACGCCTATTCAAATATATAGAAAATTTCACCTCCAAAAACTGAAAATTTTAGATAAAAAACTCAAATATTTTTAATATTTCTGCTCAAACCATAGATTGTGGATACTCGTTAGAACCGCCTCGGCGAGGCGGTTCTAACGAGTACCCACAATCTATGTTTTTGAGCAAAAATAAGAAAAAATAATGTATACCCCTGTAGACCCCAGTTTTACGACATAAAAGTGGGGTTTAAAGGTATCAAAATTATATGATGCACTTTCAAAGGAAGTATCCGAGATGGACAGATTAGCCTCCCTTCTCACTTAAGGTTAGTTTAACACTTGCCATGCTGAATAAATTAAGATGCCACGCCCACTTATACTTTTCAGCCAGTCAGATTACTTGATCCAGGTTGTTGATACAAATTCACATACTAAATGACAAACAGTGCAGATCCAGATCATGGCAGTTGGCTTCTGATCGGGAACTACATTGTTTGCAAAGGCAGGGCATATCCGGATTCAGCAGGACTAGGGTTAAGGGGCAGAACTTGACCCTAGAAGGAAATAGCTGACCCAGAAAACTACGACAATTTTATTTGTATGTATGAAAGAGTTCATTGCATGCAATGGTCCTTCTTTTTGGGGTACATGTCCGAATGTACGTTTTCTTACGTTTCAGCTCATTTCGTCGAAATGACAATTCGTTGAACTGAAACCAGCTAGTATTCTGCTTAAATCTATATCGGACCGTTATCGGCCAGACAGGATTCCTGTCGGGCCGATAACGGCCCGATATAGATTTTAGTAGAATGCTAGCTGGGGAATACATGTCATTGATGTGACGTTGGGTTGACTGCGCTTTTTTTTTTAATCGAATTTTCGTCGAATTACGTCAAGTGTATTGACATTTCGTCTAAGCGACAATTCTTTAAGACATTCCATAGATACATGTACGAATACCACACACATGCAGCGAATGGTACAGCCTGCCACCCTCTTTTTGTTCTCATCAGGGCATATGGTATATTGCTTTGTTTTGTGCTTGCCGACTTGCGCTTGCTTACAAGAAATGTGAACTGTAAAACGTGAAATAACGACGTACCCTCGTGTCATACAAAATATTCTTGGCTTAAAATGAAATTATAAATTTTTAAACTGGACCTGTGCTCTGGTAGGGTTTAAAGCTTTTGATCAGTGATGAGTATAGATAGTTATCGTGAGGCAGGAAAATCCATATTGCTCTATAAGAGGCCTAAGCATTTATTTGAAAAGTGAAAATATTGATCAAACTGCGCGCTGGGGCTGTCTATTCAAAGCATTCTCGTTTTTCCATGAATAAGCCAGGAATCTACTGTATCTATCCTTAGTATTCGACTAGACAGCCTGCGCAAACGGTGTAAACAAAGTAGATACGGTAGCAATACATTGTATTATAGACACATCAACATAGTAGGTAATGAAATTGACGTTAAAATTTTAGAACAAGTAAAGTGTCCGAACACTTAGGGAAAATACAGTACATGGTAACAATACAAACTAACCAGACCCCTTCTTTTTGAAATGGATCGGTCCAAAGAGTTAAGGTAGAGGAGTCCACTCGGAGTAAATGGATTAATTTGGGTTCTCGCTATCCTAAGATACGAGTAAGTTTGCTTTTTGCGTAAAACAGCTTATACATATTTTATACGAGTGGAAAGTTCAGTTTCATGTCAAGGCCAGGAGGACATCTAAAATCAGGAGACTAGCTTGATTCTATGTCAACTATTAGGTATATTTAAGAGGAACGGCAACACTTTCAAAATTGTTCTTGGCTAACTTCTGAAAAGGATTCTACTCTGAAAGGGAAGAATTTGCTTCCTCATCTGGGAGCAAATTCTTCCGTTTTAGATTAGACTTCTTTAGGAGCTAATTATTCCCTTAGAGTGAGAGTAGATCCTTCTCAGGGAAGCATTTTTTTGCAGAATGGGTCTGAGCTGCGTTCAGTTAACCGAACTGTTTTCGCGGTTACTTGCAGTACTAAAGCAACTTTTCCGTTCAGTTTTGACAGTTTTCAGCGGAGGGTAGAGAACAGTCCCAAACTGTTCTTAGGCTGTCTTTTAGCACAGCCAAGATGGCGGCCTATGCGAATAAACTTCATGTACGCTTATTTGTAGGCAAAAAAAAAAAAAAAAATGTATGCTTGTTTGTGACCAAAACAAAAACAAATATGAGAATGTTTACTGTGATATTATATATTTAACTATTTGATTCTATGTATATTAAATTTATAATTATTGATATCTGACATCAAGTCGTATACGAGATATATAATTCTCGTATACGGGAATAATAGCTCCTCTCCAATTAGAGGTCACATGAGACGGCTTTGCAATCGTTCGAAAGATAAAAAAAAAATAGTTTTTGAAAAACACTCGCCTGTGTGTCGTTCTGAACGCAGCCCAACTGGTGTGCAGAAAAAAGCAAACATTAAGTCATAAAAGCTGTCTCCTTTTGTAAAACCTGGTAAAAAATCTAACCATGTATATGAAGTCCCCTTAACAGCATGCTGGCTAAAAAATTCAGCAGACGACATTTTGAAATATATTTTTCTTATTTTTTCTAGAAATAAAATTTGATTCTTCATGCAAATTACAGTTTGCATGACATTACGAAAACACGCCTATTCAAATATATAGAAAATTTCACCTCCAAAAACTATACATTTTCAGATTAAAAACTGATGTTTTTCATATTTCTGCTCAAAACATAGATTGTGGGTACTCGTTAGAACTGCCTCAACGAGGCGGTTCTAACGAGTACCCACAATCTATGTTTTTTAGCACAAATAAGAAAAATAATGTATATCCCTGTAAACCCCAGTTTTACTATATGAAAGTGGGGTTTAAGTGGGTCAAAATTATATAGACATGTTTTCGTGATAAAGTGTCAAATCCTATTTTCTAGGAAAAATAAGAAAAATATCATCACATTGGCGTCTGCTGAATTTGACCGTAGCATGGAAAATGTTTATAGGCTCGGCAAAATCGGCGAATCCAGTTTATTATAATAGGGTTTTGAAGCGACCATGTATCTTTGGTCATATGCGGACAGCGAAGACACAGATCATGCAGAAAGCACCAACCGACGTAAAAAGACTGACGAGAGAGTGTGGACGTGCAGGATGGTCTAAATAAACACATATGGCATGGGCTAAAAGACACCTTTTCGTATGCGCGGACCTAATATAAATACGCAATTTCAAACTTTCTCTTATTTTTATGAAATTCCTAGTTTTCTCAAGATGAACGGATTGCTCAGCTGGCAAAGCTCTGGACTTCTAACACACCATAGGAGGAGTCCCTATAGGGATCATGGGTTCATTCCCAACCAGGAGAAAAAACCTATCTAGCTGTCCCTCAGTAGCGCTGGGAACTCCAAGCAGCCACGTTTTAATAACTTTATAGGATAATCAGAGGTGGTGCGAAGACAACATCACAGGCCAGAAGCCTGCCTAGACGATGTCAATGGCCAGAGCCACGCGTTCAAGGCCAGGGCGAGCCACGCAGTACCCGCAGATCTATTGGATGTGGTTAAAAGTCTAGACCGCAAGGTTTAAAATTACATAAGACACACCAAATGATGACAAGAAAAGATACTCCAAACCGGAATGGTCGTTACCCGAGTTAACAAGGACCGGCGCGGTAACGTTGGGCACCCAGACTGGCTCCATTCTCCAGTGACTAAATATTTCAGCTCACCTGAGCCTTTAGTTTCATAGGTGAGCTTATAGTATAAGTAGGCTCCGCCTTCCGTCCGTCGTCCATCGTCCGTCGTCCACACTTTTCAAACGTCTTCTCCTCAGAAACCACTGGGCCAATCAAAGCCAAATTTCATATGAATCCTTTATGGGCCGGGGGAACGAAACTTTGTTCGCCACATCTGGGTCAAGATGACCGCCATGCCCATATACAGTAAAAACCCTTTAAAAATCTTATTCTCAGCAACAAAGGGACCAATTGCATTGGGACTTGGTATGCAGCATTGTTTGTTTGTGTTGAGGGTTTACGGCCCAGTCAACCCAATGGGATCATGTCGAGCACGGTCAGTTTACCTAACCACACATTAACTGGGCAGGCTTAATCCTATAAGCGGTTAACCAGTATTGTGCATATTCTTTCGCCAGAAACTGACAACAGCGAAAACAATTACATGTATAACCTTTGGTTGACATTGACCTTTTTTACGTAAAGGTCAAATTTCTCTTCATAGACTTCTATAGGCAGAACTTTAAAAGTCTTCTTGTCTGAAACTAGAAGGCCTAGGCATTTGATATTTGGGGTATAGTTTTATCTTGCGGTCATTTAAAAAGAATATTAAATTATAGCCCTGTGGTCATTACGAAAACACGCCTTTTCAAATGTATAGAAAATTTCATCTCCAAAAACTGAAAATTTTCAGATAAAAAACTCTGATATTTTTCATATTTCTGCTCAAAACATAGATTTAGGTACTCGTTAGAACCGCCTCCGCGAGGCGATTCTAACGAGTACCCACAATCTATGTTTTGCGAGGCGGTTCTAACGAGTACCACAATCTATGTTTTGAGCAGAAATAAGAAAAAATAATGTATACCCGTGTAAACCCCAGTTTTACAATATAAAAGTGGGGTTTAAGGGGGTCAAAATTATATAGGTATGTTTTCGTGATGCAAATATGCTCCCCCCCCCCCCCCCCCCCCCTCCCATGCGACACTTGTTCATACCGCTTCAAACGTCTTCTCCTTAGAAACCACTGGGCCAATCAAAGCCAAATTCCACATGGAGCCTAAATGGGCTGGGGGGACGAAAGTTTGTTCGCCGCATCCCGGTCACCTGACCGAGATTGCCGCCACGCCCCAAAAAGATAAAAAATATCTTCTTTTCCTGAACCAAAGGGTCAATGGCCCTGGGGCTTGGTATGCAGCATTGGGGCCATGGACCCAATAAAGTTTGGAAAAATTATAACCTTCGGTTGACCTTGACCTTTTCATGGAAAGGTCAAATGTTTTTACATAGGCTTCTACAGGCAAAATTTGAAAAATATTCTTGTCTGAAACCAGAATGCCTAGGCCTTTGGTATTTGATATGTAGCTTTATCTTGTGGACCTCTACCAAGATTGTTTTAAAATGTATTACAAAATGAAAAAAAAAAAAAAAAAAAAAAAAAAATAATAATAATAATAATAATAATAATTTAAAAATCTGATAACACAGGTTTAGCACTTGCTTATTGATCTGCTGGTTGTAGGACATAGCTACATGTAAAAGGTACGGTCTTTTTTTCAACCGAAAATAATACACTGACTGGAAATCTTTATCAGATGGTTCACTATAAGACGGTTTCGGTTATAAGACGGTTTAAAGGTGGACCCCAAATGTGTTGTATCCAACAAAAATGTATACATTAGCCTATATATTTTCATTGAGAAATAAGAAAAATATTACTACACCACAACCTCTTTATAACACTAGGGCTGGATCCAAAGCTAAAACCAGCTAAACAACCGTGTTATATCCAAACATAAATGTATAGATTTTATAGAACAAAGTTGTCCACAACCTCTCAACCTCTTTAAAACACTAGGGCTGGGATCCAAAGCTAAAACCAGCTAAACAACAGTGTTGTTTCAAAACATAAAAGGTATATACAGAACAAAGTTGTATTGTGTTGAAACAAAACATTACCATTGATCTTTTTGGTGGTAATCCATTACCATATACCTTCTAATAAATGCTACAAAAAAACGGTAGAAGGTTTATTTGAAATGCAGTTTGAATGCGAAATTTGAAAATTGATGTCAGACAGGAGACCAGGGTACTCTCCCTTTATTGCGGAAAACAGCCGCAGCGTCCCGCATGGCTTCATGTTATCATATGCGCATGAGAAAATATTCCGCTTTCTGTTTTGAACATTTGTTTTTCTTTTTTTATGATTTTAACCTGAATACACTTAGAATTTGTTGAGTCTCAACTGGGCCTCCATACAAACGTGCAAGTTTTCGCGAAATGCAACATATCTGCTATACAGTTGTCATCTATACAGATATGTTTGGCTTTCTTTCTATAGTTAAATAAATCGTATATCTTTCCAATTTTATGGCTAGCAAATTTTTTGTACTGGAACCCGTACTATCAAAGAAGTGAGTAACAGCTCAAATCATGCATCGAAGACTGCTTCTCTCATGAGACGGCCTACATGATACCCACTTGACTTTATAAGCAATTATGGACGCTTTAAAATTGACAAATTGTGAATTAATAATAAAGCAATAATTGTGAATTCACTGGCTATGACTTCAAAAATTGAAACAGTTCTTGATAGATACACATTATATTGTGTTGGTGAAATCAACAGGAACACTTTTGTCGTCATGGTAAAAAGTATTTGATAAAATTAATCTTGTTCCATTACGAAAACATGCCTATATAATTTTGAGCCCCTTAAACTTCACTTTTATATATATAGTAAAACTGGGGTTTACAGGTGTATACATTATTTTTTCTTATTTTTGCTCAAAAACATATATTGTAGGTACTCGTTAGAACCGCTTCATCTACACACAATCTGTGTTTTTGAGCAGAAATATGTAAAATATCAGAGTTTTTTATCTGAAAATTTTCAGTTTTTGGAGGTGAAATTTTCTATATATTTGAATAGGCGTATTTTCGTAATGCTATTTTTTTTAAATTTAATTATGTTTACCGTTCACTGATGGATGGAAAATCGAAAACAATACAGTAAATGCATTTATTTACAAATTTCGAAATTCCAGAATTTCATCATTTCGGCTTTAGCTTTGAAGGACATGTATGCACTAACGGCATTAAGTTTGAAATTCCAATATTTCGTTATTCATGCTGTGATATTTAGTAACTTTATGTTTTCTGTTATCTTTTTCAAGGGTTTTATTATTTTGCTTGTAAATATATCACTCCGAAGAAGGCAGAAGCCGAAAATGCCCACTTATTATGCCCCGCCACAAAAAAGTGGCGAGGTATTATGTTATACAGTCCGAAATTTTGAGTGTCCGTCCGTCCGTCCGTCAGCGCCTCATAAATTCATGTCCGCTCTATAACTCTGATACCGTTTGAGATTTTTTTTCACAAAACTTCTCACAAATGTAAAGCACCATAAGACGACCTGCAGAACACATGAACCATAACTCCGTTTGCCTACTTTTAGAGTTGTTACCCATTGAACATTGACTATAGCCAATTCTACCATGTACTCGTGTCCACTCCATAACTCTGATACCGTTTGTGATATTTTCACAACACATTACACAAATGTAAAGCACTATGAGACAACGTGCAGAACATATAAACCGTAACTTTCGTTTACCTTCTTTTGGAGTGATTGCCCTTTGAACATAGCCATTTCCACCATGTACTCATGTCCGCTCTGTAAGTTGAAAACCGTTTGAGATATTTTCACAAAACTTCACACAAATGTAAAGCACCATGGGACGACGTGCAGAACATGTACATGTAAACCATAACATTGGTTCTTCTACTTTTGGAGTTATTACCCTCTGAACACTGAACATAGCCAATTCTACCATGTACTCGTGTCCACTCCATAACTCTTATACCGTTTGTGATATTTTCACAAAACTTCACACAAATGTAAAGCACCATGAGAGGACGTGCAGAACACATGGACCGTAACTCTGTTTGCCTTCTTTTGGAGTTATTGCCCTTTGAACATTGAACATAGCCATTTTCACCATGTACTCATATCCGCTCTGTAAGTTGAAAACGTTTGAGATATTTTCATGAAGTCTCATATAAATGTAAAGCACCGTGAGACAACGTGCAGAACACAAGAACCATAACTCTAGTTAACCTACCTTTGGAGTTGGAGCCTGTTGAACATTGTAAATATTGAAAATAGCCATTTCTACCATGTACTAGTGTACGCTCTGAAAGTTGGAAACTGTTCAGAACTTCAGACAAGTTTAAATCTTTAAGAGACGACGTGCGGAACTCATGAACCATAACTCTGGTTTGCCTATTTTTGGAGTATTGCCCTTTGAACATTGAACATAGACATTTTTACCATGTACATGTGTCCGCTCCGTAAGTTGAAAACCGTTTGTGAGATTTTTTTTTATGAAATGTCTCACAAATGTAAAGCATTGTGAGAGGATAGGCAGAACAAAAATACCATAGCTCTGGTTAATCTACTTTCAACACAGTAAATTTTGAAAATAGCCATTTCTACAATGTACTCGTGTCAGCTCTGTAAGTTTGAAACGGTTTCAGATATTTCAATAAAGCTTCATACAAATGTAAAGCATCATCAGACAAGGTACAGAACACAAGAATTGTAACTCTACTTAACCTACTTTTAGAGTTATGGCCCTTTTAATATTGAACATCGTGATTTCTGTAATATATGTGTCCGCTCTGTAACTTGAAAACTGTATGAGATAGTGTGTTGAAACTTTATGCAAATGTATATCACCATGACATGATGTGCAGAACACAAGAACCATAACTCTGAATTACCTGCTTTTGGAGTTACCACCATCTGGACATAGAACATAGTGATCCCAGTAATATACTTGTGCCCTTTCTGTAACTTTAAAATGGTTTCAGAGATTTTATTGAAGCATTGCAAAAATGTAAAGCAACATAAGATGACATGTAGAATACAAGAACCATAAATCTGGCTTAATTATTTTTTGAGTTATTGGTCTTTGAGCATTGAAAATAACAGTTTCTGTGATATACTTGTAAGCTTTACATGAAAGTGAAGTACCATAGGGTATTGCAGAAAATGAGAACTGTAAGTCTGGTTTACTTACTTTTTGAGTTATGGCCCTTTGAAAAAAAAGTCATCTCGATCATATAGTCACGTCAACTTTATTAAAGGAAAGGCTAATGCACCTTCCCTGTGATTTCATTTTGGACAGAGTTATGTCACTTGCTTGATGTAAGTGCAGTGGCAGGGCATGGTGCAGTGCTTGCAGCACTTTTATTTTTTAACTCTTATCATGCTGAATAAATTAAGATGCTACACTTCTAATTTTCAGCTAATCAGATTACTTGATCCAGATTGTTGATATAATTCACATATTTAATGACAAACATTGCAGATCTAGATCAGAAGCCAACTACTCTGGATGTATACTGTTTGCAAAGTCAGGGGTTATCCGGGTTCAGCAGGACCAGGGTATAATTTCCAGCAAACTAAGTATATACTGAAAATTTTAGCATCCCTGATGAATCCAATGCCTCGGAATCATCACGAAAACACGCTTATATTAATTTAACCCCTTAAACCCCACTTTTATATCGTAAAGCTGGGGTTTGCAGGGGTATACATTATTTTTTATATTTTGCTAAAAACATAGATTGTTGGTACTCGTTAGAACCGCCTCTCCGAGTTGGTTCTAACGAGTACCCACAATCTATGTTTTGAGCAATCAGAATTTTTTATCTGAAAATTTTCCTTTTTGGGTTGTAAAATTTTCAATATATTTGAACAGGCGTGTTTTCGTAATGATAGATTTTTTTGTTGGATGTATTGTTCCTAAGAGATTTCGATTCACTTGGTCGACTTTCCGCCATTATTCACAAGGGAGAGACTTTTTGTGACTTCCTGTTTGGTTATTTTGCGGACCATTGCCCTTCCGAAAAGAGGTCCAAAGGGGCGCAAATTCTTTCCTTTCAGAGTAGACCCCTTTTCAGAAGGGGATAAACAATGTTAACCGGGTTAACTCCCCCGAAAGTATCATTCTTAAGGGGAAAGTGGAGAAAGTAATGGTAGATGTTCTGTTGGTCCTTTTGACATGAATCCATCAGCAGCCAATGTTTTCATTATTTTCTATTTACTATACATGTATATATGAGTAACAGCGCGTGAAAAGGAACTTTGCGGATAGCTAAGGCCCAGGTCATAGTCTAAACAGGACCTTCTTTATCTGCTTACAACTTCTCTAGCTATTGCCGAATGAATAACATGTAAACAAGCACCTAAGGGAAAATCAAAACATCCTTAAGACAGGCGCTTGCTAAATACGGGTAACGTCACAATTATTCCCCATGGGAACTAAAATCTGGCCTTTAACCCTTGTCATGCTGATTAAATTAAGATACAACGCCCATTTCTAATTCTCAGCCAATCAGATTACTTGATCCAAATTCTTGCTATAAATTCACATACTTAATGAAAAACAGTGCTGATCCAGATCAGTTGGCTTCTGAAGAAGCCAACTGATCTGGAGCTACACTGTTTGTAAAAGCAGGGTATATCCGGGTTCAGCATGAGAAGGATTAAGACATGTTTTCTTACTTCTACGCCTGGAGAAGGCATGGGTCTACGGGCTGGTCTGGGCTTTCGCTGTTTGCATATGATATAGGGACCCTATTCATGTTACGTAGTATTGGATTTATTATTGTTTTCACGCGATTATTTCTCAGCAGGAATTAAAAATTGTTACAGTATTTATCATAAGTATTCGGATATCCTCACTCCTTACCCTACTGAGGCCCTCCCAGGAGTTAATGGGAACAGGGGAATAATGTCATTTATTTCCGGGGAACAGGGGAACACGTCTAAAATGAAGGGAACAGAGGAACAAATGTAATTTTGGGGAGCAGGGAACATAGAAATTATTGATTTTGATTTTGGGGAACAAGGGAAAATGCTGAAATATTTCAGGGGAACAAGGGAACAGATACCCCCTGGGAGGGCCTCCCTACTTGTCTTTCAGTAAGTCAATTTTACTGACTGCTGACGTGCATGAAACTGCTTCATAAGTTGCAAGAGTGTAGACCAAGATTATACACCGCCGCGATCGCGGCTGCGTCTAATCCGGGTCAACACTGTTTGCTAAATTCTGTCTGTTCCAATACTTCGCGTAAACAGCTATGAAACACTTTTCAGCGCGAATGCATTTCAATCCACGTGGGACAAGCAGGATGCCAGATGGGCAATTCGTGCTGGGAACTTTACTGTCTTGAGCACGGGATCCAGCCTGATGGACAGATGCCTAGCGACAAGTCTCTAGGGGTGATGGATGATTCCTTCAATACGTTCTTCAGCGAGACAGGGTCAGGAAAACACGTACCCAGGGCAGTTTTTGTGGACCTGGAACCAACCGTTGTTGGTAAGAGAACCATTGAATATATATATATATATATATATATATATATATATATATATATATATATATATATATATGCCCAGCCAAGACTCAGATTAACTTGCACATCCATGCAGTCTTAATTGCTTGGCGCTCGGAGGAAAGTCAAGGACCTCGGCCCATTCTTCTGTTTCGGAAAAAAACGAGTTTCGCTTTAACCGTAGCACTGCAAAGTACACTACTTTCGTGTGAAGGGTCTCAAACTGATTCTCGCTCTTGTATGTGTTCTTTGTTTCCGAAAGCACATTTTGTTCTTCAAGCGGACGACGAGGATTCCGATCAGACTGCACGAACGCAGAGACTGAATAGACTGTCTTTAACCCTTGTCCTGCTGAACCCTGGATAAATCTTGCCTTTGCAAATAGTGTAGATCCAGATCAGTTGGCTTCTGAAAAAGCCAACTGATCTGGATCTGGAACTGAACTTTTTGCCATCAAATATGTGAATTTAGAGCAACAATGCGGATCAAGTAATCTGATTAGCTGAAAATTAGAAGTAGATGTGGCATCTTAATTTATTCAGCAGGACAAGGGTTAATGGGTGCACTAGTCATATGTATATTAAACTTGTGGTTTATACCATAGATAGGACCACGTGATAATATGTCTTCGGTGCACGTGAGAACAGAAGGTCAAGAGTATCCCGTGCATCACCGCAGTCTAATAATAGACTGATCTGGATTTCCACACATTATGAAAACATGCCTATTCAAATATACTGAAAATTTTACGACAAAAAATGAAAATTTTCAGATAAAAAATTCTGATAATTTTCATATTTCTGCTCAAAACATAGATTGTGGGTACTCATTAGAACCGCCTCGACGAGGCGGTTCTAACGAGTACTCACAATCTATGTTTTTGAGCAGAAATAAGAAAAATATTGTATACCCCTATAAACCCCAGTTTTACTATATAAAAGTGGGGTTTAAGGGGATCAAAATTATATAGGCATGTTTTCGTGATAGTCCGCACATGTCTCGAAGAATCTTTGAATGCAAAAGCTTAATAACTCTGCCGTACTTATTAATAATTTATTTTGCCTAGAAAATTTGTGTTTGGCATTTCATGCCAACTGTCTCTAAAGGAGACAATGTCAATGAAATATCAAATTTTATTTTCCGAGAAATCAAAATGCTGTCTGCTGACATTTTCACCAAGCTAAGAGTTAAAGCACAAACAAGCCGTGGCACTATTATCAAACTATCCTCCACTTCTTTTATATATAATTTTATACTTAACTCTTGTCATGCTGAATAAATTAAAATACCACGCCCACTTCTAATTTTCAGCCAATCAGAGTACTTGATCCGTTTTTTTATATATATAAATTCACATATTTAATGACAAACAGTGCAAATCCAGATCAGTTGGCTTCTTGGCTTCTTCAGAAGCCAACTGATCCGGATCTACACTGTTTGCTAAGACAGGGCATGTCATGTTTAGCAAGAGAAGGGTTAACAAAACTGAATGATCAAAAATGTGCGAAAAAAAATGCGGGGAGCAAGCCTGTAGATATCACTCGATTTCTGCATGCTTGCTTAAAATTGTACCCTTACTCGGATGTCTTCCAATGTTATGAAGTTGCTTAAATGACGTCTTAGGCCAATGACGTTGTGCCAGAACCCGGGAAGGGAAGACACTATCTTGTTCGGGCAACGTAATATGTTGTTTGAACAAGATAATATCTTGTCCGCACAAGATAATATCTTATATATTATTAGCACAAGATAATATCTTGTTTGGACAATATATTATCTTGACTGCACAGCTTACTCAGACACTCTGATTGGCCGATTCATATTTACTGCAATATGGCGGATCGACTGCATTCTACGTTGTCCGAACAAGATAATAAGTTCTCCGAACAAGATATTATCTTATACAAACAAGATATTATCTTGTGCGGACAAATTAATAAGTTGTCTGAGTAAGATATTATCTTATGCGAACAAAATATTATCCCATGCAGACAAGATATTATCTTGTGCGAACAAGATATTAAGTTGTCCGAACAATATTATACAATTATTGATTATTGAGGCATTGGATATGACGTGATATCCACCAGAGAATACCAATATTGAACGAAGCTTTAGCCGAGGTCAATATTTGTATTCGATGGGGATATCATATCCAATACCTCAATAGTCAACAATCGTTTTATTATATGGTTTGTCATTTCTATTGATGACTGTGGCAATAACAGTCAAGATCAGACACCATAAATACAAAATGCGCGCGTAGACGTCGGCATCACTTCTAGCGACGTCATCAAAACTTGATATTGACTAGCTTGTACGCAAATGAAGCCACTTTTCTCGTGCAAGCTAGTAAATATTATACAATTATTGACTATTAAGTCACTGAATATGATGTAATATCCACTGGAGGATACCAATACTGACCTAGGCGATAGCACATCATATTTAATGACTCAATAGTCAACAATTGTTTACTTATATAATCAATGAACATACTGATAAAGAATTTCATATTTCATGACTATAATTAATCCAAAGAAGAATCAACATTTTATTCAGCGAAACAATTTAGTAGCCCCTGTAAGCTGAGTTTGCTTACAGAGAAACAGATAAGTATAAGGCGGATGTAAGATGATAAATTGGAGACATTTTTTTTCAATAAAAAAGCACATATTTACTATTTTCATGCCCACTGATGACGCTTTCTCAAAATACATTTGTTCACGTGATGCTCTAATTTTAGGTACACGTATTCAATGGGGGAATACACCCCGAGCCGGTGAATATCAGAAATATTGACTGGGCTGAAAACAGCTCTCGGCCAATGAAAGGCAGTCTATTTTTAGGTTATATGATAACACAAAATATGGATTGGGCTGAAACCATGTCCGAGCCAATGAAAAGTCGTTTATTTATAGATCATATAATAATTTATCTTGTTCGGAAAACTTCAAAAATAAAACTTGCATATCCCTTCCCGGGTTCCGTAATCACGCATTTATGCAGGCTCTGAATTTTAGATAATAGAAATGCCTGTTTTTAGGCTACAAGAAACTGAAAATGACGCAAAATGTTTAAAGCTACATATATATTAAAAGGGTTATTGCACTGATATTGGTGAATATTGCCCCGCGTATCCCAACTCAAGACAATAGTCACCAAAATTAGTAATTATTAATTTATTACTAACCGTTCCAAAGCGGTTCTTTCATTAAGGTACTTTTTGTTAAATGTTTCGCAGTGTTTCACTTATAAATGTTTTTTTTTTTTTTTTTCTTTTAACAATTATGTTAGATAAAGATATATTCAGTTAAGATTGGGTAACAGAGTTGCCAGCTTTATGGGAAAGGGTTGCCAACTCTGTTTGCCATCTGTTCTTTTTGTGACTGTTTAATTGTATTTGTCTGTCTTCCCCTTTGATGTTGAGAACTTGATGTGGATCTGATTGTGTCCACCCAGAGTTCACATATTTACTTTACAATACCCTGTATTATGGTATTTTTCCCCAGATGAGGTACGCACTGGTACCTACCGACAGCTGTTCCACCCGGACCAGTTGATAAGTGGTAAGGAAGACGCAGCCAACAACTACGCAAGAGGACACTATACTGTGGGCCGGGAGATAGTTGATCTTGTCCTCGACCGTATCCGCAAGATTGCCGACGAATGCACAGGATTACAAGGGTTCCTGTGTTTTCACAGTTTTGGTGGAGGGACTGGGTCTGGACTCTGTGCGCTGCTAATGGAAAAGCTGAGCGTAGACTATGGCAAAAAATCGAAATTGGAATTTGCCGTCTATCCTGCCCCGCAGATATCAACAGCTGTTGTGGAACCATACAACGCCATTCTTACCACACACTGTACTCTGGAGCACTCGGACTGTGCCTTCATGGTGGACAACGAGGCCATCTATGACATCTGTAGGAGGAACCTTGACATCGAAAGACCTACCTATACTAACCTGAACAGGCTAATTGGTCAGATTGTCAGTTCAATCACTGCCTCGCTCAGATTTGACGGTGCCCTAAATGTAGATTTGACCGAGTTCCAGACTAATTTGGTACCGTATCCCAGGATTCATTTCCCTCTGGCTACTTATGCTCCAGTTGTTTCAGCTGAGAAGGCCTATCATGAACAGTTGTCAGTCGCTGAACTCACTAACGCCTGTTTTGAGCCAGCCAATCAGATGGTGAAGTGTGATCCACGTCACGGAAAGTACATGGCTTGTTGTATGCTGTACCGTGGCGACGTTGTACCGAAGGACGTCAACGCCGCCATTGCAACCATTAAGACTAAGAGAACCATTCAGTTCGTCGACTGGTGTCCAACTGGCTTCAAGGTTGGTATCAACTACCAGCCACCAACTGTGGTACCAGGTGGCGACTTAGCCAAGGTTCAGCGAGCTGTCTGTATGTTGAGTAACACTACGGCCATTGCTGAAGCATGGGCACGACTTGACCACAAGTTTGACCTGATGTACGCCAAGCGTGCTTTCGTCCACTGGTACGTGGGCGAAGGTATGGAGGAGGGGGAGTTCTCAGAGGCCCGAGAAGATCTAGCTGCATTGGAAAAAGATTATGAAGAGGTTGGCGTCGACTCAGTCGATTCCAGCGAAGACGATGAAGATAAGGAGTACTAAAATCCCAGCTTAACATTAGTATGTAATTCAACGTATTTACCCTAAATATTCGGACAACTTGAGTGGCAAACATTGCAGACCCAGATCAGACGCCGCGTTCTGCGGCGTCTGATCTGAGTCTACATTGTTTGCTCAGGATTATCTGTCTGAATACTTAGAGTACTTACTATACTAGTAGTGACACGTGTAATGTAAAATGTGTTGTGTAATGTTCTGAAATTTCAATCAACTTTCACAATCTCAAACTCCTAGGGACCAACTGTTGGTGTTGAGATAACAATAGTTTGAGATAAAATTAGTTGAAATGTAAGGAAGCGTATGGAAAACTAAACCTATATTACCCTTTATTTACTTTGACTGAAGCAATAGTTAACAATGTTTGAAATAGCGAGAGTCAACTGTATATGAAAGAAATCGGCATCATTACCCGAACGTCTGATTGTTGCCCGAGGATTGTTACAAATATGAATCAGAATGTCAGATATTTACTTTCTTAGTCCTAAGTGCTTACCAAGATTTACTAAGTGTGTTTTACCCAGTTTAGTCTTCTTTATTCACGTTGACTGAGTCAATAGACTGAGCTATCAGTGTTTGACATATGAGAATCAATTGTATATGAAAGAAACAAATAAATAAATAAATAAATAAAAAAAAAAAAAAAAAAAAAAAAAAAAAAACAAATCTACATCATTACGTGATCCAAATTGAGAATCAGAATATCCGATATTTACTTTCCTGTTCCAAAGTTTAGCTCGGCTTTGTCTGGATACCCGCAAAAGCGTAATTAGCAAACAGTTCTGACACAGATTGCGGCGGCTGATCAGGGTCTTCACTTTTTGCAAATAGTAAAGCCATTTTTCTATATCTAAATCACATTGACTGACATTTCTAAAATTGAAATTCGACTCTTTCAATATAAAGTGTGTGTTTGTGTGTGTGCGTGCGTGCGCGCGCGCTTGTGTGTGTGTGTTGAATCTAAAATGGGTTAAGCCGCAACGCGAGAAAATCAGCATCTGCCGACTGATGATAGCATTCACTACATGCTTGACATGAAAACATGCCTATTTAAATATACTGAAAATTTTACCACCAAAAAATAAAAATTCTGATATTTTTCATATTTCTACTCAAAACATAGATTGTGTGTACTCGTTAGAACTGCCTCGATGAGGCGGTTCTAGCGAGTACACACAATCTATGTTTTTGAGAAGAAATAAGAAAAATAATGTATACCCCTGTAAACTCCAGTTTTACTGTATAAAAGTGGGGCTTAAGGGGATCAGCATTATATAAGCGTTTTCGTGATGAGATGCCTTGGATCACTGGCAACTCAGTGCAGGCTGATCAGAAGCCTGGTACATGTCATAAGGTACGTTTTCTTACACTGATACTCATTTGGATGTATGCGGTCATAGTTTGTGTCTTTATGGTTGTATGCTAGCATCGTATCATTTTCATTACGAAAACGTACCTATTATAGATGTAATTTTCACCCCCTTAAACCTAACTTTTATACATTAAAACTGGGGTTTACAGGGGTATACATTATTTTTCTTATTTCTGCTCAAAAACATAGATTGTGGGTACTCGTTAGAACCGCCTCGCGGAGGCGGTTCGAACGAGTACCCTCAATCTGTTTTGAGCAGAAATATGAAAAATATCAGGTTTTTTTTTCATCTGAAAATTTTCAGTTTTTGGAGGTGAAGTTTTCTATATATTTGAATGGGCTTGTCCAAATTTTAGCCATCCGTATCTACCTTGTCGTGTGTACAGACTTCAGAGACTGACGGACACACGGACGTCCCAATGTGAAACTATAATACTCCGTCACTATCGTACGGCGGGGCATACAAATGTACAGATGGAACTATCAGACCAAAAGTTGTATAGACAGATCTGTCACATAAATAACTGCACAAAAGGAAGTAGCAGGTCAAAAACGTACAGACGAACTGTCGGGTCAACTGCATAGAATAAAATATCAGATCTGTGGCATAGAAGGAAGACCATATTACCATATTAACTGTCAGATAAAAAAAACATCACAAAAGGAAGTATCAGTCAAAAACTTACAGACTAACTGTCAGGTCAACTGCACAGAATGAAATATCAGGTCAGTGACCTGTAGCATAGAAGGTAGACTATTTACTTACCATATCAGCAAATTGTCCATCCTTGATTTTCAGCATGTTGCCAAAATATATGTGGTCAGTAAAAGGCGAGATCAGCATAAGCATTCACACAGTACGATCAGGGCTTTCTTTGTCCATTTAAAGAATCACTGGACGCTGTAGCTATGTCAATTAACAGAGAAGGATCTGATCAGATGAGGTGCTCAGGTTGATCCGGCCCCTTTGACTTCAACATATGGCACAAGGCCCCGTTCCCATGCTAGATAACAGTACACAATGAGGAAATAAAATTATTCTAAAGGATTCTAGAGATTGGGAGCCGACACAAAACAAAGTGTGGCAAAATTCATGAAAAACACATTTTGTTTTGTTTTCAATCAGGCCATAGTATACAAACGCCAAAATTTCTTTCAGATAGTTGTCCACGTGATCATCGTTGACCAATGTAATCAAACCGCGCGTTAGACGAAATCCAGGTAACGGTTATTTATAGCGCGCTGTTCTTTCGCTGTGACGTCAGTACTGTTGACAGAGGGTAATCTGTAAAACTTGGACTGGGACATTGGCAAACATTGTAGACCCAGATCAGATGCCGCAGAATGCGGCATCTGATCAGGGTCTACACTGTTTTCTTTAATTACATGAAGTTAAGTGTTAAATGAAACAGTCTTAAGTCCCCGTTCAGGACCATTTTCCCAGCACACACTCAGAGACAATCGACTCACCAGTCCTGTCAGTGCTTTGATTACCACTGACCAATCAAAGGCGGTGGTTCTGGTATTGTTTGTTCTTAGTGTGGTCGTGTGGCTCTGTGGGACTTTTTTATGTTTTGTTCTGTTCGTTGTCTTATTATTGTGTTTTATAGATTCTGTTTAACATTGTGATCACCTCGTTGGGGAAAGAGCTAGTTTGCTTTGCTTATCTTTGATTTGTGACTTATTTACAACCTGACATGGTTTGTTTACCCTACCTCTTGTTGTCATTGGTAGGCTATGTTCTGTGATTGTGGCTCTTCCTGGACATCTGTACTATTTTAATGCCACTATCAACAATCTTCAGTCATTATGTGACAATGTCTGAATGCGACAGTAGTGAACCTTTACCACTCTCTGGGCAGACTCACAATAGGACAAACGGATAACGGATATTTTTTCTAAGTTTTCCAAAAAAAAAAAAAAAAAAAAAAAAAATATATATATATATATATATATATATATATATATATATATATATATATATATATATATATATATATATATATATATATTTATATATAAAACAACAACAACAACAAAAAAAAAAAAAAACAGGATTAGACATTTCCTTAGGAAACAATTTGCATGAAATGTCTAATCCTAAATTCTGGTACAAAAAAGAAAAATGCCTTCTACTGAAACTTTTACCTAGCATGCTAAGTATTAGTACCAGGCTATGGGCAGACTCAGCAGACGACATGTTGGTGATATTTTTCATATTTTTTCAAGAAAATAGGATCTGACACTTCATGCAAATTGTCTCCTAAGGAGACAGTTTGCATGCAGTGTCAGATCCTATTTCCTAGAAAAAAATTTAAAAAAAAAAAATTAAAAAAAAAAAAATGTCGTCTGCTGACATTTTTACCCAGCAAGCAAAGTGTATAAGTCTACTCAAAGTGTATAAGCCATCATTTCAGTATCTTGTCCCAGATACACTGGCATACCCTCTATCAGATTATACTGATACTGGTGTGACCAGCATCAGCTCTTCTTCCGAAACCTGAGCACCAAGCCAAAGAGTACCAATTTTAAAAAGTCTCGGTATCATCCTGCTGGGTATCAAACCCACATACTCTCAATCCAAATGCAAATGCTCTACCAACTCTGACCAGTTTCATGGGGCAGCTGCTAAGACAGTCTATTTTTATGGAACTATGGACTGTTGGACAAATGGGAGGTAAAGCTCAATGCCCTCACATGATCACTTCTGGACTTAAAGTGTAATGGAATGAAGG
Source organism: Anodontia alba (assembly GCA_964016985.1). Lineage (NCBI taxonomy): Eukaryota > Metazoa > Mollusca > Bivalvia > Lucinida > Lucinidae > Anodontia > Anodontia alba. The sequence goes on from OZ024833.1 coordinate 11,274,388, forward strand.
GCAAGCTGAAAGTTCCATTCCTCTTCAGTCAGCACTCATATCAAATTTAACCCATTGAAGACTGGAGACCTCTAAACGGGTAGCTGGCAAACAGTGCAGACCCAGATTAGACGCCACAGAATGCAGCATCTGATTAGGGTCTCCACTGTTTGCTAATAGTTCATCCATTTTTCTTTAAGAATATCTACATCATATAGCCTGACATACCTAAAATTGAAAATGGATTTTTTTCAATATATACAGTGAGAAAGTTTATTCAGTCTTAGATGGGTTAATGGAAGCAAATTCTCCTTTTAGAGTAGACCCCCTTTCAGAAGAGGCTTGGTGTGCAGAACACTTGAAATTACAAAAGTTATCTCCCTTGTAAAAATGGCAGAAAACCTACAATTGGTAGCCAGTCCCTTTAAAAGCTACAGACCAGAAAAAGGTCTTTACAAACAGCATGCATCCAGATGAGATAGCTTGTAACAAGCAATCTCATTCAGAGCCACTGTCTGGCTTTCAGTCTTTCATTTTGTCACTACACTGTTCATATTGTATTCATTTTTTCTTCTTACAACATTATTTGAAGAAATGAACTCATCCAAATTCAAAGATGGAAGAGTTCATTTAGGGAATTCAGGAGTGAAAGGGTTAAACAAACAACAGACACTGGCAGGATAGACACTCCATGTGCTTCGGAGATACTGGTGCAGAGCAAATGTCCTAAAACAAACACTTTATTCCTTAACCCTTGTCCTGTGGAACCCTGATATGCCCTGCCTTTGCAAACAGTGCAGATCCAGATCAGTTGGCTTCTGAAGAAGCCAACTGATCTGGATCTTCACTGTTTGTCATTCAGTATGTGAGTTTATATCAACATTCTGGATGAAGTAATTCAACTGGTTGACAATTAGAAATCGGTGTGGCATCCTAATTTATTCAGCATGACAAGGGTTAACTTTTTCACCAAAATTCTATCTTTGTTGCCTTTGCTTGACAAAATACTTTGTGGAATGGCCTCTAGGAGCAGTCTGATCAGAGTCTACATTGTTTGCATATGACAGACAAGCTGATGAAACTTTTTAAGACATTTACTGTATTACTCCAAAGAAACAAGTAATAAATGTAACACATAATTTTATTGCATCACTATTGATTACAAAAATAAAATTATTCAGGAAACAGAGATCTTTAGAAGATGAAAATTTACTGACCATGACTGAATACTGAAATTTCCATGGAAATATATGAAAATTTCAATGTAAACATGGGAACCCCAAGCTACATTATGTAGCTTGGGACTCCCATGTTTCCATGGAAATTCTAGTGGTCATTAAACATTCATGAATTCATACTTTCTTCGTTTATTTATCACAGGAATGCTGTATTTATCCTAAATATTTGGACACCACTTCATATTTTTGTCCTCAAACAGGAACAAGACTATTTAAGGTAAATGTCCTAAAATTTTGAAAACACTACATGTATTCCATACTATTTCGGACTAAATTTTGCTTTTCATGCAATTTTCTTAAAACACTTAGTGGAATGGCAAACAGTGTAGACCCTGATCAGACTGCTCCTTCAGGAGCAGTCTGATCTGGGTCTATACTGTTTGCATATGACATTTTATCAGCAACTTTGGAGTACAAAATTTAGGACATTTACCGTAAATTGCTGATACAATGTCCAAACAGTATGCTTACTGAATGTAAAATGGTATAAACCCTGATCATGATGATGACATTTCTTTCAACATAATTTAAGTCATATCGAGATAATGGAAGGTGAAAATGAAGGCTGTGTGCAATGAAGTGCATTAACCCTCGTCTTGCTGCATAAATTAAGAAGCCACACCCATTTCTAATTTTCACATTACTTAATCAGGGTTGTGATATAGATTCACATACTTAATGGCAAACAGTGCAGATCCAGATCAGTTGGCTTCTTCATAAGCCAACTGATCTGGATCTACACTGTTTGCAAAGGCAGGATATATCCGGGTTCAGCAGGTCAAGGTCAAACCCTGATCATACTGCTCCCTAGGAGCTGTTTGATAAGGATCAACAAGGGCCAGACAGGCTTACCCAAATATTTAGGATGAAATAACATAAAAATAAATAAACAGTAACCTGCTAAACTTCATTAATCATGTCATTATCAACAATAAATACAGATTTTCTTTTTACAAATTGGTTACTTTGCCACTATTCTACTTATTGCTCAGATTTCAGGTACTTATGTGGGGTGATCAACAAGTTATTGGCACACCCTAGTATTTCACAAGTAATATGGACATTAAAGTTTGAGAGATAACCAAAGCAAAAAGGGGTATGGCATGTGAAAATATGTCTTCAAGCATATGGGGACAGCGAAAGCCCAGATCAGACTGCGCATCCGCGCAGTCTGATCAGGGCCTTCACTGTCTGCTAACAGAATCATCGGCTACTACAGAATGTACGAATGGGGAGCAAAGATCCGGATGATATTTTGTGCATGCGCAGGATGACCTGAATCTGCACATTTTGCGCATGTTAGAAGGCATTTTTTTGCTTGATGTGTTGCTTCAGTTAGATGGAATTATATTTGAAAAGCTTGGCATTCAGCAAATCTGTTTCTACCATACTGGAGATGATTTGATGTTGGGCCATTTATTTTAAATTCTTTCATCTCCAAGTTTCTGAGATGGACTCTTTGGTCTTTGAATTTGGACATGTCCATTGTTGCAAATAGGGATATCAGTAAAAAATCTGGAACCAAATAGTGTAGCTCCTGATGAGACAGCTTGTTACAAGCCATCTAATCTTGATGTACACTGTTTGCACTAGTATTTGTTTTGGTCTACATAGGTCTACTGTGCTTTCGACATCTTTCAGAAAAGTCGTCTTTTGCTTGATGCTTTACATAGAAGAAGTGAATTTGCAAACTAATGTCATGATTTAATGCAAAACCATTTGTCGTAACTACCTATGTACAAAAAGTGTTATTCTAGTCATTCATTTTTAAAAAATCAAATATTTTCACTTTTTCCCCAAAGTAAAAATGAAGCCAAATCATGCAGAAATCTGTAGGGTAGGTAATTTGGAGCCAGATTTTCAACAAGGTCCACTTGTTAAATTTTTCTGAAATTATCACAATATTGTTGTGAAATGTCAATTATTCAAATTCAGCAAAGAAAAATAAAAGATATTTTCTTAGACAAACATTCCAAAAAATCACTTTACTACAGAAATTGCATAGGTCAGACCAACTTTTGGCCATAAATTTAATTTTAGTGAAAATATTTGAGAATAAAACACAGAAACAGAAAAGACAAATCGAGGGTTGAGCGCAAGACTATTGTAACACAAACATATTTTTGAAACCCTTGTTTAGGGGCAACTTGGACCCCTTTGTAAACAATGAAGATTTAGGTGCCATTGCTCATACAAGCAACGGCACCTAAATTTTCATTGTTTACAGAAAGAAATGTTGTAATCTTCATAACACCTTCATGGTGAGGAGATTAGGTTTGGGGAAAAACAACCATCTGACTTACGCTAGTCTTGCGCTCAACCCTCAAAATGGTTTCTGATACGATATGGTCAATTAGAACAAAAGATTTTCATCTAAACCAAGGCCCAGTTGTTCAAAGCGTCGTTAGCTTAACGAGCTCATTAAGGGTCGTTTTGTTAACTGATTTAGCGGATTCAATATACAGTATTCTGATATTTTTTGCTGAAAAAATGTGAGTAGCTTTTGCAGTGCAAAAGCTACTCACATTTTTTCAGCAAAAAATTTCAGCATATTTGCGTATCACTCGATGTAAATTTTAACGAATCGTTAACTAACGACGTCGCTAGCTTTGAACAAATGGGCCCAAAACGCCAAGCAAAACACGTCTTTCCAAGAGATGTCGAAAGGTTATAAGCTAAGAGTTGGTATCAGGTAAATAGTTTTCTTATTTCTCCTCGAAAACATATGTTGTGGGTACCCATTAGAATGAGGCGCTTCTAATGAGTATCCACAATATATGTTTTCATGGAGAAATATGACAAATATCAATACTTTAGGATTGAAAAAAAAACAAAAAAAAAACATCTTATCAAGAGCTATGGGTCTACCAAACAGGTTAACAGCTGTGCCATGCCAAAAGTTATCTTTGAGTATATGCAAATCACAAAGTTCATCACTAAACTGACAAGTCTGACACACTTTGAAAATCCTGATCAGAATGCAAGGATGCACAGGCTGATCTGGGCCTTCACTGTCAATATATGCCCAGAGACACGTTTTCACATGGTGCGGCCCATATAATAATGATGTTGATCAGGTTCCTGAATCTGTACAGGTTACATGCACTTAATGAGACTTTTTAAATTTAAATGATGCCAGTCAAACACATTCAATAATACCCCACAACCTCTTTATAACACTATTGTTGGGGTCCATAGCATTAACCGTGTTAGTTAAACAACCATGTTATATCCAAACAAAAATGTATAGATTATATTGAAAAATGACCATTTATGGTCATTTTTCAATATAATCTATACATTTTTGGGATCCATCTTTGAAACGTGTTATATCCAAAACCATGTTGTAATGAAGTGTGTTATAAAGAGGTTGTAGTGTATTTTGGCAAAGGCAGCAGAAAATCTCTGAAAGCTGACCAAATCATTCTGATCACTGGTAATGTTTTGTTTTAACCTTTTGGCACAACACAACTTTGTTCTAAAAATATATTACAAAGTGAAAAAAAAAAAAAAAAGATTGCTGATAACACAGGTTTAGCACCTGCTTACTAGGTTGTAGGACATAGCTATAAGGTAAGATTTTTTTTTTTTTTTTTTCAAACAAAAATAATAAACTGAGTAGAACTCTTTAAAATATGGTTCACTATCAGACAGTTTTGATTATAAGATGGTTTAAAGGTGGACTTCAAATGTATTGTAGCCAATAAAAATGTATAAATTATATGGAAAAATGAATTTTTTCTATAAAATCTATACATTTTTTGTATCCAAACAAAAATGTATAGATTATATAGAAAAATGACTATCATGGTCATTTTTTTTTTTTATTTATACTTTTTTGTTTGGGTACAACACTGTTGTTTAGTTGGTTTTAGCTTTGGATCCCAGCAATAGTCATAAAGAGGTTGTTGAGTAATAATATTTTTCTTATTACTCAATGAAAATATATGTTGTAGGCACTCACTAGAAGCACCATAGAGTATTAAGAAAATTTAAAATGATGGGTGCTGTAATGTAGATTCAAGTCCCATCCATGTTTCCATGCTTCTTCTCATTATTATTCAGTGTTCCCCCCGCAGAAAGCATTTATCATCATAAAAAATATACAGACTCTCATTATCTCAAAGACCAAGAAACTCTGAAATACTTTGAGATATCTGTACCTTGACATATATGAGTTGCAAAATTGATGAAAAAATAAACTGAACAACCATATTTCACAAATGAATATGTAATTCAACTCCTGAAGCTAGAGATATACTATAACAATATTTTGTTACCTGTTGTTAGATTTCCATGTTAAAACAGGGACCAGATTTTCACTTCTAGATAAGCAGTTATTTAAGATAAGAGAAGTTGGTGTTCAGGTTTTATGGCCCAGTCAATCCAATGGGGTCATGTAAAGCGCAGTCAGTTTACCTAACACACTTTTATTGGGCAGGTTTAGTTCTCTAAGTGGTTAACCTGTATTGTGCACATTCTTTTGCCAGAAACTGACAAATGCCCTTCTTGATTCAGTGGAAGGGAGAGAATGACCATAGAAAATATTTCATGATAAAATCTCAACAAAACAATGTTGCTCCCCCCCCCCCACCCCCACCCCCCCCCCCAGAGGTCATACCTAAAACCTCTTGATCACTAGCCTGGATGCGCATCCAACTGAGCCACAGAGTCATAAAGGTTATATCTAGCGTTCCATAAAAGGACATTGGCAAACAATGAAGACCCAGATCAGATGGTCTACACTGTTTGCATTAAATACAGGCATTTCTATAAAATATTTCAATTATACAAACTACCCAGACATCCCTTATATTAGAAATGGACCTGTCCAAAGAGTCGAAGTAGAAGAGTCCATTAGGCGTAAATGGGTTAAAAGGTAAATGTGACACCCAAACTGTGTCAACCAGGGTATATTACATATTGGCCCTAATTATGGCACTGTGCACTTAAGTTTTTTTTTAAAAAATCACTAGAAAACTTGTAGTAAAATATCCTCCTAATACGGGTACACTTCAAAGAAAAATCAGCAGAGAACTTAATGAGGGGCATAAAAGCATGTGTTGATGGTACTCATTTGAATTGCCTTGACTTGTTGAGGCAATTCAAATGAGTACCAACAACATATGTTTTTTACAAGAGCTCCGCCAAGCGGGGCATTATACGCCCGTGGCAAGTAAAAAGATGTAGCACAAAAACTGGCTCCTGTATAATTCAGTGCTCCGGATATAAACTGTAAGTGGAATTACAAAAAAAAAAAAAATTAAAAAAATCTCATTGGGGCATATCTCTGCTGATATTTGGTGAACTGTAACCTAAGCGACCAAGCTGGCCCAGGAATTAAGGAAGAAGTGACTTCTCGGGAGAAGTGCTTTCTGACGGAGGACACACCAAAGAAGCATGACTATATTATAAGCTCATATGAGCCTTTGGCTGATTTGTTTTTCCTATACTTCAATATCGGACCAAACAATAACAAAACAAAAATAAACAACCAAAAACAAAAACAAGAGGCCCACGGGCCACAGTTTGCTCACCTGAGTGATATAGCCACTGCAGACATGCAGATGTTATGCAACATTTTTCCAATGCTATCATCGCAACTAATGAAATATCATTTGAGCAGTTCTTAGTTTTGAAGAAGAATATATGGGCCTGACAGTCAATGGAGCATGATCATTTGAATAAACCATCAATGACATTTCAACAGAAGGATTAATGTGAAATTTGGTGGAAAATGGCTAAGTGGTTTCTGAAGAATCATGATTTTATACATGTAAAGAGCACAGTGGCAGGGAAATATAATAAATATAAACCAGATGATGGCCATCTTAGATTTCCAATCAGAACAATTTTAACTACTGTTGATCTACAAGTCACTTCTTTACTTTCAATATAAATGTATATGGCCCATACAAATGGGGAAGCAAATTTGACCTTGGAGGTAAATGTCAACACAGAACCATCATCTCCTGTCCCCTATAATTTGTGCAAAGATTAGGGCCCAGGGATTATTTGGTTATGGAGAAGAAGATTTTTAAAGGTTTTTACCATATATGGGCATGGCAGCCATTTTGATCAATGAACCATGCCCATTTTAGCAATCTTTCATTCTCCTGCCCAAGGAGGCTCCGCATGAAATTTGAGCAACACTGGCCCGGAGGCTTCAGAGGAAAAGCCATTTGAAATTATCAACATTTTTTCCATACAAATGTATGGGGCCCATACAAATGCATACAGAAGCAAACTTGACCTCGCCATAAAAAGGTTAAATGTCAATGTATGACAATTACTCAAGCAACTGGTAGACCGCCCTTTTCAGATGATATATGCAAAGATTCAGCCACAAGCCATCCTCGGTTTTAGAGAATAAGATTTTTAAATGTTTTTTCCCATACAAATGCATAGGGAAGCAAACTTGACCTTGCGTAAAAAGGTCAAATGTCAATGTACGACCATTATTTTAGCAACTCTGGTAGACCCCCTGTCCTCAATGATTTATGCAAACATTCAGCCCCAAAGCATCCTCGGTTCTAGAGAAGAAGATTTTTAAAGGTTTTTACCATATATGGGCATGGCGGCCATCTTGGTCTTTGAACCGTGACCATTTTAGCAATCTTTCGTTCCCCCTACCTAAGGAGGCTCCACATGAAATTTGAGCAAAATTGGCCCAGTGGCTCCAGAGGAGAACTTGTTTGAAATTCTGAACATTTTCCCCATACAAATGCATAAGAAAGCAAAATTGACCTTACCGTAAAAAAGTCAAATGTCAATGTACGACCATTATTTTAGCAATTTTGGTGGCCCTCCCGTTCCCGATGATATATGCAAAGATTCAGCCATAAGGCACGCTGGGTTTTGGAGAAGAAGATTTTTAAAGGTTTTTTCCCATACAAATGCATAGGGAAGCAAACTTGACCTTGCCATAAAAAAGTCAAACTTCAACGTACGATAATTCTTTTAGCAATTTTGGTAGACCTCCCGTCCCCGATGATTCCTGCAAAGATTCAGCCCCAAGGCATTCTCGGTTCTGGAGAAGAAGATTTTTAAAGGTTTTCACTATATATGGGCATGGCGGCCATCTTGGTCAACGGACCATGACCATTTTAGCAATTTTTCGTTCCCCCACCCTAAGGAGGCTCAATATGAAATTTGAGCAAAATTTGCTCAGCGGCTTCAGAGGAGAAGTCGTCTGAAAATGTAAACGGACGTACTGACAGACGGAAGGACGGACAGATGACGGACGAAAAGTGATCACAATAGCTCATCCTGAGCAGAGCTCAGGTGAGCTAAAAATGCTGCAAGAATTTTTTTTGTAAACCTTTAACTTGTTTAATACTGATTTTATTTTTGTTCTTCAAGGGAACCAAATCAGAAGAGTATTAACAAAAAAAAAAATCCAAAAAGAATTATGTATTCATAAAGATTTAATAATGGCAACCTTTCCTTGCAAATCTAATAAAAGAAAAAAAAAAAAAAAAAAAAAAAAATCAATATCTTGCCCATATGACCAAAACTTTAGTTATTTGCAAAAGATATACCTATTATAAAATAAAATTTGCACACTTTTACCTCTAAACAATATGCTGCGAAAAGTTTACAAAAACTTTCAAAGGGGCATAAATCTGCAAACATTTGGTGCACTGTAATCTCGAAATAATATGTGCTGCTCCACATCATCGTGTAACTAATTATGAAGTTTCAGCTTGATCGGATGTAAACTAGAGAAGGATTTAGCCGGAAACAAAAAATTAATAGAAATTAATAGAAATTTTCAACGGGGTTTAACTCTGCTAATATTTGGTGGACTGTAACCTTGACATAATATGCGCTACTCCACATCATGGTCTAACTACAAATAAAATTTCAGTTTGATAGGATGTAAACTGTAGGAGGATTAGCCGGAAACGAAAAGTTTACTGAAACTCTGCTAATATTTGGTGGACTGTAACCTCGAAATAATATGCGCTGCTCCACATCATGGTCTAACTATATATGAAGTTTCAGCTTGATTGGATGTAAAATGTAGGAGGAGTTAACCGGAAATGAAAAATTTACAGAAATTTTCTAAGGGGCATAACTCTGCAAACATTTGGTGAACTGTAACCCCAAAACAATATGCGATGCGCCACATCATAGTCTAACTATATACCAAGTTTCAGCTTGATCGGATGTAAACTGTAGGAGGAGTTAGCCGGAAATGAAAAAGTTTACGGACGGACGGAGGGACGCCATATCCCGTAACATAACACGTCCCGTTTTTCAAACGGGCGTATAATAAAGAAGTAGATAAAGGTACACTGGCTGAAATACATGTATAATGACTATGAAATTGCTTGACTGTGTGCTTATAGGAGTATGTGTGGTAATTAGATCGAATACAGTAGTTTTGCATGACACATTTTATGTGGATCTGATACACTTGGAAGACTTTCAGCCATTATTTACAAAGGAGACAACTCTTGTAACTAATAATTTACTTTCCTGCACATCAAGTCCGTTTTGAAAAGGGGAGCAAATTATTTCCTTTTAGAGTGGACTACTTTTCAGAATGGAGGCAAAACAATTTTGAAAGAATTGCCTCCATTGACCGTTAATCCGTTCCTCTTAACGTCTAGATTTAATCTGTTAAATGACAGGACCACTGAACAAGCACCATTATCATAAATATTTAAATGAAATTTACCTATTCTATAAAGCAATTAAACATTAAGCAATATCTTACTTCATCTTTTACCAAAATGTTTTGTTGGAAATATGCCCAAATGCATTTAGTCCTTTTGGTATAAATTTCATATATTGCTTCTGAAGCATCCCAGCAGGGAAATGACATTTATATAACATCGGCTCAACGCCGATGCAATGTCATGATGTTGCATCGACGTTGAGGCAATGTTGTATTAAGGTCAAGTGCCTGTTGGGATAGCTCCAGATAAGGCATGTCTTTTGTTGCTATCTTTTTCTAACAAAAACTAATGATATTTCTTTTATTTCTTCACAAAAACATATGTTGGTGGGTACTCATTAGAAGTCAATGAGGCACTTCTAACGAGTACCCATAATGTATATTTTTATGAAGGAACAAAAGAAATATACCATAGATGTGGGTACACCCATGTATTCAGAAGTATTGCACAAGCTGTCTTCATCCACATAAATGTCTTAATCTCTCGTTTAACTCTTTCTCCTTCTTCAATAAGGCTGAAGTATGTTTCTTGTAGGCTTCAAATTCCTGTAAAAAATTAGAAGTATAATTAATGACACAAAAATAGAGACAGCTGAATTCCAAAAACACATACAGCCAAATTCTGCTATTCAGACCACTGGAAATTACGACCACTCCACTATTAAGACCAACTTTTGTCAGTCCCATAAATATGTTCCCAAGGTTTCTGACAAAATGGCATATGCAAACAGTGTAGACCCAGATCAGACTGCTCCTGCAGGAGCAGTCTGATCAGGGTCTACACTGTTTGCCATTCCACTAAGTATTTTAACCATTACCCCTCTCTTGGCTAATTCAGCAGGCGACAAAATGCAGATATTTTTTCTTATGTTCCCAGATAACAGGTTCTGACATTTCATGCAAATTGTCTCCAATGGATACAATTTGCATGAAATGTCAAAACCCATTTTCTGGGAAAAAAATAAGAAAAAAAAATGCTGAAAAAATTATCCAGAGTGCTAAGCATTAAGAAAAACTGCATAAAAGCAAAAGTTTGGCAAAAAAATTAATGAATAAAGTGTTAAAAATTTTAGGACATTTACTGTATTCTAAATTCAATGTTAAGACCAATACGCAAATATGCTGAAATTTTTTGCTGAAAAAATGTGAGTAGCTTTTGCAAAAGCTACTCACATTTTTTCAGCAAAAAATATCAGAATATTGTACATTGAATCCGCTAAAACAGTTAACGAAATGACCCTTAACGAGCTCGTTAAGCTAACGACGCTTTGAACAACTGGGCCCAGATATATATATATTTTTTTCAATCCAAAGAGTATTGATATTTTCTTATTTCTCCACAAAAACATATGTTGTGGGTACTCATTAGAAGCGTCTCACTGAGATGCTTCTAATGAGTACCCACAACATATGTTTTTGTGGAGAAATAAGAAAAATATTTATCTGATATCCTATCTTATCTAGACCTATGTGTCATTCTGGTTTGTCATTCAACCACCACATTTACGATACATCAACAGGTAACCAAATGGACTTGTAGAATTTTTTGGGTAAAAGTGTTCAAATATTTTTGGAAACACAGTACAATCAAATTAGCTACATGTACACAATTACGCTAAAGTCCTAAAATTTTGAACACTTTATTCCATACTTTTATCACATTAATTTTGCTTTTTATGCAGTTATTTCTTAATATAATTACCATAGTGAAATGGCAAACAGAATAGACCCTGATCAGACTGCTCCATTATGTCTGAAACTTTGGTGTTTGAAATTTAGGACATTTACAGTATATCACAACAAATATGAATATTTCACTATTATATATACGAGGGGTGTTCAAATATGAATGCAACTGGGATAATTTTCAGGAGCACTTAACAAACAATGCCAAAATCTTTATTTCAATCCTTCAAAATACTCGCCACCATGTGATACACACAGTTTCAGTCTTTTAATCCAATTTTCGAATGCGTTTTCATAATCTTTTTGAGGTATACTTTTCAGACACTGAAAAATAGCCGAACCGAGATTTTTGCGCGTTTGATATTTTCTTCCAGCGAGGTGTTTTTTGAGCCTCGGGAATAGGAAAAAGTCACAAGGGGCAAGATCTGGCGAATAATAAGGGTGCAGACGCTCGACAACCTTTTCCTGTTTCAGATATTCTCGTACAATGGCTGCTTTGTTTCATTAATTATCTTAAATACCATTTTAGCTTCAGTGTACACGAGTAGACAGTGTTAATCGAGCAATTGTCAAAGCTAGACTGAATGGATTTACACATGTATTGTATCAATGGAGAGCTTACACAACCATCTATACATGTACCTATTTCATGCAAATCGTGGTTAAAAGCGAGATATTGGCCTAGCTGCATTCATATTAGAACACCCCTCGTATGCATGAGGGAAAATAAGTGCATGAGGTTTTGTTATAATGTAACCTTTTTCACATAAAAATTAACTAACAAATTACAAATTACATCTTCTCCCTCAACATATGACTTCTCAGTTATTTTTAACCATTCTCTTGCTGAACACCACATGCCCTGTTTTAGCAAATAGTGTAGATCCAGATCAGTTGGCTTCTTCAGAAGCCAACTGATCTGGATCTGCATAGTTTGTCATTAAATATGTGAATTTCTATCAAAAACCCAGATAAAGTAATCTGATTAGCTGAAAATTAGAAGTGGGCATGGCATCTTAATTTATTCAGCATGAAAATGGTTAAATAGGTTCAGGCTCCATTTTTGCGGCAAAAAGAAAAAAAATATAATAACCATAATAATTCTAAGTATTGGAAAAGACAGGCCTGGAGAAACAGTGTAGACAAAGATCAGATACTGCAGAATGCAAATTGAAGTCAGGGTCTTGTTTGTTTGTGTTGAGGTTTTACGGCCCAGTCAACCCAATGGGGTCATGTCGAGTGCGGTCAGTTTACCTAACCACACGTTTACTGGGCAGGCTTAGTCCTCTAAGCAGTTAACCAGTATTGTGCACATTCTTTTACCAGAAACTGACAACTGCCCTTCTTAAATCAGCAGAAGGGAGAGAATGACCGTAGAAAATATTTCATGATCAATCTCCACGAAAGAATGTTGCCAACCTAGGCGGGGGTTGAACCCGCGACCTCCTGGTCTCCAGTTGGACGGTGCATCCAACTGAGCCACCGAGGCCGACAGGAGTCAGGGACATTGTTTGCAACTCTACCAGCAGTTTTTACACACACCTACAAGTGACTGACTATTGGTAAGATTATGTCTGTAATAAAGTGCCAGCAATTCCCAAGTTGGAAATTATCTACATACGTGACTGCATCATACTGATTTACAAAGTGAACAAAGAAGTGAAACAATATTAACTAATAATATTAACCCTTGTCCTGCTGAACCCGGATATACCCTGCCTTTGCAAACAGTGTAGATCCAGATCAGTTGGCTTCTGAAGAAGCCAACTGATCTGTATCTGCACTGTTTGCCATTAAGTATGTGAACTTATATCAACAAACCAGATCAAGTAATCTGATAGGCTGAAAATTAGAAGTGGGCGTGGACTCTTAATTTATTCAGCAGGACAAGGGTTAACTATCTATCCAAGTGGTATATTCTCAAGTATTGCTAACAAAATATAACAGGTGTACACTCTGTGAGATACAAGTACAATGAATAAAAAACTTACATAGATAACATGGTCCAAAGCACAGTGCCATGCATTGTGAATGCAATAAAAGAATTTGAGCTATTTACATATATTCTCGTTCCTAGTACATATACTTTTTTTAACATAATACAAAGTCTAAAACAAAACTGGCAAACTTCTCTCTCTCTCTCTCTCTCTTTGTCATGCACACACACACACATACACACAAACACACACACACACACACACACACACACACACATTTTACTGGTTCATGAAACAGTTGGCAGACAATAAGTATTGCATCAATTATGAAAAATAATATGTAAAAACAAAAATGATAATCCAACAGATGATTTGGTTATGACAGTTTGTCATAAACTGGAATCCTGCTACCACCATACGCATCTCTCTAGATAAGGCATTTTTTTTATTTTTTCAACCAAAAAGTACTTTTTTTCTTATTTCTCCATGAAAACATATGTTGTGGATACTCACTAATTACTCACTAATGAGTAACCTCAACACATGTTTTTCTGAAGAAATAGGAATAATATTTACCTAATATCCCTCTTATATTGACCAGTGCATATATTCAACTAGACTTGACCAAAGTACACAACTACACCTCCCCTCCCCCCCCCACACTCCCCTCCACACACACACCCACTCCCCCTTTTGTCTTCGCCCATATGGCAACAACATCTGGAGGTATAAATTTCAACAACTATTTTCCAAATGCTCAATCTGATCTGTTATACATTTTGACCCCTAGCCCCACCCCAGGGCACAACCAAGGGGCAACTCTAACTAAGAGCTGAAGGTTTACTTCTGGTTAAGTAGCATACCAAAATTTCAACTTCCCAGCATAAAAGTTATCCAAGTTATGACCTCCAAGAGAAAAGTGGACGTAAATGTCGATGTAAATTTGAATGTAAACTTAAACATTTGTTAGACTGGATATGAATGTGACATACACAGGTACGAATGTAATATCATGGCCAAACGCTATATGTCCCACTGCTGCCTTCGGTAGGCAAGAGCATAACTGCATTCTTGAGTCTTGATAATTCTGTGATAAAATGAAATACATGTACAGTTTTGCATTATTCTATTATTTGAGCCAGCACACGAAAAAAACCTACAATACATCACGAAAACATGCCTATATAATTTTGACCCCCTCAAACCCCACTTATATATAGTAAAACTGGGGTTTACAGGGGTATACATTATTTTTCTTATTTCTGCTCAAAAACATAGATTGTGGGTACTCGTTAGAACCGCCTCGCAGAGGCGGTTCTAAAAAGTACCCACAATCTATGTTTTGAGTAGAAATATGAAAAATATCAGAATTTTTATCTGAAAATTTTCATTTTTTGTTGGTAAAATTTTCAGTATATTTGAATAGGCATGTTTTCGTAATGAAGACTTCTGCGACCAGTGAAATTTCTGATCAGCTTGCACATCCGCACAGGCTGATCAGAGTCTTTGCTGATCGCATGTGCCTTCTATAGCCTCCGGACTATCCAGAGAGGTATGAATGAGAACCCTTGCCATACTGGATGGCTGTACAGGCAGCTCTGAGTATTTGCTGATTATACAGGTTTTATTGTCGGTTTTGTCATGTGCTGGGTCATTTCTTATTTGTTTTGGGCTCCTTTCTGGCAAGCTTTTTTTGTGGTATAGGGACCTTCTCCACTTCATAGTGACTTCCATATGGGTTTGGGTATCTTTTCCAGAAAATATTCAGCTGGAACCTTGTTTCCTCCTAATAAATGGCAAAATTTCAAATGACAAAAAAATATCATGCTTAAAATGCAAATGTCCAGTTCACTAAAAACATTTTCTTGTACATATTAACTATCTATATTAGGCCAGAGAAAGTTAATTATTAGATTCTCATCTCCACCAACCTAAGTAAGTAAGTAAGTAGCCTTTAGAAAATCTGACCAAAGAAAATGTTTTCAGGTGGAAAACTTTTTCAGAGGCAGCTGGACTTATGCTGGAAAAATATTTTGCAAAACTTTTAAGAATTGCAAATGAATTATTTGTTGTGAAAAGAGAATAAAAAACAAACAAAAAAAACCCCCAAGGTTTTCTTCCTTTTGCACATGTTAGTTTGTGCCTATTATCTTGTTTTGCTATTATTTACCTCTTCACTGAATAGCCCAGGAATAAAAAAGTAAAAAATAAAATCCACCCACCCGCTCCAATTTTATTTCTAAAACCTGGAAGAGAATCTAATGATTAATTTTCTCTGGCCTTATTACACATACTTAGGGGATAACTGAATTCAAATTTGGCATTTGGGGAGGTAAGTTGGCAGTTTTACGGTCGGAAATTTCGTTTTACGGCGAAGAGTCAGCGGAGCCGTAAAACGTAATTTGCGTCCGTAAAACCGCCAATTTACCTCCCCAAATGACAAATTTGATGCAGTTATCCCCATTCTAATGCATTTATTCATTTTTTTCTATTGAAAAAATGTACTATTGCACAAAACGACAAGTGCTGTGAGCTGCGTAAAACCAAATGCCAGCCAATGAGAAGCGACGTTACATGACGACGTCGGATTTGCGACAGTATATCGCAGAATATACCGTCACAAATTTTTGACGTTATCCAATCAGACGTCACGTTACATAGGCGAGTGCATTAGAATTTTATATATTTGCTTGTGTGTACAGTGAATACTAAGTCAGACCTGTCAACTCCTAATTTCTTTAAAAAAGAATAAGAATGTCTGAGGAATAAGTAGACTAGATACAGCTGATAGATTATCCACAATTTTGTACATGGAAGATAACTTCTGTGACCTGTTTGCTTCTATGCACATCAAGTTCCCTTTGAAAAGGGGTCTACTCAAAAAAGGAAAGAATTTGCTCCTCTTGGGAGCAAATTCTTTCCTTTTAGAGCAGACCCCTTTTCATAAAAAGTGTATCAATTTCCCTTAAAATTCATTTACTCAACTGTCAGATGAATGAGCTAAAAGTACATGTAATTATCTACTGCTCTATTCATAAAATGTATATATCTATCTATCTTCATATACTGCCTAACACCAGTGAGGACATTCTGGGCAGATGCGCTGTCGAACCAAAATGTTAATGAAAAGAAAGTTTAAAAGCATATAGTTAAGGGGATGAAAGATGATAGGTTATGACAGATGAAGACAAGCTAAAATCAGGTTAAAGCCAACAGCTACTGGATCAAGGCTTGGAGTGCTGCAGCTCATTCTAATGCACTCGCGTATGTTACGCGACGTCTGATTGGATAACGTCAAAAATTTGCGACGGTATATTCTGCGATATACTGTCGCAAATCCGACGTCATCATATAACGTCGCTTCTCATTGGCTGGCATTTGGTTTTACGCAGCTCACAGCACTTGTCCTTTTGAGCAAACAGTACATTTTTTCAACAGAAAAAATGAATAGATGCATTAGAATGGGGATAACTGCATCAAATTTGTCATTTGGGGAGGTAAACCGGCGGTTTTACGGTCGCAAATTACGTTTTACGGCTCCGCTGACGCGTCGCCGTAAAACGAAATTTCCAACCGTAAAACCGCCGATTTACCTCCCCAAATGACAAATTTAAAAGCAGTTATCCCTTAACTGACTGTGACCTTGAAAGATTCTAGGTCTGGTGAGCATACAGCAGCTTCAGGTAGGACATTCCACTGGACAACAGCCCGGGGGAAAAAGGAGTACTTGAAATAGTCAGTGGATGTTTGTAGTTGACGAAAAGCCATGGAGAGACAGTGCCTTAAGTTAAAGGAAACTGGCTGTATGTAATCAGGTAGAGGCACTGCCACAAGACTGTAAACAATTTTGTAAAAGAGACACAGACATGCTTCTGCCCATCTCTGTTCTAGGGTTCTCAACCCCAGGCTATTTACTATGGCAGTCACACTTGACCTGCAGTCATAATTGCTGATGGTCCAGCATGCTGCTCTAGGCTGAACTTTTTCCAGCTGGAGTAGAATCTAAATGCTCAAGTCATTTAATTAACAAGGTATTAATGTCACATTCAATTTCATTTTAAATGAAAATGTACTGAAATCTGTGAAAAAAAAATGCTTTTGGATAAGGCTTTTTGAGACATGACTGCAGAATGCACATGGCAAGACTGCTTACCAAATTATCACCTTGCATGCTGGGTAAAAATTCCAGCAGACATTTTGAAATATTTTTCTTATTTTTTGCCTAGAAAACAGACTGTCATTTCATCCCAATTATCTCCTTTGGAGACATTTTGCATGAAGGGTCAGATCTTATTTTCTAGAAATAAAAGAAAAGAAAAATATCATCAGTTGGTCATCTGCTGAATTTGCCCATAGCATGGTAAGTGTTAAAAATTGAAATTCAAATTTATAGCTTACACTGGATGATGAAAAGCATTAGGCTATTTGAATGTCTATGAAGCCCAAAGCCCTAGGCTTCTTGGAGACACTAAAATAGCCTAATGTTTTTTCAGCATCCAGTGCAAGCTAAAAATCTGAATTTCAGTTCTTACAGTTACATTTTATTTTAATTCATCCAATATTAGATGGTATTCTACCGAACAGGAAATATTTTTCCTGATATCCCCAAAAGTTTGCTAATCATCAGGGCCCAGTTGTTCAAAACTAACAATGTCGTTAGTTAACATATCGTTAAAACTTTAATCATTAAATATGGCTGATCAACTAATATTTTTGCAAAAGCTACCCACATTTTTTCAGCAAAAATACCTGTGAATTAGATACTGTACTTACTAGAACAGTTAACATTTTGACCACTTAGGAGCTCGTTAAGCTGACGATGCTTTGAACAACTGGGTCCAGATTTTGATCAGCTAGATGGCAGAGCTTGCTTGTTATGTCAAGGCAATATGCGTGTAACCTCATTATAACATCGGTAAACAAAGAATATTACTGGCTGATGTTCACAGGCAATATTCTTTGTTTCCCCTTTATGCCTGCCTTGACAAGAATGTCTGACATTGTTTTTTTGTGAGAAATGAAATGCATAAGAATGTAATGATTCATTTAAAGAGACAACACTAAGCATGTAAATATTTGACAATGTTACAGAACAAATTATACAACATTTCAACACTAAATGGTCATTAAGGACCTTAATGATTTAGGTGACTTAACCCTTGTCCTGCTGAACCCAGATATGTCCTCCCTTTGCAAACAGTGTAGATCCAGATCAGTTGGCTTCTGAAGAAGCCAACTGATCTGGATCTGCACTGTTTGCCATTTAGTATTTAAATTTGTATCAATTACCTTGATCAAGTAATCTGATTGGCTGAAAATTAAAAGTGGGCATGGCATCTGAATTTATTCAGCAGGACAAGGGTTAATACAACAATTAACAGACAAAAATATGTTTCTACAAAACTCTGTGCCATCTATCATGTATCAGTACAAAAAGTAAGTTATTTTTTAGCATGGTGTCAAAACATATGAGCTGTGTCATGAGAAAGAGTTTCCAAATACAAGTCTGCACAGTCTGATCTAGACCTTCACTATCTGCTTACAGGAGAACTGGGGTACTGTAGAATAAACATATCAAGAGAGAGCAAAGACTCTGATCAGACTGCATAAATGTGCAAGCTGACCTGAGCTCTCATAGTTTACATTTGATAAATGACCTAGTTCTCATGATTACCAATTTCTCATGTTGACCTATTTCTCATGATGGCCTATTTCTCATGATGACCTAGTTCTCATGAAAACATACTTCTCATGATGACCTATTTCTCATGATGACCTATTTCTCATGATGCAGTTCATAAAAATTATGTGCCTAGTTCTCATGATGATCTTGTTCTCATGATTACCTAGTTCACATAATGACCTATTTCTCATGATGACCTATTTCTCATGATGCAGTTCATAAAAATTATGTGCCTAGTTCTCATGATGATCTTGTGCTCGTGATGACCTAGTTCACATGATGACCTATTTCTCATGATGACCTAATTCTCAAGATGACCTAGTTCTCATGATGACCTATTTCTCATAATGACACAGTTCTTATGATGAAATAATTCTCACAATGTAGCTCATAAAAATTATGTCCTATTTGAGTCACATCATACAAACAGTATCTCTGGAAAAATTAACCAGATGACAAACTGATAATACTTTTCTTATTGTTGCCCAAAAAATAGGGTTTGACCTTTCATGCAAATTGTCTCCTTAGGAGAAAATCTGCATGAAATACTGGACCCTATTTTCAGGAAACAATTAGAAAAATATTTCAAAATATCATCTGCTGAAATTTTTACCCAGCATACAAAGTGCTCATGAATATTTGAAAAGAGTAGACTCAGTTCAGACAAAGCATTCATGGTGAGTAACAAGTCTGATATTTTGCCACTAATTCTTAAGGGGACTTGATCTGCTGCCATTTTTACAAGGGACACAACATTTTAACTTCCAGTTTGCTTCTCTGCACACTCTATTCCTTCTGAATGGGGTCTATTCTAAAAGGGAAGAATTTGTTCTCACAGGGAGCAAATTCTTTCCTTTAAGAGGAAAGTCCCATCTCGGAAGGGAATTTGCTCCTACTGGGAGCAAATTATTTTTTAGAGTAGAGCCCTTTTCAGAGGGGAAAAAACAGTTTTGACAAAGTTGCCTCCCTTGAAAGTGTATCACTTCCCCATTAGTGAAAAGTGAGGATCCCAATCAGATTGTATAGATTCAGAAGTCAATCTATGTTGTGACTGTTCCCAGACACATTAAGCAACATTATTTCATCATGAATCTCATTTCATCACGAAAACATACCTATATAATTTTGACCCCCTTAAACCCCACTTTTATATAGTAAAACTGGGGTTTGCAGGGGTATACATTATTTTTCTTATTTCTGCTCAAAAACATAGATTGTGGGTACTCGTTAGAACTGCCTCTGTGAGGCAGTTCTAACGAGTACCAACAATCTATGTTTTGAGCAGAAATATGAAAAATATCAAAGTTTTTTTATCTGAAAATGTTCAGTTTTTGGAGTTGAAATTTTCTATATATTTGAATAGGTGTGTTTGCGTAATGTTATTCCCATCACTATTCTTTTTACAAGACTGGAAACTGTAATGCATAAACACAACATCTATACATGTGTGTGTGTGTGTGTGTGTGTGTGTGTGTGTGTGTGTGTGTGTGTGTGTGTGTGTGTGTGTGTGTGTGTGTGTGTGTGTGTGTTAGAGAGAGAGAGAGAAAGGGAGAGACAGAGAGAGAAAAAGAGATACAAGGCAGACACATGAAAAAACAAACAAACAAAAAACAGTGTTGAACCATACATAGCATCTTATATCCAAACTGTGACTGACACCAGCATATTCCATATTAACATAAACAATAACAATATTCATTGCTTCATTAACCTTTAGCACGCTAAATTTAAATATAAGCAGACATTTCTGTTTTACTAAAAACAGAACTTGACACTTTCTTTGGAAACAATTAGAATGGAATGCCATCTTAAGATGTTTTTCTGTTATTTTCCATAAGGGGGACAACTTTTGTGACTTCACATTTGCCTTCCTGCACACCAATCCCCTTCTGAAAAGAAGTCTCCTCTAAAAGGAAGGGGTGCAAATTCTGTCCTTTTCGAGTACTCCTTTCAGAAGCGAGACTAAAATAATTTTGACAGAGTTGCCGTCCCAATAAAAATATATTAATTCCTCATCTTTTCAGAGGAAATATTGGAAATGTATGCAAGATGTTTGAATAACCCATGTCTCAAATAAATTCCAAGGGTCCCAAAGATGTTTGAACACCCATGTCTCGAATAAATTCCAAGGGTCTCAAAGATGTTTGAACTACCCATGTCTAGAATAAATTCCCAGGGTCCCAAAGATGTTTGAACTACCCATGTCTAGAATAAATTCCCAGGGTCCCAAAGATGTTTGAACTACCCATGTCTCGAATAAATTCCAAGGGTCCCAAAGATGTTTGAACTACCCATGTCTAGAATAAATTCCCAGGGTCCCAAAGATGTTTGAACTACCCATGTCTCGAATAAATTCCAAGGGTCCCAAAGATGTTTGAACAACCCATGTCTCGAATAAATTCCCAGGGTCCCAAAGATGTTTGAATAACCCATGTTTCGAATAAATTCCAAGGGTCCCAAAGATGTTTGAACTACCCATGTCTAGAATAAATTCCCAGGGTCCCAAAGATGTTTGAACAACCCATGTCTCGAATAAATTCCAAGGGTCCCAAAGATGCTTGAACTACCCATGTCTAGAATAAATTCCAAGGGTCCCAAAGATGTTTGAACTACCCATGTCTAGAATAAATTCCAAGGGTCCCAAAGATGTTTGAACTACCCATGTCTAGAATAAATTCCCAGGGTCCCAAAGATGTTTGAACTACCCATGTCTAGAATAAATTCCAAGGGTCCCAAAGATGTTTGAACTACCCATGTCTTGAATAAATTCCAAGGGTCCCAAAGATGTTTGAACTACCCATGTCTAGAATAAATTCCAAGGGTCCCAAAGATGTTTGAACTACCCATGTCTAGAATGAATTCCCAGGGTCCCAAAGATGTTTGAACAACCCATGTCTCGAATAAATTCCTAGGGTCCCAAAGATGTTTGAACTACCCATGTCTCGAATAAATTCCCAGGGTCCCAAAGATGTTTGAACTACCCATGTCTCGAATAAATTCCCAGGGTCCCAAAGATGTTTGAGCCATTGAGGTTTTACTGTACTATTTTTTTTTTTAGTGTCATCTGCTTATTCAATCATCAGGGCCCGGTTGTTCAAAGCGGTGTTAGCTTAACAAGCTCGTTAAGGGTCATTTCTTTAACTGTTTTAGCAGATTCAATACACAATATTCTGATATTTTTTGCTGAAAAAATGTGAGTAGCTTTTGCACTACTCAAATTTTTTTCAGCAAAAAATATCAGAATATTTGCGTGTCACTCGATGTAAATTTTAACGAATCGTTAACTAACGACATCGTTAGCTTTGAACAACTGGGCCCAGTATGTTAAAGGTTGAGACAGTAAGTGATTTACAACTTCAAATTTACCTTAACAGTCATAGTCCTATCAGACTAATGTAACATAAAAATAATTCATAGCTACAGATAAGGCACTTATTATGGGACTGGATATACCTGGTAGATTTTCTGTCAGTTTTGACAAGGGAAACAACTTCTGCAACTTTCTTTTTGCATTTCTTACATCAAATCTCTTCTGAAAAAGAGTCTACTCCAAAGGGAGCAAATTATTTCCTTTTTGAGTAGACACCTTCTCAGAATGGAGCAAAACAATTTTGACAGAGTTGTCCCCCTTGAATGTGTACCAATGCCCCTTAAACCTTATCCTGCTGTTCACCACAACCCCTACCTTTGCAAACTGTGTAGATCCAGATCAGATGGCTTCTGAAGAAGCCATCTGATCAGGATCTACACTGTTTGTCATTCAGTTTGTGAATTTGAACGAAAACATTATATGATGTAATCCGATTGGCTTATATTCAGAAATGGGTGTGGCTAATTAAATTATTAAGCAGGATGAGGGTTAATGAATTTGTACGAATTCCTCTAAGTGAATTAGAAAATAATAATTACATAGCTGTTGCTTCAAGAAAGGTACTCTTTTTAACCAAATAGTACTGACATTTTTCTTTGAAAACATTTATTATCACACAATCCATCAATCATCAAGCAAAATGCAACATTTATCATAGACACACATTTTCATCCATGTAAGGTGACTTGTAAAAGCCAGTGTATATGACTGCATACATTTTGAACTTAAATATCTCAATCATTTGAGAATCAGTTAAATAAATGGGTGTCATTCGCTGTTGAAAACAGGACTGAAGTGCAGTAAGTGTTTCAAAATATGCCTTTGATAAAACTGTGGAATCCTATTAAAGACAAACTTTTTGCATGACCCTCATAAAACTGTTGAAAAAAAAGGTAAAATTGACAAAATGATCATTTGTTGCCTCTGATACTTTCAAATTTTAATACAAATTGTGGGCCGCTTTGTGAGCCCAGAATATTTTAACTAATCTTTACAAACCCACAGATAGAGTATCAAAAAAACAAAGTCACTTGCAATGCCACAGAGAAATCAGTACTATGCTGATAAGCATTTAACTGTTAACCCTTGAAGTGGGAGTCACAACAACCTGAGATATGAGCCAGTGCATGGCAAAACCTACAACAAGGTTTGTGCGACCATTACGAAAACATGCCTATTCAAATACATAGAAAATTTCACCTCCAAAAACTGAAAATTTTCAGATAAAAAACTCTGATATTTTTCATATTTCTGCTCAAAACATAGATTGTGGGTATTTGTGAGGCTCAGTGAGGCAGTTCTAATGAGTACACACAATCTATGTTTTTGAGCAGAAATAAGAAAAATAATGTATACCCCTGTAAACCCCAGTTTTACTATATAAAAGTGGGGTTTAAGGGGGTCAAAATTTTATAGGCGTGTTTTCGTGATGCAACAAAGACTCAGATCAGCCTGCATATCCATGCAGTCAGATCAGAGTCTTCACTGATCCCATGTGCCTTCTACAGCCTCTGGGCTATCCAAAGAGTGATGAACAAGAACCCTTGCCATACTAGGTGGATGTACAGGCTGATCTGAGTCTTTACCGGTCATACAGATCAAGTTATAGGTTCTGTCATGTGCTAGCTCATAATCATTTGTTTGTTTGTGTTGAGGTTTTACAGCCCAGTCAACCCAATGGGGTCATGTCGAGCGCGGTCAGTTTACCTAACCACACGTTTACTGGGCAGGCTTAGTCCTCTAAGCGGTTAACCAGTATTGTGCACATTCTTTCACCAGAGACTGACAACTGCCCTTCTTGAATCAGCGGAAGGGAGAGAATGACCGTAGAAAATATTTCATGATCAATCTCCACGAAAGAATGTTGCCGACCTCGTGGAGGGGGGGTTTGAACCCGCGACCTCCTGATCTCCAGTCGGACAGCGCGCATCCAACTGAGCCACCGAGGCCGGCTGGCTCATAATCATAATTTTTCTTTCTTCCATTTTATATAGTTACAGATCAGAACGGGTATCAGGTAAATATTTTTATTATTTCTCCCAGTAACATTTGTTGTGGGTACTCATTTTAAGCACCTCAGTGAGGCAATTCTAATGAGTACCTATAAAATATGTTTTCGTGGAGAAAGAAGAAATATATCAGTACTTTTTTGGGTGAAAAATGCAAGGAACAATGATTTTTCTAAGAAAAAAAAGCTCTACTAGACATTCAAGTGAACAGTTTGCTAAACAGATGATTCACATGAAATGCCAAATCTTACTTTCTTGAAAAAATAAAAAAAACACTTCAGAATGTCATATGCTTCAATTTTAAAGCACTTTAAAGGTTATCCTACTAGAAACGTGATGGTGGAAATTTATGGGAATATCTTCTGATCACTAGAAATCCCTCTATGCTATGCTATGTCATTTTCTTGAAAAACAAAACTATCAGAGTTGAAAAAAACAGGAGTTCTGGGCCCAGTTGTTCAAAGCGTCGTTAGCTTAATGAGCTTGTTAAGGGTCATTTCGTTAACTGTTTTAGCGGATTCAATATACAATATTCTGATATTTTTTGCTGAAAAAATGTGAGTAGCTACTCACATTTTTTCAGCAAAAAATTTCAGCATATTTGCTTATCACTCGATGTAAACTTTAACGAATTGTTAACTAACGACATCGTTAGTTTTGAACAACTGAGCCCAGGACTGTAACTCTGGAGTGAGATGATTTGACTTACCTTGGTAACCTCATTACTATTCTTTTCAACTGCTTCTAACTCATCTTTTAATTTTCTCACTTGTCTGTTGGCATTTACAGCTGCAGCTTCCCTCCTGTGATAAGAAAAAGTATCTTAAATATAGCTTTAGACAAGGCTATCTGGATTTTTTTCTTATTTCTTCAAATAAACATGTTGTGGGTATTCATTAGAAGTGCCTCATTGAGGCACTTCTAATGAGTACCTACAACATATGTTTTTGTGGAAAAAAAAAGATAACAAGAAATGTGTGCTTGTAAAATACTAAGCGCCCAACTATATGCTTGTCCCTATAAAATGCCAGAACTCCTGCAATTTTTCTGACGAAGAACAATTTTCAAGCGCATCTTGCAAGTTCATGTCCACCTTTATAACATAAGAACTGATAGCATCATTCTGCCAAATGATTTGTTTTGTTGACGATTTCATTATGACAAGTAAGTTTGAGATTTTCATTTAATCACTTGAATAAAATTGCAAAAAAAAAAAATGCCTTACCTGGTGGGTATTTATTAGTTTCTTTATTTAATCATTTTACAATATGTTAATTTAATTTTGGCTCTATTTCTTCTACTGATACCTTAATTTTTGTCTTTTTTAAAAGAGACTACAGGTAAAGGGGTGATGCCATAATTTGGTTTGTTGTCCATTTTGTTGTGCTTACACAGCAGATGCCTGATTATAATCTTTCAATTTGAAAATGCTAAAAAATGAATGTCAGTGAAAACTGACATAAAGAAAGAAGAGGTTTTTAACTTATTCATAGCACAGGTTCACAAATGGGAGGAAGTTGTATATTTTCTTAATAGATCATAAACAAACACACAGTCCTTAAGGAGGAGTTCGATCTAGGTCCACACTGTTTGCTCAGCCAGATTGTATGAATATTTAACCCACTGAAGACTGGAGACCCCTAAATGGGTAACTGGCAAACAGTGCAGATCCAGATCAGATGCTGCATCAGGGTCTCCACTGTTTGCAAATAGTTCAACCATTTTTCTTCAGGAATATCTACATCATATAGCCTGACATACCTAAAATCGAGAATGGACTCTTCCAATATATAAAACAGGAGAGTTTATTCAGTCTTTAATGGGTTAATAAAAAAAAACAATGATAACATTCTAATATGGATCATTCTGGAATAAAACGTTAAAGCTTAGCATTCTGGTGAAAATTTTCAAAAAACAACATACTGAAATATTTTAACTTACTCAAATTTTTCCTCCATATCTCTGACAGCTTTCTCCATTTCTGAAATTTTCTTGAGTAGTTTTTTATTGTCTGTCTGCTCTTTCTAAAATAAACCAAATCAATATACTGAAAAATCAGTTAGAATTTAAGAATAATTATGCCAAGAGATAGTAAAAGATTCTCTAATACTCATATCATCTCATCACGAAAACACGCCTATATAATTTTGACCCCCTTAAACCCCACTTTTACATAGTAAAACTGGGGTTTACAGGGGTATACATTAGTTTTCTTATTTCTGCTCAAAAACATAGATTGTGGGTACTCGTTAGAACCGTCTCACCGAGGCAGTTCTAACGAGTACCACAATCTATGTTTTAAGCAGAAATATGAAAAATATAAGAATTTTTATCTTAAAATTTTCATTTTTTTTGGTGGTAAAATTTTTAATATATTTGAATATGAATAGGCGTGTTTTCGTAATGTTCTGAAAGGGAAAAGAGAAAATATACATATAAAACTGGATATGTTTGAGAGAGACAGAGAGAGACACAGAGAGAGAGAGAGAGAGAGAGAGAGCATCATTTCATCCTTCTATCCACAGCTTCTGCCAACAAACTGTATATATAGAAAAAGAATATCTTACATGAGTGGTCATTTCATATGAAATTTATGAAACGAGCTTTCCGCTTATCATATGATTTTTAAACTGTATTTTAGAGGCTGTAGAAGCTGAACCATTTTTCAACACGAAAACATGTCTATATAATACTGACCCCCTTAATCCCCACTTTAATATAGTAAAACTGGGGTTGACAGGGGTATACATTATTTTTCTTATTTCTGCTCAAAAACATAAATTGTGGGTAATCGTTAGAACACCTCACTGAGGCAGTTCTAACGAGTACCCACAATGTATGTTTTGAGCAGAAATATGAAAAATATCAGTTTTTTATCTGAAAATTTTCAGTTTTTGGAGGTGAAACTTTCTATATACAGTGTTTGCGTAATGTCAAAAGAAAAACATATCATTCACAGATGGCGTGATGATGTTATGCGCCAGTAACCAAGTGTTATGTAAGGTGTGGTCATATCATTTTTATGACATGATGTTATCTACTGAATAATAGCGATAAATATATGATAAACAGAAGATCTTACACGAGTGGTCTTTTTTTATATGAAATTTATGAAATAAGCCTTCGGCGAGTTTCGTAAATTTCATTAGAAATGACCATGAGAGTACAATTCTGGGCCCAGTTGTTCAAAGCGTCGTTAGCTTAATGAGCTTGTTAAGGGTAATTTCGTTAACTGTTTAGCAGATTCAATACACATTATTCTGATATTTTTTGCTGAAAAAATGTGAGTAGCTTTTGCACTGCAAAAGCTACTCACATTTTGTCAGCAAAAAAATTCAGCATATTTGCACATCACTTGATGTAAATTTTAAC
Source organism: Anodontia alba (assembly GCA_964016985.1). Lineage (NCBI taxonomy): Eukaryota > Metazoa > Mollusca > Bivalvia > Lucinida > Lucinidae > Anodontia > Anodontia alba. Next base: position 11,302,348 of record OZ024833.1, read on the forward strand.
GAATCGTTAACTAACGATGTTGTTAGCTTTGAACAACTGGGCCCTGTTTATTATATGATCATTTTAAATTGGATTTTATTGCCTTTAAAGTTGACAGTTGTTCAACAGAAAATGCATGCTTGACATGGACGTCATCATAACATTACTTGTTCCCGCCAAAGTGTTATGTAAGGTGTGGTCATACGATTTTTATGTAATGACATTATGCCACTGAATAACAGCATTGTCATTTGATAAACCTCTTTATAACATAGTTTGTTATAGCATGGTTTCAGATATAACATGGTTTAAAGATGGCCCAAAAGATGCATCTAAACGAAGGTGTACAGGTTATATAGTATAATAACTGGCCAGTTATGGTAATTTTTCTATATAATTAATAAAATGTTTATTTTCGATACAACATGGTCATTTAGGTAACATGGTACTTGCTTTCCATCCCAGCAACAGTGTTATTAACCTAGTGTGTTATTAACCCTAAAAAAATAATTGTCAAACAGTGCAGACCTAGATCAGATGCCGCAGAATGCGGCATCTGATCAGGGCCTCCACTGTTTGCAAATAGTTCAACCATTTTTCTATAGGAATATCAAAATCTCATGGCCAAATGTACCTAAAATTGAAATTGGACTCTTCCAATATATAGTGTGGGAGAGTCTATTCATTCTACTATGGGTTAATAGATTGTGGTGTACCTGTATTATTTTCCCACGTGACATTGCAAGTTCGAGTAGTTCATCTTTCTCTTTGGTTAACTGTAGTATCTTTGCCTCGGACTCTGCACTTGCTGACTGTTTACTTTCAATCTGATTCTGAAGTTTGTAATTAGCACCTAAAATTGTAAACAAATGTACCACTGAGCCACTTCCATAACTCTAGATAAGATGGGTATAATCCAGATAAATTTTTTTTCCCTATTTCTCTATAAAAACATATGTTGTTGGACTCATCAAAAGGGCCTTACCAGGAAAATATCAACGCTCTTTAGTTGGAGAAAAAACCTTATATAGTGCTTTGTTTTCACATGAACAGGGAGACAAATCTTTTTCACCAACTGTATATACCATAAGTATTTGGACAGACAGGCCTGAGCAAATAGTGTAGACCCTGATGAGATGCCACAGAATATGGTATCTTATCAGGGTCTACACTGTTTGCCACTCATCCAGCAATTTTTAGACACAACAACGGGTAGTAAATTGTACTTATTCAAATTTTAGAACAAGTGTGTAGGGAGCTGAGGTGTCCAAATACTTAGGATTAATGCAGGTACTTTTACAAAGAATACATACAAAGTCGAAAAAGGGCCTTAACTCGGCCAAAATTTTGTGGATGATTACTAATATTGAACTTGTCCTGTATTTTACAATGATGTATCCTTCTGCGAACTTTCAATAAAATCAATGCATCCCTGCAAAAGTTCTTTTGTCCTGTATTTTACAATGATATATCCTTCTGCAAACTTTCAATAAAATCAATGCATCCCTGCAAAAGTTCTTGATCAACCAATATCAACACACCAACAAAAACTAAGTCGAAAAAGGGCCATAACTCAGCATAACTTTGGCGGATGATTACCAATATCAAACTTGACCAGTATTTTACAGTGATATAAAGTTCTGCAAAGTTTGGATGAAATCAATGCATCCCTTCAAAAAAAAGTTATTGAGCAGAAACGAACAACAAAAACTAATTTGGCGGATGATTACCAATATCAAACTTGACCTGTATTTAATAGTGATATAAAGTTCTACAAAGTTTGTATGAAATGAATGCATCCCTTCAAATGTTACTGAGCGGAAACAAAAAGTGTGATGACAACGCAGATGCCAACGACGCAGACGGACAACATGATCCGTATGTATCTGCCATGCTACACAGGTGACACAATAAGCAACATACCTTTAAGTCTTTCCTCTGTATCAGTCAGTTTTGCTTGTAAACTTTTTACTTCTGCTTTTAATTTTTCTTGCAATGACTTTATTTCATTTCGTAATGCTTCTTCCTTACTTCTGCTTTCCTGACTCAGCTGCCTGTAAAAACCCAAGAAACATACTGTATAGCTCTAGATTAATTCTTAAAGTGCCCTTTCATCCCTGTTCCTCTCTTTCATCTCCTCTTCTATCTCTTTTCCCTTTTTCTCTTAGAGACAACACAAAATGACCCACAAGGGTTGATGTGTCGTTAAACCCCAACACAATCTTTAAAGCACTAAGCAAAATTTGTTGCAGATGACATTCTAATTTTTTTAAGTTTTTGTTTTATTTTTCAGAGAAAATAAGTCTTGACATTTAATGTGAATTGTCTGCCATGCAAGACAAATTTTCTCTGAAAAATAAAACAAGAATAAAATTTGTCCTCTGCTGCAGTTGTGATTGGCCCTTTAAGGGTTAAGGTACTGTTTTCAACCAAAAAGTATTAAAAGTTTAGTCATTTTTGCCTAAAAACATCTGATGTAGGTACTCATTAGAAGCACCTCAAGTTGAGGTGCTTCTAATGAGTACCACAACATATGTTTTTTTGTAGACAAATAATATAAATATTTATATGATACCTCTCTTACTGATACTTGAAAGCTCTGATGCTTGAAAGCGTAACAATACATTTAGAAGTCTCACAGAACACTGTGTCACTTATAAAATTCATGCAGATAAATAACATTTACCCCTTATGCACTTACATAACTAGAGATGTCACAGGATCTGACTATAGCCCCGCTGCAGCGCTGTCAAAGCTTCCTACATGTAGCTTTCATATTTCCTGAGAAATCTGTTACAAAAATTTTCAAGAATGGCATTTTTGAAAATCTACCGAGGGACATAACTGCAAGAGTTATAGGCCCTCGGCAATCAATTTTGCCACTACACCTTCCTTACCTTTGAGACCAAATGTGGTATAAGTTTCATCGAAGAAGGACCACAAACATAAAAGTTATTGAGCAAAATGCATTTTTATTTTTTGATAACCTACCAAGGGATATAACTCCAATAGTTATGGACCCTTGACCCTTATTCTGGTATACACAATACATCCAGTCATTGTCCATGTTTATACAAACTTTCAGCTTTCTGGCTTTCTTAGTTCCTGAGAAATCTGTTACAAAAATTTTCAAGAATGGCAAAATTTGAAAACCTACCAAGGGACATAACTCCATGAGTTATGGGCCCTTGGCCACCTTTCTATCATTATACCTTCCTTACCTTAGAAACAAAGCGTGGTATAAGTTTCATCGAAGTAGGACCACAAACAAAAAAGTTATTAAGCAAAATGCATTTTAATTTTTTGAAAATCTACCAAGGGACATAACTCCAATAGTTATGGAGCCTTTGCCCCTATTTCGGTATACACAATACATCCAGTCATTGTCCATGTTTATATGATGTTTCAGCTTTCTAGCTGTCAGGTTCTGAGAAATCTGTTACGAAAATTTTCAAGAATGGCAAAATTTGAAAACCTATCAAGGGACATAACTCTATGAGTTATGGGCCCTTTGCCACCAATCTACCACTACATCTTCCTTGCCTTAGAGACCAAGTGTGGTATAAGTTTCATCTAAGTAGGACTATTAACATAAAAGTTGCTGAGCAAAATGCATTTTAATTTTTTGAAAACCTACCAAGGGACATAACTCCAAGAGATATGGACCCTTGGCCCTATATTCTGATATACACAATACATCCAGTCATTGTCCATCTTTGTATGAACTTTCAGCTTTCTAGCTTTCATAGTTCCTGAGAAATTTTCAAGAATAGCAAAATTTGAAAACATATCAAGGGACAACTCCAAGCGTTATGGGCCCTTGGCCACCATTCTGCCACTACACCTTCCTTACCTTAGAGACCAAGTGTGGTATAAGATTCATTGAAGTAGGACAACAAACATAGAAGTTATTAAGCAAAATGCATTTTAAATTTTGAAAACCTACCAAGGGACATAACTCCAAGAGTTATGGGCCTTTGGCCACTATTCTGCGACTACACCTAACTCACCTTAGAAACCAAGTGTAGTATAAGTTTCAAAGAAGTAGGACCACAAATGTAAAATTTATTAAGCAAAATGCATTATAATTTTGCAGTCATTGAGTCGAGGAATGACGAAAGGACATGGCAAATCCAGTATAGCCCATTTTTTCAAAGTGAGGCTATAAAAATGACCACATATGAATTTCTGCAAAAAGCCACAAAACAAACCACAGTATGACATATTAAAACATCTGGGCCCAGTTGTTCAAAGCGTCGTTAGCTTAACAAGCTCGTTAAGGGTCATTTCGTTAACTGTTTTAGCAGATTCAATATACAATATTCTGATATTTTTTGCTGAAAAAATATGAGTAGCTTTTGCACTGCAAAAGCTACTCACATTTTTTCAGCAAAACATTTCAGCATATTTGCGTATCACTCGATGTAAATTTTAACGAATCGTTAACTAACCACGTCGTTAGCTTTGAACAACTGGGCCCTGACTGAGCTACTGAGGCCAGCTCATGATAAACAAGAGGGCCATGATGGCCCTAAATCGCTCACCTGTGTCCCACTGCTTTAGGTTCAGGATGATTGTATTAATTTAAATCAGGCAAGTGGTTTGTAAGATTATCAAAGTTTTCTATACAGATCATTTTTTTGTACAAATATATAGGGAAAACAAGTGCTGTCCACAGTGAAGGTGGTGGGTGGAGGGGCATGTTGTGTAATTGAAAGAATTTAGTGAAGGGTCTCTTGAGGAACATTTGAGACAGGTTGGATCAGTGGTTTACATTTTGACTGTGTTCTCTTCAATTTTTAAAAAATTGCCTATTACAATCTGGTCAAGGGGGAGAAGTCATTTGAAGGTTTTTCTATTTTTAGCTCTGACAGCCATCTTGTTCATCCGAGCGGAATGGTTTGAACAATTTTGGTAGAGGGTCACCCAAGGAACATTCATGAGAAATTATTTCAAAAACCATCCACTGGTTAGGGAGGAGAAGACGTTTAAAGGTTTTTTTTCTATTTTTAGCTCTGGCTGCCAGCTTGTTCATCCGAGTGGAACAGTTTAAGCAATTTTGGTAGAGGGTCACCCAAGGAACATTCATGTGAAATTATTTCAAAATCCATCCACTGGTTAAGGAGGAGAAATCATTTGAAGGTTTTTCTATTTTTTAGCTCTGGCGGCCATCTTGTTCATCCGAGCGGAACGGTTTGAGCATTTCTGGTAGAGGATTACCCAAGGAACATTCATTTGTAATTATTTTAAAATCCGTTCACTGGTTAAGGAGGAGAAGTTGTTTAAAGGTTTTTCTATTTTTAGCTCTGGCGGCCATTTTGTTCATCAGAGTAGAACGGTTTGAGCAATTTTGGTAGAGGGTCACCCAAGGAACATTCAAGCATAATTATTTCAAAATCCATCCACTGGTTAACGAGAAGAAGTGGCGACCACCTTGTTCATCCGAGCGGAACAGTTTGAACAATTTTGGTAGAGGGTCACCCAAGGACTTTTCTTGTGAAATTATTTTGAAATTGGGCCAGTGGCCTAGGAGGAGATGTCGTTTTAAGGTTTTTTATTTTTAGCTCTGGTGGCCATTTTGTTCAGCAGAGCAGAATCATTTAGGCAATTTTGGTAGAGGAACATTCCTGTAAAATTATTTCAAAATCCATTCACTGGTTTAGGAGGAGATGTCTATTAAGTAAATTGTTGACAGACGCACAACACACGACAGACAAAGACCGGTCACATAAGCTCACCTTGAGCATTTGGCTCAGGTGAGCTAGAAAAGAAGAGATGTTATATGTATCATGACACTTTTTATGCATTTGATGTAATAATCAAGGGGAAGGGATATAAAGGGTAGACTTTCTGCCATTCTGTAAATGGGAGACAACTTCTGTGACTTCCTGTTTGCTTTTATGTGAACAAAACCCCTTCTGAAAAGGGGTCTACTCTAAAAGGAAAGAATTTGCTCCCTTTAAATTTTTTTCTTTTGGAACAGACCCCTTTTCAGAAGGGAGGCAAAACAAGTTTGACAGGAGTTGTCTTCCCTGAACGTGTGTGGCATCCAAATATTTTTATGGTAGTAATTGTTGCTCAAATAAAAATCCCAATTAAGAAAATACCTGAGCTTTGCTTCTAGTGTACTGATCTGATTCTGTGATGCTGCAAACTTTTCTTCCAATTTCTGTATCATTTCATCTTTTTCTAGTATTGCTTGAGAAAAAAGTCTTGCATTTTCATCCCTTAATCGTGTATTTTCTGCACGCAACTCAACATTTACTCTTTTATACTCATCTTTATACTTTATTAACTCTTCATGATTCTCAGCCAAGTCATTAAATCTCTTATCAAGAAGATTAAATTTTCGAATTTCATGATTTAAATTTTCTGTAGAATTTTCTCTAAATTCTATGAGTTCACTGTTTATTTTTTCAAGAGTTTGTGTCCGAATAACAGCTTCATCAGCTCTGTTCTTGAGAATCATAATTAGCTGGCTTTGTTCATCAATACGTGATCGTAACATAGCATTTTCTGTTTTGTCATCCTTTGCTAATCCTTTTAGCTTGGAGAGACTGGGCAGAACAGCTGAGGGATCCTGAAATATGAAAGATACTGTATTTACTAGTGTTGCCACTGATTATTATCAATTATAATCGATCATCAGCCACTTTTGCATCTTGTGACTGATGATCGGAAAGATTTTTTTTATAGTCGACTAATCGGAAAATTCTATTTTTTGAAACATATTTTTCTCATGTTTTATTTTTACTGGCAAGTTATAAAGAAATGAATTCAAAGCTGTCTGTCCGGGTCATTCTAGATTTGTGGTCAATAAAAGTGAAACAAATTGAGTTGATTATTTATCAATGATCAGTCGGTTTTACAAAACCGATAATCTACTATGGAATTCTGGCCGATTCCCAACATTAGTATTTACTCTACTGTGCTTTTGACATCACTTGGAGAGAAAATTTATTTGTGAGTTACAATGTCTAATCAGAAACCATTTGTGTTTCTGTCTCTGTGCTTTGTTCTCTAATATTTACCCTAGAATTAATTTAATAGCCAGAAAGGTTAACAAGAGAGAGGCATTACGTATGATTAGCTATGAATAGCTAATGTTACCTAGAGGCATTATGATTAGCTATGAATAGCTTCTGTTACCTAGCTAATACATGTAGCGTTTTTCTGACAAAACATGAACAGATCACATATTCTCATGAAAAAGACATACTCATTGCTTGAATGCACAGTACATGCCCTTTCAGAGAAAATGTGCACACTAAAGTGTCTGTTTCAATTTCTTGGGGAAACACTACACTAAATGTACTAAAATTTCGAACACTTTATTCCATACTATTTTGGTCTAAATTTTGCCCTTTTTGTAGCTATTTCTTTAAATACTTAGTGGAATCACAAACAGTGTAGACCATGATCAGACTGCTCCTTCAGGAGCAGTCTGATCTGGGTCTATACTGTTTGCATATACAATTTTGTCAGAAACTTTGATGTTCTAATTTTAGGACATTTACCGCATTGATCAGAGCCTTTGCTGGGTGTACTGAGAACAGCTAAGGGTCCAAAGCTTCCCGAAGACCCTGGACCACAAAAAGACCCTGATCAGACTGCACATATACACATATCAGGAGATGTTAAGGAGAATTCTAATGCACTTGCGTATGTAACCCGACATCTGATTGGATAATATCAAAAATTTGTGACGGTATATTCAGCTATATACTGTCGGAAATCCGACATCATCACGTGACGTCGCTTCTCATTGGCTGGCATTTGGTTTTACACAGCTCACAGCACTTGTCGCTTTGTGCAAATAGTACATTTATTCAACAGTAAAAAATGAATAAATGCATTAGAATGGGGATAACTGCATTCAAATTTGTCATTTGGGGAGGTAAATTGACGGTTTTTACGGTCACAAATTACGCTTTATGGCGAAGGTGATGCATCGCTGTAAAACGAAATTTTCGACTGTAAAACACCAATTTACCTCCACAAATGACAAATTTGAATGCAGTTATCCCCTTAGTATCTGAATATAATTCTGGGATATTTGTTTGGAGCTTCATAAAAACATAGTTGTGGGTACTCATAAGAAGTGCCTCAGCATGTTTTTTTTTTTTTTTCTGACAAATAAGAAAAATTATCCCAGAATTATTACCAGATACTACTTAACCTTAAAGCGCCAAGAAAAACTGCATCTGAAAATGTCGTCTGTTTATGTTGTCTGCTGAATATTCTTGCAGACTTTTCAAGCCTATTCTTGCATACAGGCAAACAGTGTAGACCCTGAAGGAACAGTCTGACCTGGGTCCACACTGTTTGCAAAAGTGACTTTTAAAATCACAAGCAGATGACAAAGCAGACGACAATAGTTGTGACTGGCGCTTTAAGGGTTAACAACTCCTCAGACTTATTCACAAGGCTTATATGTCATAATGTACCATGTTTACCCTAAGTATTTGAACTAGGGAAACAGTGTAAACCAATGTCAGATGCAGCAGCATCTAATCAGGGTCGACACTGTTTGTCTCTCATCCAGCAGTACTTTAGACCCATCAACAGAAAGTAAACTGGTCTTGTTCCATTTTTAGGACAGGTATGGTAATGGTGAATACTTACTGTAATAACCCTAAGTATTGAGACAGATAGGCCTTTGCAAACAGTGTAGAACCAGATCAGATGCTGCAGAATGTGGCGTCCGATCAGTGTCTACACTGTTTGCCATATATATAGCAATATTTTAGACACATCAACAGGTAGTAGAATGGACTATTTTAAATTTTAGGACACGTATGGTAAGTAGATATGGTGTCCCAATACTAAGGGTTATTTCGGTAGGCCATATATTAGAGTTACCAATGATGATCAATTATAATCGATCAACTGATGATCCATTATAATCGATCATCAGTCACTTTTGCCTCTTGTGACTGATGATCATATTTTATTTTTATAGGCAATTTCAAATTCAAAGCTCACTGTGATCTACATTTATCTACACCGCAATTTTCGTTTCGTCCTTCCACCAGTGTTACAGTATAAAAAAAAAAAAATGCTATCTTCGATTATTTGGGAAATATGGTTACTATTGTGATTCCTTTTGCACTTTCTTAATAAGTTGAGAACAAAAACTCATTGTTATTTGCAGAAACCATGGAACTTTGATAGTTTTAAGCTCTAAAGTCTTATAAAATCAAAAACTTTAATTGTACGGTTTTGTCAAAAATGTCCAGTTTGGTCAATGACGGACTTTATTTTATGGCAAACCGGCCATTTTTCACAAAACTATACAATTAATGCTTTTAATTTTAAAATATTTAAGAGCATTAATATAAAAACTGCATCTTTTCTAGACAGAAAGATAATACCAGCTCTTGCAGCTATGCATGTCCCATATAGTCTTTCTGTAGCATTTGTCCACAGGCACTCGACTGTATATTTTTTATTTTTTTTACATATTATAAAATGTTTGCCTATTTTTACCTTTCTATCAAATTTCAAGTCGATTGGTTATGAAATAAGTTATTTGCAAAATGTCACTCCCACAGACAATAAAACACTATCTAGGAATATGATGTTTTACGTCTTATATATGTTCTTTTGCAACTGATCAAACTGAAACTTGATAGTGCGCTAGAAGATATTTTTAGATCTCATAATCTGTAAAAAAACAACAACAACAACAAAAAAAACCCCACAAATATTCTGTTGAATGCCTATGCATTTGTCGGGTCTTCCATGAAGTCAAGCACCGCTGTCACCCATCCAGCTACTAACCGCAATCTCTGTTGCTTAACTTTATGAAAAAGCCAACCACTTTAACGAAATACCAATGATCAGTTTCGACCAATCAAAAACGAGACCAAAAAAATTGATCAATAACTAGACGTTTCTTCAAAACTGATACAAAGTTGGCTTGATTATCGAGCACTAACCAAAACTGGCCTTATTGCCCAACACTGACAGGCTGTTCAATTTCTCATTCACAGTTAACTAAAATATAATCACAGAGTAGGTATTTTCACAAACTTCTAAGATTTGATTTGTTTATGGTGACAACAGTGGAAGGATGAAACCCAAAAGTGCCGGTTTAGATAAACCACAGTGAAGCTGTCTATTTGGGTCATTCTGGATTTGTGGTCAATAAAAGTAAAAAAAAAAAAAAAAAAAAAAAAGATAAAATAGCCTTAAAAAGTCAACCCAAAAGTATTATAAGGACCTAAATTAAGAGTGAATATATTTTCTACAAGTTGATTATTAACCCTTGTCCTGCTGAACCCGGATATACCCTGCCTTTAAAACAGTGTAGATCCAGATCAGTTGGCTTCTGAAGAAGCCAACTGATCTGGATCTGCACTGTTTGCCATTATGTGAATTTATATCAACAATCTAGATCAAGTAATCTGACTGGCTGAAAATTGGAAGTGGGTGTGGCATGTTAATTTATTCTGCAGGACAAAGGTTAATCGATGATCAGTTGGTTTAACAAAACCGATGATGGACTATGAAATTTTGGCCGATTCCCAATGGTAGCATATATGAACTGCATGATGGGAAAAAAGCTATTATAGCATACGCGGACAGCAAAGGTTCAGGTGAGCCTCCATATCCATGCAGTCTCCATAGCAACAGATAGGGCACCTTTTTCATCTGAAAAATGCTGATATCTTTCTTATTTCTCCATGATAAACTTCTGATATCTTTCTTATTTCTCCACGAAAACATATGTTGTGGGTACTCATTAGAAGTGCCTCAGTGAGGTGCTTCTAATGAGTACCCACAACATATGTTTTCATGGAGAAATAAGAAAAATATTCTGTGGATACCTGCTCTTATCTGTAGCTATGAGTCTTGACAAAATCAATGCTGTTTGCTTATGTAAGTGATAGGCCAATGGAATACTTCGGGGAAGAACTCGAAACGTGACCTTGCTGATAAGGAAGGGGTCAGGCATAAAGAGCCTTTTTCTCAGAAAGTGAATTACATGATACATGTTCTCACACTGCAGATCAGTGTGTACAACTTACATGTGCACTAGTGTCCTTGTCACCCTGATCAGGAGAGGACGCCATCTGACCACCAATCTTGACCGAGTATTCCATCCTGGGGTCTAAATGGCTTGGTTCTGGAGGTCACTTGTCTTACATAGACTCGTATGGGGAAAACCTACTATAGCAGAAAAGACAACAAACATATAACAGCACTGGTTACTAACTGGTGCACACATCTAATTTCACATGCCTACTGGTAATGAAATAACCTCTTGATTCTCAAACCAACCTACAAGAAAAAAGGTATACAAACAAGTCAAAACATCAGTGTACCAGTCCTGTGCTTTTTTTTTCACTTTTTCAGAGGACATATTAATAAGTAGAATTTGGTGATAATTTGGGGACACTTTTCTCCAGTTCTCTGTATGTTGTGGTCACTCATTAGAAGTGCCTTACCAAGGAGCTTCAAATAAGTACCCATATTGAATGTTTTTAAGGAAAATTAAGAAAAAATATTCCAGAATTGTCATCAAATACCCCTCCTTAAGAAGTCCTATGTTTTTTTCAACCAAATATCTGGACATTTTTCTTACTTTTCAAAGATATAAAAGTGTGTAAGTGTGTACCTCACACAAACTAAATGAGTAATATACATTATTAAAAACTGGAAACTTTAACCCTTGTCCTGCTGAATAAATTAAGATGCCATGCCCATTTCTAATTTTTAGCCAATCAGATTCCTTGATCCAGATTGCTGACATAAATTCATATACTAAATGACAAACAGTGCAGATCCAGATCAGTTGGCTTCTTCAGAAGCCAACTGATCTGGATCTACACTGTTTGCAAATGCAGTAGATGTGACTGTGCCTATCAGTCTTGCACTCAATCTCAGATCAACAGACTCCAGATACGTTGGCCGTAGCTCAATACAAGAGGGGATATCAGGTAAGTACTGTATTTGACCTAATTACCGCAATGCTTCTGTAAGCGCACAGTCAAGCAAATTTTACAGCCAGCATAATTTTTGTCTACTTTATAAAGGCATATGTTGAGGGTACCCATTTGAATTGCATCGACTTGTTGATGCAATTCAAATGAGTACCCACAACATATGCTTTATAAAGAAAATCAGAATAAAAGAAAAACAAAAACAAAAACATTGCATAAGAATCATTAAATAAGTCGTGCCCTGATCTTTTTTAAGTGTACCCTTAGTATAGGTGGATACATATTTTACCACAAGTTTGCCCAGTAATTGTGAAAAACCTGAATTCACTTGTTAATGTTAGACATAAAAGTTATTCCTCCATGGTTGTACAGGACAAAATCAACTAGAGCTGTCAGAGGATCTGACAACAGACCTGCTGCAGATCTATCAGAGGAGAAATACATATAGTGTTGAAATACTTTGAATTAATCCTTCCTTACCAGATAACACCACAGTAGGACATGGTAACATGGTATTGTAAAACCTATCAAGGGATTTTAATCCATCTGACCCTGATTCCTGAATACAAGATACATCAACCCACTGTCCCTGCATGTATCCACTTTTTCAAAGTCCCAAAGTGTGGTATAAGTTTCATTAAGTAGGACCACAAACATAAAAGTTATTGAGCAAAATGCATTAAATTTTTTGAAAACCTACCAGGGGATGTAACTCAAGAGTTATAGAACCTTGGCCCCTATTTCCGTATACACGATACATCTAGCCATTGTCCATGTTTATACTAACTTTCAGCTTTCTGGCTTTCATAGTTCCTGAGAAATCTGTTACGAAAATTTTCAAGAGTAGCAAAATTTGAAAACCTATCAAGGCATATAACTCCAAGAGTTATAGGACCTAGCCACCATTCTGCCACTACAACTTCCTTACCTTAGAGACCAAGTGTGGTATAAGTTTCATCGAAGTAGGAGCAAATCATAAAAGTTAATGAGCAAAATGTATTTTAATTTTTTGAAAACCTACCAAGGGACATAACTCCAAGAGTTATGGACCCTTAGCCCCATATTCTGGTAGAACAATACATCCAGTCATTGTCCATGTTTATACAAACTTTCAGCTTTCTGGCTTTCATAGTTCCTGAGAAATCTGTTACGAAAATTTTCAAGAAAGGCAAAATTTGAAAACCCACCAAGGGACATAACTCCAAGAGTTATGGGCCCTTGGCCACCATTCTGCCACTACACCTTACTTACCTTTGAGACCTTAGTGTGGTTTAAGGTTCACTGAAGTAGGACCACAAACATAAAAGTTATTAAGCAAAATGCATTTTAAATTATGAAAACCTACCAAGGGACATAACTCCAAGAGTTATGAGCCCTTGGCCACTATTCTGCAACTACACCTTACTTACCTTAGAGACCAAGTGAAGTATAAGTTTCATTGAAGTAGGCACACTAACATAAAAATTATTAAGCAGTCACGGAATCACGGAATGACAGAGTCACGGAAGGACGTGGCAAATCCAGTATAGCCTCTCTTTTTCAAAGTGGGTCTATAAAAGGCTAATTTTGCAGTGGAGGGTAATTTCCTCTTTCTTATTATTTTCAGATTCTTAAAGTCTAGCATGTCTGTAAAATGTCTCAGTAGATGATAATTTGAAACAGTTTTTACAATAAATATGCTCTGGCATTTCATGTCAATATGAGGTTCGTGCAAAAAATTTTGTCACTAATAGGCTTCCTTAGTTTTATCCCAGCTATATTTTAAAATACTTCACTGCACTTGAATGGTGTGTTGAATAGCTAAGGATATCCGTTTATTTCGTGCAAATTGCTTTCCAACTGACTGAGTTATTTCAAATTGAAATAGATGCAGTCATATACACTGACCAAATTACTTGTTACATTGGAACATGGACCAGAAGATTGAAATTTGTAGCTATATTAAATGCCGCATTAGGCTTAATATAGATTCAAAGCAGATATTTAATGAATTGTGTGGTATATATGGACCTCAGACCATTTCAATGCGCACAGTTTTATGTGTGTTAAAGCTTTTAAAGCTGGGAAATTTTCTGTTGAAGATGATACCCATCCTGGAAGGCCTAAAAGCTCTGTTACCAAGGCTAACATTGCTGCTGTAAAGATTGTGGTCAAACAGGATGCGCGATTGTCTGTCAAAGATATAGCTAGTTGTACTGGCATATCAGAAGGCAGTGTGCAAACAATTCTTAAAAAGCATTTGGACCTGAGAAAGGTGGATACCTCATTTGCTCACTGAGGAGCAAAAGACACAAAGCCTTAAATGTGCCCGGGAACTTTTGAAAACATACAAAGGCTGTAATATGGGTTATGTCGGACTTGCTAACAGGTGATGAAACCTGGGGGCACATGTTTGAGCCACAAAGAAGGGCTGATAATAAACAATGGAAGCGAAAAGATCAAAAACGCCCATGTATTGCCAAGAGAACCATAAGTTTGAAAAAGATGTTGTACGCAATTTTCTTTAATTCAAGTGGGCCAGTCATTCAAGTGCCTTGTCCATCTGGTCATACAGTCACTGGCCAATTCTACAAGAATTCTGTACTGAAGAAAGTGAAAGAGTTTTACAATAAGAAACGATCAAGCAAAGGATGGTCAGGAGTCCACCTTTTACATGACAACGCCTCCTCTCATAAGTGTGAGGTTGTTAAGTCTTTTTTGGCTTCTGAAAAGGTGAAAGTTTTAAACCATCCACCTTATTCACCTGACCTGAGTCCCTGTGACTTCTTTTTATTTCCAAGGCTTAAGTAAATGCTTTCTGGAATGAAGTATACGTCTAGAAATTCTCTTGGCAGCGCTATTTATTAGTGTCTCCAACAGATACCAAAAGAAGACTATTTAACTGTTTTTCGCGACTGGGTAAAAAGGTTACAAAAATGTGTTTCAGTAAAGGGGTAATACTTTGAAGGTTTTTTATAAAAATATGCTTGATAAATTGTAGCACTGAAGTAATGCAAACCCAGTGACAAAACTTTTTGCAGGACTCTCGTATAATTGCCAAATGAAATGAAATGTTTATGGTAAGAAATAGGCATATTCAGAACTTACACGAGGGATGTTCGAAATGAATTGCTTATTGTCCTCTAGCTCGATATCCATGTGGGGCACGATAAAAACCAATGCATACCTGTATAGGGTTATTCAATATCTACACAATGGTGTATAAATGTACATGTTAGACTAAGTGTAAGACATAAAATTTGCCATTTGAATACATGCAGTCATTGACCACTGCAGTAAAAATGGTTGGTAGAAGCGTCGACAAAAAAGATGAAATACGGGCTTACATCAAAGCTCGCTCAAAACTTGGTTGTTCTTTGAAGAAGCTCATGACTGAAATTTCTACTGCTTTTGGACCTTCTTGTGTGTCTTATGACACAGTTCGGCGGTGGAAAAAGAAATTTGAGTCTGGTGTAGAGTCCATTAAGAATGCACCGAAATCAGGTAGGCCAAAATCTGCATCTCGTAAAGAAATCTTTTCCAAAATAAAGGAAATCATTGAAGGAGATGCCAGATTTACAGTTCGTGATATTACACGAAAGGTAGGCATATCACTATCAAAGGTTCACCTTATTTTGAAGAAGCATTTGAAAGTCAGAAAGATTTCTGCTAGATGGGTGCCACATCTGTTGACTGACGAGCTAAAGAGGCAACGGGTTAAAGTGGCCAAAAAGCTGCTTCAAATGTTTCCAAAATATGACAAAAAGAAGTTTGCCAATGTCGTCACAGGTGATGAAACCTGGGTCCATTATTTTGAGCCCGTCACAAAGGTTAGTAATAAGATCTGGGCCACTAAACACAGCAAAGGCCCAATAATTGCCAAACGTTCTTTGAGTACAAAGAAGGTTTTGTATGCAATCTTCCTCTCTGGTGAAGGAGTCGCAATAAAAGTGCCAGTGAAAAAAGGCAAAAGCATCACCGGAAAGTACTACAAAGACGTAGTACTGAAGAAACTGAAAAAGTATTATCAGAAACGACGCCCTGCCACTGGTTTTAAACATGTCCGTCTTCTACATGACAATGCCCCAGCTCATACCTCCGCAATAGTTACGGCGTTTTTGAAGAAAGAAAAAGTAACTGTTTTGCCTCACCCCCCGTATTCCCCAGACCTTGACCCATGTGATTTCTTTTTGTTTCCGAAATTGAAAGCATTCCTTGCTGGGCGGAAATACCAGTCCCGACAGGCACTTGGACTTGCCATTCATCAGTACCTTATTACTGTGCCCAAATCAGCGTACTGTGACGCCTTCAAGAAGTGGATACATCGGCTGAAACTTTGCATTTCTAGCCACGGAGAGTACTTCGAGGGCATGAAATGAGTACTTTTGGGCTAACTTGAAATTTGAAGTCTCCAGATAGAAATAAGCAATTCATTTCGAACATCCCTCATATAACATACATGTATTTCTGTATCCCCAGCCTTTCCTACTAGGGTTGGATGGAGCTCTGAGGCTAGAGGTGCAGTACCAGTACACAAAATAAATAAACCCTTAAAGCGCCAAGCAAAATTTGTAGCAGACGACATTCCAAAAAAAATTATTTTTTTTTATTTTTCAGAGAAAACAAGTCTTGATATTTCATGTGAATCGTCTGCTTGGCAGACGATTCACATGAAATATCGAGACTTGTTTTCATCTGAAAATAAAAAAAAAATCAAAATTGTCGTCTGCTTTAGTTGTGATTGGCGCTTTAAGGGTTAATAAGGAAAAATGTCAAGATTTCAATCCTTTTTTGTTGGAAAAAAAAGTTTTTGATTAGAAAGAGGTTTTATAGATAAAAAAAAAGTGCCTTATCTGGAGCTATGTACAGCTGGTAGGGTTTACAGCCGTGTAGGCTATTTCTGCGCATTGCATTACAAAAACATGCCTATTCAAATATTTAGAAAATTTCACCTTCAAAAACTGAAAATTTCTAGATAAAAAACTGACATTTTTTTCATATTTCTGCTCAAAACATAGATTGTGGGTACTCGTTAGAACTGCCTCGATAACATAGATTGTGGGTACTCGTTAGAACTGCCTCGATGAGGCAGTTCTAACGAGTACCCACAATCTATGTTTGTGAACAGAAATAAGAAAAATAATGTATACCCCTGTAAAACCCAGTTTTACTATATAAAAGTGGGGTTTAAGGGGGTCATAATTATATAGGTATGTTTTCGTGATGGGCTAATCTTGCTTATTCAAACAGTTTTGGACAAACATCAAAACTAATTCATTTAGGTGCACCTATTTGATAAACTGATTGAATGCCAATATTTTTTTTTTTTTTTCAAATGGCAAATTCAAAATATGTGTTATAATCATAATCAAAAACTATGTTTATATAAAAAAAATAACACACAGCTGCACAAAATTTGCTATTAACAAGACTTGCAAGAAACCTTTAACAATTTGCATTTCATAAACTCCCCTGGTCTACTCAAACATGTATTTAAGGACTAGATTCATAAAATAAGGGATTTTTTCCAGGTGAGCAGAATTAGCCCATCATTTTAATGTCTCAAACACACAATGATTTTTGTATGTGTGTGTTGATATTTTACGGCCCAGTCAACCCAATGGGGTCATGTCAAGCGTGGTCATTTCACCTAACCACACTTTTACTGGGCAAGCTTAGTCCTCTAAGCAGTTAACTAGTATTGTGCACATTCTTTCGCCAGAAACTGACAAATGCCCTTCTTAAATCAGTGGAAGGGAGAGAATGACTGCTGAAAATATTTCAAAATCAACCTCCACGAAAGAATATTGCCGACTCGGTGGGGGTCAAACCTGCAACCTCCTGACCACCAGTCAGACGTGCATCCAAATGATGTTTGAGGGAGGCCTTCATCAACAACAAATTAAAAACAGGGGAAAATGAAGTCCAGTTGTCTCTGCATTGGTAAAGCTCTCAGGTCTCTCTAAAATGCATTTGAATTAATTATCTACCTACCATATTTGACCTAATTATTGCACTGCGCGCTTAGGTTTTCAAAATTACTGGGAACACTCAGTTGTGGTAAAATATGTTTCTACTTATTACGGAAACACTATAAAAAAAATATCAGAAAAGGACTTATTAAATTTTGATGATGATTATGCAATTTTTTCTGATTTTCTTTATAAAGGCGTATGTTGTGGGTACTCATCTGAATTGCATTAAATTGCGGTAAATGTCCTAAAATTTCAAACACTTTATTCCATACTCTTTTGGCTTAAATTTTGCTTTTTATGCAGCGGTTTCTTTAAATATTTAGTAGAATGGCAAACAGTGTAGACCCTGATCAGACTGCTCCTTCAGGAGCAGTCTGATCAGGGTCTACACTGTTTGCATATGTCATTTTGTCAGACGCTTTAGTGTTCGAATTTTTAGGACATTTACCGTAAATATAAATTATATATTAAAACTGGGGTTTACAGGGGTATACATTATTTTTCTTATTTCTGCTCAAAAACATTGATTACTCGTTAGAACCGCCTTACCGAGGTGGTTCTAACGAGTACCCACAATCTATGTTTTGAGTAGAAATATGAAAAATATCAGAGTTTTTTATTTGAAAATTTTCAGTTTTTTGGAGGTGAAATTTTCTGTATATTTGAATAGGCGTGTATTCGTAAAGGTAGCTTGCAAGGGTAAGATCATCTATATATGACAGTGTGGCGAGAAAATGTTTTAGGGGAAAAACAAATATTATCATGTTGGATTGAAGAGCATTTTCGTATCAGAAATCCATATGAAACAGACACATATTAAATACAGAACTAAATTACCAAGACTTTTTCCACGAATCAAAGCAGTATAGATCTAAATTCCAGCAAGTAAAAAAAGTGCCGGACATTGTATTGATCACAGCATAGTGCAGATGTAAACATTGAAATGACTTTCTTGCAGGAGGCACAACAAAAGTGTCCATGAGCATAATGTGCGGCTATATTTCATCTATCTTTGTGACAGCATATAAGAGAGCTTTAATTGGTTTTTGTAGAAATGCAGTTACCCGGGACATGCTCACTATTAAGGATAATCTGCCAGCTGCCAAAACATGGCAGCGGTATATGCCACCTCTACACATCATCATAAAATATCAACAAAAATCACAAATGAAATGCGTGTCCCACAAATTCAACTGATAACTTAAATGTCAAGGCATATCAAGTGGTTATCAAAAGATAAAAATGTATTTTATAAGTATGAAAAAACTAACCTTCTAACTTGTGCAAATTTGGGACCAAAAAGTTCCCTTTTCTTTTTCATGAATTTATGAAATACTAATGTCAGTTTGTTTCACAATGTTCCATCTAAAGCAGCCGGAAATTAAAATATCCAAAAGCTTTCAAATAAAAACACAATATGTCTATGTCCATAGGTACCCAAACTGATACACAAAACTAAAATCTTGTCCTTTCATGTATATAACTGACTGGATACCGGTTTGTATTCTATCTGCACGTGCAAGGGGGGACAGCTAAGTACATTATATATGGACGGTCAATGTACATTGTTTAGAGCTGCTTGAGTAGCCTTCTTGGTAGCCAAAATGTGCCTATATTTGAATGAATTTGAATATTTTATTTTCTGGCTGCCCTAGATGGAACATTGTAAAACAAAATTATATTAGTTTTTTATGTATTCATGTAAAAGAAAACGGAAACGTTTTGTCTCAAATTTACGCAAGGGTCGACTATAAAAGAGAATTCTGATTCAACCCGCTGATCATTTTTAGGCCGACCATAAAATTTATTTTTCCTGTTATATCTTAAGTATGATTCAAATATCCAGTATCTGAGCTTTACGAGGGATGTTCGAAATGAATTGCTTATTTCTATCTGGAGACTTCAAATTTCAAGTTAGCCCAAAAGTACTCATTTCATGCCCTCGAAGTACTCCCCGTGGCTAGAAATGCAAAGTTTCAGCCGATGTATCCACTTCTTGAAGGCGTCACGGTACGCTGATTTGGGCACAGTAATAAGGTACTGATGAATGGCAGATCCAAGTGCCTGTCGGGACTGGTATTTCCGCCCAGCAAGGAATGCTTTCAATTTCGGAAACAAAAACAAATCACATGGGTCAAGGTCTGGGGAATACGAGGGGTAAGGCAAAACAGTTACTTTTTCTTTCTTCAAAAACGCCGTAACTATTGCGGAGGTATGAGCTGGGGCATTGTCATGTAGAAGACGGACATGTTTAAAACCAGTGGCAGGGCATCGTTTCTGATAATACTTTTTCAGTTTCTTCAGTACTGCGTCTTTGTAGTACTTTCCGGTGATGCTTTTGCCCTTTTTCACTGGCACTTTTATTGCGACTCCTTCATCAGAGAAGAAGATTGCATACAAAACCTTCTTTGTACTCAAAGAACGTTTGGCAATTATTGGGCGTTTGCTGTGTTTAGTGGCCCAGATCTTATTGCTAACCTTTCTGACGGGCACAAAATAATGGACCCAGGTTTCATCACCTGTGACGACATTGGCAAACAGCTTTTTGTCATATTTTGGAAACATTTGAAGCAGCTTTTTGGCCACTTTAACCCGTTGCCTCTTTTGCTCGTCAGTCAACAGATGTGGCATCCATCTAGCAGAAATCTTTCTGACTTTCAAATGCTTCTTCAAAATAAGGTGAACCATCGATAGTGATATGCCTACCTTTCGTGCAATATCACGAACTGTAAATCTGGCATCTCCTTCAATGATTTCCTTTATTTTGGAAACGATTTCATTACGAGATGCAGATTTTGGTCTACCTGATTTCGGTGCATTTTTGATGGACTCTACACCAGACTCAAATTTCTTTTTCCACCGCCGAACTGTGTCATAAGACACACAAGAAGGTCCAAAAGCAGTAGAAATTTCAGTTATCAGCTTCTTCAAAGAACAACCAAGTTTTGAGCGAGCTTTGATGTAAGCCCGTATTTCATCTTTTTTCTTCGACGCTTCTACCAACCATTTTTACTGCAGTGGTCAATGACTGCGTGTATTCAAATGGCAAATTTTATGTCTTACACTTAGTCTAACATGTACATTTATACACCATTGTGTAGATATTGAAAAACCCTATACAGGTATGTATTGGTTTTTATCGTGCCCCACGTGGATATCGAACTAGAGGACAATAAGCAATTCATTTGGAACATCCCTCGTATATGATCGGACATTAGTTAATTAAAAATCTCTCTCTTTTTTCAATGCTTTTGGATTGACTGAAGCCTTTTTCTGTCCTCTCTACGCGTACAAAAGCCAAGCCCAGTAAAATAAGCAAAGTCTTAATTTTCACAGTAGTGAAGCTAATATATATATAGTGACCAGCTCTGTCTTAGAGAATTAAATAGAAAAGATTTTTTAGAAAAAAACAAATGCCCCCCAATCCTGCCAGAGTTGTCATTCTTGTACACAACACAGCATCCTCGTCCTGTTCTACATTTGTACCAAACATCATCAAAATATTCTGTAGGGTATTCGTGTTACAAAGCAGAGACAAGAAATCAAATTCAAACACAAGAAGGGGAGATAACTCCAAAAGTAAAAAAAGCTGAAGTTGTCATTCTTGTATGTGACATGCCGTCTGGTCTTGTTCTTCATTACTACCAGAGTGTTTGACTTACATAGCAGACACTAAATCAATGCATAATCAGTGTCAAATATAATAAAGGTAGATAAAAGCAAAAGTAAGGAAGGCAGAGTTGTCATTCTTGTAAGGAACATGTCGTCTTGTCCTATTCTACAGCTCTACAAGGTACCATCAAAATATTCTGAAGGGTATTCCAGTTACAGAGCAGACGAGAAATCTATTTCAAACAAAACAAAGGGAGACAACTCCAAAAGTAAGAAAGCCAGAGGTGTCATTCTTGTACGCAACATGTTGTTTGGTCTTGTTCTACATTTCTACCAAGTATCATAAAAATATTCCAAAGGGTCTTTGACTTACAGAGCCGACATGAAATCAATGGATAATCACTGCCAGACATAAGAAAGGGCGATAACACCAAAAGTAAGAAAGGCAGAGTTGTCATTTTGTACATGACACACCGTCTGGTCCTGTTCTACATTTCTAATAAGTATCATAAAAATATTCCAAAGGGTCTTTGACTTACAGAGCGGACACGAAATCAATGGATTTTCACTGTCAAATATAACAAAGGGAGATAACACCAAAAATAAGAAGGCAGAGTTGTCATTCTTGCAAGCGACACATTGTCTGGTCCTGTTCTACAATTCTGCCAAGTACCATCGAAATATTCCAAAGGGTATTCGAGTTACAGAGTGGACACAAAATCTTTTTTAAATAAAAAGAAAGGCAGAGTTGTCATTCTTGCAAGCGACATATAGTCTGGTCCTATTCTACATTTCTACCAAGTATCATCAAAATATTCCAAAGGGTATTCAAGTTACAGAGCGGACAAGAAATTTTAGGCCGACGCTTACGGAATGGGTGGTGGGGGTGGGGGTGAGGGGTGGGCGGGGGAGGACATAATAATCATTAGAATGTAACTGGCTTCTTACATATGAAAATTATGTCATAGACAAGGCACGCATAGTGTTCTAAAAATAAATACTATGGTAATTGGCAAGCGGACAAAAATGTTTTAATAATTTGTTACTATTACAAAAAAAGGAAGACAACGAAAATGGAAAAATAATAATAATGATAATAAATATATTTAAATATTCTTAAAACACATTCTTCCACTGTCAGAAAATTTCGTCCCTTTTATTTCAGGACTTTGTTGTAAGTAACGTCATTGTTTGTAGGTCTATTTATAGATGCGTTTAATTTGGTAAACAAACAGGAAAAAACATATGCAACTATTGGATGACTCATAATGTATATGAACACAAATTTCAGCATCTCAAGTTAAGTTTGTTCTATAAATGGACATACCTGTAATGGAGACAAAAATACAAGAAATGCTCTCTCAGCTAGTTTTCTTCCGAGCTTGGATTTTATACCCCTGAAATGAGACAAAATTAGAGGGGTAACGATTCACCGAAAGTATGGTTCACCGCGGTACGAAGCTGGCGGTTCGGTTCACGGTCCGTTTTTGGTAATTTCGGTTCGGTTCGGTTCACCCAAAAAAAATTCTTCGAAAGATAAAATTAAGACAAAAAATAGCAGAGAAACTGCTTAAATGTTGTTTTTATGTTGAATCCTACTTAATTTTGCTTTACTGATGCATTAATTATCAATGTAAGGGTCTTCTTTTCGCCTTACGACAACTACCGTATTCCGTTCAGCTAAAAAGCACTCGCAACAATAGACTCTTTGGCCCATAAAAATATCTCAATTTTCGTGAAAGAAATATTGTTTTAATGATTATATCTTCCATAACATGGTTCTGTATTAGTTTATAAACAGTATTAACAGATTAAAAGTATCACAATATGTATCATATCGTGTGGTAAGTATCACGATACGTATCGTATCGTGAGGTAGGTGTATCATTACACCCCGAGACAAAATCATTGTCAATCAAAAACTGGAACAACGATTTCAACAATATCATTGCTGTAAACTATAATTACATCATATGATCATATTAAACTGAGATACAAGACATCTGAATCATAATATAGATATAATGACACAAATAACATATATGATCGGTCGAAAAATGATTGGCGGATTAGACGGCTTTTATACCCAACCTTATGCAAGTGATATGCCTTGACATTTGTTATAAATTCAATTTGTGAGACATGCCTTTCATTTGTGATTTTTGTTGATATTATATGATGACATGTAGAGATGGCAAATTTCGCTGCCAGGTTTGGTCAGCCCACAGATTATCCTTAAAGGAGAGTCATAGGATAAAAAAAAAAAAGGACTCCTATATTTGGGAGTGGGAGCTATTTTTTGGCTGGGACCCTCTCTTTTTATGCAAGGGAAGTCCCGAACTCCTTCTTTTAAAATCCTAGTGAGAACCCTGGATACCGTCATCCGAAAATATGTGCCGTTTGAAAACAGGTGCTGTCTTCGTACACACGCACCAAATTCTATGGTCTGGTAGGTCAAATAATTAAACCACACGTTGCAGATGATAATGCTAAAACATTTAAAACTAGTGAGACAATACCAATACTCTTTTGATTTCATTTAGAAACTGGAAATATATTTCTTCTGTTATTTTCCAGTGCGACTTTCCCCAACAACCGAGGACGCGGAAGTGGAAATTAAACTGGTACCCGAGTTCAAATGTTATAGGTAGGGTTAGACTGCTTCACAGTTCGACAAATGTACTATCGTAAAGATTGACGACCGAAGTAAACCACAGACACGTGTTCAATTCCGCCGCTGGCATTGGCTGATGACAAACACGTCATCCTGTAAACAAAAGGGTATCGGATTCTCCCTGTTTTATTTATAGAACAGCAGCTCTATCAGTGTTTTATTGTTTATTTCTGATTACGTACATTTTTATAGATGCCTGGTGTAGCAAGCAATTTAAACCCTGATCAGATTCTGAATTTTGCAGCGTCTGATCTGAGATCATCTGGGTAGTAAATAACTTATGTCCGTTTAGAAGACATTAGACGTGAAATGGGTTAGTATAACCAATCTAGAGCCTAATATGCTTTTTAAGACATTTTTGCCCTTAAAGTGCCAATCACTACTGCAGCAGACGACATTTATATTATTTTAGCAGACGATTCATCTTGTTTCTTTGAAGTTGGTGTGTGGATGTGCGTAAAATGTCATCTTCCAAAAACTCGCCTGGCGCTTTAAGAGTTCAAGCATTCATTGCAGTCATAATGTTTACACTGGTGACTATATATAGAAATACCGTCTTACCTGTTGACAGAAGCTTAAAGCACCAATTATCACAACTGCAGCAGATGACAGTTTGATTTATCACGGTTTCAAAATAAGAAAAGTCTTGATATTTCTGCAGCAGAGAATTCACATCAAACACCAAGGCTTGTTTTCTTTGAAAAAAATGAAAAAAAAAATGTCGTCTGCTACAAATTTTGCTTGGCGCTTTAAGGGTTAAAATAACAAACTGCAAGCTACAGTTTCAATGTAGCTGCACAACAGATCAATATTAGGGAAGCCCGTCTATTTATACACCATAAGTAAACGCTTGAATTAGCAAGCGCTCAATGTGAGCTAGATTACCAGGGAGTATTTTGTCCCGGTAAAAATTGGTTTTCTACAGTCCTCGTTCTACGAGGTCATGTGGAGCAGTCTAAGGTAGGGTCCTACAAAAATACCAGTAAGGACGCCGATTACTAAAACTCGGTCGGTATAAAACGCAGCACTTCTGCGCAGCTATATAGGAAAATGCAGCCAATATAGAAATATAGGGTAATGCAGCTATTCTAGAAAGAGGTATAAAATGCAGACGCATATGCAGCCGATATAGAATATATAGGGATCACTGTTAAGAGATATTTTGTTCAATCTTATTTAAGCTAGATCTATATGAGGTTTATTCTGTTTATGATAATTAGACAGAAGAGACTTTTTTATGACTGAGTTTATCATGTTAAACCGTTTCACAGAGAAAGACGCCTGAGCCTTCGCTGTTCGCATATGAGCATGCAAAGTCATCTAATGGGGTTATATGTCAGATTCTTGGTCTAATTAGCTTCGACTAGTTCTATACTAATTGTGCGCGAATAGTGAAGACTATGGCGAGACTGTGCAGTGCGCAGTTGTGCCAGAGCCTTTCCTGTTTTCATATGCAATGTTCCTTGGGGACTTCAATGCCAGAGTGGGACAGACCACCAGACCTGGGAAGGAGTGATTGGATCTGAAGGTGTAGGGAAGTGCAACAGCAATGGACTCCTCCTTTTATGGAAGTGTGCAGAGCATGAATTCCTGATCACCAACACAGTCTTCCGTCTACCAGCTCGCAGAAAGACAACATGGATGCACCCTCGTTCCAAACACTGGCATCTCATTGACTATGTCATAGTGCGAAGGAAGGACAGACAGGATGTCAGAGAGACTATGTGTGGTGCAGACTGTTGGACAGATCACAGGCTTGTTGTCAGCAAACTCAACCTGCGCATTCAGCCTGTACGACGACCACAAGGCAAGAAGGTGCCAAAGAAATTAGATGTCTCCAAGCTGAAACAAGACAGCAAGAGGCAAGCATTCGTCAACGATCTCTGCAGCCGTTTAGATGCACTGGAACACAGTTCAGAAGATGTAGATGAGAATTGGGCAGTCTTCAGAGACACCGTTCACTCTTCAGCAATGGATTTCCTAGGACCAGTATCTCACAAACACCAAGATTGGTTTGATGAGAATGACAAAGAAATTCAAGGACTCCTTGAAGAGAAACACCAAAAACACAAGGCTAACCTCAGAAATACCAGCTCAGTATCTAGCAAGACTGCCTATTCAAACATATGCAAGACAGTTCAGACGAGGCTCAGAGACATGCAAGACTCCTGGCTGAGAAAAAAGGCTGATGAAATCCAGTCCTTTGCAGACAGAAAGGACATGAAAAAGTTCTTTGATGCACTCAAGACAGTATATGGTCCCCAGAGCTCAGGAACCACCCTACTCCTTAGTGCAGATGGAACTACTCTTCTGACTGATAAAGAAGCTGTCTTGAAGAGATGGGCTGAACACTTTGATGGTGTCCTTAATCGGCACCCATCTATCAATGATGAAGCTATCAACAGACTACCACAGGTGGAATGTAATCCGCTGCTTGATGAGCTCCCAACCGTCTCTGAAACAGTGAAAGCAATAAAACTCCTGTCATCTGGCAAGGCGCCAGGATCAGATGCAATACCTGCAGAGATCTACAAAACAGGAGGTCCTCCAGTTGCAGAGAAACTGACAGAGTTATTTCACATTATGTGGAGAAAAGAAGCCATCCCTCAAGAATTCAAGGATTCAACAATTATCCACCTATTCAAAAGGAAAGGGAATCCTCGTCTGTGACAATCATCGAGGCATCTCTTTATTGTCAATTGCTGGGAAGATTCTTGCTAGGGTCCTACTGAACCGATTGAATGAACACCTGGAACGGTCAGGGCTTCTACCAGAAAACCAGTGTGGATTCAGGAAAAACAGAGGAACAATAGACATGATCTTCACAGCACGACAGCTTCAAGAAAAATGCCAGGAACAGAATGTGGACCTCTACATGACCTTTGTCGACCTTACCAAAACATTTGACACAGTTAGTCGTGAGGGACTTTGGAAAATTATGGCAAAGTTTGGTTGTCCTGCCAAATTCATAGCAATGGTGCGGCAGTTCCATGATGGTATGCTTGCAAGGGTCCAAAATGATGGCAAGTTTTCTGATCCATTTCCTGTGACAAATGGAGTTAAGCAAGGCTGTGTACTAGCTTCAACACTGTTCAGCATGATGTTTTCTGCAATGCTTACAGATGCTTTCCAGGATGGTGACAATGGTATACCTGTTAGGTATCGCTTTGATGGGAAACTTTTCAACCTAAGAAGGTTGCAAGCTAAATCTAAGGTGCAGACAGAGGTGCTAGACGAGTTCCTCTTTGCTGATGACATGGCAGAGGGTGCTCCAACAGAAGAGAAAATGCAAAAAGGTGTGGATCAAGTATCTGATTCATGTGACAGCTATGATCTCACAATCAGCATCAAAAAGACTGAAGTAGTATATCAGCCAGCACCTGGAAAGCCTTACTAGGAGCCTACCATCACAGTGAAAGGTCAACGACTGCAAGTGGTAGACAAGTTCACCTACCTTGGAAGCACATTGTCTAGAGTTGTGCACAATGATGATGAAGTCAGTGCTAGAATTGCCAAAGCTAGTGCAGCTTTTGGCCGGCTACGTGGAAGTATTTGGGACCGAAGTGGAATCAGACTTGACACAAAGCTGAAAGTATATAGATCGGTAGTGTTGCCAACACTATTATACGCATGCGAAACTTGGACAGTTTACCAACGGCATGCCAAAAGACTGAACCACATCCATACAGGTTGTCTTAGAAAACTTCTAAAGATCAAGAGGCAAGACAGGATTCCAGACACAGAAGTCCTGAAAAGGGCAGGGATGCAGAGTATACATACTCTTCTGAAATTGGAACAGTTAAGATGGACAGGCCATGTTACCAGAATGCCTGATGAACGTTTGCCAAAGGAAATCCTCTATGGAGAACTTCAAGTAGGAAAACGCTCCCATGGTGGTCAGAAGAAGCGATACAAGGACACCCTCAAAGCATCTCTTAAAGACATCAACATTCCAACAGAGTCATGGGAACAGATTGCACAAGATCGTACAAGTGGCGAGGTCTCATAAAAAAGGGGAGCTGGTGAATACGAAGCAAAAAGAATCAGCGAAGCCGAGCAGAAACGTGCACAGCGGAAAGCCAGAGCTAAGGCATCACCAACAGAGCTTTCTTCCTCAGACCTCTCTTGTCCTATCTGCAACAGGCAGTTTACAGCTAAGATTGGTCTCATCAGCCATCTTAGAACACACAATTAATAACACATCACACAGTTGATTAGGATTGGTCATTGTCAGTAATGTCAAACGAACAAGATGCAATGCAAAGTCATCTAGTGGGGCTAGATGTCAGAATCTTGGTCTAAATTAGCTTCGACTAGTTCAATACTATATGTGAGCGAAGGGAGAAGGTGCGCAAGACTGCGTGGAGGCGCTGTCACGCCAGAGCCTTTGCTGTTCGCATATGCGCATTCAAAGAAGTTGCGGTCATGGTACCAAAGCCGTAATCCAAAATCATAAATCCATAAACGAATGACGAATCAGAATGTTCAGACCAACAGACATGGACCCCAGAACAAAGGGTGTAATCAGGCGCTAGATGTCGGATTCTTGGGCTAATTAGCTTTGACTAGGTCTATACTATATGTGATCCAACAGTGAAAGCTTTGGCGAGACTGCACGGAGGCGCAGTCGCGCCTGAGTCTTCGCTGTTCGCATATGCGCATGCAAAGTCATCTATAGGGGCTAGATGTCAGATTCTTGGTCTAATTAGCTTCGACTAGCTCTATACTATATGTCAACCAACAGTGAAGGCTTTGGCGAG
Source organism: Anodontia alba (assembly GCA_964016985.1). Taxonomy (NCBI): domain Eukaryota; kingdom Metazoa; phylum Mollusca; class Bivalvia; order Lucinida; family Lucinidae; genus Anodontia; species Anodontia alba. Next base: position 11,331,275 of record OZ024833.1, read on the forward strand.
ACTGCGCAGAGGCGCAATTGTGCCTGCGTCTTCGCTGTACGCATATTAGCATGCAAAGTCATCTATAGGGGCTAGATGTCAGATTCTTGGTCTAATTAGCTTCGACTAGCTCTATACTATATGTGAGTGAACAGGGAAGGCTTTGGCGGGACTGCGATATATATGCAAACTGGAGGCGACTCTAGACATATTCTTCAGAACTGTCTTTTATTTCTGGTCAAAATATAGAATGTGGCGAACAGTCTATGTTTTAGTGCAGAAATAAGAACCATGAATTGCCGTGTAAGACAAACAGGTTAATTTTTCGGGTTGATCACTTTGAACTAACAAATTCAAAGTTGACCGTGTTTCGAGTTTGGGGCAATATGAATGATAAAAAAAAAAAAAAAAAAAAAAAAAAAAAATTCCTTTTTAAGCATGATTAAATATTTTATGTATCAACAAGACATTATCATACATTATCATACAGGTAAACAAATTCATTGCCAAAGACCATACAAAGAATACATATGAGATACTTTGATCCTCGCAGCTGCTTTACATAAAAAGCACCTAATCAAATATAAAATAATATTTCTGATGAAAAATAGTGATATTTTTCGTATTTTTGCTCAAAGCATAGATGGTCTATGTCTTTGAGCATAAATAAGAAAATTAATGTATATCACAGTAAACTCCAGTTTTACCATATAAGCACACACATATAGTGAAGAACTAGGCGAAGGTCAATTCTGCATTAATTACCACTTTAAAACTTCTATCATGTCAGATTCTGTGTTTGTGGCCACCAGGAATTCAGTTTGTGACAGATTAAAAACATACATGTTTTCATTTCTAAATAAAATCATTTTATCTTATAAATTAAGCCATTGCTTTTAAATAACTTGTTCTTGATATTTTAAGAGTTAATTATATTTAGTTACACCAGTATCGGCCTAATTCTTTTACAACAAACACCTTGGGGTAAATTGTTCATAACAGATAATAATTCAAACGGTAGCAGTACGCATATTTAATCCCATTACCTGTTGTTAATGCGCGCGTGCCAGTTGTTAAATACAGTACACAGTAACAAGTCCCTGTAAAATCCACTTTTATATTGTTGCAAACGACATTTGGTAATGTTTTCTTTCCTCAGAAGAAGGGATTAAACATTTCATGCAAACTTGCATGAAATGTCAGATCCTATTTTCTGGGAAAAATAGAAAACAAAATCCTCAATTTGTACATATGTAAACAGTGCAGATCTTGATCAGACTCAGATTATTCACGCTAAGCATGTCGGGTGATAAATTCAGAAGATGACATTTTGAAATACTTTCTCACATTTCGCAGAAAAAGGGATTTGACATTTCATGCAATCTATCCAGTGGCCATTATGGGTGTGGTGGACTTAACAGGCTGGTGCAACCACCGGGTTCATCGGAAATTTCATATCCCATCTATTGTCATGTTGCAGTTTCACGGGTACTAATTCACTAAGCTGCAATCCGTTTATTTTATCTCCGAATTCTTCTTTTTTAATAATGTATTAACTGCGTTTATGTGTCTAGAAGAATTTGTTTTGTTGTTTACAATGCTTTCTTTGTCTTCTTGCGTTAACTGTAATTCTTTTATCCAAAACTTAGTTGCTTCCGATTCTGCAGTTTCTCACTTCTGCTCGATTCTAAAATAATAATTTCGGTTTGCAATGTTGGTTCGAGATTTTCTGCTTTACCCTCATAAATTTCTGGTAAAAATTTAGCCGTCCCCTCTAATTTCTGTTCTCTTCATCATTTTTCGATGATATTTCATCAGTGTCCAGTAGATCTGGTAGATCGAGTTTGTCATTTGTACTTTCCTTAATATCTGGTAATGTGTAAGCATGTCCCATTTTTAGTGTTTTAAGTTTTTCTGATTTACCCCCATCAATTTCTGGTAAAGATTTAACCTCCCCCTCTATTCTCTGTTCTGTCTTATCAGTTTTCGATAATATTTCGTCAATAACTGGTAGCTCTAAAGGTTCATCCGCTTCTCTTATTTCCGACAATATTTCCCCAGCTACTGAATCATCATCTATCTTGGGAATTTTTTGTAATGCTCACTGAAGTTTTCTCTGAAAGATAATTTTCGTTTCTTTTCACTTCCTTTACCCCTTTTTATCATAATAGATTTTGGTGTTGACTCGACAAAATTTAAAGATTTTCGTGCAATAGCTTTTTCTCTGCTGGTACTAGTCTCATTGAATGCCTCATTGCTTGGCGTTTTAAAAAATAGTGATTCGTTTACCTTTATTGTTGAATCTGGAGCGGCAATAATAGCATCTTCATCAGTGTCACCTACCCTACCTTTTTTAGTATCACACTTTTTATTATACCTTGAGCGCATGTTCAATCTTAATTTTGATAAATTTATCAGTTGAAATGGGCATTCCAATTGACATCATTGCAATTATAATACGACAGCAACGAGATGTCGCTGCACAGTTGCTTGTTACTTTGGGAAACAATGTTACTGAATACTTATTTCCCTTAGATCCCTTTACTAGGAACGCTTGCATCTTTGGAACAAGTACAATACCATTATCATTGATAGCCCTTACTGCTAGTGAATGTTGAGACAAAGGTTTACTGACAGGTTTATTATCATAACAAGAGAGTTCAATTAAATATCGTCATCAGACTTACTTGTAAAAGTGCTTTAAACCCCCCAGTGGTTAGCTCTACCGACCGTTCTAAGGCGGTGGTCCCGGTGTTAGTCTTACTCATTGTTGCTTTGTGGTTTATTCTACGAGGCGATTTGTTGTATGTCTTTCCGTGTGTCATTTTGTTCTTGTGTTTTTCAGTCCTTTTAGTATTGCGATTACCTCGCTTGGGGAAGAGAGACCCAGGGTGAAGTTAGCTAGCTGTAAAAGTGCTTTAAACACCCCCCCTCCCCCACCCCGCCCCCCCCCCCCCCCCCCCCCCCCGGTTTGATATATGATAAACGGGACGATTTTGATTTTGATATAGTCAATTTCCCTTTTCTGGATGGCGATGTCCCCCGGCGTACCTCATATGGGATATACATATCTCAACTTATAAGATTCGCCAGAGCTTCTTCAAATCTTATTGATTTTAACTACCGTAATAAAGCCCTTACTGCCAAACTTCTTAGGCAGGGCCATCGTTATTTTAAACTTCGTAAGGGGTTTTCGAAATTTTATCGCAGACACAGTGCCTTGTTAGAAAAATATAGCGTCAGTCTGAAAACACTTCTGGCGAATCTTATAAGTTGAGATATGCATACCACATATGAGGTACGCCGGGGGACATCGCCATCCAGAAAAGTGAAATTGACTATATCAAAATCAAAATCGTCCCGTTTATCATAATATACATAGATTAAAAAAAAAAGGTGCCTCGGTATCGGAAGAATTTGCTCTATTTAATTGGAGTTCTGTAGGGTATATCCGGTCCACCATTTGGTCAAAGTAAATATTGTCAATATTTAATAAATCGTCAAGGTATCTTGAAGTTGAATTGAACGCCTCAATAATGTCAGCCTGATTTTCACGTGAGAGAGACTTCATGAAATCTCTCTCATAACAAAAAAGAAATAAATCTGCAACAAGAGGAGCACAATTAGTTCCCATCGGAATACCAATAGTGTCTAGATTGTCTATAAAGTTTAGTTCCAAATCTAATAAAAATATTATCCAAAAGATAAACAAGGGCATCACAGACTTTTTTACACGACCATAAATTGTGATTATTATATACATCAGAAGTGAAAAAAACACATTCTTCGTTGCAAGCCAAATATTGGGTATTCTCCCGAATAAACGTTCGGTTAATTAAATCAATCCATTTTTGACTAAGTTCTTCGTACTTTTTTTTTTCAAAAAGTTGTAGGGATTCGCAGTTCATTAAATTTCTAATATTCATATCATATCCTCTTTTATCATCTAATGTACCCCTGTTATTTTTTAACCAGAACTTTATGTCTTGAAAAATGTGATTCCAGCATAGGAGCACATGTGCATCTGGTAAGCAATGTTTGAGTGCGTGAATTATGCCATCCTCTCTGTCAGTTACAATGCATACATGTTTTAAATTTAACTTAGGAATTATCATTTGTATCCAGCTGATCAGAATGCGCTTGTGCACAAGGTAATCTAGAATACCCACACAGCAAGCTTTATTTAATGTTAGCTGATGTGCCGGAGTAACGCAGATCGTATCGAATGAAAAATAAATAAAAAATAAAAAAATAAATAAATAATATTTTTTGCTACTCAACTGTTTCAACAGGGTATGGTCTGTTAACCACCCCGTATATTTGCCCACCGGACCGTTACCCACCCGGAAATTTACCCACCCCACTTAACCAACCTAAAAGAGGACATTTACCCACTCCAAAATTATTTTGGTAACACTGTCCTTAAATGCAAAAGATGTGTTTTAGCGTCAGTCTAAAAAACACTTCTGCAACAAGGTATATCGGAACCAGAATTTTACGGTGACTTAGTGTACAGATTTAGAAAAATTCATCACGAAAACACGCCTATATAATTCTGACCCCCTTGAACCCCACTTTTATATAGTAAAACTGGGGTTTACAGGGGTAAACATTATTTTTCTTATTTCTGGTTGAAAACATAGATTGTGGGTTATCGTTAGAACCGCCTCGCCGAGGCGGTTCTAACGAGTACCCACAATCTATATTTTGAGCAAATTAAGAAAAATATCACAGTTTTTCATCTTAATATTTTTATATTTTCAGCGGTAAATTTTACAATGTATTTGTATAGGCGTGTTTTCGTAATGGTAGGTAAATCTAACTTTTCGGAGCAATTCAGAAAACTTATTAACCGTTATAAAAAGAATTGGCTATAGCCTGGATATTATGCGGCAGCCTGCATGCCTATTTGTCAAGCTAATCATTGTTGATGACTATGCTTCACTCTTTAATTGCACGACGGCGGTTCGGGCCTCAGACTCAATGACGGCCTCTTCGTAAAACTTTAACCATTGGGTTGGGGCTTGACGATATGTCTTTGGCTTGGCCCGCCGTGGTTATTGGTTTTCATTTACTCTGGCATACTGTAGAATTAGCCATGAGTAATCGTCTTTGTTTATTATAGTGATTAATTTGATTTTTATGTTTTCGCTTTGATGCATTGACTGAGTTGGGAGCCTGTATGTGAACTAAATTTTTATGTATTTCTGTATTAAGAATAGCATCGGGACCCAGGGTGAAGTTAGCTAGCTGTAAAAGTGCTTTAAACCGCCTGGTGGTTTACTCTACTGACCGTTCTAAGGCGGTGGTCCCGGTGTTAGTCTTACTCTTTGTTGCTTTGTGGTTTATTCTACGGGGCGATTTGTTGTATGTCTTACCATGTGTCATTTTGTTCTTGTGTTTTTCAGTTACCTCGCTTGGGGAAGAGAGAGCTAATCTTAGTGCTTTTCGTACGTTTGTTCGATTTGGACTTGTTTGGATTTGTCGGTTTCCTCTTCCTCTTGGTGTCTGGGAAGGGCTGCGGTTTGTGATTGTGGCACTCCCTGGACTTTTCTCTTACCTTTTTTTTTTTTTAGAAGTGAGCATTAGTTTGTCATATATTTTTTTTCATACATTTATTCCTTTTATTATTGATAAAATTATATATATATATATATATATATATATATATATATATATATATATATATATATATATATATATATATATATATATATATATATATATATATATATATATATATATATATGTGTATATATATATATATTTTTTTTTTTTTCATTAATCATAAATAGCACTCAATGATTTTTTCTGCATCTTAATACAAAATTATACTTTAATTGTTTATAATATATCACAAAACTTTTTTTCTATTTCTTTCGGGGTTTTTTCCTTCCAGAGACTCATTTAATGTCAAGTTTTGTTTTTTTGGGTTTATTTTTTAATATCTTTACAGTGAAAATTGCTAAACTGATCAAACTATTTTTAAAAATCAAGGATTGTTTTTTTCTTGTCTAACTAATGAAGGGCAAAGACAATATTGAATCACTTTTTAACAACTGGTATATATCTACATAATACATATTGTTATTTCTTTATTTATTTATCTAGTATATTTGATAAAACATTTTGTTAGCTGAAATGTTTAGCTGACCCGGCTCGAAAGACGTCGGTCTTATTGTCGATGGAGCTTCAGCAAGAGCCTTTAATGGTCTACTTTATCAAAAGCTTTGCTGGTCCATGACTATCAGGTCGGTCGGTCCACCCTGATTGAGAGCATCATACAAGTCCTGGGTAAACTAGATCAACTGAATTTCACAGCTCACCCTACTCCTGAAGCCATGCAGATTTTGGAACAATAGGTTATTTTTGTCCAGGTGAGTCATGATGCTGGTAGTACTAATGTTCTCCAAGACTTTACAAGAGATGCAAGTCAGGGATATAGGCCGGTAGTTTCCGGTTTTTATTTGGGTCCTTTCTTATGGACAGGAGTTACATATGCGTTTGTCCAATCGCTGGGGACTTTGCCTTCAGACAGGGAGGTGTTAAAATATCAGCGAGGATTGGGTCGATTTCTGAGTGAAGTACCTTGAGAATAAGGGCAGTAAGACCATCTTGTCCAGACGCCGCCTTTCCAGGGTTTAATTTGGATAGTTGCTTAGCAACCCTGTTGACACATCACGAAAACATACCTATATAATTTTGACCCCCTTAAACCCCACTTTTATATAGTTAAACTGGGGTTTATAGGGGTATACATTATTTTCCTTATTTCTGCTCAAAAACATAGATTATGGGTACTCGTTAGAACTGCCTTGGTGAGGCGGTTCTAACGAGTACCCACAATCTATGTTTTGAGCAGAAATATGAAAAAATATCAGAATTTTTATCTGAAAATTTACATTTTTTTGGTGGTAAAATTTTCAATATATTTGAATAGGCGTGTTTTCGTAATGCAGATATGGTTCAGTCCGGCATGGTCGAAAAAGAGAGTTTCCTGGGAAGAACTAATTCAAGAAGGTGTTTTAATTTCAGAGGTACAAGTTTAGTAAACATGGATAAACATAAGTAAACGTCAATAAATAAAGAAAGGTTAAAGAAAGAAAAGAAAGTTTTTTTTTTTACTATACTATTAATTAGTCACCTATCTGGGGTAATGCTCAGAAATTTATCAATTCAGTATAGTAGTTGTGGTCATGGTACCTAAGCCGTAATCCAAACCAGATGGAAAGATAGATATATAGAAAAAATAGATAGATAGATAGATAGATAGATAGATAGATAGATAGATAGATAGATAGATAGATAGATAGATAGATAGATAGATAGATAGATAGATTTGTAAAGATTCGCATTTCCCGCCGCTAATATGCAACAGATGGAGACGATGGAGACGACGGTCTTGTCGGTAAATAGTGGGACCCAGCACGGCTATTGTGTGGATAGCCATATTTCCCGCCAAATGTCTAAGTGTTCTCGCAAAGTGACAGAACTACTGAATTCCACACAGCAGCGCAAGATAGTTTTCATGTGTGTTTTTCATGCAGAATTAAGAAAAAACCTTATCCCTCTTACAAGGAAGTCATCATATATGATGACGTGAAGCCATTTTAGACGAAATAAAGTCCAATCCCGGCTTAACCCTCATCTTACGCCATGAAAGCCACAACAAAGGAATGAAGCATAGCTGAAAAAATTTCCACACCTAACGTGGGAATCGATCCGGGTCCTCCCGGTTAAATATCCAATGCTCTTACCACTGAGTCAAAGAGTTGACTCTCTGACACAGTTGTCAGAGATTGAAAAGAAGCTATGCGTAATCTGCCAAGGCAGATAATCGAATATTGGAGTGCTCGGTTGTAACACTCCCCCTTTTCAAAGAAGTCATCATTAATGATGATGTGAAGCCATTTTCAGCACATAGTCCTATCCCGGACGAGCCCCCAACTTACAACATGAACGTCGTAACAAAGGAATGAAGCATAACTGAAAAATCCTCACGTCTGCTGTGGGAATAGAACCCGGTCCTCCCGGATGAAAATCCAATGCTCTAAACACTGAGCAAAAGAGTCGACTTTTTGACGCAGTTGTCAGAGATTGAATATATACATAGAAGCTATGTGTAATCTGCTGAGGCAGATAATCGAAGGTAGGAGTGCTCGGTCGTAACACTATTCAGTATACAATGGGTTAATGGGAGCGATTTTAGAATCTGTCAGCAACTTTATATCACCTTAACCTGCTGTAAATATTCCAGATAAAAGTATGCTAAATATGATGACCTGACTAACCTAGCCCTTACCATCAGTGACCTAACTTAACCCTACCTGTCTGCAATTAATGGGTGTACAGTCTCGCATACTGAAGTCAGTAGCGGACAGATTCTGAAGTCTAGCCTGTTAATGTATCATGCTTGAGTGCTGAAGGTCCATCATTTTGTTTCCAGTCTGATTATTAAATGCAGTTTTTGACATCGGGAGCAGAAGTGAATGTTAGCTGTATCCTTCCCACAATCTCTTACAGAGGTCCATTTTTTGTGTAGACCTCATCGCATGCTGCTCAGTCCGTGATTTTCCTGGTTTTGTCCCCTGTCAGCTGGATGAATCCAGGTCAATATACTCCAAATTAAGGCAAGCTTCACGCTTATTTAAACGTGAATTCTTTCAAACACTGAAGGCCACTGTCTGGTTATACGCTGTGAAAATATATGTCAAAAGCCTCAAATTCTTTATTTTGACTTAATTTTAACCCTTGTCATGCTGAATAAATTAAGATGCTACACCCACTTCTAATTTTCAGCCAATCAGATTACTTGATCCGGGTGTATGATAGAAATTCACATATTAAATGACAAATAGTGCAGATCCAGATCAGTTGGCTTCTAAAGCAGCCAGCTGATCTGGATCTACACTGTTTGCTAAGACAGGGCATGTCGTGTTCAGCAAGAGAAGGGTTAACTCTATTATATGTAATGTTGCGAAGACATACTATAAAACAATCATGTCTCGCTTTTTTCTTATATTTTTTTTGTTATAAGTTTAAACTTATTGACTAGTGCATCAGAAATGTATTTTGGACAATTTTGGCTGGTGAGAATCCAGGGGAGGGGGGTTTGCTCGAATTTTTCAAGAGGAATATTTTGTATAATATTCTTTTTCCACAATTTGGATGAAAATGCATTTTAAAATAATTCTTTTAAGAATTATATTAAAGTAATTTCATAAAATATGTGTTTTAGTTGATAAACACCAATTTGATCATACAATTATCCATGTTCATCCCAGTGGTTATTACATCTTCCTAATCTGCTCTTTGGTGCTACAACTACCGTACTGAAAACATATACTCATGAAAAAAGAAAAAAAAATATTTTGTGTTATTTTATATTAAAAACCTTCTAATTTGGATAAAAGAAATTGTTTAATAGAAAGTTTGCATTAATTAGAAAATGCACTGACAGTGCAAGCAAACTATTACGACCTTGTTTTAAAATATGTGTGTGTGTGTGGGAGGGGGGGAGGGGGGGGGGTGGGGGTGGTGTGGGGATTTTGAAAAAACACTCGAGCTGTACTATACACCCATCCATCTGTGGTTCGTCCATCCATATTTCATTTCAGGATGATAACTTGAGTAAACATCAATGGATTTTCACCAAACTTGGTATATGCATTGATATTGTGGAGATCTGGTTTGGGATTGCTAATGGGCAAATTTCGTCAAATTATAACGGATGCCCAAGACACACCCATATTTTGGTTTCCGGATGATAACCTGTGAATGTCAAGGGATTTTAACCAAACTTAGAACATGCATTGATAATCAGGGGATCCGGTTTAGGATTGCTAGTGGGCAAATTTCATCAATGTTTGACAGAGTTATCTGCCCGCGACACGATAATGGCGGGGTATTATAGTTTAACACTTTTATTTAAAATATTGCATCCTTCGAACCACACATAATTCATTGTAAGTTTCTTGCTGCTAGGAAATTATGCTGTTTATCTGTATTCTGATTATTTGTCTATGTAGCCTTATTTTTTGTACATTTTCTGTGTATCTCTTCTATGTACGATTTGCAATGACATGATAACCATCTTTCTGATGACTCCTATAGTGAAGTTAATTATTTTAGTGTACCAAAATAGAGTCTTATATTACATACGTATCTATGGTGATGACGAAAAAAAATCAAATGAAATGTAAAAAAAACAATAACCCTTATCCTGCTGATCACAACACCCTCTACCTTTGCAAACAGTGTAGATACAGATCTGATGGCTTCTGAAGAAGCCATCTGATCTGGATCTACGTTGTCATGTAGTTTGTGAATTGAACCAATACATTTTATCAAGTGATTGGATTAGTTGATAGTTAGAAATGGGTGTGGCTACATTGCTTTATTCAGCAGGACAAGGGTTAATTACAGTTGACAATTACAATTGAAAGTAATTAATTACTTCAGCAAAAACCAAGTAAATCATCATCATCAGATTTTTTATTAACATGCAGGTACAGGGGCAACATCCACATCAGTGGGCCCCCTTCCAGGTAGCTGGCTTGCTGCATGCATGGCAGATCTCACACCAGATCTCCAGGTATGATGTAAATGTAATTGTAATTTAAGTAAATGCTAGTATTGTAATGCCAGGTATTATGTAATGCTATTGTAATTTAAGTAAACTATTGTAATTTAATTGAGCAAGTTGCAAAGCAGTTGTAATTTAATTGCTTTTGAAAGTAGACTCCAAGTCTGCTCTAGATTCAAATGATATAAAAAATAACAAAATGCTTGTTTTGCTCATTTAGCAGTAGTTGCTCCCAAACTTAATCAGTGAAATATTGCAGAACAGCATATATGAATCACATTAAATCACTGATGAAACAAGGATGAAGGCTTGTGGCAATCACCTCAGACACTGGCAACCAGGGCCCAGTTGTTCAAAGCATCATTAGCTTAACGAGCTCATTAGTGGTCTAAATGTTAATCGTTCTAGTAAGTACTACAGGTCAGTCCCGTTAGTACTTGCGTCGTTAGTGCGCGAATACGGATATAACGCGGTGACGTCATGCCTCCCAAAATTTTTTCGAAGGGTCCCAGTTTCCCCATCCTCTAGGTCAAAATAACAAAATGTGTTTTTTGTTTTTCAGAGCTTCGATCTGCAGAAAAAGAAATTATTTACTGCTGTTGTACATGTCATAATAGCAAATAAAAAAATGATTTTGAAAGAATAAAGCTAATCAATGTATTGTCTCTGTTGTATTTTTGTTTGTGTATGCTACGTGCGTAATGACCGTAATTGACCTTTTGATGTTTATTTTAAGAAGACAGACTTGTGCTAATTAAAACTTCATTTAACAATACAAACATATCTATCAAGAAATGGCTTATCCCACATCTAAAGAATGGGAAAATGGCCGCAGTTAGCCAGAATTAATTTGTAAATACTTGAAAGACACTGAATTTTCCAGTTTGATATGGCCGCCTTGCCGACCTAATTAGATATTCATCCAATCAGTGACGCGGATCACTGGACGTTGATAAATGCACACCCGGTGAGGTAGTAGAGCGTGTAACTGTGAAATTTGTCCGGCACTCATTGTTGTCTTGAAAAAGTTCATTCTGCTATCAGATTAACACTGATTAAAATGGAAAACCAAAGAAGAAAACGAAAAGCCTTCACGGTTAAAGAAAAACTTGAGGCCATTGAACATGGCAGTTTGTTGGAATCAAAATGCTTTGGTTTAGTCATTTTTTTTTCTTTGAGCTTTCGTTCTATTCTATACAAGCAGAATGATTAAAAAACTTAACAATTTCTGCAGTTTTATTAATAAGATTTCTTTTACTGGACTAAAATAATTCGCTATGCTCGCGGGGACTGGTATTGATACCGGACTTTTTATGTGACTTACACCACACTTCAACACCGTCTGTATTACAACACCGGCAAATATGGCGGATCGAGCCACAAAATGGAAACGTAAATAAAGTATTTAGCGTATATATTGTAGAAAAAAGTACATCAGAGGGTGTAAAAGGGACAAAACATCAACGTTAGTACTCATTCATTTATTTATTTAAATAACACATGAAATATCGTTGTTTTCATTCATAAATCCCTCCAGACATGTATATACGTGTGTCCCATACAAATGTCAACATTTATAAAGTCTGATCAGTCGGCTCCGAACTTACTACGCGCCTCGCCTATATCGCGGTCTGGATTTGTGCATCCCGACCAGCGCGTAATAACCGGACTGACCTGTATGTCTAATTCACAGCTGTTTTTTTGCTGAAAAAATGTGAGTAGCTTTTGCAAATGCAAAAGCTACTCACATTTTGCAGCAAAAATATTAAGCGTATATGCCATATTTAATGATCAAAGTTTTAAAGATTTATTAACTAACGACATTGTTAGTTTTGAACAACTGGGCCCAGAGCTAAAGAAAACAATTGGTGGAACCATGGAGGGCCCAAACGAAGACACAACATCAGGCATCAACCTACTAATGAAAGGCGTTGGTCGTCATCTTCATAGAGACCTGACTCGCCATCAGTTAAAGAGGAAATCATAGCTATCAGTCATGACAGGGTTAAAAACTAAGTATGCAGTCTGTCACATTAAACATTCAAATTATATATCTCATCCATTTATAAAGACAAGGTGATACTTGTAATGAATGTTTCCATCAGAGGTGGTAATCTGGAGGGTGACAGTGAATGGAAGCATATTCAAATGGATGATGATGAATAGATCTGCCCCAAATGTAACAAGGTGCTGGATGAAGTAAGGGCCTAACAGTTAGTCTCTGAACCCTTAACCCTTGTCCTGCTGAATAAATTAAGATGCTACACCCACTTCTAATTTTTAGCCAATCAGGTTACTTGATCCAGATTGTTACTATAAATTTGCATACTTGATAGCAAACAGTGCAGATCCAGATCAGTTGGCTTCTTCAGAACTGGTTGCAAAACAGAGTATATCCGGGGTCAGCAGGACAAGGGTTAAAATGTTACTCACAACTGCAGTAGATGACATTTTTATTATTTTTTTTTTTTCATAGAAAATAAAGCACTTGTCCTGCTGAACCCGGACATACCCTGCCTTTGCAAACTGTGTAGATCCAGATCATTTGGCACTGTTTGTCATTCAGTATGTGAATTTGTATCAACAACAAAGTAATTTGATTGGCTGAAAATTAGAAGCGGGCGTGGCAGCTTAATTTATTCATCATGACAAAGGTTAATATTCGGGGGAACAATGGGCTTTCATTTACCATTAAACATTTATCCAAGGCATGTTACCACCCTGTAGGTGTGGATGTTTTTGTATTGATACATTAGTGCCTAGGTGAGCAATTCAGACCCACTTGGGCTAGGAGCCTTGTTCCTATTTTCCCCGCAAAATAGGGCTTAACACATTTTTGCATGAAATATACTGTATATGATCTAATATACCATTCTGTGTTTTGGGTTTTTCAAAATTACTGGAAAAACTTGTATTAAATTATCTACGTACTAACTTAATAAGGGCACACTTTAAAGTAAGATCAGCAAATGACTTCATGTGAGGATTATTTACTGATGCTTATGTGATAATTATTCTGATTTTCTTTATAAACGCGTATGTTGTTGGTACCCACAACATACATTTTCATTGAGAAATGAGAAAAAGATCAACAATTTTTGGTTAGAAAAAAGTGCCTTATCTGGAACTATGGTGTACAAGATTGACAATTCAACCAAACTTACTTTACTTTTTCAGTTGTCTCCCTTATTATTTAGAAGACTTTGTGTTTGGGTTGTAATTTGAATTGCCTTTTTAGCTCACCTGAGCCGAAGGCTCATAGTGAGCTATTGTGATCACTCACCGTCCATCGTCATCGTCGTTGTCGTCTTCGTCGTCCGGATGTCCGTCTGTCCACAATCTTTAAACAACATCTCCTCCTAAACCACTGGTGGGAATTTGACCAAACTTCACAGGAATGATCCTTGGTTGGTCCTCTTTCAAAGTTGTTCAAATGGTTCCGGTTCATTGCATATCTAGGTCAAAGGAGCTAAAAATAGATTTTTTAATTAAAAACTAAAAAAATCTTCTTGTCCGAAACCACTAGACCGATTTCAATATAATTTTGCAAAAATGTTTCTTTGGTGATCCTCTACCAAGATTGTTCAAGCCATTTGGATTCATCAAAAAACATGGTCACCAGGGGGCGGGGCTTATTAGCTCACCTGAGCACGAAGTGCTCATGGTGAGCTATTGTGGTCAGTCAATGTCCCTCGTGCGTCGTGCGGCGTCAACAATTGCTTTAAAAGCCTACTCCTCCTACACCCCTGGGCCAATTGACTTGATACTTGGTAGGAAGCATCAGGGTGACTTGTAGATCAAAAATAGCTAAAATTGTTCCGATCGGAAATCCAAGATGGCCGCCATGGCTGCCATCTTGAAAATCTATTTTTCACTTCTTCTCCTGAACCGAAAGGCCAATTGACTCCAAACTTGCTAGGAACCATCAGGATGACTTGTAGATCAAAAATAGCTAAAATAGTGCCGATCGGAAATCCAAGATGGCCCCCATGGCCGCCATCTTGAAAATCTATTTTTCGCTTCTTCTCCTGAACCGAAAGGCCAACTGACTCCAAACTTGCTAGGAAGCAGCAGGATGACTTGTAGATCAAAAGTAGTTAAAATCATGCCGATCGGAAATCCAAGATGGCCGCCATGGCCGCCATCTTGAAAATCTATTTTTCGCTTCTACTCCTAAACCCAAAAGCCAATTGACTCCAAACTTGGTAGGAGGCATTGGGGTGACTTATAGATCAAAAATAGCTAAAATTGTGCCTATCGGAAATCCAAGATGGCCACCATGGCAGCCATCTTGAAAATCTATTTTTCCCTTCTTCTCCTGAACCGAAAGGCCAGTTGACTCCAAACTTGGTAGGAAGCATCGGGGTGACTTGTAGATCAAAAGTAGCTAAAATCATGCCGATTGTAAAACCAGGATGGGCGCCATGGCAGCCATCTTGAAAATCTATTTTTCGCTTCTTCTCCTGAACTGAAAGTCCAGTTGACTCGAAATTTGGTAGGAAGCATTTGAGTGACTTGTAGATCAAAAATAGCTAAAATCGTGCCGATCGTAAATCCAAGATGGCCGCCATGGCAGCTATCTTGAAAATCTATTTTTCGCTTCTTCTCCTAAACCCAAAAATCACTTGACTCGAAACTTAGTAGGAAGCATCAGGGTGACTTGTAGATCAAATATAGCTAAAATCGTTCTGATCAGAAATCCCAGATGGCCACCATGGCCGCCATCTTGAAAATCTATATTTAGCTTCTTCTCCTGCACCGAAAGGCCAATTGACTCCAGACTTCGTAGGAGACATTGGGGTGACTTGTAGATCAAAAATAGCTAAAATCGTTCTGATCAGAAATCCCAGATGGCCACCATGGCCGCCATCTTGAAAATCTATATTTAGCTTCTTCTCCTGCACCGAAAGGCCAATTGACTCCAGACATCATAGGAGACATTAGGGTGACTTGTAGATCAAAAATAGCTAAAATCGTGCCAATCGGATATCCAAGATGGCCGCCATGGCAGCCATCTTGAAAATCTATTTTTTGCCTCTTCTCCTGAACTGACAGGCCAGTTGACTCAAAATTTGGTAGGAAGCATTGGGGTGACTCGTAGATCAAAAATAGCTAAAATCGTGCCGATCGTAAATCCAAGCTGGCTACCATTTAGAGTTTGTTCAAATGATCACGCTCAATTGACTGGCATGCCATATATCTTCTTCTTCAAAATAAAGAACTGCTTAAATGATGATCTTTTCATTAGTTGTGATGACAGGATTGGAAAAATGTTGCATAACATCTGCATATCTGCAGTAGCTATGTCATTCAGGTGAGCGACCCGTGGCCCGTGGGCCTCTTGTTTTCCCTATATATCTATATAGAAAACTTTAAAAATCTTCTTGTCCGAAACCACTGGACCGATTTCAATATAATTTTGCAGAAATGTTCCTTTGGTGATCCTCTACAAAGATTGTTCAAGCCATTTGGATTCTTCAAAAAACATGGCCGCCAGGGGGCGGGGCTTATTTTCCCTGTATATCAATATAGAAAACTTTAAAAATCTTCTTGTCAGAAACCATTGGACCGATTTCCATATAATTTTGCAGAAATGTTCCTTTGGTGGTCCTGTACCAAGATTGTTCAAGCCATTTGGATTCATCAAAAAACATGGCCGCCAGGGGGCGGGGCTTATTTTCACTATATATCTGTATAGAAAACTTTAAAAATCTTCTTGTCAGAAGCCACTGGACCGATTTCCATATAATTTTGCAAAAATGTTTCTTTGGTGATCCTCTTGCAAGATTGTTCAAGCCATTTGGATTCGTCAGAAAACATGGCCGCCAGGGGGCGGGGCTTATTTTCCCTATATATCTGTATAGAAAACTTTAAAAATCTTCTTGTCAGAAACCACTGGACCGATTTCCATATAATTTTGCAGAAATGCTCCTTTGGTGATCCTCTTTCAAGAT
Organism: Anodontia alba; assembly: GCA_964016985.1. Taxonomy (NCBI): domain Eukaryota; kingdom Metazoa; phylum Mollusca; class Bivalvia; order Lucinida; family Lucinidae; genus Anodontia; species Anodontia alba. The sequence goes on from OZ024833.1 coordinate 11,347,793, forward strand.
TGTTTAAGCCATTTGGATTCATCAAAAAACATTGCCGCCAGAGGGCGAGGCTTATTTTCCCTATATATCTATATAGAAAACTTTAAAAATCTTCTTGTTAGAAACCACTCGACCGATTTCAGTATAATTTTGCAGAAATGTTCCTTGGGTGATCCTCTACCAAGATTGTTCAAGCCATTTGGATTCGTCAAAAAACATGGCTGCCGAGGGGGGGTGGGGGGGGGGGGGCTTATTTTTCCTCTATATCTATATAGAATAACTTGAAAAATCTTCTTGTCAGAAACCACTGGACCGATTTCATTATAACTAGGCAAAAATGTTTCCTTGGTGACCTTCTACCAAGATTGTTCAGGTAATCGTGATTTGTCAAAAAACATGGCCGCTAGGGGGTGGAGCTTATTTTCCCTATATATCTATATAGAAAACTTGAAAAAATCTTCTTGTCAGAAACCACTGGACCGATTTCAATATACCTTGGCAGAAATGTTTCTTTGGTGACCCTTTACCAAGATTGTTCAAGCCGTCATGATTTGTCAAAAAACATGGCCGCCAGGGGGCGGGGCTTATTTTCCCTATATATATATATCTATATAGAAAACTTGAAAAAACTTCTTGTCAGAAACCACTGGATCGATTTCACTATAACTTGGCAGATATGTTCCCTTGGTGACCCTTTACCAAGATTGTTCAAGCTATCATGATTTGTCAAAAAACATGGCTGGTAGGGGGCGGGGCTTATTTTCCCCGTATATCTACATAGAAAACTTTAATGATCTTCTTGTCAGAAACCACTGGACTGATTTCAATTAAACATTGCAGAAATGTTTCTTATGTAACCCTCTATCAAGGTTATGCAAGCCGTCATGATTCATCAAGAAACAGGGCTGCCAGGGGGCGGGGTTTATTTTCCCAATATATCTATATAGAAAAACTTTAAAAGTCTTCTTTTAAGAAACCACAGGTCCAATTTCATTACAACAGCAAAAATTTTTCCTTGGTGACCCTCTACCAAGATTGTTCAAGTAATTATGATTTGTCAAAAAACATGGCTGCTAGTGGGTGGGGCTTATTTTCCCTATATATCTATATAGAAAACTAAAAAATCTTCTTGTCAGAAACCAATGGACCGATTTCAATATAACTTGGCAGGAATGTTTCTTTGGTGACCCTTTACCAAGGTTGTTCAAGCTGTCATGATTATCAAAAAACATGGCCACTATGGGGCAGGGCTTATTTTTTTCTATATGTCTATATAAAAAACTTTAAAAATCTTCTCGTAAGAAACCGTTGGACCAAGCTCAATGTAGCTTGGCAAGAATGTTGCTTTTGTGACCCTCTACCAGGATGGATCAAGCCTTCATGATATGTCAAAAAAATATCGCCTCTAGGGGGCGGGGCTTATTTTCGGTATATATCTGTATAGAAAACTTTAAAATGCTTCTTGTCAAATACATCCTGACCAATTTCAATAATGCTTTGGTGACCCTCTACCAAGAATGTTCAAGCAATCCTGATTTGTCAAAAAACGTGCCTGCTAGTGGGTGGGGCTTATTTTCCCTCTATATCTTAATAGAAAACTTTAAAAATCTTCTTGTCAGAAACCACTGAACAGATTTCAGTTTAACTTGGCAGGAATGTTCCTTTGGTTACCCTCTACCAAGTTTGTTCAAGCTGTCATGATTCGTCATGGTTATAAAATTTATACATAAAATTTTAGAGCAGTGAACTTGGCTGAAACTTCAACATTAAGTTTGCAAATCTGTTTGCTCAGGTGAGCGATATAGGACCATCATGGTCCTCTTGTAATGTAGAATAGGGCAAGATGCTCTATCACTGGTTATAAGCAGTTGGGTTTTTTTGGCTATTTTTACCCACCCATTTCTCATTAAACTGGTCTTTTCATGTCCGGCCTGTAACTTGGTGTTCCAAGATGGGATTTTGAAATAATTTGGCACAACTGATTATTACAGCGAGAAAACATGTCACATGCAAAAGCCTAGTTGCTACTTCAAAGGTCAAGGTCACAGTCTGCTCGCTCCCTCAGAGGTCAAAGTTTGCTCTTGAACTTTGTGCATATTCCTTATTTGGCTATAGCAGGACTAATGTGTTGTGCCTTCAAGATCCAGGTCTGTAGTTCCAAGGTCAAGGTCACACTTAGAGGTCAAAGGTAAAAAATGTTGTATTCACATTATGTCTTGTCACACAACACTCATTTCTGTGTCCCATGTCTTAAAAACATAAGAGCTGCAACCTGAAAAAAACATATCTTCTGAAATGCCCATCCATTGAAGACTTATATCAGCCAGTGCATCCATCCACACAGTCTGATCAGAGTCTACATTGTCCACATGAAGAAACTACGCATCCTTGGCCCAGTTAAAATTTTTATTAACCCATTGTAGTCTGGTGACCCCAAACAGTGAGGACCCAGATCAGATACAGCAAAACACATGGTGTCTGATCAGGGTCTCCACTTTGCAAATAGTTCAACCATTTTTCTCTAGGAATATCTAAATCACATATAACCTGACATACCAAAAATTGAAATTAGAATCTTCCAATATACAGTGTTGTGGAGTTCATTCAGTCTACACTGGGTTAAACCGCACAAATAGTCTGATCTGAATTTGCATGGGTACATTTTCTGACGTTGTGGCTCATACTTAGCATTTTCATCAATATAGACTGGATTCAGATGTTGCATAGCAGACTGCTTCACTTGTTTGTTTTCTTGGTAGCAACCTGTGTTTGGGTAAACGTAGATTTTGTGGAATTTCCTCAGTTCTTGTTTCCTTATTTATCAGAAAATACACCTACGGGGAGGGGGACATATTGTTTCGGTGCAGATCCATTTGCATCAGTGTTTGCATCGGCCTCGGCATCGGCGTCACAGTTTCTTGTCTGCACAATATCTTGTGAACCAGTGGTCGGATTCTTACCAGATTTTCAAGAATATAGGGACATAACAAAGAACTAATTAGATTTTGATGACCTTGACCTAATTTATAAGGGCACAGCAATAGAAAAACAGAAAATTCACGGTGGGAAGACATTTGTTTCCTCTGTAAATTAAGGGATGACATGTGATTCACATGAAATGTCAGATGTACAGCTTAATATTCTTAGAAAAAAAAATCATATTAGAATAATGTCTTCTGCTGTTGTGCGCTAGTTTAAAAAAAAACTGTACTAACTGACCAGGGCCCAGTTGTTCAAAGCGTCATTAGCTTAAAGAGCTCGTTAAGGGTCATTTCGTTAACTGTATTAGCGGATTCAATAAACAATATTCTGATATTTTTTGCTGAAAAAATGTGAGTAGCTTTTGCACTCTCACATTTTTTCAGCAAAAAATTTCAGCATATTTCCAAAAGTATCCCTAAGTATTGGGAAAGACAGGCTTGAGCAAACAGTGTAGACCCTGATAAGATGCCACATGTGGCGTCTGATCAGGGTCTGCACAGTTTGGCACTCAGTCATTCACCTTTTAGACATATCAACAGCTTGTTAAAATTTTATTACAAATACGGCAAAGAGTTAACCCTTACCACTCTCTGGGCATTTTCAGCAGACGACAAACTGATGGTATTTTTCTTATTTTTCCCAGTAAACAGGATTTGACATTTCATGCAAATTGTCTCCTGAGGAGACAATTTGCATTAAATGTCAAATCCTGTTTTCTGGGAAAAATAAGAAAAATATTTCAAAATGTCTGCTGAAAATTTTACCCAAATTGCTGAGCGTTAAAGGTGTCCCATATTTAGGGTTTATAGATGAATTTTTACATACGACTAAATGAGGTAGATGCATTTGTTCAGCTGAAAAGTATTGACAGTTTTCTTCTTTCCACAAACCCTTAAATTGTGGATATTCATTAGAAGCCCATTTGAGGCACTTCTAATGAATACCCACATTTTTGTGGAGGAATAAAAAAATGTTCCTTAATTTAGATCTATAGCCAGGCTCTATGGCATGGTTGGTAGTTTCTCTGCAGGGGTCACAAGCTTGAACCTCCTCGGCACATACTTCCATGGAAAGCATGAAATAATTTCTATGGTGATTCTACTTAACCCTTGGCCTGCTGAACCCGGATATACCCTATCTTTGCAAACAGTGTACATCCAGATCAGTTGGCTTCTGAAGAAGCAAACTGATCTGGATCTGCACTGTAGCCATCAAGTATTTGAATGTATATCAACAGTCTGGATCAAGCAATCTAATTGGCTGGAAATTAGAAGTTAATCTTAATTTATTCAGCAGGACAAGAGTTAAGACTTCAAATCAAATTTAGATCTTAAGATTTCCCCAATTTCTTACATAGCTCCAGATAAGAGGAAATACCAGGTAATCGTCTTTCTTATTTCTCCAGAAAAACAAATGTTGTGGGTACTCATTGGAAGTGCTTCTGTGAGGCGCTTTCCAGTGCGTACCCAGAAGGTACATTTTTCTAAAAGAAAATATTCATGGGCCCCCGTAGCCTAGTGGATAGGAGAGTTGACTCTTAATCCATTAGGTTTCTCACTGCTGTAGTTCGAGCCTCGCTCGGGTCAGATGTGGGAAAGCCAAGTTCTGCTTACAGATGGTCAGGTGGTTTTTCCCCGGGTTCTCTGGTTTTCACCCACCTTTGATGAACGATGGGCGCGATATTAGTGAAATATTCTTGAAAGGGCCTAAAACAAAAAAACAAAAAAAAAAAAAATTCTGGAAAATAAAGAAAAAATAATACTTTTAGTTGAAAAAAGCACAATATCTGGGTGAGGTGCTTCCAGTGAGCACCCACAACATTTTTATTTTTTAGCTCACCTGAGCCACAGGCTCAAGATGAGCTATTGTGATAACTCATCGTCTGTCGTCGTCGTCCGTCCGTCCATCCGTTCACAATCTTTAAACAACATCTCCTCCTAAACCGCTGATTGGATTTTGACCAAATTTCACAGGAATGATCCTTGGTTGATCCTCTTTCAAAGTTGTTCAAATGGTTCTGGTCCATTGCATATCTAGGTCACAGGAGCTAAAAATAGATTTTTTAACTAAAAACTTAAAAAATCTTCTTGTCAGAAACCACTTGACCGATTTCAATAAAATTTTGCAGAAATGTTCCTTTGGTGATCCTCTACCAAGATTGTTCAAGCCATTTGGATTTGTCAAAAAAACATGGCCGCCAGAGGGTGGGGCTTATTTTCCCTATATATCTATATAGAAAACTTTAAAAATCTTCTTGTCAGAAACCACTGGACCAATTTGAATATAATTTTGCAGAAATGTTCCTTTGGTGATCCTCTATCAAGATTGTTCAAGCCATTTGGATTCGTCATAAAACATAGCTGCCAGGGGGCGGGGCTTATTTTCCCTATATATCTGTATAGAAAACTTTAAAAATCTTTTTGTCAGAAACCACTAGACTGATTTCAATATATTTTTGCAGAAATGTTTCTTTGGTGATCCTCTACCAAGATTGTTCAAGACATTAGGATTCGTCAATAAACATGGCCGCCAGGGGAATCTTCTTGTCAGAAACCACTGGACCGATTTCAATATAATTTTGCAGAAATGTTCCTTTGGTAATCCTCTACCAAGATTGTTCAAGCCATTTGGATTCATCAAAAAACATGGCCGCCAGGGGGCGGGGCTTATTTTCCCTATATATCTATATAGAAATCTTTAAAAATCTTCTTGTCAGAAACCACTAGACAGATTTCAATATAATTTTGCAGAAATGTTCCTTTGGTGATTCTCTACCAAGATTGTTCAAGACATATGGATTCGTCAAAAAACATGGCCGCCAGGGGGCGGGGCTTATTTTCCCTTTACATCTATATAGAAAACTTTAAAAAATCTTCATGTCAGAAACCACTGGACTGATTTCAATATAATTTTGCAGAAATGTTCCTTTGGTGATCCTCTACCAAGATTGTTCAAGCCATTTGAATTTGTCAAAAAACATGGCCGCCAGGGGGCGGGGCTTATTTTCCCTATATAATCTATATAGAAAACTTTAAAAATCTTCTTGTCAGAAACCACTAGACTGATTTCAATATAATTTTGCAGAAATATTCCTTTGGTAATCCTCTACCAAGATTGTTCAAGCCATTTGGATTCGTCAAAAAACATGGCCGCCAGGGGGCGGGGCTTATTTTCCCTTTACATCTTTATAGAAAACCTTAAAAAAATCTTCTTTTCAGTAACCACTGGCCGGATTTCTATATAATTTTGCAGGTGTTCCTTTGGTGATCCTCTACCAAGATTGTTGCCATTTAGATTCGTCAAAAAACATGGCCCATAGGCTTATTTTCCCTATATATCTATATAATTATTGTCTTGTCAGAAACCACTGGACCGATTTCGGTATAACATTGCAGGAATGTTTCTTTTGTAACCCTCTACCAAGATTGTTCAAGTCGTCATGATTTGTCCAAAAAACGTGGCTGCCAGGGTGCGGGGCTTAATTTTCCTATATATCTATATAGAAAACTTTAAAATAAAAGTCTTCGTCAGAAACCACTGGACTGATTTCATTATAACTTGGCAGAAATGTTTCCTTGTTGACCCTCTACCAAGATTGTTCAAGTTATCATGATTCATCAAAAAACCTGGCCGCCAGGGGGCGGGGCTTATTTTCCTTGTATATCTTTATAGAAAAGTTTTAAAAATCTTCTTGTCAGAAACCAATGGACCGATTTCAGTATCACTTGGCAGGAATGTTTCTTTGGTGACCCTCTACCAAGATTGTTCAAGCCATTATGATTTGTCAAAAAACATGGCCGCTAGGGGGCGGGGCATATTTTCCCTATATATCTGTATAGAAAACTTTAAAAATCTTCTCATAAGAGACTGTTGGATCAAGTTCAATGTAACTTGGCAGGAATGTTGCTTTGGTGACCTTCTACCAAGATTGTTCACGCCCTCATGAAACATAAAAAAACATGGCTGCCAGGGGGCGGGGCTTATTTTTCGTATATATCTGTATAGAAAACTTTAAAATTCTTCATGTCAGAAACCACCTATCTGATTTCACTATTACTTGGCAGAAATGTTGCTTTGGTGACCCTCTACCAAGATTGTTCAAGCAATCATGATTCATCAAAAAACATGGCTGCAAGGGGTGGGGATTATTTTCCCTATATATCTAATAGAAACTTTAAAAATCTTCTTGTCAGAAACCACTGGACCGATTCCAATATAACTTGGCAGGAATGTTCCTATGGTGACCCTCTACCAATTTTGTTTAAGCAGTCATGATTCGTCAAAAAACATGGCCATTAGGGGGTGGGGCTTATTTTCCCTATATAGCTATATGAAACATTTTAAAAATCTTTTTGTCAGAAACCACTGGACCGATTTAAATATGGCAGAATTGTTCCTTTGGTGATCCTCTTTCAAGATTCAGTTCAAGCCATCATGATGCATGAAAAAAAACATGGCCGCTGGGGAGCAGGGCTATAAAATTTATACAAAAATCTTAGAGCAATGAACTTGGCTGAAACTTCAACAGTAAGTGTGCAAAGCTCTTTGCTCAGGTGAGCGATATAGGACCATCATGGTCCTCTTGTTTTGAGAAATAAGTGAAATAAGGATACACTACAACCTCTTTATAACACAGTTCATTATAACACAGTTATGGATGTAACATGTTTGAAAGATGGATCCCAAAAATGTATAGATTATATAGAAAAATGACCATAAATGGTCATTTTTCTCTATAATCTATACATTTTTGTGTGCCATATCTAGCTAAGATGTTTCAAATAGCATCAACAACATTTTGTTTTTCTGGAAAAATAATCATACAGTTGAACTTCAGTGGCTTGAACATCTTTGGGATCATCGGAATTTGTTCGAGATATGGCAGTTCAGCCTCTTAGGGTAAATCTTGGTCATAGGTCTAAATAAGAGTGGGTATCAGGTAAATTGTTTTCTTATTTCTCAACGAAAACATATGTTGTGGGTACTCATTAGAAGCGCCTCGGTGAGGCGCTTCTAATGAGTACCACAACATATTTTTTCGTGGAGAAATAAGAAAAATATAGATACTTTTTTGGTGGAAAAAAGCGCCTGATCAAGAGCTATGGTGGTGCCAGGTCAGGAAGCATATAGCAGTAATTTAGGGGACTCTTTTCGATTTACTACACAATAATGGTATGTTGAGTGTACTCATTAGGACTTCCTTGATGAGGCAATTCTAATGAGTACATGCAACATACAATTTCATGATAAGAAAATTTCCCTAAGTATTTGTTATTGAGCTATCATAGGGACTCAAAAATGAGTTTGAATTAGCCATGGTAAATGAGCCGTTGAGTGTTTGAATTGTTGAGGTTTGACTGCACAACAGAACCTGTGTTAAGTTAACCCTTGTCCTGCTGAATAAGATGCCACGCCTTGTCAAATTTTCAGCCAATCAGATTACTGATCAGATTGCTGATATACTGAATGGCAAACAGTGCAGATCTGGATCAGTTGGCTTCTTCAAAGTCTTAGAAGCCAAGTGATCTGGATCTACACTGTTTGCAAAGGCAGGGTATATCTGTGTTCAGCAGGACTAGGGTTAAGCAAGCTCATATGGGAAGGCAAAAAGTGATTCTTTAGTACAGGTAAAGTTCTACAAGCATCTGTTTTAAGGGGTTCTGATAAAACTGGCCTTTATAAATGGGTAATTGCTTAATACAGGTGGCTTTAAAGCTGAAAAATGCTCCTTATCTGGAGCTGTGTAAATTTCTGTGTAAATTTCTGTCAAACTGCCTCTTCCCCCCCCCCCCCCCCCCCCCACCACACACACACACACACACACACACACACACACACACAAACACACACACACAAAAAAAAAAAAACAAGTGTTTTATGTATCTTATTAGAATAGTGAGTGATATGGGCAAATTCAGTAGATGACAAAATTAAGATCTGACACTTCATGCATCCTTAGGAGACAATTTGCATGAATCAGATTGTCAAATCCTATTTTCTAGGAAAAATAAGAAAACTATATAAAAATGTTGTCTGCTTAAATTTTTACCCAGCCTGCTGAGTGTTAGTTTATCTTATGGTGTTGAACTTGATTTTTTTTTGTTTTGAGCCAAGGGAGGCAAACAATAATCTTTTAGCCTACTTAGATGCTTGTTATGAGGTCCCACATCACATGTTTCTATAGAATGAGGAGACAAAAAACGCTATTTCTAAACTGAAAAAAATCACCTTATCTATAGAATTCTGCAGATGTCATTTGTCAGTAGGGTGTGTTGGTCAGTTTGCGGCCATTGGCCTGCTAGGCTGGGTGACTAATTATCGCTACTGTAGCTGGTCACATATGCTCCTGAAAGCATTCTGTATTACCCCTTAAAGTGTAATGCAAAATTTGTAGCAGACAGCATTGTAATTATTGTTTATTTTTCATAGAAAATAAGTATTGACATTTCATATAAATCATCTGATGGGCAGATGATTCACATGCAATGTCATGACATTTTTTTATGAAAAATGAAAATATAAAAATTTAAAGTGTTGTCTGCTGCAGTTATGATTGGCGCTTTAAGGGTTAAAATTGTTTGTTGTTCGATACTTTATTGTTGTGAACATGTGAAACTGACAACCATAGTAAGTTGAATATCATTTGAAAATAGACTGTTTGAGATAAACAGCTACCGTATTCAACTTAATTACCGCACATACTCCTATTAGCGCACAGTCAAGCAATTTCGTAGTCTTTTAGATTACAGCCAGTGTACTTTTTGTCTACTTCTTTATAAAGACATATCTTGTGTGTACTCATTTGAATTGCATCGACAAGTCGATGCAGTTCAAATGAGTACCCACAATATATGCCTTCATGAAGAAAATCAGGAAAGAAAATCGCATAATCATCATCAAATGTCCTTTTCTGATCTTTTTTATAATGTACCCTAAGTAGGTCGATGCATGTTTTAACACAACTAAGTGTTCCAAGTCATTTTGAAACACCTAAGCGCACAGTGAGGTTATTAGGTTGAATACGGTATTTTTATACAGGGTTGTACAAATTGCCTGTTTGACTATGGCATTTTGGGAGTCTGGTTACATTCTTTCATGGAGATTGATCATGAAATATTTTCTGCTGATTCAAGAAGGTTCTGGTAAAAGAATGTGCACAGGCACTGGTTAACTGCTTGGAGAATAAGGCCTGCCCAGGAAAAGTGTGGTTGGATAACTGGCTGGCTTGAACTGACCTTAACCCTTGTCATGCTGAATAAATTTAGATGCCACACCCATTTCTAATTTTCAGCCAATCAGATTACTTGATTCAGGTTGTTGATATAAATTCACATACTTAATGGCAAACAGTGCGCTTCTTCAGAAGCCAACTGATCTGGATCTACAGTGTTTGCAAAGACAGGACATATCGGGGTTCAGCAGGACAAGGGTTAACAATGTTATGTTGGCAGTTAAACACCGTACAAACCAACCATAATGAATATGGCAGTACTATGTGCCTGGCTTTAAAATAATTTGGCATGAATGTTCGCCATGACAAGATCATAAATTGTTTCTGAAACCTGGTTCTCTTCATGAAAGGTCATCCTCACACACAATTGAATTTTATACAGATTGCCTGGTTGATTGATTGTGTCTTAGCCTGAACTGGCTGTAATATTCTCTTGTGATTTTCGTCACATACATTCTTTAGTGCATCTAACTACAGACCCAGGGGTTGCAAGGTTCAATCCCAGCTTGGCCTTTTTTGTGGGAAATTGATCTTGAAAGCATTTTTGCGGTCATTCTCTCCCTTCCATTGATTCAAGAAGGGCAGTTTGGTGTTACTTGCCAAAATGTGCGCAAGTACTAGTTAACCCTAGTCCAGCTGAACCCGGATATACCCTGCCTTTGCAAACAGTGTAGATCCAGATCAATTGGCTTCTTCAGAAGCCCACTGGTCTAGATCTGCACTGTTTGCCATTTAGTATGTGAATTTATAGCAACAATTTGGATCAAGTAATCTGATTGGCTGAAAATTAGAAGTCCGAGTGGCATCTTAATTTATTCAGCAGGACAAGGGCTAATTAACTGCTTCATCACCATCATCATCATCTGCTTTTTGATTAACATGCAGGTACAGGGGCAACATTCACATCAGTGGGCCCCCTTCCAAGCAGCTGGCTTGCTGCATGCATGGCAGATCTCACACCAGATCTCCAGGTATGTCTATCATGAGGGTCGATGGCCGAGAGCTTCCACTCTCCGAATCGTTCTTTGTTAGCTGCTTCCATGTCATCTTGGGCCTCCCAGGCCCATGCTGTCCATCAACCTCTATGTCATAGGCTTCCTTGACTGAACCATTAGAGCATTTCACATGTCCATACCAGTGGAGCCTTCTCTCCTTCAGGAAGGAGGTCCAGATCCTCAATGCCAAGTTCAACGTGCAAGTACTCATTGGATCTGGTGGTGACAATGTCTTATGGCTTGACATTGCAGATCTGTCTGATCATTGCCATCATTTCGCTGCAGAAGTTGGAGGTTTGGCTTGCTTAGGAGACTAATCCTGCCCAGGAAAAGTGTGATTTAGTTAAGTGTTGACTTGGTCATAAAATCAAACCTCAGATACTCACATATACTCTTCTCAGGATAAACTCAACACGCTTGTATTTTGCAGTTTGGGTGATCCACACAAATGTCTCCTATAAATGTCAGTGTTCATAACCAATATTTTGTGAATTCACTCTAGGTTTATGGCTGTCTGACTGGGTTAGGTCTGTGGAGAACTTGTGAAGTGTCTGCTGTATGAAGAACTGAGGGCGCTTGATACTAACACTGCATATCCACCATTTCTCAATCAATTGTGCAATGTCAGAGAAGGTTTCTCTAAAAGGTATGTCAATCAAAATGAGTTTTAACCGTTATCCTGCTGAATAAATTAAGATGCCATGCTCTTTTCTAATTGTCAGGCAGTCAGATTACTCGATCCAGGTTGTTGATATACGAGGGATGTTCGAAATGAATTGCTTATTTCTATCTGGAGACTTCAAATTTCAAGTTAGCCCAAAAGTACTCATTTCATGCCCTCGAAGTACTCCCCGTGGCTAGAAATGCAAAGTTACAGCCAATGTGTCCACTTCATGAAGGCGTCACGGTACGCTGATTTGGGCACAGTAATAAGGTACTGATGAATGGCAGATCCAAGTGCCTGTCGGGACTGGTATTTCCGCCCAGCAAGGAATGTTTTCAATTTCGGAAACAAAAAGAAATCACATTGGGCAAGGTCTGGGGAATACGGGGGATGAGGCAAAATAGTTACTTTTTCTTTCTTCAAAAACGTCATAAGTATTGCGGAGGTATAAGCTGGGGCATTGTCATGTAGAAGACGGACATGTTTAAAACCAGTGGCAGGGCGTCGTTTCTGATAATACTTTTTCAGTTTCTTCAGTACTACGTCTTTGTAGTACTTTCCGGTGACGCTTTTGCCCTTTTTCACTGGCACTTTTATTGCGACTCCTTCACCAGAGAAGAAGATTGCATACAAAACCTTCTTTGTACTCAAAGAACGTTTGGCAATTTTTGGGCGTTTGCTGTGTTTAGTGGCCCAGATCTTATTGCTAACCTTTCTGACGGGCTCAAAATAATGGACCCAGGTTTCATCACCTGTGACGACATTGGCAAACTGCTTTTTGTCATATTTTGGAAACATTTGAAGCAGCTTTTTGGCCACTTTAACCCGTTGTCTCTTTTGCTCGTCAGTCAACAGATGTGGCACCCATCTAGCAGAAGTTTTTCTGACTTTCAAATGCTTCTTCAAAATAAGGTGAACCGTTGATAGCGATATGCGTACCTTTCGTGCAATATCACGAACTGTAAATCTGGCATCTCCTTCAATGATTTCCTTTATTTTGGAAACGATTTCTTTACGAGATGCAGATTTTGGCCTACCTGATTTCGGTGCATTTTTGATGGACTCTACACTAGACTCAAATTTCTTTTTCCACCGCCGAACTGTGTCATAAGACACACAAGAAGGTCCAAAAGCAGTAGAAATTTCAGTCATCAGCTTCTTCAAAGAACAACCAAGTTTTGAGCGAGCTTTGATGTAAGCCCGTATTTCATCTTTTTGTCGACGCTTCTACCAACCATTTTTACTGCAGTGGCCAATGACTGCATGTATTCAAATGGCAAATTTTATGTCTTACACTTAGTCTAACATGTACATTTATACACCATTGTGTAGATATTGAATAGCCCTATACAGGTATGTATTGGTTTTTATCGTGCCCCACGTGGATATCGAGCTAGAGGGCAATAAGCAATTCATTTCGAACATCCCTCGTATATTCACATACTGAATGACAAACAGTGTAGATCAGAAGCCAGCTGATTTGGATCTACACTGTAAAGGCAGGATATATCCGGGTTCAGCAGGACAAGGGTTAAATATGCAAGATCTCCTATATATTTCTCAAGTCCATATAGTATAGTGAGCCTTTGTTGGGAATCTTGAACAGTCTGTTTATGTCGTCTGCTGAGTATTCTTGCAGACATTTCAAACCTATTTTTGCATACAGGCAAACAGTGTGGACCCTGATCAGACTGCTCCTAAAAGGAGCAGTCTGATCTGGGTCCACACTGTTTGCAAAAATGACTTTTAAAATCACAAGCAGATGACAAAGCAGACGACAATAGTTGTGACTGGCGCTTTAAGGGTTAATCCTTCCCAGCAGGCCTTAACATTTATACAATATAGCATTAATGTCAGTTCAACATAAAAAGAACAACAAAAAAAAAAATACAAAGGGGGGGGGGGGGGGGGGGGTGGTGTTCGTAAGGCCTTTTTGTGCCCCGTAAGTTTTCATTTTTAGCTCACCTGGAGCTTGCTGAACAAGCTCCAGGTCAGCTAATGCAATGTCCTGTTGTCTGTCGTCAGTCGTTAGTTTTTCACATTTTCGACATCTCCTCCAGAACCATAAGCTGGATTGAGCTGAGTAGGAGGCATTGTGGCAACATGGAGATTCAGAATTGCTAAAATCCTTCCGTTCCAATATCCAAGATGGCTGCCATGGCCGCCATCTTGAAATTCTACTAATGACATGTCCTCCCAAACCCTAAGTCCGATTGAGCTGAAACTTGATGGGAGGCAACACAGTGACACAGAGATTCAGAATTGCTAAAATCGTTCCATTCAGCTATCCAAGATGGCGGCCACGGTGGCCGTCTTGAAATTCTTCAAATGACATCTCCTCCCAAACCCTAAGTCCGATTGAGCTGAAACTTGATGGGATGCATCACAGTGATACAGCGATTCAGAATTGCTTAAATTGTTTCGTTCCGATGTCCAGTATGGCTGCCATGGCGGCCATCTTGAAATTCTTCAAATAAAATCTCCCAAACGGTAAGTCGGATTGAGCCAAAACTTGATGGGAGGCATCACAGTGATACATAGATTCAGAATTGCTAAAATCGTTCCATTCCGATATCTAAGATGGCCGCCGTCGCGGCCATCTTGAAATTCTTCAAACGACGTCTCCTCGAAAACCACAAAGTCGGATTGAGCTGAAACTTTATGGGAGGCATTGGAGCAACATAGAAATTCAGAATTGCTAAAATTGTTCTGCTCCGATATCCAAGATGGCCACCATGGCAACCATCTCGAAATTCTTCAAATGACATCTCCTCCCAAACCGTAAGTTAGATTGAGCCAAAACTTGATGGGAAGCATCTGTGACAGTGACACAGACATTCAGAATTGCTAAGGGGGTGGTCGGGTGGTGCGAAGGTGCTGTGTATCTTACATCACTGGGGCGTCCAACTGATATTGGCTTACAGTTGGGCAAGGCCTGCTATCCTTGTAGTGGGTAAGGGTAGAGGGGGAATGTTTTTATTTCTTCTGTTTCTTCACTTTCATTCCTGTTCCTCTTTCTTCCCTGTCCCTCTCTTTCATCTCCTCTACTCTCTCTTCTATCTCTTTTCTCCCTTTCTCTGGGAGACGACACAAAATGACCCTCAAGGGTTGACGTGTCGTTAAACCCCAACACAATCAATCAATCAGAATTGCTAAAATCGTTCCGTTCCAGTATCCAAGATGGTCACCATGGTGGCCATCTTGAAATTCTTCAAACGACATCTAATCCCAAACAATAAGTCAGATTGATCAAGCTGAAACTTGAAGGGAGGCTTTGGAGAGTTATAGAGATTGAATTGCTTAAATCGTTCTGTTCTGATATCCAAAATGGCCCCCATGGTGGCCATTTTGAAATACTTTAAAGGACATCTCTCCCCAAACCGTAGATGGGATTGAGCTTAAACTTGATGGGAAGCATTGGAGCAACATAAAAATTCAGACTTGCTAAAGTTGTTCCGTTCAGATATCCAAGATAGCTGCCATCATGAAATTCTTCAAATGACATCTCCTCCCAAACCGTAAGTTGGATTGAGCTAAAACTTGATGGGAAGCATCAAGTGACAGAGAGATTCAGAATTGCTACAATCCTCTGTTCTGATGTCCAAAATGGCTGCCATTGTGCCATCTTGAAATTCTTCAAACGACATCTCCTCCCAAACCATAGGTATGATTGAGCCAAAACTTGATGGGAGGCATCGGAGCGACTTAGACATTCAGAATTGCTAAAATTGTCAGCCTTCTTGAAAATCTTTGAACAACATCTCCTCCTGCTATCTTGGTGGCCATCTTGAAAATCTTCAAATCACATCTGCTACTGAAGGTTAAGTCTGACTGAGCTTAAACATGACGGGAGGTATTGGGGTGTTATGGAAATTTAGAATTGCTAAAATCCTGTTCCAATATCCAAGATGGCCGCCATCTTGAAATTATTCAAATCACATCTCCTCCCAAACAGTAAGTCAGGTTGAGCTGAAAGTTGAAGGGAGGCATGGGGGTGAAATGGAGATTCAGAATTGCTGAATCATTCAGTTCCAGTATCGAAGATGACGGCCATGGTGGCAATCTTGAAACTCTTCAAACAACATCAGATTCTGATTTGCTAAAGGCAATCTGATCCGATATCCAAGATGGCCATCATGGCACAATGTAACACATCATGATCAGCCTAATCCAGGTGAGAGATGTCTGGCCCACTTTGGCCTCTAGTTTGCTAATACATCACCTAAAGTGTCTTTTACTAAAACAGTGTTGATTTTGCAATGCTTCGAAAAAGTTGGGTTATACTGGATTTGCCATGTCCTTCCGTCATTCCTTCCTTCTGTCCAGTTATCAGATAAATTTTAGTCGCGCTTTTCTCAAGAACTATTAGGGTTACAAAGTTGAAAGTTGGTATACACATACCCAGTGGGTTGATGTATAGTGTATACCAGAATCAGGGCAAGGGCCCATAACTCTTGGAGTTACATCCCTTGATAGGTTTTGTTGCACTTTTCTCAAGATCTGTAATGGTTACAAAGTTGAAACCTGTTACATACATGGAGAGTGATTTGATGTATCATAAATACCAGAATCAGGGCCAAGGGCCCATTACTCATGGAGTTCAATCCCTTAATAAGTTTTACGTTTCCATGTTACCATGTCCTACTGTGATGTATCTGGTAAGCATGAATTAAAAATATTTCAACACTGCAGGTATTTCTCCTCTGATAGGGCTGCAGTGGGGCTGTTGTAGTCCGATCCTCCGACAGCTCTAGTGGGTGGTCGGGTGGTGCGAAGGTGCTGTGTATCTTACATCACTGGGGCGTCCAGCTGATATTGGCTTACAGTTGGGCAAGGCCTGCTATCCTTGTAGTGGGTAAGGGTAGAGGGGAAATGTTTTTATTTCTTCTGTTTCTTCACTTTCTTTCCTGTTCCTCTTTCTTCCCTGTCCCTCTCTTTCATCTCCTCTACTCTCTCTTCTATCTCTTTTCTCCCTTTCTCTGGGAGACGAGACAAAATGACCCTCAAGGGTTGACGTGTCGTTAAACCCCAACACAATCAATCAAAATCCGACAGCTCTAGTTCAGTATGAACCTGAGGAACCATATTTTAAATACTGTGTCTCTTTTAAAATATATCATCACACCCAGTTATACCTTTTTCTGTTTGTTAAGTAAATGCCTTAGGTAATATCCTTTCTCACTTACCTCCCTTCAAAGAAAAATATTGCATCCACAGCAACTCTTATGAAAATCTTCTTTTTTGGGAATTCAATAAAACCTAGCTTTTCTCTGGAAGTGAATGATGAATTATTTTGAAACTTACCTGACTACAACATTGGAACAGTGCAAAGAGCTGACCAAGTTTTGGTGAGTTTGATCTGGTTTTCAACGTCACATGGGCTGATGGATTGTCAAAAGGGCAGGTGCCCATTAGGCTATTTTTATGCTATTTAACAAAAGTCTTCATTTTTTTCTGATACATATTGTCTATAATATCTTTTGAGCTCATCTGAGCACGAAGTGCTCATGGTGAGCTATTATATTGGATCAATATCTATTGTATGTCTGTTGTTGTGTGGCATCAACAATGTGCCTTAAATGACAACTCCTACACCCCTGAGCCAGTTTCAGTCAAACTTCACATAACTGTTGCCTAGGTAACTCTCTACCAAAATAGCTAATGGTTTTGCTTCAACAAACAAGAAGATTGCCAGCGCCATGCCCCACTCCCTTCATGAAAGGCCAAATATCTCAGAAACCATTCAGAGCCCCACCCCTTAACTATATATATTTTTGTTCCTTAGGATAAGAAACATCCAATGACACTGACTGAGAGTCCTTCTGGGGCATGCCCCACCCCTTTCTTTTTATAAAAGACCTTTTATCGCAGAAACCTTTCAGATACCCACCCCTAAACCATATATATTGTTTTCCTGTATGATAAGATGCATTCAAAGGATCCCCACGGGTATGCCCCACCCCTCCAGTTCATAAAAGGCCTAATATCATAGAAACTGTTCAGATCCCCATCCTTAAACCATATATATTCTTGTTCATTATGATATGAAACATCCAGTGACAGGATTTCTTGGTCATTGGTTCTTAGGGGTACATTTAGTTCTCTTTCAGATGCTGCAGTCTGTTTTACGTTTTACTAAGGCAAATGTCATTTTTAGCTCACCTGAGCTGAAGGCTCAAGGTGAGCTTTTGTGATCACTCACCGTCCGTCGTCGTCATCGTCGTCCGTATGTCCGTCCATCCGTGCGTCCGTCTGTCCATCCGTCCACAATCTTTAAACAACATCTTCTCATAAACCACTGATTGGATTTTAACCAAACTTCACAGGAATGATCCTTGGTTGGTCCTCTTTCAAAGTTGTTCAAATGGTTCCGGTCTGTTGCATAGCTAGGTCACAGGAGCTAAAAATAGATTTTTTAACTAAAAACTTAAAAAATCTTCTTATCAGAAACCACTGGACCGATTTCGATATAATTTTGCAGAACTGTTCCTTTGGTGATCCTCTACCAAGATTGTTCAAGCCATTTGGATTCGTCAAAAAACATGGCCGCCAGGGGGCGGGGCTTATTTTCCCTATATATCTATATAGAAAACTTTAAAAATCTTCTTGTCAGAAACCACTGGACAGATTTCAATATAATTTTGCAGAAATGTTCCTTTGGTGATCCTCTATGAAGATTGTTCAGGCCATTTGGATTCATCAAAAAACGTGGCAGCTAGGGGGCGGGGCTTATTTTCCCTATATATCTATATAGAAAATCTTCTTGTCAGAAATCACTGGACCGATTTCAATATAACTTTGATATGATTCAATATGATTCGTCAAAAAACATGGCCGTTAGGGGTAGGGCTTTATAGCTATATAAAACACTTTTAACCACTTAACCAGTTTCAACATAACTTGGCAGAAATGTGACCCTCTTTTAAGTTGTCAAGATGTGTTAAAAAAACATGGACGGGGGTGCGGGGGAGGGGGGCTGGGGGGGTGGTGTTGGTGCTATAAAAATTTACACAAAAATCCTGTGAACTTGGCTGAAACTTCAACAGTAAATATGCAAATCTGTTTGCTCAGGTGAGCGATATAGGACCATCATGGTCCTCTTGTTTAGAATGTAAGGTCACTTAGTACTTAGACTTTATGGTTTGAGTTTAGCTGTCTGCATTTTTAGCTCACCTGAGCTCTGCTCAGGATGAGCTATTGTGATCACTTTTCGTCCTTCGTCCATCCGTCCGTGCGTCAGTCTGTGCATCCGTCCTTAAACATTTTCAAACGACTTCTCCTCTGAAACCGCTGAGCCAATTTTGCTCAAATTTCATATGGAGCCTCCTTAGGGTGGGTGAACGAAAAATTGCTAAAATGGTTGCGGTCCGTTGACCAAGGTGGCGGCCACGCCCATATATGGTAAAAACCTTTAAAAATCTTCTCCTCCAGAACCGAGAATGCCTTGGGGCTGAACCTTTGCAGGAATCATTGGGGACGGGAGGTCTACCAAAATTGCTAAAAGAATTGTCGTACGTTGACATTTGACCTTTTTATGGCAAGGTCAAGTTTGCTTCCCTATGCATTTGTATGGGAAAAACCTTTAAAAATCTTCTTCTCCAAAACCGAGCTTGCCTTATCGCCGAATCTTTGCATATATCTTCGGGAATAGGAGAGCTACCAAAATTGCTAAAATAATGGTCGTACATTGACATTTGACCTTTTTACAGTAAGGTCAGTTTTTCTTCCTTATACATTTGTATGGGAAAAATGTTCAGAATTTCCAACAACTTCTCCTCTGGAGCCTCTGGGCCAATTTTGCTCAAATTTCATATGGAGCCTCCTTAGGATGGGGGAATGAAGAATTGCTAAAATGGTTGCGGTTTGTTGACCAAGATGGCCGCCACACCCATATATGGTAAAAACCTTTAAAAATCTTCTCCTCCAATACCGAGAATGCCTTGGAGCTGAGCCTTTGCAGGAATCATCGAGGACGGGAGGTCTACCAACATTGCTAAAAGAATTGTCGTCCTTGACATTTGACCTTTTTATGGCAAGGTCAAGTTTGCTTCCCTGTGCATTTGTATGGGAAAAACCTTTAAAAATCTTCTTCTCCAAAATCGAGCATGCCTTTTGGCTGATTCTTTGCATATATCTTTGGGAACAGGAGGGCTACCAAAATTGCTAAAATAATGGTCGTACATTGACATTTGACCTTTTTACGTTAAGGTCAAATTTGCTTCCTTATGCATTTGTATGGGAAAATGTTCAGAATTTCAAACAACTTCTCCTCTGGAGCCTCTGGGCCAATTTTGCTCAAATTTCATATGGAGCCTCCTTAGGCAGGGGGAACAAAAGATTGCTAAAATGGTCATGGTTCGTTGACCAAGATGGGCACCATGCCCATATATGGTAAAAAGCTTTATAAATCTTCTTCTCTAGAACCGAGGATGCTTTAGGGCTGAATGTTTGCATAAATCATTAGGAACAGGGGGTCTACCAAAGTTGCTAAAATAATGGTCATACATTGACATTTGACCTTTTTACGGCAAGGTCAAGTTTGCTTCCTTATGCATTTGTATGGGAAAATACATTTGAAAATCTTATTCTCTGAAACGGAGGATGGCTTGTGGCTGAATCTTTGCATATATCATCTGGAATGGGCGGTCTACCAAAGTTGCTAAAATAATTGTCATACATTGACATTTAACCTTTTTATGGCGAGGTCAAGTTTGCTTCTGTATGCATTTGTATGGGCCCCATACACTTGTATGGAAAAAATGTTGATAATTTCAAATGGCTTTTCCTCTAAAGCCTCCGGGCCAGTGTTGCTCAAATTTCATGCGGAGCCTCCTTGGGCAGGAAAAAGAAAGATTGCTAAAATGGGTATGGTCCATTGATCAAAATGGCTGCCATGCCCGTATATGGTAAAAACCTTTAAAAATCTTCTTCTCCATAATCAAATAAGCCCTGGGTCCTAATCTTTGCACAAATTACGGGGGACAGGAGATCTACCAAAATTGCTCTAATGATGGTTCTATGTTGACATTTGACCTTTTAGCCTCCAAGGTCAAATTTGCTTCCCTATTTATGTGGGCCATATTATATAGATTTATATTGAAAGTATCAAAGTGACTTGTAGATCAACAGTAGTTAAAATTGTTCTGATTGGAAATCTAAGATGGCCATCATCTGGTTTATATTTATAATATTTCCCTGCCACTGTGCTGTTTACATGTTTAAAATCATGATTCTTCAGAAACCACTTAGCCAATTTCCACCAAATTTCACATTTATCCTTCTGTTGAAATGTGATTGATAGTTTATTCAAATGATCCTGCTCCATTGACTGTCAGGCCCATATATTCTTCTTCAAAACTAAGAACTGCTCAAATGATGATATTTTCATTAGAAGCGATTATAGGATTGGAAAAATGTTGCATAACATCTGCATGTCTGCAGTGGCTATGTCACTCAGGTGAGTGAACCGTGGCCCGTGGGCCTCTTGTGTTAAAATTTACAGGCAAGCTCACATTATCTCTAACTTGCCTGTCTCCAACTTATGCCCCCATAGGCAAGCCATGTTGTTTACTGACAACTCTTGTTTAAAATTTTTTTCAAAGAATACAAGTTGACATTTCATCTGCTTGGCAGATGATTCATATGAAATGTCGACTTATTTTCTTTGAAAGAAAAAGAAAAAAAAAATAATTTCAAAACATCGTCTGATGCATTTGTGATTGGCATTTACCGTAAAATACCTAAGTATTGGGACACCTAAAGTATTGGGACACCCTTACAATTCATAAAAATAATTATTTTTCGTCACCCTAAGAATTGGGACATATCATAAAGTCGCTAAAATTTTCAGTAATTTTTTGTACCATATGAATTGGGACAGTGCATTTGGGTGAAAAAATGATCTAGTTAACAGGGTAAAACTTTTCTCGGTTTGTGTTTTGTTTTGTTTACAAGTAATGTCACGCAATATTTTACGTCTAAGCATACAACAGGGGGTTCCTACGGCAGGCTGGTTAGAAAGTAGAAAATAAATAAAACCTTTCTTTGAGAATATTAATATGAAATTTATTCAAGAAATCTGCAAAAACTAAAACGCACATGCGTTTGCATCAGTCTGGATGCGTCACCATTTTGTGGTTGTCACGTGACATGTCACGTTTTAATTTGCAATTCGAGTGCATCAATAAAGTTCTACAAAAAAAAAAAAAAAAAAAAAAAAACACAACAAAAAAAAAAACGAAAAAAAAACTATGAATAAATAATAATAATAAAAAGAAATTCGTCAGAATTGTTTACAGATAATGTTTTAATGCAAAACAGCGATGGGGGAGCCCTAAAACACTGTTGAGATGAACCCCAAAACATCGTTGAGACGAACCCCAATAATAACGTCATCGCCTGATGTAATGGCAGTATTTTTAGAACAGGTAGATTGTTCCCCGCATTCGCGGTATCGGTTATGCGCAATTAACCTTTAAAGCGGGGAAGCAGCATATGATTATTTTTTTTCACTTGGACGCTTTCAACACATGATAGATAAATGAGGGGATTATAAATCAAAACAATAACTGCCAATCTGTTTATTCAATATTAACAATAGATTAGGGTAACAAGACACTGGTCTGAAAATACATAAAACAACGAACACAAATATGACACATTTTTCATCATTAATCGGTGCCATTTTCAACTACGAGACGTAAGTATTGGGACACCTAAAAAAAATAATTAATTTTCATGTTTCTAAGTATTGGGACAGCCAGAAATTTAATTATTTTTTCCCGTCCCAATACTTACGTATATTACGGTAAGGGCCAATACTTTTTGATTGAAAACAGCACTGCTTTGCAGATATTTATTTTCTTTTGAAAAAAGCAACAACAAAAAAAAACCCAAAAAAAAAACCCCAAAAAACAACAACAAAAAAAAAAAAAAAAAAAATTGTCTGCTGCAGTTGTGATTGGCCCTTTAAGGGATAATTTTATCCCCAGATAAGAGGGATTAGCAGGTGAATAATTTTCGTTTATGCACGAAAACATCTGTTGTGGTACTCATTAGAAGTGCATAGATGAGGCCCTTCTTATGAGTACCCACAACGTATGTTTTCATTAATGACTTCACATTTTGATTGAAAATTGCATCTTAGCTGGATCCATGGACTAAAAGCAACAGATTTCCCCTATGGAGCCCATGGATGTAGACAAGTTGTCAAAAATAACTTATGTTGGCCAATAAATCAAAAGTTGAAGGCCAGGTCATCTAAACATGATGAGGACACAACAAGTGCAGAGCAGTTGGAAAGGTCAGGAGGTCAAGTGCAGGTTGTGTGGGAGGCTACTGAAAGGGTAAATCACATTCACATCCATCTTGTGATTTGTGATAAGAAAAAATAAAAAACAATAGAAAATTGTTTCAATTTAGGCTTAACACTCTAGGTAAAATTTTCAGCAGATGACATTTTGGAATATTTTTCTTATTTTACCAGACAAATCATGCAAACTATCTCTGTTCTAGCGCTTACACTCTGGGTTAAATTTTCAGCAGACAACATTTTGAAATATTTTTCTTATTTTTTTTTTCCAGAAAACAGATTTTGATATTTCATGCAAATTGTCTTCATTCCAACACAACACTCTAGGTAAAATTTTCAGCAGATGACATTTGGAATTTTCTTTTCTTAATTTTTCCTTTTTAACATTTCTTACAAATGCTCTCCATTCTAATGCATA
Source organism: Anodontia alba (assembly GCA_964016985.1). Classification (NCBI taxonomy): domain Eukaryota; kingdom Metazoa; phylum Mollusca; class Bivalvia; order Lucinida; family Lucinidae; genus Anodontia; species Anodontia alba. The sequence continues at coordinate 11,371,373 of OZ024833.1, forward strand.
ACATTGGGTAAAATTTGCAGCAGATGACATTTTGAAATATTTTTAGCTCACCTGAGCTCTGCTCAGGATGAGCTATTGTGATCACTTTTCGTCCGTCGTCCGTCCGTCCGTCCGTCCGTCCGTCCGTGCGTCCGTCCGTCCGTCCGTCCGTCCGTTAACATTTTCAAACGACTTCTCCTCTGAAGCCGCTGAGCCAATTTTGCTCAAATTTCATATGGAGCCTCCTTAGGGTGGGGGAACGAAAGATTGCTAAAATGGTCGCGGTCCGTCGACTAAGATGGCCGCCATGCCCATATATGGTAAAAACCTTTAAAAATCTTCTTCTCCATAACCGAGGATGCCTTGAGGCTGAATCTTTGCATGAATCATCGGGGACGGGAGGTCAACCAAAGTTGCTAAAAGAATTGTCGTACGTTGGCGTTTGACCTTTTTACGGCAAGGTCAAGTTCGCTTCCCTATGCATTTATATGAGCTCTATACATTTGAATGGGAAAACTGTTAAGAGTTTCAAACGACTTCTCCTCAGAAGCCTCTGAGCTAATTTTGTTCAAATTTCATATGGAGCCACCTTAGGGTGGGGAAACAAAAGATTGCTAAAATTGTCGCGGTCCGTTGACCAAGATGGCCGCCATGCCCATATATGGTAAAAACCTTTAAAAATCTTCTTCTCCATAACCGAGGATGCCTTGGGGCTGAATCTTTGCATGAATCATCGGGGACAAGAGGTCAACCAAAGTTGCTAAAAGAATTGTCGTACGTTGACGTTTGACCTTTTTACGGCAAGGTCAAGTTCGCTTCCCTATGCATTTGTATGAGCTCTATACATTTGAATGGGAAAATTGTTAAGAGTTTCAAACGACTTCTCCTCTGAAGCCTCTGAGCTAATTTTGTTCAAATTTCATTTGGAGCCACCTTAGGGTGGGGGAACGAAAGATTGCTAAAATTGTCATGGTCCGTTGACCAAGATGGCCGCCATGTCCATATATGGTAAAAACCTTTAAAAATCTTCTTCTCCATAACCGAGGATGCCTTGGGGCTGAATCTTTGCATGAATCATCGGGGACGAGAGGTCAACCAAAGGTGCTAAAAGAATTGTCGTACGTTGACGTTTGACCTTTTTACGGCAAGGTCAAGTTCGCTTCCCTATGCATTTGTATGAGCTCTATACATTTGAATGGGAAAATTGTTAAGAGTTTCAAACGACTTATCCTCTGAAGCCTCTGAGCTAATTTTGTTCAAATTTCATATGGAGCCACCTTAGTGTGGGGAAACAAAAGATTGCTAAAATTGTCGCGGTCCGTTGACCAAGATGGCCGTCATGCCCATATATGGTAAAAACCTTTAAAAATCTTCTTCTCCAGAACCGAGAATGCCTTGGGGCTGAATCTTTGCACAAATCATCAGGAAGGAGAGGTCTACCAAAGTTGCCAAAAGAATTGTCGTACGTTGACATTTGACCTTTTTACGGCAGGATCAAGTTTGCTTCCCTATGCATTTGTATGAGCCCCATACATTTGAATAGGAAAATTGTTGAGAATTTTAAATTTCTTCTTCTCTGAAGCCACTGAGCCAAATTTGCTCACATTTCATATTGTGCCTTCTTAAGTCAGGGGAACGAAAGATTGCTAAAATGGTCGCGGTAGGTCGACCAAGATGGCCACCATGCCCATATATGGTAAGACCCTTTAAAAATCTTCTTCTTCAGAACTGAGGATGCCTTGGGGCTAAATCTGTGCACAAATCATCAGGGACAGGAGATCTACCAAAATTGCTGAAAAGATTATCGTACGTTGACATTTGACCTTTTTACGGCAAGGTCAAGTTTGCTTCCCCATGCATTTGTATGAGCCCCATAACATTTATATGGGAAAATTGTTGAGAATTTGACGACTTCTCTGAAGCCACTGAGCCAAATTTGCTCAGATTTTTAGCTCACCTGAGCATGAAGTGCGCATGGTGAGCTATTGTGGTCAGTCAATGTCCGTCATCCATCATGGGTCATGCGGCGTGAACAATTGCTTTAAAGGCCTACTCTTCCTACACCCCAGGGCCAATTGACTCGATACTTGGTAGGAAGCATCAGGGTGAAATGTAGATAAAAAAAATAGCTAAAATCGTTCCGATCGGAAATCCAAGATGGCCGCCATGGCCGCCATCTTGAAAATCTTTTTCGCTTCTTCTCCTGAACCGAAAGGCCAATTGACTCCAAACTTGCTAGGAAGCATCAGGGTGACTTGTAGATCAAATATAGCTAAAATCGTGTCGGTCCAAATTCCAAGATGGCCACCATGGCAGCCATCTTGAAAATCTATTTTTCGCTTCTACTCCGAAACCCAAAAGCCATTTGACTCCAAACTGGTTAGGAAGCATTGGGGTGACTTATAAATCAAAAATAGCTAAAATTGTGCTGATTAGAAATCCAAGATGGCCACCATGGCAGCCATCTTGAAAAGCTATTTTTCGCTTCTTCTCCTGAACCGAAAGGCCAATTGACTCCAAACTTGCTAGGAAGCATCGGGATGACTTGTACATAAAAAATAGCTCAAATCGTGCCAATTAGAAATCCAAGATGGCCTCCATGACAGCCATCTTGAAAATCTATTTTTTGCTTCTTCTCTTAAAACTAAAAGTCAATTGACTTGAAACTTAGTAGGAAGCATCAGGGTGACTTGTAGATCAGAAAATAGCTATAATCATTCCGATCGGAAATCCAAGATGGCAGCCATCTTGAAAATCTATTTTTTGCTTCTTCTACTGCACCAAAATGCCAGTTGACTCAAAAGTTGGTAGGAGGCATTGGGGGCGACTTATTTTACTTGTAACGTTTAGGAAATTTCAGCATTTTAACCTTGTAAGCAAGATATTTCAAAAACTGTTTAAGCCATTGCCTTGTCATAAGAGTATTGGAGAAATGTTGCATGCCATCTGCATATCTGCAGTGGCGGTTTCACTCAGGTGAGCGAGTTGTGGCCCGTGGGCCTCTTGTTCTTATTTATTTCCAGAAAGCAAGTTTGACATTTTATGCAAATTGTCTCCCATGGAGACAGTTTGCATGAAATGTCAAATCCTGTGTTCTGGGAAAAATATCAATTTGTTGCCTGCTGAATTTGCCCAGAGTGTGGTAAGCAGAAATTAGAGGAAACAGAAATTTAACATACAGAATATTTGATGAGCAATTCTAATGGGTATTTAGATAACTGAAATTTAACGTACAGAATATTTGATGAGCAATTCTAATCGGTATTTAGAGAACTATACTTTGTAGAGGAATCAGAAAAGTATATATACTTCAGGGCCCAGTTGTTCAAAGCATTGTTAGCTTAACATGCTCCTTAGCGGTTAAAATGTTTACTGTTCTAGTTAGTGCAATATCTAATTCACAGGTATTTTTGCTGAAAAATGTGACATGCAAAAGCTACTTGCATTTTTTCAGCAAAAAAATAACCAAAAAAAAACTAAAACATTTTTTTGCCATATTTAACCCTTGTCCTGCTGAACCCGGATATACCCTGCCTTTGCAAACAGTGTAGATCCAGATCAGTTGGCTTCTGAAGAAGCCAACTGATCTGGATCTGCACTGTTTGCCATTATTTATGATAATTTATAGCAAAAATACAGATAAGTAATCTGATTGGCTGAAAATTAGAAGTGGGTGTGGCACCTTGATCTATTCAGCATGACAAGGGTTAATGATCAAAGTTTTAAGGATATGTTGACTAATGACATTGTTAGTTTTTAACAACTGGGCCCTGTTTGTCAAATTCTGTTTTAGTTGTAGACTCATTGTATTAGATACTGAGGAACATGGATACACTTCCAAGGGAGGCAACTCTTTTAAAATTGCTTTGCCTCCTTTCTGAAGAGGGCTGTATTCTAAAAGGAAAAAAATTGCTCACGAGGGGAGCAAGTTCTTTACTTCTCGAGTAGACTCCTTTCCAGACATAGCCTAAAGAGAAAATTTGTATGAAATATCAAAACCTGGTCTCTGGGAAAAATAATTCAAAATGTCATCTGAAATTTTTACTCAGCATGCTAAGTGTTAAATGAATCTCTTTTTTTCCAAGTTTGCATGAAGTGCAAAAAACAAGGAAAAGAAAAGCTATTACTGTTCTGCTTTTGACATCGATCAGAATGCGCTTGACTCAGAAAAAGAAAATTTGTAAAGATTTGTCACGATTTAATGCAAACCTTTTGTCATAACTACCTATGCACCAGCAGTTTTATTCTATTTATTGAAAACTTTAATGTTTTCCTGTAGGAAAAATGGCTTCAATTAATTTATGCAAAAATCAATAGGGTAGGTAGTTTGGGGCCAGGTTTTCAACAAGTTATGAAATTTCACAATGAAGCATCAATAATTAAAAGTCCATATAGAAAAGCAAAACTATTTTCGTATAAAAAAAAGTCCAGAAAAATCAGTTTACCATAGATATGGCATAAGTTAGCCTAGTTTTTACTGGTCTGTACAGTGTTGGCTTGCTGTTGGCCTTATATAAAATTTTTGATTAAAGTTTTTCAAAAGACTATATCTCCCGAGCCTCTGGATGGAAGTAGATACTGATCTGACGTTCTCTGCTGTACCATCCTGACCCATATCAGTGACCTCATCTGGAGCTATGTAGTATGTGTTACAGAAATGGTCAGTGGAATTCAGCAGAATCACCGAATTCAGCAGAATCATGGAACATGGTTTGATGTTTACCAGACACAGAATGAAGCCCATCTTCTTTGGCTGCTGGCTAGACTAATGTTGAAAGGGTGATGACCTCTACTCCATCACATCCCTGGGTAAGTCTTTTTTTCAACCCAAAACTACCAATATTATTTTTATTTCTTCACGAAAACATATGATGTGGGTACTCATTAGAAGCGCCTCGGAGAGGCGCTTCTAATGAGTACCCACAACATATGTTTTTGTGGAGAAATAATTTTTTTTTATGTGGATACCTCCGCTGATCTGGACCTCTGCTTCATAGATGTATAAACAAACAGTTCTGGCATGTGAACCATGGCTGGCCAAATTTCACCTCTTTTGATAGGTCAGTGTATACATTGGTGTGCAGACTGCATGGACAGTTTAATGTGTTCCATATTTTTTATCAATAAAAAAAAGGAAAAAATTTAAAGTACAATCTAGGAATTAGAATGTTGTGGAAAATTTTTATTTGTGACAGACTTTTGTTGTAGATGAAAGTTTGTCCACTGTGTAGTAATAAAAAATATTTATATATGCAAATATTGGATATATATGTATGTACTTCTTTGCAAAAATAAAGTGACTGAATTGGATGAAAGAGCTGTAAGTAATTGTTTGGAAGAAAAGAAAATATGGTATTTACCCTAAGTATTAGGACAGACAAACCTGAACAAACAGTGTAGACCCAGATCAGATGCTGCAGAATGCAACATGATCTGATCAGGCGCTACACTGTTTGTCACACATTCAGCAGGTCTTAGACATTATCTGCAGGAAGAAAAATTGGACTCCGCCTTTTCATTAGGACTAAAGGAGGCTAAAATCCATAGGCAATGGGCAGGTACATACAATGATTCATTAAATGATTAATATGCTGGGTAAAATTTTCAGCAAACAACATTTTCAAATGTCTTCTTATTTTTCCCGGAAAATAGGCTTAGATTTTTCATGCAAATTGTCTTCTCAGGAGACAGTTTAAATGAAATGTTGAAGCCTATTTTCAGGGGAAAATAAGAAAAAAATGTCAATTTGTAGTCTGCTGGATTTGCCTAGAGTAAAGGTTAAAATGGCTTGTAGTAGAAGGCAATGGTGGAAGAAAGGAAGGCCGTTTAGCCTCCTGCCGCCTGTTAATGAAAAGGCTGGGACTTTTTCTAATTTTAGGACAAGTCGAAGGTTGAGCGCAAGACTGGCGTAAGTCAGATGGTTGTTTTTCCCCAAACCTAATCTCCTCACCATGAAGGCGTTATGAAGATTACAACATTTCTTTCTGTAAACAATGAAAATTTAGGTGCCATTGCTCAATGGCACCTAAATTTGCATTGTTTACAAAGGGGTCCAAGTTACCCCTAAACAAGGGTTTCAAAAATATGTTTGAGTTACTATAGTCTTGCGCTCAACCCTTGAAGTATGGTAAGGAGTTGAGATGATCCATTATTTTGGGTAAATAAGGTAAAAATAAGACACTTCTGTTTGTCGGGTCCCAGTTGTTCAAAACTAACGATGTCGTTAGTTAACATATTGTAAAAACTTTGATTATTAAATATGCCATATATGCTAATATTTTTGCTGAAAAAATGGGAGTGGCTTTTGCATTTGCAAAAAGCTACTCACATTTTTTCATCAAAAATACCTGCGAATTAGATATTGTACTTTTTAGAACAGTTAACATTTTGACCACTAACTAGCTCGTTAAGCTAACAATGCTTCAAACAACTGGGCCCTGAGCTCTAAGTACCACTCTGCCATATTCTATAGCATATGATCTGGGTCTACACTGTTTGCCCAGGCATGTTTCTTAGAAGCTTTTTTTTTCATGAAAAATAAGAAAAATATCAATATGTCATCTGCTGAATTTGCTCAGAGAGTGGTAAAGGTTAACCCTTAAGGGGCCAAGCAAAATTTTTAACAGACGTTCAAATTTCTTCTATTTTATTTTTTTATTTTTAAGAGAAAATAAGTCTTAATATTTCATGTGAATCATTAACGTGGAAGAGGATTTACATGAAATGTTAAGACTTGTTTTCTCTGAAAAGTAAAAAAAAAGTCTAAATTGTCCCTGGCTGCAGTTGTGATTGACACAGTAACCTTTATCACTCTCTGGGCATATTCAGCAGATGACAATAATAATATTTTTCTTATTTTTTCCAGAAAACAGGAGTTGGCATTTCATGCAAATTATCTCCATTGGAGACAATATGCATGAAGATGTCAAATCTTGTTTTCCAGGGAAAATAAGAAAAATATTCCAAAATGTTGTCTGCTGAAAATTTTACCCAGAGTGCTGAGCATTAAACCCAGCTAGCATTTTACGTAAATCTACATCGGACCGTCATCGGCCCGTCAGCTACCCTGACGGGCCGATAACAGCCCAATATAGATTTACGTAGAATGCTGACTGGGAAGGTATCTAATAACCCATCTATGGAGTAATTACTGGGTGCACATAAAATTATTTGTCCTTGATAAATCAGGACCAAAATCATTCTGATTACTATTAATGCTTAGCACTCTGGGTAAAATTTTCAGCAGACAATTTTGAAATATTTTTTTTATTTTCCCCATAAAACAGTATTTGACATTTTCACACTGGTAAATCAAAAAGCACTGGTGGTGGCTACAAAGCTCCGGAGTCAGCCTTTTAACACACTAGAGTGGGCAAAAAATGGCAGAAAAGGTAAACAAAAGATATACCTGTTCTTGTTATAACTTTTATCAGAGCTTATTTCGATTTTATTTTCAAGGGCACTGGGCGCACAGAACACCAAAAAGACTGCAGTTTAGAGGACTAAGCCTGCCCAGTAAATTTGCAGTTAGGTAAACTGACCGCTCTCGACATGACCCCATTGGGTTGACTGGGCTGTAAAACCTCAACACAAACAATTCAAGGCTGAATCTTGTTACAGAGCATTGGGGATTCAGGGTCTCCCAAGTTTGTTCAAATGATGATCCTAGGTTGACATTTGACCTTTTTATGGCATGGTCAAATTATGTCTGTATGCATTTTTATGGGGAAAATGTTGAAATTCAGTTTCTCAAAGAATATACATGTATAAAATAATGCAATCTTTAAATGTCTTCATCTCTGAAATAGCTTGACAAATTTTCACCAGATTTCACATTGGGTTTTCTGTCAAAGGGGTACTATCAGTTTGTTCTAATGTTTCTGCATCATTAAACAAGATATCCACCATGCCCATATATGATAAAAAAACAAACAAACAAAAAAAAAACAAAAAAAACAAAAAAACACTTAAAAATCTACTTCTCCAGAAACAAGAGAGCTTCAAGGCTGTATCTTGGTATACAGCAACGGGGACTTAAGGTCTACCAAGTTGATTCAAATGATGATTCTAGGTTGACCTTTGATCTTTCTATGGCAAGGTCAAATTTGCATTCCTGTACTCTTGTATGGGGAAAATGTTGTAAAATCATTTTCTGAAAATGTATTAAAGATCGCTGGCTGAAACTTACAATGTATGATTGAAGTAGCAAACCTTTTTAGTTACAATCAAAATTACGTTCTCCTGGGATATCTGCCCTTGCCCCTGGCCTATATACATGTATAAAATCTTGTAATCTTTAAACCTTTTCTCTGAAACAGTTGACCAAGTTTCACCAGATTACATTTTGGGCCTTCTATCGAAGGCATATTATTAGCTCACCTGAGCACAAAGTGAAGGCATATTATTAGCTCACCTGAGCACAAAGTGCTCATGGTGAACTATTGTGGTCAGTCAATGTCTATCATCCCTCATGCATCGTCTGTCGTGTGGTGCGGCGTCAACAATTGCTTTAAAAGCCTACTCCTACGACACCCCTTGGCCAGTTGACTCGATTCTTGGTAGCAAGCATTGGGGTGACTTGTAGATCAAAAATAGCTAAAGTCATTCCGATCAGAAATCCTAGATGGCTGCCATGGCCGTAATCTTGAAAATATATTTTTCGCTTCTTCTCCTGAACCGAAAGGACAATTTACTCCAAACTTGCTAGGAAGCATCAGGGTGACTTGTAGATAAAAAATAGCTAAATTCATGCTGATCGGAAATCCAGATGGCTGCCATGGCAGCCATCTTGAAAATCTATTTTTCACTTCTTCTCCTAAACCCAAAAGCCAATTGATTCCAAACTTGGTAGGAAGCATTAGGGTGACTTATAGATCAAAAATAGCTAAAATTGTTCTGATAGGAAATCCAAGATGGCGGCCATGGCAGCCATCTTGAAAATCTATTTTTCGCTTCTTCTTCTGAACTGAAAGGCCATTTGACTCCAAACTTGCTAGGAAGCATCCAGGTGACTTGTAGATCAAAAAACAGCTGAAATCAGAAATCCAAGATGGCCGCCATGGCAGCCTCTTGAAAATCTATTTTTCGCTTCTGCTAAATCCAAAAGCCAATTGACTCCAAACTTGCTTGGCAGCATTGGGGTAACTTATAGATCAAAAAAAAAAAGCTAAAATTGTTCCAATCAGAAATCCAAGATGGCCGCCATGGTAACCATCTTGAAAATCTATTTTTTCTCTTCTTTTCTTGAACCAAAAAGGCTTATTGACTTCAAACTAGGTAGGAAGCATCTAGGTGACTTGTAGGTCAAAAATAGCTAAAATTGTGCCAATCGGAAATCCAAGATGGCCGCCATGGTGGCCATCTTGAAAATCTATTTTTCGCTTCTTCTCCTAAACCCAAAAGCCAGTTGACTCCAAACTTGGTAGGAGGCATTGGGGTGACCTACAGATCTAAAATAGCTAAAATCGTCCCTATCGGAAATCCAAGATGGCCACTATAAAATCTATTTTTTGCTTCTTCTTCTGAACTGAAAGGCCAATTGACTAGAAACTTGGTAGGAAGCATTGTGATGATTTGTAGATCAAAAATAGCTAAAATCATCCTGATCGGAAATCCAAGATGGCTGCCTTGGTGGCCAGCTTGAAAATCTATTCTTCGCTTCTTCTAAACTGAAAAAGCCAATTGACTTGAAACTTGGTAGGAAGCATCAGGTTGACTTATAGGTCAAAAATAGCTTAATTTTTTTTGATAGGAAATCCAAGATGTCTGCCATGGTGGCCATCTTGAAAATCTACTTTTTGCTTCTCCGGAATCGAAAGGCTTATTGACTTTAAATTTTGAGGGAGGCATTGCGGTGACTTGTAGATCAAAAATAGCTAAAATCATCCCTATTGGAAATCCAAGATGGCCGCCATGGCCGCCATCTCGTTTTATATATACTTACATAGGGAAAACCTTTAAAAATCGTTTTGTCTGAAACCAGAAGGCCCTGGCCTTTGACATTTGGTTACATAGCTTCATCTAGTTCACTCGCCTATTCAACAATAACGCACCATGCGATCATGCTTCTATCCAGCACCTTTCCCAGCCTGTCATTTGAAAACAAATTTCAACAAATTTTAAACATACATAGTCCTATAGTCTTTTAGAATATACTAGAGACAATGACACTCAGGTGAGCAAATTAGGGCCCCTTGGGCACTCTTGTCAAGTTATTCAAACTGTTCTGCACCATTAAACAAGATGGTCGTCATGCCCATATATGGTAAAAAACACCTAAAATCTTCTTCTCATGAACCAAGAAAGCTTCAAGGCTGAATCTTGGTAAATAGTATCCAGGGCCCAGTTGTTCAAAGCTAACGACGTCATTAGTTAACGATTCGTTAAAATTTACATTGAGTGATACGCAAAAATGCTGAAATGTTTTGCTGAAAAAATGTGAGTAGCTTTTGCAGTGCAAAAGCTACTCACATTTTTTCAGCAAAAAATATCAGAATACTGTATATTGAATCCGCTAAAACAGTTAACGAAATGACCCTTAACGAGCTCGTTAAGCTAACAGCGCTTTGAACAACTGGGCCCAGGACTTAAGGTTTCTATGGCAAGGTCAAATTTGCAGCCCCATACTCTTGTATGGGGAAAATGTGGCAATACTGGAAGAAAGTTGTATGGTATCTGCAGACATGCAATGGACGTTTTACTCAGGTGAGCGAATCGTGGCCCATGGGCCTCTTGTTATTAAAAGTCTTTATTGAGTACCCGCATAAAAAAGGTGGGCACTCATTAGAAGTAACTTGGCGAGGTTATTCTAATTAGTACCAACAGCATGTTTTTGTGCAGAAGGAAAAATATCAATACTTTTGGATTGAATACGTACCTTATTTTGACCAGTTAACCCTTAAACTGCCAATCACAACAATTGTCGTCTGCTTTGTGATCTGCTTGTGATTTTAAAAGTCATTTTTGCAAACAGTGTGGACCCAGACCAGACTGCTTATCCAGGATCAGTCTGATCAGGGTCCACACTGTTTGCCTGTATGCAAAAATAGATTTGAAAAGTTTGTAAGAATAGTCAGCAGATGACATAGACAACATTTTCAGATGCAGGTTTTTGCGGTGTTTTAAGGGTTAATCAGTGTGGGGACTCCATATGACCAAATGACTAAGTGCATGGAGTTTGTTACTATTTTTAGCTTCGCATCAGGTAAGACTTTTTAGAATATCTTGATTTATTTGATTTATACCTGATGGAATTTTGTTCAAATAAAGCGCAGAGTACGCGGAAAATCAAGCTCTTTCTAGTGCTGTAAACGCTATTCCGCAATATGGTCTGATTCTCGAGAACATTCGGAGAACGTTTTTCGTCAGAATTCATATACATTGTCCCAGTAGCCCAGCTTGACAGCAAAAACATTCTTCGAATGTTCTTGAGAATTAGACCAGATTGCAGAATAGTGCTTACACCACTAGAAAGAGCTTGATATTCCGCATACTCTGCGCTTTATTTGAACAAATTCCATTTGGTATGAATAGAGATATTCTATAAAATCCTATCTTATGCGGAACTAAAAATAGTAACAAACTCCATGTACTTAGTCATTTGGTCACATGGATTTCCCACACTGTTAACGTTGGGTAAAAATTTCAGCTGACATTGTGAAAATTTTTTTTCTTAAGGTTTGATAGTTCATACAAATTATCATTTAGAAAATTTGCTTTGATATATATAAATTGTATCCTAAGGAGACAATTTGCACCAAATGTCAAACTATTTTCTTGGAAAATGAGGAAATCATCAGTAACTTTTCATGTGTCCAGCGTGCTAAAGGTAGACTAGAAACCATTAAGGCTCATATCAGTTGACAAATCTGTTTGTCTTCTTTGACTTGTCTCCTAAGGGGATGATCTACAAGGTCGTCTTATAATGAAATCAGAATTTCATAAGAAACTAGATGACATTTACTGAATAGGCTGCAAGTGCATATAGGCAGAAGTCTAATTTATTAGTTGGATTCAACCTTTACCTCTCTCTGGGCTATTTCAGCTGACAACAAATTAATGGTATTTTTCTTATCTTTCCCAGAAAATAGGATTTGACATTCCATGCAAATTGTCTCCACAGGAGACAGTTGGAGACAGTTTGCATGAAATGTCAAAACCTGTTTTGTTTTCTGGGAAAAATAAGAAAAATATTTCAGTATGTCTCTGCTGAAAATTTTACCCAGAGTGCTAAGCATTAACCCTTAAAGCGCCAAGAAAAACTGCATCTGAAAATGTCGTCTGTTTATATCGTCTGCTGAATATTCTTGCAAACCTCAAAGCTATTTTTTGCATACTGGCAAACAGTGTGGATCCAGATCAGACTGCTCCTGGTGGAGCAGTCTGATCTGGGTCCACATTGTTTGCAGAAATGACTTAAAATCACAAGCAGAAGACAAAGCAGACGACAATTGTTGTGACTGGCGCTTTAAGGGTTAATGCAACCATGGTTATTTATTACTTTTACTGGCTCCAGATAACTGCTATCTTAAAGCACCAAGCAAAATATGTAGCAGACAGCATTCTAAATTTAGTTAACCCTGTCCGTGTGTGTGTGTGTGTGTGTGTGTGTGTGTGTGTGTGTGTGTGTGTGTGTGTGTGTGTGTGTGTGTGTGTGTTACAAAATCTTGTCTGATCCATAATGTTGTTATGCCTTGATGGATTTTAAAATTACTTGGCAGAAATGTTTACCATCATGAGATGATTTGTTGCACACAAGACCCAGGTCCATTGTGCCAAGGGCAAGGTCACAGAGGTCAAAGGTCACAAATCGTGTCTGGTCCATAACTTTGTTATTCCTTGATGGATTTTGAAATTACTTGGCAGAGATGTTAACCATCATAAGACGATGTGTTGCGCGCAAGACCCAGGTCCCTAGCTCTAAGGTCAAGGTCACACTTTGAGGTCAAAGGCCAAAAATAGGGTCTGTTTTTTGTCAGGTCCATAACTTTGTTATTCCTTGGTGGATTTAGAAACAACTTTGCAGAAATGTAAACCATCATGAGAAAATGTGTTGCATGCAACACCCAGGTCCATAGCTTAAAGATTAAGATCACACTTAGAGGTCAAAGGTCATAAATAGGGCCTATTTTTCATGTTCAATCCATAACTTTGTCATTCCTTGATGGATTTAGAAATTATGTAGCAGAAATGTTAACCATCATTAGACAATTTGTTGTGGGTAAGACCCAGGTCCAAGGTCCTGGTTACACTTAGAGGTCAAAGATGAAAAATGTTGTATTCATATTATGTCTGTCACACAACACTCATTTCTGTGTCCCATGCCATATATGCTGGACATCGGTGTCCCAGGGACACAATTTTAGTTGTCCTCCGCCTTTTCGAAGAAAAGCGGAGGGACACTGTTTTTGGTTTTCAGTGGGGCGTGGCGCGTAGTGCATGGTGCGTGGTGTGTGGTTCCGAATTTTTAGTAGGTACTTTGTCCCCTTAACTCCTCCCACAGTTTTTGTCTGATCCTTTTGAAACTTTGCAGGTGTTTTAAGGATGGTCTGAAGATGTGCATGTGGTTTTTTCAGAATCCTGAAATAATTTTTTATCACTTTTTATGCATTTTTAACTTAGACATTTTTTGAGTGCTAATATTACAGAAGTCTATAGGGAATAGGTACCTTGTCCCCTTAACTCCTCCCACATTTTTTTGCCGATCCTTTTGAAACTTTACATGGGCTTTTATGATGGCCTGAAGATATGCATGTGGTTTTTTCAGAATCCTGAAATAATTTTTTATCACTTTTTCTGCATTTTTAACATACATTTTTTGTGTTCTAATACTACAGAAGTGTATAGGGAGCAGGTACCTTGTCCCCTTAACTCCTCCCACAGTTTTTGGCCGATTCTTTGAGACTTTACAGATGTTTTAAGGATGGTCTGAAGATGTGCATGTGGTGTTTTCAGAATCCTGAAATTAATTTTTATTACTTTTTACACATTTTGAACATAGACATTTTTTTGAGTTCTAATATTACAGAAGCGTATAGGGAGTAGGGACCTTGTCCCCTTAACTCCTCCCACAGTTTTTGGCTGGTCCTTTTGAAACTTTACTTGGGCTTTCAGGATGGCCTGAAAATATGCATGTGGTTTTTTCAGAATCCTGAAATAATTTTTTATCACTTTTTCCGCATTTTTAACTTAGACATTTTTTTTAGTTCTAATACTACAGAAGTATATAGGGAGCAGGTACCTTGTCCCCTTAACTCCTCCCACATTTTTTTGACAATCCTTTTGAAACTTTACAGTTGCTTTAAGGATGGTCTGAAGATATGCATGTGGTTTTTTCGGAATCCTGAAATTATTTTTTATTACTTTTTACACGTTTTGAACTTAGCCATTTTTTGAGTTCTAATATTACAGAAGTCTATAAGGGAGTAGGTACCTTGTCCCCTTAACTCCTCCCACAGTTTTTGACCGATCCTTTTGAAACTTTACGTGGGCTTTTAGGATGGCCTGAAAATATGCAGGTGGATTTTTCAGAATCCTGAAATAATTTTTTTTATTACTTTTTCCGCATTTTTAACTTAGACATATTTTGAGTTCTAATATTACAGAAGTGTATAGGGAGTAGGTACCTTGACCCGTAACTCCTACCACAGTTTTAAGCCGATCCTTTGAAACTTTACCGGTGCTTTAAGGATGGTCTGAAGATACGCATGTGTTTTTTTCAGAATCTTGAAATTATTTTTTATCACTGGTTTCCTGCTTCAATACTTAGGTAATTGATACAGGACCAATGGTCCTCTGGTTAACTTTACCATTTTTAACACCTCAAATAAAAATAAGGTGGGGGACATAAATTTCCCATGGAATTTGCTCGTTATATTTTAATTTTCAGAGACGATAAATCTTGACTTTACATATAGATAGTCTGCTTGACAGATGGTTCACATCAGTTGTCAAGACTTATTTTCTCAGAGAAAAAAACCAAAAAAACTTCAAAATGTCCTCCGCTGCAGTTGTGATTGTGCCAATCAATCACAACGGTAGCAGACACCATCTTGAAATATTTTATTATTTTAAGGATTATGGTGTGGTGAAGGTGTTGTGTATCTTACGTCACCGGAGCATCCAACTGATATTGGGTTACAGTTTGGCAAGGCCTATCCATGTAGCAGGTAAGGGTACTGGGGGAATGTTTTTATTTCTTCTGATTCTTCACTTTCATTCCTTTTCTTGTTTCTTCCCTGTTTCTCTCTGGGAGACGACACAAAATGACCCACAAGAGTTGACATGTTGTTAACCCCAACAAAATCAATTTAAGGGTTAACTTGGGATACTTTAGCTCACCTGAGCTAAGGCTAAGGTTGAGCTAAAAAAATTGCTTCCCATTTTGTGTCTGTCCATCGTCATATATCCACTTTTTTAAACAACTCCTCTGAAGCTGCTGAGCTGATTTACATCAAATTTTATGTGGAGCCTCCTTGTTTCTGGGGAAAGAAAGATTGCTTAAATGGTTGTGGTCCGTCAGTCAAGATGATCTCCATACCCATATAGCCTGTATGGGAAAAAACGTTAAAATCTTCTTAGATTTTAAAAACCAAGAATGCTTTGGTGCTGTATGTTTGCATGTGCAAAAGCCTTATGGTTGAAACTTATAATATTTGATTGTAGTAGCAAAACCCTTTAGTTAAAATCAAACTTTTATTCCCAAAAGGGGTATCTGCCCATGCCCCTGTGCTGTATGCATGTATGAAATCATAAGATTGTTGACTGACTTCTCCTCTGAAACTTTTGGGTGAATTTTCACTAGCTTTTATGTCAAGCCAGCCTCGGTGGCTCATTTGGATGTCCGATGGTGATCAGGAGGTTGCGTGTTCGACCCCTGCCGGGTTGGCAACATTCTTTCATGGAGATTGATCATGAAATATTTTCTACGGTTATTCTATTCTCTCCTTTTCTTTCAAGAAGGACAGTTGTCAGTTTCTGGCAAAAGAATGTGCACAATCTGGTTAATTGCTTAGAGGACTAAGTCTGCCCAGTGAAAGTGGCTGGTTAGGTAAACTGACATGCTCAAAATGACCGCATTGGGTTGAATGGGCAGTAAAACCTTGACACAGATAAATCAGATGGAGCTCATAGCTCATAGATAAGGTGCTTTTTTCATCCAGAAAATGCTGATATCTTTCTTATTTCTCCACAAAAACATGTTGTGGGTACTCATTAGAAGCGTCCATCCGTTAACATTTTCAAATGACTTCTCCTCTGAAGCTGCTGAGCCAATTTTGCTCAAATTTCATATGGAGCCTCCTTAGGATGGGGGAACGAAAGATTGCTAAAATGGTCGCGGTCTGTTGACCAAGATGGCCGCCATGCCCATGTATGGTAAAAACCTTTAAAAATCATCTTCTCCAGAAGCGAGGATTCCTTGGGGCTGAATCATTACATGAATCATCGGGGACGGGAGGTCTACCAAAGTTGCTAAAAGAATTGTCATACGTTGACGTTTGACCTTTTTATGGCAAGGTCAAGTTCGCTTCTCTATGCATTCGTATGAGCCCCATACAGTTGAATGGGAAAATTGTCGAGAATTTCAAACAACTTCTCCTCTGAAGCCTCTGAGCCAATTTAGCTCAAATTTCATTTGGAGCCACCAAAGGGTAGGGAAACAAAAGATTGCTAAAACTGTCCTGGTCCGTTGACCAAGATGGCCGCCATGCCCATATAATTATGGTAAAAACCTTTAAAAATCTTCTCCAGGACCGAGAATGCCTTGGGGCTTAATCTTTGCACAAATCATCGGGGAAGAGAGGTCTACCAAAGTTGCTAAAAGAATTGTCGTACGTTGACATTTTACCTTTTTACGGCAAGGTCAAGTTTGCTTCCCTATGTTGAGAATTTCAAAGGACTTCTCCTCTGAAGCCACTGAGCCAAATTTGCTCAAATTTCAAATTTCAAATTGAGCCTACTTATGTCGGGGATTGCTAAAATGGCTGCGGTTCATCGACCAAGATGGCCGCCATGCCCATATATGGTAAAACCCTTTAAAAATCTTCTTCTCCAGAACCGAGGATGCCTTGTGGCTGAATCTGTGCACAAATCTTTGGGGACAGGAGATCTACCAAAGTTGGTAAAAAGATTGTTGTACGTTGACATTTGACCTTCTTACGGCAAGGTCAAGTTTGCTTCCCTATGCATTTGTATGAGCCCCATAACATTTGTATGGGAAAATTGTTTAGAATTTCAATCGACTTCTCCTCTGAAGCCACTGAGCCAAATTTGCTCAAATTTTTAGCTCATCTGAGCATGAAGTACTCATGGTGAGCTATTGTGGTCAGTCAATATCCGTTGTCCGTTGTGCGTTGTGTGGCTTGCGGCGTCAACAATTGCTTTAAAAGCCTACTCCTCCTAGGCCCCTGGGCCAATTGACTCGATACCTGGTAGGAAGCATTGGGGTGACTTGTAGATCAAAAATTGCTAAAATAGTTCTGATGGGAAATCCAAGATGGCCGCCATCTTGAAAATCTTTTTTAGCTCACCTGAGCTCTGCTCAGGATGAGCTATTGTGATCACTTTTCGTCCGTCGTCCGTCCGTCCGTCCGTCCGTCCGTCCGTTAACATTTTCAAACGACTTCTCCTCTGAAACCGCTGAGCCAATTTTGCTCAAATTTCATATGGAGCCTCCTTAGGGTGGGGGAACGAAAAATTGCTAAAATGGTCACGGTCCGTTGACCAAGATGGCTGCCACGCCCATATATGGTAAAAACCTTTAAAAATCTTCTTCTCCAGAACCAAGAATGCCTTGGGGCTGAACCTTTGCAGGAATCATCGGGGACAGGAGGTCTACCAAAATTGCTAAAAGAATTGTCGTATGTTGACGTTTGACCTTTTTACGGCAAGTTCAAGTTTGCTTCCCTATGCATTTGTATGGGAAAAACCTTTAAAAATCTTCTTCTGCAAAACCGAGCATGCCTTATGGCTGAATCTTTGCATATATCTTTGGGAACAGGAGAGCTACCAAAATTGCTAAAAAAATGGTCGTACATTGACATTTGACCTTTTTACGGTAAGGTCAGTTTTGCTTCCTTATGCATTTGTATGGGAAAAATGTTCAGAATTTCAAACAACTTCTCCTCTGGAGCCTCTGGGCCAATTTTGCTCAAATTTGATATGCAGCCTCCTTAGGGTGGGGGAACGAAAACTTGCTAAAATGGTCGCGGTCCGTTGACCAAGATGGCCGCCCTGCCCATATATGGTAAAAACCTTTTAAAATCTTCTTCTTCAGAACCGAGAATGCCTTTGGGCTGAACCTTTGCAGGAATCATCGGGGACCAGAGGTCTACCAAAATTGCTAAAAGAATTGTCGTACGTTGACGTTTGACCTTTTTACGGCAAGGTCAAGTTTGCTTTTCTGTTCATTTGTATGGGAAAAACCTTTAAAAATCTTCTTCTCCAAAACCGAGCATGCCTTATGGCTGAATCTTTGCATATATCTTCGGGAACAGGAGGGCTACCAAATTTTGCTAAAATAATGGTCGTACATTGACATTTGACCTTTTTACGTTAAGGCCAATTTTGCTTCCTTATGCATTTGTATGGGAAAAATGTTCAGAATTTCAAACAACTTCTCCTCTGGAGCCTCTGGGCCAATTTTGCTCAAATTTCATATGGAGCCTCCTTAGGTAGGGGGAACAAAAGATTGCTAAAATGGTCATGGTTCGTTGACCAAGGTGGGCGCCATGCCCATATATGGTAAAAACCTTTATAGATCTTCTTCTCTAGAACCGAGGATGCTTTGGGGCTGAATGTTTGCATAAATCATCAGAGACAGGGGGTCTACCAAAGTTGCTAAAATAATGGTCATACATTGACATTTGACCTTTTTACGGCAAGGTCAAGTTGCTTCCTTATGCATTTGCATGGGAAAAAACATTTAAAAATCTTATTCTCCAAAACCGAGGATGGCTTGTGGCTGAATCTTTGCATATATCATCTAGAACGGGCGGTCTACCAAAGTTGCTAAAATAATTGTCATACATTGACATTTAACCATTTTACGGCGAGGTCAAGTTTGCTTCTGTATGCATTTGTATGGGCCCCATACATTAGTATGGAAAAAATGTTGATAATTTCAAATGGCTTTTCCTCTGAAGCCTCCGGGCCAGTGTTGCTCAAATTTCATGCGGAGCCTCCGTGGGCAGGAGAATGAAAGATGGCTAAAATGGGTATGGTCCATTGATCAAAATGGCTGCCATGCCCATATATGGTAAAAGCCTTTAAAAATCTTCTCCACAACCAAATAAGCCCTGGGTCCTAATCTTTGCACAAATTACGGGGGACAGGAGATCTACCAAAATTGCTCAAATGATGGTTCTATGTTGACATTTGACCTTTTGCCTCCAAGGTCAAATTTGCTTCCCTATTTGTGTAGGCCATATACATTTATATTGAAAGTATCGAAGTGACTTGTAGATCAACAGTAGTTAAAATTGTTCTGATTAGAAATCTAAGATGGCCATCATCTGGTTTATATTTATAATATTTCCCTGCCACTGTGCTGTTTACATGTATAAAATCACGATTCTTCAGAAACCACTTAGCCAATTTCCACCAAATTTCACATTGATCCTTCTGTTGAAATGTGATTGATAGTTTATTCAAATGATCATGCTCCATTGACTGTCAGGCCCATATATTCTTCTTCAAAACTAAGAACTGCTCAAATGATGATATTTTCATTAGTTGCGATGATAGGATTGGAAAAATGTTGCATAACGTCTGCATGTCTGCAGTGGCTATGTCACTCAGGTGAGCGAATCGTGGCCCGTGGGCCTCTTGTTTCACTTCTTCTCCTGAACCGAAAGGCCAATTGACTCCAAACTTGCTAGGAAGCATCAGGGTGACTTGTAGATCAAAAATAGCTAAAATCGTGCCAATCGGAAATCCAAGATGGCTGCCATAGCAGCCATCTTGAAAATCTATTTTCCACTTCTACTCTTAAACCCAAAAGCCAGTTCATTCCAAACTTGGTAGGTAGCATTGGGGAGATTTATAGATCAAATATAGCTAAAATTGTGCCGATCAGAAATCCAAGATGGCCGCCATGGCCGCCATCTTGAAAATCTATTTTTCGCTTCTTCTCCTGAATCGAAAGACCAATTGACTCCAAACTTGCTAGGAAGCATCAGGATGATTTGTAGATAAAAAATAGCTAAAATTGTGCAGATCGGAAATTGAAGATAGGCGCCATGGTAGCCATCTTGATAATCTATTTTTCGCTTCTCCTAAACCCAAATGCCAATTGACTCCAAACTTGGTAGGAAGCATCCAGGCGACTTGTAGATCAAAAAAAGCTAAAATCGTTCCATCTGAAATCCAAGATGGCTGCCATGGCAGCCATCTTGAAAATATGTTTTTCACTTTATTTCCGGAGCCGAAAGGCCAATTCACTCCAAACTTGGTAGGAAGTATCAATGTGACTTATAGATCAAAAATAGCTAATATCCTGCTGATCGGAAATCCAAGATGGCAGCCATGGTGGCCATCTTGAAAATCTTTTTTCGCTTCTTCTCCTAAACCCAAAAGCCGACTCGAAATTTGGTAAGAAGCGTTGGGGTGACTTTTAGATAAAAAATGGCTAAAATCGTTCCGATTGGAAATCCAAGCTGGCCACCATCTTGAAAATCTATTTTTCGCTTCTTCTCCTGAACCGAAAGGCTTAATGACTTAAACTAGGTAGGAAGCATCAGGGTGACCTGTAGAACAAAAATAGTTAAAATTGCCTTATTAGAAATCCAAGATGGCCGCCATGACAGCCATCTTGAAAATCTATTTTTTGCTTCTTCTCCTGAACTGAAAGGCCATTTGACTCGAAACATGGTAGGAAGCATTGGGGTGACTTGTAGATCTAAAATAGCTTAAATTGTTTGGATCGGAAATCCAAGATGGCTACCATGGCGGCCATCTTGAAACTCTTTTTTTCGCTTATTTACCAGAACCAAAGGGCCAGTTGATTTGAAAATTGGTAGGAAGCATCGGGATGACTTGAAGATATTAAAATAGCTAAAATTGTTTCAGTCGGAAATCCAAGATGGTGGCCATCTTGAAAATCTATTTTTCCATTCTTCTTCTGAACTGAAAGGCTAACTGACTTGAAACTTGGTAAAAAGCATCAGGGTGACTTGTAGATAAAAAATAGCTCAAATTGTTGCGATAGGAAATCCACATTGGGGCCATGGTGTCCATCTTGAAAATCTGTTTTGAACTTTTTCTCCTGAACTGAAAGGGCAATTGACTCAAAGTTCATTGGAAGTATTGAGGTGACTTGTAGATCAACAGTAGCTAAAATCATTCTGATTGGAAATCTAAGATGGTTGCCATCTTCAGTGATTTTTTTAGGCGTGCGTCCTGCGTTCTGTACGCATAAATTCGCCAGAGGGCCCAAAAAATTAGCCTCGGTGAGTCCCGTGGACTCATAAAATTCTCGAATGTACGTACGTTTTGCTTCTGGAAATCTACTTTCATTTTCGGAAAAAGCGAATGCGCAAACTGTGTTTCAGTACAGTATTTGGTAAAAGCCAATACTGAAAGGCGTCGTATTTCTACGGTACACCGATTTTACCTATACAGTCAAATAATCAATACCAAGTTGTCCAGTACCGGAGGATACTGTAGCGGACACTAAAGTATTGGTTTTTAGTCTGTTGAGAACTTTTATCGTAACACCGTTTGACCTTGCAATTGTCAACAGGAAACAGTGATCTTTTTTTTTCTTTCTTTTTGAAAGAAGAAAAAGATGCACCCTAAAAAGATAATAAAACTAGACCCCTTATAGGAAACGCTGTTCGGTCTGCCAGGTCAGCAAATCAGACTGACACGGACAACAAAGTCTGTGGCCGATGATGGAGATCTCGATAACGAAAACCCCCAGTTCCAAACTGAACCCACAAAGCAACAGACAAAAAAAGTCTCTGCTTTGTATTACGGTCTAGTCCAAACAGACAAAATGTCTGTCCTTAATTATGTATCACAGGTATTTGATCATCTGTCTCAAAAACTGAAGTTTTATGAAAACATTTTCATAAACCTGTAGGTGAAAACATTTTCTTAAAACTTCAGTTTTAACAGACAGTGGTACTATAGTTTCATATTTCTCAGGAAGTTTTCTGGAAAGAATTAAAGCAACTCAGTCACCACTATTTACTTTTATTGCACATCCAATTAAAATACTAAGAAAGTAATTATAAAAGACTGTTACACAAGTTTAAATGAAAAGTCTAGGATGCAACAAAATATTTCACCACGAGTCCTAGGCTGGATGCATAGTTTGAGTTTGGGATGCATGAATTCTGGACCTAGCGAGTCCCAGGACCCATAAAGGCAAAATTGTAAAAAAAACACTGCATCTTGTTTATGTTTATTGAGTCTGCTAGCGACAGCTAGCAGGCTCTATGCAATCGCATGGGGTTTTTTACTACGTCACAAGCGGATTTTCATCACCGCTATATTCATACGCACACTACTTCTTAATCAGACGCAATGCGGCACTATTACGGCGAACTGAATGTGAAGCAGGGGAATTTTTTATAGCTTTTCTATTTCGCTAACATAACTGTAACTGAAATCGATTTAGATAGTGCAATTTGAAACATAGACTTCAAAATTCGGTGTAGTAATACACGCGCTACTTTTGTCAATCACCCCATGCCATCTTTGATGTTGTGCTTAGCAACGGAAGCTGAACGAAAAGAAAGTATCAGAATCTACTTATTAGATATTGAATATAGCAAGACATCAGGCATTTAATTCATTCCTCCTACATGAAATTACTTTATTCACACCTCAGTGACACGGAGTTGTCTGACGACTGCTGGCCCATTTATACGTTATGACCCTTCTTTTGTGGACATCGGAAAATCTCTTGAAAACAGAAAAGGGTAGGCATAGCTGGTCGGGCTAATCTGTTGATGCTTAGGTGAAGCACTATCAAATGACAATCAGTTATTAAAGCTAATCTGGATTGAACATAGCCATTTCAAATTTATTTAATCTGCTCGTCTTCATAATAAGTTGATAAAGATAAATTTATAAAATTGCACCAGAATAATCGTGGAGCTACATCAGGTGTTGAATATGTATGAGCTGGAGCATATCTAGACTTGAACTTTGATAATTCTAGAAATTGGAAATTGCTGCTGGAGATACACTCATTTGGAATAATCAGGTGGTAAACTTCATTGGAAAATAAAGAGGTTCATTACTCCAATCACTGCATTGGCTTATATATGCAGATAATAAAATGGATTTTTTTTGTGAAGAAAGAAACAAAACAGAAGAGAAATAATTGTATTTAGTTTTTCAGTACATGGTTAGATTATTTATGTATATCTGTTCTACACAGATGCCTCAGTAAAGACCCATTCTTATTTATACATTAAAAGAAGTAGAATGCATTTCCATCTGACTGATTTTGAGAAATTAAATTGATAGTGAAAGCATGTAGTACAAAGTGTTCATGTTGGTTGTTTTTCAAGGAATAGTAAATTTTCTCACAAAGCCTTGTCTCTGAATGTAAATTTAATATTGGATGAAGCCACTGGTTGTAAGAAAGTGTGAAAATATGGATATAGAGCAAAATCCAGGTCCATCAAATCATATAAATCTAATTATGTAATTAAGTTAATGCCTTTTTTCGCGACACCGCCTTCTGAACAATTCAGAGTAACTACAGTTGCTATACTGGATGTACATTACTCTGCGGTGGTTCTGAATCTCTTTTAACTACTTTTATTTAACTTTAACATGCGTAAAGTAACGTTATTATTTACCTGTATTATCAGTTAGATAACACACTTTTTAAATAAAAATTACTGGCATGTTTCTTATTTTTCTTAAGGAATATATGTTGTGGATATTCATTAAAAGAGCCCTACCAATGAATGACCTTCTAATAAGTTCCAACATGTTTTTGTGTTGAAATTATAATGAACTAGAACATGTGTTTGAACAACACTATGACCCCAACTATATGGTTTCCCTTAAACATGCATTGTCCATAATACTGAAACACTAAAAATGGCTAACTTCAAAAGTAAGAATAGGATGGCCGAAACATTCCCATACAGAACTAGTATTTTTACCGCTGGGCGGCGAATAAATTCCAACCACAGTTTCGTCTGCCATCATAATGAGAGTAAAGCAAAATGCAATTGGCTATCAGTCAAGCGTCATCCAATCAAAATCGCGCTCTGAAAATGTCACTTTGTAGACCGGATTAAAGAATGTAACGAACACAAATAAGCGAATCTGAATAGAAGCGTTCATCATATTGATAATCCATCATGTGTATCGATACATGGAGCGTATCGGGATGCACCAATGCATCGATGAATCGTCCCACCACTAGGCGTAACTCAGCTAATATTTGGTGGACTGTAACCTCAAAACAATACGCCCTTCTCTACATCTTGGTCTAACTATAGCATAAATGAAGTTTCAGCTTGATCGGATATAAATTGTAGGAGGAGTTAACCAGAAACTAGAAGTTTAAAGAAATTTTCAATGGGGCTTAACTCTGCTAATATTTAGTGGACTGTAACCTTGAAACAATATGTGCTGCTCCACATCATGGTCTAGCTATAAATGAAGTTTCAGCTTGATCGGATGTAAATTGTAGGAGGAGTTAGCCGGAAACGAAAAGTTTAATGAAATTTTAAAAGGGACATAACTCTGCTAATATTTGGTGGACTGTGACCTAGAAACAATATGCACTGCCCCCACATCTTGGTCTAACTATAAATGAAGTTTCAGCTTGATCAGATGTAAATTGTAGGAGCAGTTATCCGGAAACGAAAAGTTTAAAGGAATTTTCAAAGGGCTATAACTCTGCTGATATTAAGTGGACTGTAACCTCAAAACAATATGCACTGTTCCACATCATGGTCTAACTATAAATGAAGTTTCAGCTTGATCAGATGTAAAGTGTAGGAGTTAACCAGAAACGAAATGTTTTCTGAAATTTTCGAAGGGGCATAGCTCTGTTAATAATTGGTAGTCTGTAGCCCAAAAACAATATGTGCTGCTTCACATCATGGTCTAGCTATATACCAAGTTTCATTTTAATCGGATGTAAACTGTAGGAGGTGTTAGCCGGAAACGAAAAAGTTTTCTGACGGACGTCATACCCCGTAAAATAATATGTCCCGTTTTTCAAACAGGTGTATAATAATTCAAAAAAGTATAAATGCAAGAGTTATGGTTCTTGCGCGCTGCATGTTGTCTAATGCTGATTGATATTTACAGGACCTTTCTTGAAGATATCTTGAACAGGTTTCAAGTTACAGAGCAGACACGATTTTGTGACGCATAAAGTTCCAAGTGAAATAACTCAAAAAGTATAAATGCAAGACGTATGGTTCTTGTGCTCTGCATGTAAGATAATGTTGATTGATATTTATATGAAGTTATGTGGAGACAGCTTGAACCATTTTCAAGTTACAGAGTGGACAAGATTTTGTGACAGACGCCCGAGGGAAAAAACAATACACATCTCCCTACCCTAAAGGGAGGAGACATAAATATCAGAATCCTAGCTCAAGCGGGAGGGGGTATATTGCTTTTGGTGCAGATCTTATCAGCACTGGCGTCCCCATCCAAGGGTGTGTGTGTGGGGAGGGGAGGGGGAATATTTAGAACAGAATAGATTCAAAAACAGGCATAACTGGCATGCTAGGTCCAATGGGGGGGAAAAAAAAGCAAGAGGACCATGATGGTCCTATATCGCTCACCTGAGCAAACAGCTTTGCATACTTACTGTTGAAGTTTCAGCCAAGTTTACTGCTCTAAAATTTTTGTATAAATTTTATAACCCTGCACCCCAGTGGCCATGTTTTTTTCATCCATCATGATGGCTTGAACTGAATAGTGAAAGAGGATCACCAAAGGAACAATTCTGCTGTTATATTGAAATTGGTCCAGTGGTTTCTGACAAATAGATTTTTAAAATGTCTTATATAGATATATAGGGAAATTAAGCCCCACCCCCTAACGGCCATGTTTTTTGACAAATCATGACAGCTTGAACAAACTTGGTAGAGGGTCACCAAAGGAAAAATCCTGCCAAGTTATATTGAAATCGGTTCAGTGGTTTCTGACAAGAAGATTTTTAAAGTTTTCTATTTAGATATATAGGGAAAATAAGCCCCACCCCTAGCAACCATGTTTTTTGACGAATCATGATTGCTTGAACAATCTTGATAGGGGGTCACCAAAGCAACATTCCTGGCAAGTAATATTAAAATCAGTCAGGTGGTTTCTGACAAGATGAATTTTAAAGTTTTCTATATAGATATATACGGAAAATAAGCCCCGCCCCATGAAGGCCATGTTTTTTGACGTATCATGAGGGCACAATCTTAGTAGAAGGTCACCAAAGCACATTCCTGTCAAGTTACATTGAACTCAATCCAACGGTTTCTTACGAAAAGATTTTTAAAGTTTTCTATATAGGGAAAATATGCTCCGCCCCCTAGCCGCCATGTTTTTTGATGAATCATAACGGCTTGAACAATCTTGGTAGAGGGTCACCAAAGAAACATTCCTGCCAAGTTATATTGAAATCGGTCCATTGGTTTCTGAGAAGAAGATTTTTAAACTTTTCTATATAGATATATTTGGAAAATAAGCCCCTCCCAGTGGCAGCCATTGTGTTTTGACGAATCATGATAACTTGAACAATCTTGGTAGAGGGTCAACTAGGAAAGATTTCTACCAAGTTATAATGAAATCGGTCCAGTAGTTTCTGACAAGAAGATTTTTAAAGTTTTCTATAGAGATATATAGGGAAAATAAGCCCCACCCCCTGGCAGAATTTTTTTTAGACGAATCATGACTGCTTGAACAATCTTGGTAGCAGGTCACCAAAGCAACATTCCTGCCAAGCTATATTGAAATTGGTCCATTGGTTTCTGACAAGAAGATTTTTAAACTTTTCTGTATAGATATATAGGGAAATTAAGCCTCCCTCCCCACCCACCACCCGGCGGCAATGTTTTTTTGACAAATCATGGTAACTTGAACAATCTTGGTTAAGGGTCAAAAGGAAAGATTTCTGCCAAGTATTAATGAAACCGTCCAGTGGTTTCTGACAAGAAGATTTTTAAAGTTTTCTATATATATAGGGAAAATAAGCCCCGCCCCCTAGCTGCTGTTTTTTGACAAATCATGACGGCTTGGACAATCTTGGTAGAGGATCACCAAGGAAACATTTTTGCCTAGTTATATAGAAATCGGTCCAGTGCTTTCTAACATGAAGATTTTTAAAGTTTTCTATATAGATATATAGGGAAACAAGAGGCCCATGGGCCACGGCTCGCTCACCTGAGTCACTGCAGACATGCAGATGTTATGCAACATTTTTCCAATCCTATCATCACAACTAATGAAAAGATCATCATTTGAGCAGTTCTTAGTTTTGAAGAAGAATATATGGGCCTGACAGTCAATGGAGCATGATCATTTGAATAAACCATCAATCACATTTCAACAGTAGGATCAATGTGAAATTTGGTGGAAATTGGCTAAGTGGATTCTGAAGAATCATGATTTTATACATGTAAACAGCACAGTGGCAGAGAAATATAATAAATATAAACAAGATGATGGCCATCTAAGATTTCCAATCAGAACAATTTTAACTACTGTTGATCTACAATTCACTTGAATACTTTCAATATAAATGTATATGGCCCATACAAATGCATGGGGAAGCAAATTTGACCTTGGAGGTAAAAAGGTCAAACGTCAACATAGAACCATCATTTTAGCAATTGTGGTAGCTCTCCTGTCCCCCATAATTTGTGCAAAGATAAGGGCCCAGGGCTTATTTGGTTATGGAGAAGAAGATTTGTAAAATTTTTTTTACCATTATATGGGCATGGCAGCCATTTTGATCAATGGACCATGCCCATTTTAGCAATCTTTCATTCTCCTGCCCAAGGAGGCTCTGCATGAAATTTGAGCAACACTGGCCCGGAGGCTTCAGAGGAAAAGTCATTTGAAATTATCAACATTTTTTCCATACAAATGTATGGGGCCCATACAAATGCATACAGAAGCAAACTTGACCTCGCCGTAAAAAGGTTAAATGTCAATGTATGACAATTATTTTAGCAACCTTGGTAGACCGCCCGTTCCCGATGATATATGCAAACATTCAGCCACATGCCATCCTCGATTTTGGAGAATAACATTTTTAAATGTTTTTTTCCCATATAAATGCATAGGGAAGCAAACGACCTTGCCGTAAAAAGGTCAAATTTTAGCAACTTTGGTAGAGCCCCCGTCCCCGATGAATTATGCAAAGATTCAGCCCCAAAGCATCCTCGGTTCTGGAAAGGAAGATTTTTAAATGTTTTTACCATATATGGGCATGGCGGCCATCTTGGTTAATGAACTGCGACCATTTTAGCAATCTTTTGTTCCCCCAACCTAAGGAGGCTCAATATGAAATTTGAGCAAATTTGGCCCAGAGGCTCCAGAGGAGATGTTATTTGAAATTCTGAACATTTTTCCCATATAAATGCATAAGGAAGCAAAATTGACCTTACCGCAAAAAAGTCAAATGTCAATGTACAACCATTATTTTAGCAACTTTGGTAGCCCTCCAATTCCCGATGATATGTGCAAAGATTCAGCCACAAGGCATGCTCGGTTTTGGAGAAGAAGATTTTTAAAGGTTTTTCCCATACAAAAGCATAGGGAAGCAAACTTGACCTTGCCGTAAAAAGGTCAAATGCCAACGTACGACAAATCTTATAACAACTTTGGTAGACCTCTTGTCCCTGATGATTCTTGCAAAGATTCAGCCCCAAGGCATCCTCGGTTATGGAGAAGATTTTTAAAGGTTTTTACCATATATGTGCATGGAGGCCATCTTGGGTCAACGGACCATGACCATTTTAGCAATCTTTCGTTCCCCCACCCTAAGGAGGCTCCACATGAAATCTGAGCAAAATTGGCTCAGCGGCTTCAGAGGAGAAGTCATTTGAAAATGTTAATGGACGGAGGAAAAGTGATCACTATAGCTCATCCTGAGCAGAGGTCAGGTGAGTTAAAAAAAAAAAGTCCCACCCCGCTGGCGGCCATGGTTTTTGACGTATCATGACGGCTTGAACAATCTTGGTAGAAAGTTACAAAAGAAACATTCCTGCCGTGTTATATTGAAATCGGTCCAGTGGTTTCTGACAAGAAGATTTTTAAACTTTTCTGTATAGATATATAGGGAAAATAAGCCCCGCCCTCTGGTGGCCATGTTTTTTGAGGAATCCAAATGGCTTGAACAATCTTGGTAGAGGATTACTAAAGGAACGTTTCTGTAAAATTATATTGAAAATGGCCCGGTGTTTCTGACAAGAAGCTTTTAAAAGTTTTCCATATAGATATATACATGTAGGAAAAATAAGCCCCGCCCCCTGGCAGCCATGTTTTTTGACGAATCCAGATGGCTTGAACAATCTTGGTACAGGATCACCAAACAAACATTCCTGCAAAATTATATTGAAATCGGTCCAGTGGTTTCTGACAAGAAGATTTTTAAAGTTTTCTATATAGATATAAAGGGAAAATAAGCCCCGCCCCCTGGCGGCCATGTTTTTTGACGAATCCAAATGGCTTGAACAATCTTGGTAGAGGATCATCAAAGTAACACTCCTGCAAAATTATATTGAAATTGGTCATACTTTACTGGATGTATTTGGCCAGACAGTCCCGAGCAAACATTGTAAACCCCCATGAGATGCTACAAAATGCGGTGTCACATCAGGGGCTAAACTGTTTGCCACCCATTGAGCTATTTTTAGACAAAACATTCGGTAGTAAATTGTACTTGTTAGCTCACCTGAGCGCAAAGTGCTCATGGTGAACTATTGTGGTCAGTCAATGTCTGTCGTCCGTCATGCGACGTCAACAATTGATTTAAAATCCTACTCCTACACCCCTGGGCAAATTGACTCGATACTTGGTAGGAAGCATCGGGGTGACTTGTACATCAAAAATAGCTAAAATCATGCCGATCGGAAATCCAAGATGGCCGCCATCTTGAAAATCTATTTTTAGCTTCTTCTCCTGAACCGAAAGGCCAATTGACTCCAAACTTTCTAGGAAGCACTGGGGTGACTTGTAGATCAAAAATAGTTAAAATCTTGCCAATCGAAAATCCAAGATGGCCGCCATGGCAGCCATCTTTAATCTATTTTTAGCTTCTTCTGCTCCTGAACCGAAAGGCCAATTGACTCCAAACTTGCTAGGAAGCATCGGGGTGACTTGTAGATCAAAACTAGCTAAAATCGTGTTGATCAGAAATCCAAGATGGCCACCATCTTGAAAATCTATTTTTCGCTTCTTCTCCTGAACGGAAAGGCCAATTGACTCCAAACTTGCTAAGAAGCATCGGGGTGACTTGTAGATCAAAAATAGCTAAAATCATGCTGATCGGAAATCCAAGATGGCCGCCATGGCAGCCATCTTGAAAATCTATTTTTCGCTTCTTCTCCTGAACCGAAAGGCCAATTGACTCCAAACTTGCTAGGAAGCATAGGGGTGACTTATAGATCAAAAGACACTAAAATCATTCCAAACGGAAATCCAAGATGGCCACCATGGCGGCCATTTTGAAAATCTATTTTTCGCTTCTTCTCCTGAGCCGAAAGGCCAACTGACTCCAAACTTGGTAGGAAGCATCAGGGTGACTTGTAGATCAAAAATAGCTAAAACCATGCTGATCGGAAGTCCAAGAGGGCCACCCTGGTGGCCATCTTGAAAATCTTTTTTTCGCTTCTTCTCCTAAACCCAAAAGCTAGTTGACTTGAAACTTGGTAGGAAGCATCGGGGTGACTTATAGATTAAAAATGGCTAAAATCGTTCTGATTGGAAATCCAAGATGGCTGCCATGGTGGCCATTTTGAAAATGTAGATTTTTCACTTCTTCTCCTGAATCAAAAGGCTTATTGGCTTTAAACTAGGTAGGAAGCATCAGGGTGACCTGTAGATCAAAAATAGATAAAATCATCCCTATCAGAAATCCAAGATGGCCGCTATGACAGCCATCTTTAAAATCTATTTTTCGCTTCTTCTCCTGAATTGAAAGGCCATTTGACTGGAAACTTGGTAGGAAGCATTTAGGTGACTTGTAGATCTAAAATAGCTTAAATTGTTTGGATAGGAAATCCAAGATGGCTGTCATGGCGGCCATCTTGAAACTCTTTTCCTTTCACTTATTTTCCTGAACCAAAGGGCCAGTTAATTTGAAAATTGGTAGGAAGCATCAGGATGACATGTTGATATAAAAATAGCTAAAATCCTTCCGATTGGAAATCCAAGATGGCGGCCATCTTGAAAATCTATTTTTCTTTACTTCTTCTGAACTGAAAGACCATTTATTGACTCGAAACTTGGTAGGAAGCATCAGAGTGACTTGTAGATCAAAAAACGCTCGAATGGTTGCGATAAGAAATCTCAAATTGCGGCTATGGTGGCCATCTTGAAAATCTGTTTTGAACTTTTTCCCCTGAACCGAAAGGGCAATTGACTTAAAGTTCATTGGAAGTATCGAAGTGACTTGTAGATCAACAGTAGCTAAAAGTCATTCTGATTGGAAATCCAAGATGGCTACCATCTTGTTTATGTTTATTATATTTCCCTGCCACTGTGCTGTTTACATGTATAAAATCATGATTCTTCAGAAACCACTTAGGCAATAGCAACCAAATTTCACATTGATCCTACTGTTGAAATGTGATTGAGAGTTTGTTCAAATGATCACGCTCCATTGACTGTCTTGCCATATATAATATTCATCTTAAAAATTAAGAACTGCTTAAAGGATGATCTTTTCATTAGTTGCGATGACAGGATTGGAAAAATGTTACATAACATCTGCATATCTGCACTCACAATGCTACTCAGGTGAGTGGCCCGTGGGCCTCTTGTTCAATTTTAAATAAAGTATGGTAAGGAGTTGAGGTGAGTAACCGACCCAGAAATCAAATTTCGGGTAAGGTGTTCACATGCTGTGTTTAAAGGAGTGTAGATATTGATGTAGTGTATGTACAAGAATCTCAGACATGTGACAGACTATTGAAGCGATATATGAGCCTCTTCATGGGATAAAAATCTTATGCCATATGCGAACAACAAAGACACGTGGTTTTTGCTATGCGCAGTCTGATCAGCACCGTTGTTGTTCGCTGTCTAGACAGTAAACAACCTATCAAAACTTTCAAGACTAGCTAATCTGGCACAATGGCCGAGTTGGCCAGTCTACGGCTGAGTAAGCAGGTCTGAGTCTTATTTGGTCGAAAACCTCGAAGACAGGTTTTTCATGTCGTTGCTTATATATTATCTGTACTTTGACAAAGTGCAGGGAGACTTTGTAGCGGCATCACACAGTGCTAAACACAAGCTACAGTTGGATTAATTAACGCATAATTTTACTGCAAGCATATTTTATTTTCGGGCTTCAGAAGGGGGAAAATAGGACCTTATGCACATACTCCTTTCAACTTCTTAAACCTCATTGAAATATATTTATATCGGAAAGATTATTAAATCCAGAAAATAGGAGCTAAATTTTGCAGTAAGGAGGGTGTACATGCCGAAAAATTGTTATGCCATGAATTATACGATTTTTGCTTAAAGGATCTGTTTTAAGGTCTTTGTGAACATGTCGCTTTGCGACAAATGTCTTATATTGAATTAATTTTCTCCGTAACACATTGTCCAAGTTGATAAAATAATATATAGAGGCTGTTGCATTATGTGAGGGATTTTTACAGATCCCTCATTTATTATTCGGAACTAGCGAAACTATTTGGAACTAGCCAAATCAGTGGAGAACTTCACATTCATCACAAGGGCAGATAACCTAAGGCGAAGGACAAAGTCTTTGGTGTGATATTTCAAGGAAGGCTAGTACTCTGTATCAGCCAATAAAGTCCAAATTTTGATCAGCCACTTATTTGGAAATTGTTATGAAGCATAACTTTACCTGGTTCTAGCCAAATGACTGTATCTGATCAATTGTGCCAGCTTTAGTGTTCAGACAACAAAATTCACTTGCCTACACCTATATGCTTATGTGTGTGCAGAGTTGGAGCATGGGCATGTCACTATGACTTTGAGGATTCAAAATGTTCTTGGTTGCAGCTAATAAAAATTGTCCAGATAATTGAGGAGTGTGGGTAAAAAATATTTCAGTCATTATAAATAAAGATAAAGAGCCTTAAATAAAAGGTTGCATATAAGAATTTAAGAAATAGACAACATAAGCTGTGTAGAGCTTTTAATGCTTATAAGTTCTTTCAACAGCTAGCCCTACTGGGATGTCCAACAGAACCATGATCAAAATCAAGATTTGTGATCTAGTTTGCTAAGTTTTTACTATACATATGTGTACAGTATAATAATTACTGTATTTTTTAAGTCTAGTCCCATATAATTCACATCTTAGAATTTTTTGCTGTTATTATTTAGCCCGGTTTCATGTGTTTTCACGTTACTAATGGTAAAACGTTTCATCATAACTACTTACAGAGACAAATGCTGAAAATAATTCTGAAGTCATCTAAATTATTATCTGAGCATTTATTTTATATACAAATAATGCAGTTCTTTGGATTTGATTTGTGAAAGCATTTGTGTAAACAAGCCAACCATGTTGCCGCCATTTTGAACCAAAAGCCATGTAACTTCGTGTTAATTAAATTTTTGGCAGAAAATCATCATGTAATTGTAATGTGATTTTTGCAAATTTTGGCCATTTTCAAAATAAAGTACGGATACCGTATTAATCCGCCTATAAGACGATTTGTTTATAAGACGGGGGTTGTTTTTTGGGCCCTTCCCAGGCAGGATTTTGCTTTTAATTAATTATAAGATGGGTTAAAAAAGTCGCCTGTCGGAGACATTCCCTGCCACTCAGAAATTCCTAAAGTACATGAAGACATCGGCGATGATTGGTCAGATTTGTAAGTGAATTTATCACAGAGCAGGAATTAAAAAAAACTCCCAACACCACTTACAAGCATGCATACCGTATTTAACTGTGTATAACACGCACCTTATTTACCCAGAAAACGTTTATAAAAATCCGATGTGTATTATTTATAGGAACACCAAAATCGGGACAGAAATCACCAAGATAATCGGTCGCGAAAACTCATGACATTCACGATCGCCCGTTAAAAATGCGAAATAGAATGATTGCTATAAGATATTCATGATTTTTTATACCTATCTCGCCCATACCAGGGTTCTGGCAGCTCAAAACAAGCAACTCGATCTGATTTGTAGTAATTTGATATCCTTTTCATGTCCATGCTTTTTTTGTTTACGCTTTTTTATTTTGCTGATCATGTGATCTCTTCAAAGGGAAACTACTCAAACAGGCATATGCATATGAATCTGTATTAATTACCGGACTTTGACAAGACTCAACCGTAACTTGAATAAATCAGCCTGCACAACTTTAGTTCAAAATAGGAAATAAATTTGGTAGAACATAAATATTGGCACGAACGATCATACATTGAAAAAATAAAAAAGTATTTAAGTTTATGCAATTATTAAAATTATTGATAATAAACAAAACCAACTGGGCTTTTGAGGTAGGTAGATCGGTCATTTGCATTTTATCTTTTATTTTCTTACCACCCAGCTAGCATTCTACGTAAATCTACATCGATCGGCCCGTCAGCTACCCTGACAGGCCGATGACGGCCCGATATAGATTTACGTAGAATGCTGACTGGGCATATGTTTATCTTTTTTTTTTTTTTGTTTTTTTATTTAAACTTTTCTTCCAACTTACCAAAAAAATTGTTTGAAATAAACAATGTTTATGATAAAGAAAATCAAACTACCAGCATACATCTGTGCACTTAATTGGTTAATAGGCAGTCAGAATGACAACTAGTCGACTTTAGTTGTTGTTTGCATTGCCCTGAGGCACTGAGTTGATAATTTCACGTCTCAGTTAAGAAAGTGACACAAAGGTGTTAATTATGAGAACACAAAAGAAATAACTACATTTTTATTATCATAGCGTCTGCAGTGGGGAAGCAAAGAACTGCCGACACTACATCAAGTTGCCTGAGGCCCATGGTAACAGAGCTGCACAACGAAAATTCAGTTAGCATTATCGTAAATTCGGCCTGTTTCTACTCTAAACCTTCCGAGTTCGGCCATTTTCAACTCAATCCTAGTGAAATTTGACACTTAGTATCTGGTAACTTAGTAAATAACGCACAGATAAATTCTTCGTGTTTTACATAGAACATCTCTTTTTTTTATTTCAAAACTATTTAGCAAATATTCAGTGCGTGTTATACACGGGTGCGAGTAATACACAGAAAAATTCGGTACTTCACCTACAAAATTACCTTGCTGCTATTTCTGTCAAGGGACGAAGGTAAACATTATATCCTTCTACCGGTTTCGAAGATCGGCATTTTCCGTGACCACGTGGCACCACCGGACTTTGCCGAAAATACCGATATGGCCAAAGATCTTGATTATAAGATGGGTCTGGATTTTTGGGGGCTTTTTTTTTTTTTTTGGAAAAATCCCCGTCTTATAGGCGGATTAATACGGTACCTTAGATTTGATATTTTGTAAAAATTGATTTAATAGATATAGGTGTAAATGTCATTAAGGACTGTTATCACCACGGTCAATATATTTCTTTTCTAAGCAGAAATCACAAAACAACAGTGTATTTCTGAAAACAAACCTTGCCCACTAAAGCGTGACTTTGTATTTAAAACATCCAGCAGGTAGGTGGCGCTGCCGTTTATTTTCATTGAGAAATCAGTTTAACGCAATATTGAATTTAACGCGAAAATACATGGAGTATATTTCTTTTATTCACACAGACTATTTAGGCTGACAAAATTAATCAGATAATTGATTAACTGATCTATAAATTCCACAAAAATGATTATCATTACAGATGTCTTATAATCAATGAGACGCCACATTTTGCGGCATCCCATCTGGGTCTACACTGTTTGCTCAGGCCTATTTGACCAAATACATACAGTAAAGTATAACATGGGAAGAGTCCTGCTCAGACAGACAAGTAAATTGACCAAATCTTTTGTGATAAATAATCGATCACAATGACAGGAGTGATAATCGACCAGATTAGCCAGCCTTAGAGTCTATTTATACATTGTATTTGCTGTATGATGATTCTAGCGAATAAAAAGAAAAGAAAAAAAATGCAACAATGTATCCATTTAAAGATACTGCCTCCAGATTTGTGGGACTTTTACCCGACCCGATCACATGATGAACAGGCCCTGCCTAAGGCAACTCTGCCCTGGAGACTATAGGCAGCCCAACTACTTCGCTGGCCCCGATGGGCGGGGGCCGTGGTCTGTGGGTCGTGATTTCTGAATACCCGATAATCAGTGCACGCCGGTAATAGGTACCAAGTTGCGCTACACTACCGGTCACAGGAGCTTGACATTGGATAATTTCTACTTATAGGGCCTGTCCTTCGAACCTTCGATTATTTCATAATCGTAGGGACAGGCCCTATAAGTAGAAATTAGCAAACGTCAAGCTCCTGTGCTACCGGTTGCCTACATGAAATGCACTTTACGGCATCAGGAATTTTGCTGAAGAACTGAACAAGTATCTGTTGTTGTTTTTCGCGTGCGACACACCATGAATTTCAAAAATGCAGGTAAAAGAAGCTTTCATGTCTGTAGCCTCGCGAAAAATAAACTGTTCGACAGCCGGTAGATTCTAGTAAACAAGCTGGTTGTCATACGACAACACACACAGTTGTCGCAACACTCAGAAGGTCGGAAACCAGACACGATACGTATCGCTGAGCACTTTCATTGGCTGACTGACATCACATGTCTCAGTCGAAACACTCGGTGTTATTCGCTTTAATCATTGCGACTTTTCAGGCCACGGCAAGGGTCCGTACACACAATTCTGTTCTATTCCATACGTGTTATCATTTGACGCCACCGTCGTGGCTGCTTCTTCGCGGCTGCTTCTTCGCAGCCACGAGGCGGTGTCGCTACAAGAAAATGCATCTGTATTATTGCAAGGAAGTATCCATCAAAGAGATGGGATATTTAGTCCTGATTCAAGAGGGCGTCAATGCCTACCATGTTGTTTAGTATTATTGGTGAAAGCTGTACAGAAAAGGATCTGTACCAACAAGTTGAATGTCAACAACATGAATGAAATTCTGTTTGCAGGAGATAAATTATACAAGTATGCAAAAAAGAATGCCAAGACATATCATGACTATTTAGAGCCATGTGATTTGCCATCTTATTTTTCACTTGACAACCAGCATTATCCCTGGAAAGTGAAAAAAAAAACAAAACAAAAAAAAACAACATTTTCAGGAAATTTAAATATCTTATCCTTAGTGGAGTATCCTTTCCTTGATTTAGAGACAGGACTCGCTATGACTTTCTCATTCAACCCATATGCAGTCTTCATTTGCAACGGCTTTTCTATTGCATTATTGGAACAAGGTGACTGTTTCTACCTTTTTGAGTCATATGCAAGAGCTTCAGATGGAATGCCAAATGTTAATGGCAAAAACATTTTGTTAAAGAAGACAAATATAACTGGCATTTTCCTTACATTTGCGTAGATTGTTTAGTTTTGATAATTCCTTTACTACAACAGCGGTGAGTCAGTTTGATTTGCATTCGCTCTGTATATCTCATGTTTGCAGGGAGACCATAAAATGATACCAATGAGCTGGGTTTCAAATTTGTGACATAACTACCTATCCTCCTTTACAAGAATGTATTTCATTTGAGTTGTGTCCATCACAGCCTTATGCTTCCTCCCAGCTTGCTGACAGCTTAAATGAACACGGTTCCGCATTACTTGATTCACCCCTTATATGTGAAGAATTGCAAACCTCCCTGAATAAGAAACTTAAGTGACACATCAAAAGATGGTTTGAGCAGTAAGAAATTTAAAAACAAAGAAAGTGCTATAGTCACACAGTTTCACAAGTTGGTGTCTTGTGGTCCCCAGTACATATGTACAAGTTGTTGTCAAACATTTTTCAGACATTCTGATGTTAAATTTGATATTCAGGGTCTAAAGCCCGAGATGAAAAGACTCTGTACATTAGGACATAAAAGTGTGGAGGATAAGGAATGGATCTGTCAACAATGTGCTAATAGTTTGAAGAAAAATAACTTGAACAAATATCTTCCTTTTTGTCAAGCCCGCTTGCGCTGAGCAAGACATAGTCACCATAGCTGCATTTAAGTGTATATTAGTGAGTCCATCCGTATTTGTCCGTCCTAGCTAGAAATTTTGCATGCAGAATCATCTTTCAGTGTAGTTTGAAATTTCTCCAAGACTTGGCCTTGAGGTCAGATTTGTCAAGGACATGCACTTACCAGCAGAATTTAAGAGTTTTTAAAGAAAGTCTTCTATTCAGGAAGTGCAATGCTCAGATGCTTGATATATTCCATAGAGCTCCATCTTATCGTATAGTATTGGTAGCATTGGAATGTCGTCTATCTTCTTTGCATGTATTGTGTAAAATTGCATAGAAGATACACAGCACTCCATTAGTACTTTA
This sequence comes from Anodontia alba, assembly GCA_964016985.1. Taxonomy (NCBI): domain Eukaryota; kingdom Metazoa; phylum Mollusca; class Bivalvia; order Lucinida; family Lucinidae; genus Anodontia; species Anodontia alba. The sequence goes on from OZ024833.1 coordinate 11,409,978, forward strand.
CAAGCTAGCAGACTCTTAGGACTATCAGTCCTTTGATTATATTTCCCTGCCATTGAGCTGTTTACATGCATAAAATCATGATTCTTCAGAAACTACTTAGCCATTTGCCACCAAATTTCACATTGCTCCTACAGTTGAAATGTGATTGAGAGTTTGTTCAAATGATCACACTCCATTGACTGTCATGCCATATATATTCTTCTTCTAAATTAAGAACTGCTTAAAGGATGATCTTTTCATAGTTGCAATGACAGGATTGGAAAAATGTTGCATTACATCTGCATATCTGCAGTGGCTTTGTCACTCAGGTGAACGACCTGTGGCCCGTGGGCCTCTTGTTTTTTTTTCGAATTCTAGGACAATTATGGTAAGGGGTAAGGTGCCAGAATACTTAGAGTAAATACAGTATCATGTACCGTCAAACCTTAACCCATTTTATTCTGAATAGACTCTAAGGCCATGAACCGGCCTCGGTGGCTCAGTTGGATATGCGTCCAACTGAAGACCAGGAGGTCGGGGGTTCAACCCTCGCCAAGGCTGGCAACATTCTGTCTTGGAGATTGATCATGAAATATTTTCTATGGTTATTCTCTCCCTTCCGCTGATACAAGAAGGGCAGTTGTCAGTTTCTGGCAAAAGAATGTGCACAATACTGGTTAACCGCTTGAAGGACTAAGCCTGCCTAGTGTGGTTAGGTAAACTGACCACGCTTGACATGACCCCATTGGGTTGACTGGGCCGTAAAACCTCAACACAAACAAACAATGTCAGGCCATGTTATGTATATATTTCTAGAGAAAAAGGCCAAACTATTTGCAAACAGTGGAGACCCTGATCATATGCCACGTTCAACAATTTTTGACAGAGTTATCTGCCCCCCACATGTCTGTATTTTCATTTCCTGGACAATAACTTGAGTAAATTTCAGAGTATTTCAGCATTGAATTTTTGAAAATCAGCATTGAAATTTAAGTAAAAATTTTCAGTGAAATTTTGGATTTCAGTATTAAAATCAAATTTTGGGGGTAAACATTTTCAGTGAACTTTACATCTTTTAACATTAATAAAGCAACTTCACATTTATGCTTTTGTGACAGTACACTAGATCAGAAAGGGTTTAACCATAAAGCAGCCATGACAAATTTATGCATTCTAGGTTGTTTGCTGTTTTTTTTTTTTTTTTTTTCAGAGAAACTAAATCTTGACATTTCATGTGTATTGTCTGATTATCAGACAATTCACATGAAATGCCAAGCTTAATTTTCTCTGTAAAAGTTAGAATTTTGTATGTTACACTTATGCTCGATACTTCAAGAGTTAAACATTGCAAATGGTCATTTAAGTATTAAACTTTAACCCTTCTCTTGCTGAGCACGACATGCCCTGTTTTAGCAAACAGTGTAGATCCAGATCAGTTGGCTTCTGAAGAAACCAACTGATCTGGAACTGCACTGTTTGTCATTAAATATGTGACTTTCTGTCAAAAACCCGGATCAAGTAATCTGATTGGCTGGAAATTAGAAGTGGGCGTGGCATCTTAATTTATTCAGCATGACAAGAGTTAAAGCAGGGTGTAAAATACTCATTGTACCAAAGTCTTATCTAGAGTACTGTTCAGTAGCATTTCTTTCAGGCGCTTATAATGAATACCATAATGTGTTGTCAGGGAGAAATAAGAAAAAATATCAGTATACTTTTTGGTTAAAAAACTCCTTATCAAGAGTTAGGCTTTATTTTTCGGATTTCGACAAACCCATTAGAATTCAAGGACAAATGCATTAGAATTAACATTTTGCATACTAGGTAAAATTGTTAGTAGACGAAATTTTGAAATATTTGTTTAGTTTTCCCAGAAAACAGGCAGTGACATTTTATGCAAATTGTCTCATTAGCATGCTAATCATTAAGTTAATTAGATTGATCAAAATAAATATTCTGTTTATCCCTTTGGGAGCCTCTTTACCCTTAGCATGCTGGGTAAAAATTTCAGCAGACATTTTGATGTGTTTTCTTGGTTTTTCCAGAAAATAGGGTTTGACATTTTATGCAGTTGGGCTCCTCAGTAGACAATTTGCATGAACTATCAAAGCCTATTTTCAAGGGAAAAAAAAAAAAAAAAAAAATATATATATATATATATATATATATATATATATCAGTTTTTGTGGTCTGCTGAATTTACTCAGGTAAGGTAAATTTTAAGGTCAAAGTTAATGAGGCTTGTCCACATGCATGTTTAGTTTTTTTGCTGCAGTCTTATCATAAACATTGATTCAAGGTCATGAACCCATAATGCAGTTTTCTGCCAGTCATTTTAAAGTCATGACCTTTAACCTTTACCACTCTCTGGGCTAATTCAGCAGACAACAAATTGGTGATATTTTTTATTTTTCCCAGAAAATTGACTTTGACATTTCATGCAAATTGTCTCCTTGAAAGACAATTTTCATGAAATGTCAAAGCCTGTTTTCTGAGAAAAATAATGAAAAATATTACAAAATGTCGTCTGCTGAAAATTTTTACCCAGCATGCAGATAGTTTACACTAGTATACACCAATCAGTAAAACCTCTACTATAGCTCTAGCAAGTCCCAGCAAACACAACATCAATGTCCTTATAACATAGCTGCAATGTCCCTTGATAGGTTCTACAATTTACCATTAATGATAAATTTTCGTTACAGATTTCTTAGGAACTATGAAAGTTGTAAAATGTTGAAACTTGGTACACACGTGGACAATGGGCTGATGTATTGTGTATACAGGAATCAGGGGCAAGGGCCAGGGCTCTGGAAATTTTGAAATCTGAATCGGTCCAGCCGATGACGATGACGTCATCAATGAGCCCATTTCCCCCCCCCCCCCCCCCCCCCCCCAAAAAAAAAAAAAATGTGTATATCACCTGTCACGAAAACTAATGACAATTGGCAGTCCTGTAACTCCTTTTAAATAATGCACCTCAACTCCGTTATATGACGGAAGTCCGGGTACAACGAGCATGATCAAAGCTGGCCTCATCAATAAATACAGTCAGGTATGTAAAAAGAAAGAAAAAAAAAAAAGAAAAAAAGAAAAAACGGTTTTGTTGTTATTTCCACCTCCGCAGGGTTTTCCTAAACTATTTATAAACAACTGATTCCCATCTTGTATAAGCGCGAAGACGGCGGGAAACAGGAGAGACGGAACGAAACGACTTTCATGGACCTAATTAGGTCTAATAAAAAAGGCCTGCGCCACGGGCGGTTTTGCAGTTTTCAGTGTTTCAAGATTTAATCAGACTGCTTAAATTTTAAGCACTGACCAATCTTGTCTAGCGCAAGTGGTGCATTACTTATTTTTACTCTGAAACCTACCTTGAATTATACTCGCGTGTTACGGCAATCAACAAAAAAAAAAAAAAAAAAAAAAAAGAAGCAATCAGTTATACCCAGATCAGACGCCGTTGTGGGGGTGGTCGGGTGGTGCGAAGGTGCTGTGTATCTTACATCACTGGGGCGTCCAACTGATATTGGCTTACAGTTGGGCAAGGCCTGCTATCCTTGTAGTGGGTAAGGGTAGAGGGGGAATGTTTTTATTTCTTCTGTTTCTTCACTTTCATTCCTGTTCCTCTTTCTTCCCTGTCCCTCTCTTTCATCTCCTCTACTCTCTCTTCTATCTCTTTTCTCCCTTTCTCTGGGAGACGACACAAAATGACCCTCAAGGGTTGACGTGTCGTTAAACCCCAACACAATCACAATCAATCAGACGCCGTTGTATGCGACATCTGATCAGGACGTACACGGTTTGGGAATTCATTTATCGAATCTGGGACCGACAAACCATGTTGATCAAAACAAAAAAGAATAGGAAGAAAACGGGTGCGTTCAAGCGGTGTATTCTTTTATCACTCTCAGCAGTGATTTATTTACAATTTTATACCTATGCGTCCCAGGACTCGCTTCGGCTATATAAAGTGAGTCCTGCTAGAAAATCATTGCGTCCATTACAGAATTTTCCACTATAACTTTGTGAGTCCTGGGACTCGCTGAGATATAAAATGTGAGTCCCAAAGCAAAAAATGTGAGTACGGGACTCGGGATGCGCAGGTAAAAAAATCACTGCTCTCAGTAAAGCGACCTTTGATCTTTTGGACACGCCGACTGCACCTGGATGTTTTGCAGTCTCAGTGTATTCACACGTGTCACACAAACGGATTAATTATCAGACTACCGTTACTGATGATTCGTATTTATCGCTTGTTTACCGCACAAAGGTCAGTGAAGTGTTGATTTTTTGACAATGTTTGGATAATGACGTAATTAATTTGTTGCCATTATTCAGCTGTCTCTCCAATATACATGTCAAATGACCGTTTAGAGCCTTTTAACTACCATAATACCGCATTTAAAAGGTGTGCGGACGTTGTCAGTTTGGAAAGACTTGACCGTTTGTGATTTTTTAGACATCATTGATTTGTGAAAATTGGTTGGTTTGGGAAATGTTGGACCGATTTATTAGCGTTTTGGGGTGTTTGAAATCGGTCCAGAATTCTTAATTTCGGTCCAGACCGGCTATTTTTCCGGTTTTCCCGAGCCCTGACCGATTTCAAACACCCCAAAAGGCTAATAAATCGGTCCAACATTTCCCAAACCAACCAATTTTCACAAATCAATGATGTCTAAAAAATCACAAACGGTCAAGTCTTTCCAAACTGACAACGTCCGCGCACCTTTTAAATGCGATATTATGGTAGTTAAAAGGCTCTAAACGGTCATTTGACATGTATTTTGGAGAGACAGCTGAATAACGGCAACCTACCCGCAGCACAAATTAATTACGTCATTATCCAAACATTGTCAAAAAATCAACACTTCACTGACCTTTGTGCGGTAAACAAGCGATTAACACGAATCATCAGTAACGGTAGTCTGATAATTAATCCGTTTGTGTGACACGTGTGAATACACTGAGACTGCAAAACATCCAGGTGCAGTCGGCGTGTCCAAAAGATTAAAGGTCGCTTTACTGAGAGTGATAAAAGAATACACCGCTTGAACGCACCCGTTTTCTTCCTCTTCTTTTTTGTTTTGATCAACACGGTTTGTCGGTCCCAGATTCGATAAATGAATTCTCAAACCGTGTACGTCCTGATCAGATGTCGCATACAACGGCGTCTGATCTGGGTATAATTGATTGCTTCTTTTTTTTTTTTTTTTGTTGATTGCCGTAATACGCGAGTATAATTCAAGGTAGATTTCACAGTCAAAATAAGTAATGCACCACTTGCGCTAGGCAAGACTGGTGAGTGCTTAAAATTTAAGCAGTCTGATTAAATCTTGAAACACTGAAAACTGCAAAACCGCCCGTGGCGCAGGCCTTTTTTATTAGACCTAATTAGGTCCATGAAAGTCGTTTCGTTCCGTCTCTCCCGTTTCCCGCCGTCTTCGCGCTTATACAAGATGGGAATCAGTTGTTTATAAATAGTTTAGGAAAACCCTGCGGAGGTGGAAATAACAACAAAACCGTTTTTTTTTTTGTTTTTTTTTTTCTTTCTTTTTACATACCTGACTGTATTTATTGATGACGCCAGCTTTGATCTTGCTCGTTGTACCCGGGCTTCCGTCATATAACGGAGTTGAGGTGTATTATTTAAAAGGAGTTACAGGACTGCCAATTGTCATTAGTTTTCGTGACGGGTGATATACACACATTTTTTTTTTGGAAATGGGCTCATTGATGACGTCATCATCATCGGATGGACCGATTCAGATTTCAAAATTTCCAGAGCCCTGCCCATAACTCTTGGAGTTAATCCTTTGATAGGTTTTTCAATTTACCATTTATGAAAATTTTTTGTTACAGATTTCTCAGGAACTATGAAAGCTGTAAAGTTGAAACTTGGTACACACATGGACAATGGGTTGATGTATTGTGTATACCAGAATCAGGGCCAGGAACTTATAACTCTAAGAGTTACATCCCTTGATAGGTTTTACATTAATGAAAAATTTGTCACTCTTTTCTCAAGAACTGTAAGGGTTACAAAGTTGAAACTGGTACACACATGGACACTGGGTTGATATATTGTGTATACAGAAAGCAGGGCCAAGGGCCCATAACTTTTGGAATGAAAGTCTGTGATAGGTTTTACAATTTACCATCAATCAAAAATAATCGATACAGATTTCTCAGGAACTATGAAAGCTGTAAAGCTGAAACATGGTACACACATGGACAGTGGGCTGATGTATTTTGTATACCAGAATCAGGGCCAAGGGCCTATAACTCTTAGTTACATCCTTGGATAGGCTTTACAATATGCCATTAATGAAACATTTTTCGTTACACATTTCTCAAGAACTGTATGGGTTACAAAGTTGAAACCAGGTACACACATGGACAATAGGCTGATGTATTATGTATTAGGCTTAAAAAATGGCTGTGTTTCCACTAACCCAACTGACCCCATTTCAAACACCCGACTGCCTTTTTTATCGGTAAAAATGCAAAATAAAAAAGTAAAGCACCGGCTCTAAACAAAATACCTGTATTTTCATAAAATTACAGGCCCGACCCTGTTCTTTTCTGGAGAAAAATTAGAAAAATAAAGAAAAAGTTTCTCCTACCTACCGACCAAATTTTTTTTCAGCATGTTAGTGGAAACAGCTATTTGTTTTTTACGCCTTATGTATACCAGAATCAGGGCCAAGAGCCCATAAGGCATGGAGTTAAATCCCTTGATATGTTTTACAATTTCCCATAAATGAAAAAATTTCATTACAGATTTCTCAGGAGCTATGAAACACATGGACAGTGGGCTGTTTTATCGTATGTACAAGAATCAGGGCCAAGAGAATATAACTCTTGGAGATACATCCCTTGATAGGTTATACAAATTTCCATTAATGAAAAAAATTTAGGTGCAGTTTTCTGAAGAACTGTACGGGTAACAAAGTTGAAACCTGGTACACACATGGAGAGTGGGTTTATGTATCAATAAAACTGGAATCCAGGCCAAAGGCACGTACATAGCTTATGGAGTTAAATCCCATGATAGTTTTACGTTGGCATGTTACTATGTCCTACAGTGATGTATCTGGTAAGCAAAAAAAAAAAAAAAACCCACCAGTATGGGTATTTCACTTCTGATAGCGCTGCAGTGGGGCTAAAATCAGATCCTCTGATAGCTCTAGTTAGCTCACCTGAGCTGAAGGCTCAAGGTGAGCTATTGTGATCCCCCACCATCCGTCATAGTCCGTCTGTCTGTCCATCCGTCCGTCCATCCACAATCTTTAAACAACATCTCCTAAACCACTGATTGGATTTTGACCAAACTTCACAGGAATGATCCTTGATTGGTCCTGTTTCAAAGTTGTTCGAATGGTCCAGTCCATTGCATATCAAGGTCACAGGAGCTAAAAATAGATTTTTTAACTAAAAACTTAAAAAATCTTCTTCTCAGAAACCACTGGACAGATTTCAATATAATTTTGCAGAAATGTTCCTTTGGTGATCCTCTACCAAGATTGTTCAAGCCATTTGGATTCGTCAAAAAACATGGCCGCCAGGGGGCGGGGCTTATTTTCCCAAATATATCTATATAGAAAACTTTAAAAATGTTCTTGTCAGAAACCACTAGACCAATTTCAGTATAACACGGCAGGAATGTTTCTTTTGTAACCCTCTACCAAGATTGCTCAAGCCGTCGTGATTTGCAAAATATATGGCCACCAGGAGGCAGGGCTTATTTTCCCTATATATCTATATGGAACATTTAAAAATCTTCTTGTCAGAAACCACTGGACCGATTTCAATATAACTTGGCAGAAATGTTTCCTTGGTGACCCTCTACCAAGATTGTTCAAGCCGTCATGATTTGTCAAAAAAACATGGCCGCTAGGGGTGGGGCTTATTTCCCCTATACATCTATATAGAAAACTTTAAAAATCTTCTTGTCAGAAACCAATGAACTGATTTCAATATAACTTGGCAGAAATGTTTTTTTATTGACCCTTTATCAAGATTGTTCAAGCCTTCATGATTTGTCAAAAAACATGGCCGCTAGGGGGCGGGGCTTATTTTTCCTGTATATCTGTATAGAAAACTTTAATGATCTTCTTGTCAGAAACCACTGGACAGATTTCAATATAACATTGCAGGAATTCTTCTTTTGTAACCCTCTACCAAGATTGTTCAAACCATTTGGATTCATCGAAAAAAAATGGCTGCCAGGGGGCGGGGCTTATTTTCCCTATATATCTATATTGAAAACTTTAAAAATCTTCTTGTCAGAAACCACTGAACCGATTTCATGATAACTTGGCAGAAATGTTTCCTTGGCGACCCTCTACCAAGATTGTTCAAGTAATAGTGATTTGTCAAAAAACATGGCCTCCAGGGGTTGGGGCTTATTTTCCCTATATACAGTTGAACCTCAATGGCTCGAACATCTTTGGGACCATGGAAATTCATTCGAGACATGGGTAGTTCGAGCCACTGAGGGTTAATCATGGCACCAGTTCAGGAAGCAAATAGCGATAATTTAGGGTAATCTTTTCGATTTTCTATACAAAGGTTGTATGTTGAGTGTACTCATTATGCCCCCAACTTCAAAGAAGTTGGAGGGGCATATTGCTTCTGGGTTGTTCGTCCGTCCGTCCGTCCTTCCGTCCGTCCGTCCGTTCGTCACGCTTTTTGATGCATAGCATAACTTTAAAACCGTGAATGCTACTGTTTTGAAATTTCATATATGGATTCCTCATGAAAAAATAGCTGACACGTATTTTTTTTCTTGACAGGATTATGCCCCTTTTCTGAGTTATGGCCCTTTGAAAAAATATGGATGCAATCTTGTCAGCAAAATATCTCAAAAACTATTAAAGCTAGAGCCTTGAAACTTCATGAATAGACTGGTAGTGATGAGTAGACAACCTGATTAACTTTTGAAGAAATTTTGAAAAATACTTCTTGAGTTATGGCCCTTTGTAATTTTGGACAATTTTACCTTGTCAGCAAAATATCTCAAAAACTGTTAGAGCTAGAGCCTTGAAACTTAGTAAATGGATTTGTAGTGATGAGTAGATGACCTGATTAACTTTTGAAGAAATTCTGAAAAATACTTCATGAGTTATGGCCCTTTGTAATTTTGGGCATTTTTATCTTGTCAGCAAAATATCTCAAAAACCGTTGGAGCTAGAGCCTTGAAACTTAATGAATAGACTGGTAGTGATGAGTAGACAACCTGATTAACTTTTGAAGAAATTTTGAAAAATGCCTTTTGAGTTATGGCCCTTAGTAATTTTGGGCATTTTTACCTTGTCAGCAAAATATCTCAAAAACTGTTAGAGCTTGAGCCTTGAAACTTAGTAAATGGATTTGTAGTGATGTGTAGATGACCTGATTAACTTTAGAAGAAATTCTGAAAAACACTTCATGAGTTATGGCCCTTTGTAATTTAGGGCATTTTTAACTTGTCAGCAAAATATCTCAAAAACTATTGAAGCTAGAGCCTTGAAACTTGATGAATAGACTGGTAGTGATGAGTAGACAACCTGATAAACTTTTGAAGAAATTTTGAAATATACTTCTTGAGTTATGCCCCTTTGTAATTTTAGGCATTTTTATCTTGTCAGCAAAATATCTCAAAAACTGTTAGAGCTAGAGCCTTGAAACTTAGTAAATGGATTTGTAGTGATGAGTAGATGACCAGATTAATTTTTGAAGAAATCATGAAAAATACTTCATGAGTTATGACCCTTTGTAATTTTGGGCAATTTTACCTTGTCAGCAAAATATCTCAAAAACTGTTGGAACTAGAGCCTTGACACTTGATGAATAGACTGGTAGTGATGAGTAGACAACCTGATTAACTTTTGAAGAAATTTTGAAATATACTTCTTGAGTTATGCCCCTTTGTTATTTTGGGCATTTTTATCTTGTCAGCAAAATATCTCAAAAACTATTAGAGCTAGAGACTTGAAACTTGGTGAATTGATTGGTAATGATGAGTAGATGACCTGATTAATTTTTTTGTAAATTCTGAAAAATATTTCATAAGTAATGCCCCTTTGTAAATTTGGGCATGTTTCCCTTGTGAACAAAATATCTCAAAAACTATTGCAGCTGGAGCCTTGAAACTTGATGAATAGATTGGTAGTGATGAGTAGATGACCTGATTATGCCCCCAGTTTCGAATGAAATTGATGGGGCATATTATTTTGCCTTCATTTGTCCATCCGACTGTTTGTCCGTTCATCAAGCTTTTTTTGTGCATGCCATATCTTAAGAACCCTGCACGCTAGGGTTTTGAAATTTTATATTTGGGTTCCCAATGAAAAAATAGCCGACCCGTATTTTGTTTCTTGTCTAGCATGTTTATTTAAAGTTATGCCCCTTTGAAAAAAATCAGAATTAAATCTTGTGAGCAAGATATCTTGAAAAGTATTTAAGCTGGGTTCTTGAAATTCAATACAGTGAGTGGGAATGATGTGTACATTACCCGATTATATTTTGAGAGAATTCCATGAAAATATTGATAAAGTTACGGCCCTTTGCAGTTCTGCTCATTTTGACCTTGTCAGCAAGATTTCTCGAAAAGCACTTAGGCTAGGGTCTTGAAATATTATATGCTGATTGAGGATGATGTGGAGATTACCTGGTTTGTTTTTTAGGGAATTCCATGAAAAATTGATGTAGTTATGGCCCTTTGTAGTTCTAGGCATTTTGACTTTTTCAGCAAGATATCTCAAAAAGTATTTAAGCTAGAGCCATGATATTTGGTATACTGATTGGGATTGAGGAGGAGATCACCTGAATAAATTTTGAACCACTTAAATGAAATGTCGGAGTTATGGCCCTTCGCAATTTCGGGCCATTTAATGTCGTTGCTTTATTGTGTATAGCATAAGTTTAGAACCATGTATGCTAATGTTTTGAAATTTCATGTTTTGATTCCTCATGAAAAAATAGGTGATCCGTTTTTTTTTCTTATCCCAATCATCTCCTATTTTAGAGTTATTTCCCTTTGATAAAATAACATTGAAATCATATATTTGTACTGTTGTTACCGTCATGGCTAAGCAGTGTTGGAATCAAACAGTGTTAGAGTCAGGCAGTTGGGGGCATAGTGTTTTACAAACACCAGCTCTAGTTAGAATTGCCTCAATGAAGCGATTCTAATGAGTACACATAGCATACAATTCCACGATAAAATAAGAAAAAATCCCTAAATATTTGTTTTCTTGAGCTATTGGAAGAATGTTGTAGGGACTGAGAAAAGAGTTCGAATCATCCACGGTAAACGAGCCATCCGGGTTCGAGCCATTGAGGTTATACTGTATCTACATATATAGAAAACTTTAAAAATCTTCTTGTCAGAAACCGCTTGACTGATTTCAATATAACTTGGCAGGAATATTTCTTTAGTGACCCTCTACCAGGGTTGTTCAAGCTGTCATGATTCGTCAAAAATCATGGCCACTAGTGGGGAGGGGCTTATTTTCCCTATATATCTATATAGAAAACTTTAAAAATCTTCTCGTAAGAAACCGTTGACCCAGTTCAATATAACTTGGCAGGAATGTTCCTTTGGTGATCCTCTATCAAGATTCTGTTCAAGCCGTCATGATTAAAAAAAAAAATAAAAAATGGCCGCTTGGCTGGGGGGTGGGGGGGGGGGGTTGGGGGGGGGGGCATGGTTATAAAATTTATACAAAAATCTTAGAGCAGTGAACTTGGCTGAAACTTCAACAGTAAGTATGCAAATCTGTTTGCTCAGGTGAGTGATATAGGACCATCATGGTCCTTTTGTATTTGTCTAGTTCTCCATTCAAACATACCTTGTTTGTACTCATTCTAAGTAGCACCTCACTGAAGCACTTCTAATGAGTAACCATAACGCCGTAACATATGTTTGTAAGGAGATACACCTCACCCTCCCCACATAATCCCTGACTTAGCTAGGAGATCACCTCTGCACATTTCCTACATACTGTAGAAATGATAGCAAATAATTAAAATTAGAATTAAATAATTATTATAATCTAAATGCTTCAGAGCTGTTTGTGTTTGCAAGCCAATCATTGTTACATCTAGGGCATAGCTCCAGATAGCTCTAGATAGGTGGGTAGCCCATAGCAACAGATAAGGCACTTTTTACATCTGAATAATGCTGATATCTTTCTTATTTCTCAAAAAAACATACGTTGTGGGTACTCATTAGAAGCGCCTCAGCGAGGCGCTTCTAATGAGTACCCACAACACATGTTTTCGTTGAGAAATAAGAAAAATATTATGTGGATACCCCCTCTTATCTGTAGCTATGGTAGCCACATAATATTTTTTCTTACTTCTCCATGAAAACATATGTTGTGGTTACTCATTAGAAGCCCCATGGTGAAGCGCTTCTAATGAGTACCTACAACATATGTTTCTGGGGAGAAATAAGAAAAATATCAGTACTTTTCCGCTGAAAAATCACCTTATCTGGAGCTCTAGCAGGTTACTGTAGTAACCCAGAGTATTTGGACACCTCAGCTCCTGACCATACTTGTTCTAAAACTTGAACTTGTACAATTCATTATCTAAAAACTGCTGGATAAGTGGCAAACAGTATAGACCCTGATGAGACACAGCATTCTGCAGTGTCTCATCTGGGTCTACACTGTTTGCTCAGGCCTGTCTGTCCGAATACATATGGTAAATATGGTAATATCCTTTAGTTTCTTATTTTCTCCACAAAATTGGTTGATATTTTACTTTGAGATACTCATTGAAATCAACTGTGGGCAGTGGGCTGTGGGTCAAGAGCCCATAATTCTTTGGAGTTAAGTCAATGCAAACAACTTCTGCATTTTTTGCCAAATTTTGATAAAACTTCGCAGAAATGCCTAGCATCACACAAAGCAGTGAGCGACATAAAAATTATTTTCATTGAAGGTTTATCTGCTCCTGGCACAAAGTCAGTCTGTTAAATTTAACCCATAAAATGCCAAGAAAACCTGCATCTGAAAATGTCTGTTGATGTCATCTGCTGAATATTCTTGCAAACTTTTCAAATCTATTTTTGCATACAGGCAAACGTGGACCCTGATCAGACTGCATCTAGAGGAGCAGTCTGATCTGGGTCCACACTGTTTGCAAAAATGACTTTTAAAATCACAAGCAGATGACAAAGCACATGACAGTTGTGATTGGCAGTTTAATGTCTCCACCGAGTATTGGGACAGACAGGCCTGAGCAAACAATGTAGCTCCAATTGTTCTAAAATGCAGATCTGATCAGGATCCACACTTAACCCTTAAACTGCCAAGATAACCTGCATCCGAAAATGTTTGTTTATGTCTGCTGAATATTCTTGCAAACTTTTCAAACCTATTATTGCATACAGGCAAACAGTGTGGACCCTGATCAGACTGCTCCTAGAGGAGCAGTCTGATCTGGGTCCACACTGTTTGCAAAAATGACTTTTAAAATCACAAGCAGATGACAAAAGCAGATGACAATTGTTGTGATTGGCAGTTTAAGGGTTAAGTCTGCTACTCATCCAGCAGTTTTTAACACATCAGCAGATGATAAAATTAATCTGCTCAGGGTGAGATACTGTGATCTGTCAATGTCTGTTGTGGGTCGTCTGTCAATTGTCAGTGAACAATTTGCTTTAAATCCGCTACTCCTTCTTCACCCCTGGGCCAGTTGACTCGAAACTTGGTAGGAAGTATCAGGGTAGTTTGTAGATAATAAAAAAGATAAAATCATTCCGATCGGAAATTCAAGGTGGCTGCTAACGCAGGGTATTGAATAAGGGTGTCTTGTACATCAAAAGTAGTTAAAAAGTAGTTAAAATTGTTCCCATCAGAAATCCAAGATGGTCACCATTTTGAAAACTCTATTTTATCCTCCTTTTCCTGAACGGAAAGGCCAGCTAACTTGATAGAATTTATCTGGGCCACAAGTAGATCAAAAATAGCAAAAATCATTCCAGTCGCAAACCCAAGACTACCACCATGGCAGTCATGTTGAAAATCTATTTTGATTTCTTCTTAACCAAAAGGCCAACTGACTTGAAACTTCATTGGAAGTATCAAGGTGACTTGTAGATCAAAAAATAGCTAAAAATGTTCCGATTGGAAATCCAAGATGGCCCCCATGACCATCATCTTGAAAATCTATATTGAACTTTATTTGAACCAGATGGCCAGTCGACTTGAAACTTGTCTGGTAATCAGGAGAGGGATACAGGGCCGTCTTGGCTGTCTTGATCAAATTATAGGACAAGTATGGTAAGGAGTTTAGGTGTCCCAATATTTAGGGTAAAAGCAATACAGTATAACCTCAATGGCTCGAACACGGATGGCTCGTTTACCGTGGATGATTCGAAATCTTTTTTTCAGTCACTACAAAATTCTTCCAATAGCTCAAGAAAACAAATATTTAGGGATTTTTTCTTATTTTATCATGGAATTGTATGTTGTGTGTACTCGTTAGAATTGCCTCATCGAGGATTCACTCAACATACACTCATTGTGTGGAAAATCAAAAAGATTACACTAAATTGTCGCTATTTGCTTCCTGAACTGGTGCTGATTAACCCTCAGTGGCTCGAACTACCCATGTCTTGAATGAATTTCCATGGTCCCAAAGATGTTCGAGCCATTGAGGTTCGACTGTAATTATACTACATTGTATTGCATTATATTGCATTGATCAGCCTTTACACAAAAAAAGATCAGTGAGAGAGATTATGGGTGATTATAAAGTGATAATATAATGAAATAGGTACTGTATTTACTATTTACCTGATATAGGTGTCGGCCTCGGTGGCTCAGTTGGACATGTCCGACTAGTGATCAGGAGGTTGCAGGTACAGTCCCTGCCGGGTCAGGCAACATTCTTTTGTGGAGATTGATCATGGAATAGTTTCTACAGTCATTCTCTCCCTTCCACTGATTCAAGAACGGCTTGTCAGTTTCTGGCCAAAGAATGTGCACAAGTACTACTAGTTAACCACTTGAAGGACAAAGCTGTCCAGGAAAAAAGTGTGGTTAGGTAAACTGACCACACTCGACTTGACCCTAATGTGTTGACTGGGCCATAAAACCTCAACACTAACAAATACATTAAGTAGGTCCAGGTGAGCTATTGCCTGTTCAGATTTAGTACAAGTACAGTAAGGGATTAGGGTGTGCATTATACCTAGAGCATATATATGGAAAATGATGTCAAAAATTTTAAGTTCTATTTCCTATCGTTGACATTTGGTGTTCTTTATTTTCCTTACTTCTTGCTTTTTCCAGCTTGAAACTTTTAATATATATATATTTTATTGTGTGTTCGCTATTTTCCTTATTACTTCTTACTTTATTTTCAACGTAAAGCGCTTTTTCCAGCTTGAAACTTTTAATTTTAGTATACTCATATATATACCAAGAAGTAAGAAACTGAGGAATACCATTACAATTAATACAATTACAGCGTATGTTAATTTCCTCAAGCTCTTTCAGTTAAAAGCCATTTTCAAGTGGATTTGTGTTGTACAATAAAGCTGTTGTCAATGGTAACTTCAGTAACGTCTCGTACACTATGATAGCGTGTTATGTTGATATGTTCAGTTCCAGTTTCTGTGTCCGTATAGAATAAGCCTCTCTTTTCTTTCTACTGACAATACTGTCCGTATGCATTTTGAAAAAAATGGAAAAATAGAGTATTTTTGGTTCTTAAAGGAAGCACAGTTGTCTATATATGAACACTTGAATTGTTTAAGTATTAACCCTTGTCCTGCTGAACCTGGATATGCCCTACTTTTGCCATGTTTGCAAACAGTGTAGATCCAGATCAAGTTGGCTTCTGATCTGGATCTGCACTGTTTGTCATCAAGTATGTGAATTTGATTCAACAATCTTGATGAAGCAATCTGATTGGCTGAAATGTAGAAGTGGGTGTGGCTTCTTAATTTATTCAGCATGACAGGTTAATGTCCCTTATCAGCTGATTATGGACTGTCACTCTTTTGCGGAGGTCACCTGTTTTGCTAGTATTGTCTTTTTCTGTTGTTATGATTTTTATTCCAAAGTTGTGTGATAGGCTGTTTTATTCTAATTGCCTCATTTTCAGAGAATATATTGTCTGACTCGTGATCTGTAGCTTGTCAGCTGATGTTATCCATAATTTGTTAAAGGTTGCTCGTGGCATTTGTTCATTACGAAAACACACCTATTCAAATATATAGAATATTTTACCTCCAAGAACTGTAAAATTTTCAGATAAAAAACTCTGATAGTTTTCATATTTCTGCTCAAAACATAGATTGTGGGTACTCATTAGAACTGCCTCGTCGAGGCGGTTCTAATGAGTACCCACAATCTATGTTTCCAAGCAAAAATAAGAAAAAAAATGTATACCCCTGTAAACACCAGTTTTATTATATAAAAGTGGGGTTTAAGGGGGTCAGAATTATATAGGCCTGTTTTCATGATGGCAAGTTAATTTACAATTTTACTTCCACCTTCCAAAATCTTTGACAGTTGTGTTGAAACCTCATCTAAGTTATGAATCTCTCAATACCATTGTCAGTTCAGGATTCATCTGACATTTTGACTTCTACTTCTTCCTCTCGTTGCATAGATTCACTTCTATTTTACCGCTTCTTCTCCTGAAAGAAAAGGCCAATTGACTTGAAACTTGGTAGGAAGCATCGGGGTGACTTATATATCAAAAATAGCTAAAATATTTCTGATTGGAAATCCAAGATGGCCCCAATGGCAGCCATCTTGAAAATCTATTTTTCGCTTCTCCTGAACCGAAGGGTCAATAGACTTGAAACTCTGTAGGAAGCATCAGGGTCATTTGTAGATCAAAAAAAGCTAAAATCTTTCCTATCAGAAATCCAAGATGGCCGAGGCGGCAGCCGTCTTGAAAAACTATTTTTCACTTCTCCTAAACCAAAAGGCCAATTGACTTGAAACTCAGTATGAAGCACCAGGGTGACTTGAAGATCAAAAATAGCTAAAATCTTGCTGATCTGAAATCCAAGATGGCTGCCATGGCAGCCATTTTGAAAATCTATTTTTCGCATCTTCTCTGGAATCAAAAGGCTAATTGACTCAAAACTTGGTAGGAAGCATCAGGGCGACTTGTAGATCAAAAATAGATAAAATCATTCCGATCCAAAATCCAAGATGGCTGCCATGGCAGCCATCTTGAAAATTGACCTTTTGATTCTTCTGAAAGGACTGGGATCTTGGTACGAAGCATCAGGGTGACTTGTAGATAAAAAATAGCTAACATCGTTCTGATCCGAAAATCGATTTTTTGATTTTTCTCCTGAACCAAAAGGCCAATTGACTTGAAACTCAGTAGGAAGCATTGCAGTGTCTTGTAGATCAGAAATAGCTAAAATTGTTCCGATCAGAAATCCAAGATGGCCGCCATGGCCGCCATCTTGAAAATCTATTTTTTTGCTTCTTCTCCTGAACCGAAAGGCGAATTGACTTGACACTTTTTAAGAAGCATCGCAGTGACTTGTAGATCAAAAATAGCTAAAATTATTCTGATCTGAAATATCAGGATGGCTGCCATCTTTAAAATCTATTTTAACCTTCTTCTCCTGAACTGACATGCCAATGGACTTGAAACTTGGTAGAAAGCATCGGGGTGACTTGTAGATCAAAAATAGCTAAAATCATTGAGGTCAGAAATCCAAGATGGCCGCGGTGGTCGCCATCTTGAAAATCTATTTTTCCCTTCTTCTCCTGAACCAAAAAATCAAAGGACTGGGATCTTGGTACGAAGCATCAGGGTGACTTGTAGAAAAAAAAATAGCTAAAATCTTCCCGATTTGAAATCCAAGATAACAGCTATGGCCACCATCTTGAAAATTTATTTTTCACTTCTCCTGAAACAAAAGGCCAATTGACATGAAACTTGGTAGGAAACATCAGGGTGACTTGTAGATAAAAAATAGCTAAAATTGTTTGGATGGGAAATCTAAGATGGCCGCCATGGCTGCCATCGTGAAATTCTATTTTTTGCTTCTTCTCCTGAAACAAAAGACTGATTGTCTTGAAACTTGATAGGAAGCATTGGGATGACTAGTAGATCAAAACAGCTAAAATCATTTTGATTGGATAATCTGTTTTTTAGCTTCTTCTCTTGAACCAAAAGGCTAATTGTCTCCAAACTTGGTAGAAAGCATCAGGGTGACTTTATAAAAAAGAGCTAAAATCGTTCCGATCAGAAATCCAAGATGGCCGTCTATTTTGAATTCTTCTCCTGAACCAAAAGGCCATTTTATCTGGTAATCAAATGAGCGATACAGGGCCATCTTTGCCCTTTTGAGACAATGAGGCCTGACATTTCATATGAACTATCTGCTGAGCAAATAGTTCTCATGAAATGTTGAGTCTTATTTTCTCTGAAAAAAAAAAAAAAATAATCAATTTTAGAATGGCCACTGCAAAGTTGCTCAGCACTTTAATCATTACCACTCTCTGGGCAAATTTTGCAGATGACAAAATGAGGATATTGATTATTGTCTTATTCTTCCCAGAAAATAAGTTTTGACATCTCATGAAAATTGTCAGCTTAGGAGACAATTTGCTTGAAATATCAAATCCTATTTTCTGAGAAAAATTAAAAAAAATATTTCAAAGTGTCTTCTGCTGAAATTTTTACCCAGCAGGCTAAGTGTTAACCCTTCTCTTGCTGAACACGACTTGCCCTGTCTAAGCAAACAGTGTAGATCCAGATCAGTTGGCTTCTGAAGAAGCCAACTGATCTGGATCTGCAATGTTTGTCATTAAATATTTGAATTTCTATAAAAAACCCAGATTAAGTAATCTGATTGGCTGGAAATTAGAAGTGGGCGTGGCATATTAATTTATTCAGCAAGACAAGGGTTAAGGGTTAATTCCTAGTCAAAACTCTGAAACACTTAGTAGGTGAGTGGCTAACAATGAAGGTCCTGGTCTGACGCCACATTCTGTGGCATCTGTTCTTAGTCCATAGCTACATATCAGAGGGGGTATCCACATAATATTTTTCTTATTTCTCCACGAAAACATATGTTGTGGGTACTCATTAGAAGCGCCTTGGCAAGGCGCTTCTAATGAGTACCCACAACATATGTTTTTGTGGAGAAATAAGAAAGATATCAGCATTTTTCGGATGAAAAAAATGCCTTATCTGTTGCTATGCTTAGTCTGCACTGTTTTTCTGTCCCAATACTCAGGGTAAATATGGTATCAAAATAAGTTTAATTACCAAAAGCTTTTAGTGATTAATTGGTAAAATTAACATTTACTGTGCTATGGGAAGATTCAGCAGACTACAAACTGATGATAGTTTTCTTGATTTTCATAGAAAGTATGGTTTGATACTTCATGCAAATTGTCTCCTAAGGAGAGACAATTTGCCTGAAGTGTCAAATCCTATTTTCTAGGAAAAATAAGGAAAATATTTCAAAATATCGTCTGCTGAAATTTTTACCCAGCATGCAAAGTGTTAAGTAATCTTAGGTAATATTGATTGCGTAAATTCCACCGAGAGCTTACCATGCCAGAGCTCAAGATAATGATTGGGAAAACAGCTGAAATAAGAATATAACGAAGCTACAGGATCTCATTCAAATTGTCTCCTTGCAGCAGTTTTAATGAGATCTTAGAACATACATATGGTCGATACTCAGCAGGCTAGGTGAAAATTTCAGCAGGCGGCATTTTGAAATATTTTTTCTTATTTTTTTTTGTATTGTATAATTTTATTTTCAATTCTGTAAGTCATATATGTCACAATCAATGCAAATAACAGAGAAAATAATCTTATGCCAGTATCACAATAAGAATGTAGAACCCTTTTTAGCTCACCTGAGCTCTGCTCAGGATGAGCTATTGTGATCACTTTTCGTCCGTCATCCATCCGTCGGTCCGTGCGTCCATGTGTCCGTCTGTTAACATTTTCAAACGACTTCTCCTCTGAAGCCGCTGAGCCAATTTTGCTCAAATTTCATATGGAGCCTCCTTAGGGTGGGAGAACGAAAAATTGCTTAAATGGTCGCGGTCTGTTCACCAAGATGGCTGCCACGCCTTTAAAAATCTTCTCCTCCAGAACCGAGAATGCCTTGGGGCTGAACCTTTGCAGGAATCATCGGGGACGGGAGGTCTACCAAAATTGATAAAAGAATTGTCGTACGTTGACGTTTGACTTTTTTACCACAAGGTCAAGTTTGCTTCCCTATGCATTTGTATGGGAAAAACCTTTAAAAATCTTCTTCTCCAAAACCGAGCATGTCTTATGGCTGAATCTTTGCATGTATCTTCAGGAACAGGAGGGCTACCAAAATTGCTAAAATAATGGTCGTACATTGACATTTGACCTTTTTACGGTAAGGTCAATTTTGCTTCCTTATATGTATGGGAAAAATGTTCAGAATTTCAAACAACTTCTCCTCTGGAGCCTCTGGGCCAATTTTGCTCAAATTTCATATGGAGCCTCCTTAGGTAGGGGGAACAAAAGATTGCTAAAATGGTCACGGTTCGTTGACCAAGACGGCCGCCATGCCCATATATGGTAAAAACTTTTAAAAATCTTCTTCTCTAGAACTGAGGATGCTTTGGGGCTGAATCTTTGCACAAATCATCCGGGACAGGGGGTCTACCAAAGTTGCTAAAATAATGGTCATACATTGACATTTGACCTTTTTACGGCAAGGTCAAGTTTGCTTCCTTATGCATTTGTATGGGAAAAAACATTTAAAAATCTTATTCTCCAAAACCGAGGATGGCTTGTGGCTGAATCTTTGCATATATCATCTGGAACGGGCGGTCTACCAAAGTTGCTAAAAAAATTGTCATACATTGACATTTAACCTTTTTATGGCGAGGTCAAGTTTGCTTCTGTATGCATTTGTATGGCCCCCGTACATTTGTATGGAAAAAATGTTGATAATTTCAAATGGCTATTCCTCTGAAGCCTCCGGGCCAGTGTTGCTCAAATTTCATGCGGAACCTCTGTGGGCAGGAGAATGAAAGATTGCTAAAATGGGTATGGTCCATTGATCAAAATGGCTGCCATGCCCATATATGGTAAAAACCTTTAAAAATCTTCTTCTCCATAACCAAATAAGCCCTGGGTCCTAATCTTTGCACAAATTATAGGGGACAGGAGATCTACCAAAATTGCTAAAATGATGTTTCTTTGTTGACATTTGACCTTTTTACCTCCAAGGTCAAATTTGCTTCCCTATTTGTATGGGTCATATACATTTATATTGAAAGTATCGAAGTGACTTGTAGATCAACAGTAGTTAAAATTGTTCTAATTGGAAATCTAAGATGGCCACCATCTGGTTTATATTTATAATATTTCCCTGCCACTGTGCCATTACATGTATAAAATCATGATTCTTCAGAAACCACTTAGCCAATTTCCACCAAATTTCACATTGATCCTTCTGTTGAAATGTGATTGATAGTTTATTCAAATGATCACGCTCCATTCTTCTTCAAAACTAAGAATTGCTCAAATGATGATATTTTCATTAGTTGCGATGATAGGATTGGAAAAATGTTGCATAACATCTGCATGTCTGCAGTGGCTATGTCACTCAGTTGAGCGAACCTTAGCCCGTGGGCCTCTTGTTTTTTCTAGTGCTGTCCCTTGAAGCCCTTACAGGAAGTATAGAGAACCTGAAGTATAGAGTACTTACATGTATTAAAAAAAAAAAAAAAAAAAAAAAAAAATATATACACATACATATATACACATACATATACACATACATATACATACATAAATATACACATACACGCATATATACATATATATAGAACATACATATGGTCGATACTCAGCAGGCTAGGTGAAAATTTCAGCTGGCGGCAGTTTGAAATATTTTTTCTTATTTTACCCAGACAATAGCCTTTGATGTTTCCTGCAAATTGTCTTCTGAGGAATGACATGAAGCCAAATCCTATTTTTAATGAAAAGAAAAAATATATCACAATTTGTTGTCTGCTGAATTTGCCAGTGGGATGGTATTGGTTAAAGATGTATGTTTTGTTAGTAGTTTTTTTTTATTCACAAAAATGTTTTTGGACACTTAATTCCTAACTGAACAAGGCCATTTACTTGACTGAAGGCTCCAGATAAGCTGTTGTCATCTATTTATACCCTGCCATATGATAATGGCGGGGTATTATTGTCTTTGTCCGTCCATCCATCTGTCTGTCAGTCAGTCAGTCAGAACTTCATTTCTTGATATCTCCTACAGTGTTTGGATCATGTTGAAATTTGGTGGACACTTAGACCGTGAGGTAGTACAGGGCATATTGTTTATATTATTACGCTTTTTTAACAATTTTTCTGACTTGACTTTCTTTTCCGAAGAACTCCTTTAGTTTTCATCGGAGCACATTGAAACATTTAAGACAGTTAAGACAATGGGGTGGTACAGCACATATTGTTTTCAAGGTTACAGTACTCCAAAGTTTGATAGAGTTGTAGATTGTTCAAGCAGGATTTCATTTCCAGCTCACTCCTTTCATCTGATGAAGCTGTTATTTGCATGTTTTTTGGATAGAAAGATTATGTGGAGAACTGCAGTCAGGTTACAGTAGAGCAAATTTTCATATTTTTTTTCAAGGTTACAGTTCACCAAATTTTTTGTACTTGACTTTGTTTCCAGATAACTTCTACAACTTTCATCCAATCGCGTTGAAACTTGATGGACAGTTTGACTATGAGGTGATGCAGCGCAGACTATTTGGAGGCATCACGAAAACACACCTATATAAGTTTGACCCCCTTAAACCCCACTTTTATATAGTCAAACTGGGGTTTACAGGGGTATACATTATTTTTCTTATTTCTGCTCAAAACATAGATGACAACATGTGTTGTGGGTTCTCATGAGAAATGCCTCTGCGAGGCACTTCTCATGAGTACCATCCACAACATATGTTTACATGGACAATTAAGAAAAATATCAGTACTTTGGGGTTGACTTATTTAAGGCTGTTTTATCAGATTCCTTCACTTTTATGGACCACAAATCTAGAATGATCCAAACAGACAGCTTTGAATTTCATTTCTTTATAGCTTGCCTATAAAAATAAGAAGTGAGAAAAATATGTTTCTAAAAATAGATTTTTTTCGATTAGTCGACTATAAAAAATCTTTCTGATCATCAGTCACAAAAGGCAGAAGTGACTGATGATCAGTCATCAGTGGCAAAACTAGTCTCATGAGGATGACAGTTACAACCATTTTTAGAAAAAGAGTTTAAAATGCAGGTCAAGTTTAAAATGTTTGTTAAAAAAAGTTTAAAATGTATGTCAAGGACTATTTTTAGAAAATTATGTGGGATGTTGTTTGCTAATTTTTTAATTCAGCACATTCAGTGTTCAGTCTGGGTACCATAATTATATACCCTATTGGAACAGGCAGGTCTGAACAAACAGTATAGACCCACATCAGATGCCACAGAATGTGGTGTCTGATCAGGGTCTACTCTGTCACTCATCCAGCAGTTTTTATGCTCATCAACAATAAGCAAAATATGTTGAATTGTTAACCCTTAAAACGCCAAGAAAACCTGCCTCTGAAAATGTCTTCTGTATATGTCGTCTGCTGAATATTCTTGCGAACTTTTCAAACCTATGTTTGCATACAGGCAAGCAGTGTGGACCCAGATCAGACTCTGGGTCCACACTGTTTGCAGAAATGACTTTTAAAATCACAAGCAGATGACAAGGCAGACGACAAAGGTTGTGATTGGCAATTTAAGGGTTAAAAGACTTGTAAGCTATCAGGGTGTCCCAATATTTAGGATATATATAGTAAGTACCTATAACCCTTGTCATGCTGATCAAAATAAGATGCCACACCATTTCTGATTGTGAGCCAATCAGATTAGTTAATCCAGATTGCTGATATAAATTCAATTACTTAACTTCAGTACCGCTGGTCTCTGATATATCCTGCCTTTGCAAATGATGTAGATCCAGATCAGTTGGCTTCTGAAGCCAACTGATCTGGATCTGCACTTTTTGCCATTGAGTATGTGAATTTTTATCAACAATCTGGATCAAGTAATCTGATTGGCTGAAAATTAGAAATGGGCACGGCATCTTATTTTATTTAGCATGACAAGGGTTAATGACAAACAGCATAGATCCAGATCAGCCAGATGATCTGATCTACACTGTTTGCAACAGCAGGGCACATCCTGGTTCTGCAGGAAAGGGGATAAAATGGTTTATCTGACAATGTTTGGTGTCATTTACTTCCTTGACATCATATTGCCCCAGCATCTTTATTTCTAGACTAATATATGTGGCAGTATGGGAAAGAAATTGATTTTTCAGAAAAATGTGTGGCAGACCTGGGTCTCCATGACTTCTTCTGTTGACATTGATTTATTATGAATTCTTTCTCCTTTTTTCTTTTTAAATGTAATATTGGAAACAAAACAATAAATTGGATATAAAATAATTTGGAGGTATATCTATGCTTTGGGGTAATTATTCTATCTGACAATACACTGATTACCCTAATTTTTGAACTTTGCCCTCTGAGTGAAAATTTCAGCAGACAACATTTTTAAAATATTTATTCCATTTTCCCTAGAAAACAGGTTTTGGCATTTCAGGCAAATTGGAGACAGTTTGCATGAAATGTTAAATTCTGCTTTCTGGGAAAAATCTGTAATATGTCATCAATTTGTTGTCTGCTGAATTAGCCCAGAGAGTGGTAAAGGTTAAGTGTGATGTGCTATATAGGGCTGTCAGTTGGAATTCCTGAAGACAGTATAATGGGAAAACCATGTGACTTCAAGGTTAGTTTTCTGTACCATGTGACCAGCCATAGCTCCAGATAAAGGAGTAATCCTTTCAGGACCAAAAATTTGTTTACATTCAGCATTCTGTATAAATATTTCAGCAGACGGCATTTTGAAATTTTTTTTTTTTTTGTCCAGAAAATAGGCTTTGACATTTCATGCAAATTGTCTCCTCAGGATTTGTATGAAATGTCGAAACCTATTTACTCAAACAAATAAGAAAAAATATCAATTTGTCATCTGCTTAATCTGCTCAGCGACTGGTTGACCTTAAAAAATAATTCAGGACAGTAATTTTCCTTATAATATGGAGTACAGTTTTAGCTCACCTGAGCTGATGGAACAGAATGAGCTAATGTGATCACTTGCGTGTTGTCCATCTGTCCATCTGTCATCGTTCATCGTGTGTCCACACTTTTGAATGACTTCTGCTGAATTATCCCAGAGAGTGGTAAAGGTTAACAAATCCTCTAAACAGTTCATTTGTCCCAAGCACACTCGCTAGTTAACCTGTTGTATACTGAATAGACTCTCCCACACTATGTACTTAAAGAGTCCAATTTCAATTTTAGGTATGTCCAGCTATGAGATTCACATATTCCTAGAGAAAAATGGCTAAACTATTTGCAAACAGTGGAGACCCTGATCAGACGCTGCATTCTGCGGTGTCTGATCTGGGTCTGCACTGTTTGCCAGTTACCCTTTTAAGGGTCTCCCGACTACAATGGGTTAAAAAAACAATATTTGAGGAAACAAAATGGGTTTGTTTAACTTTAACCTCTCAGGGCAAATTCAGCAGATGACAAACTGATATTTTTCTTATTTCCCCAGAAACAGGATTTGACATTTCATGCAAATTGGAGACAATTTGCATGAAATATCAAAACCTGTTGTCTGGCAAAAATAAGAAAAATATTTTAAAATGTCGTCTGCTGAAAATATTTTCCAGAGTGCTAAGCATTAAGCGGTGCAACAAATTCACTTGAGGCACATTATTGATGTTCTCATTTGATTTCTATTTTTGGAAATTGTCGTTCGTTATTTGTGTTTTTGGAAAAAATGGAGTATTCGCCCTAGATATAGGGATATCTTAACCCCATGTCATACTTGTCCTCAGATATAAAAGAAATCCATCCTGAGGATCCGGGTGACCGAGTGGCTAGCACTCACGACTTCAGATCTCGAGGTCCTGGGTTCGAATCGCAGAGGACATGACTGTTTGGAGCGTCATGGCACAGTGCCTTTCATGATCACCCTTCCTTCATCTTGATATGACTTAAATGATGTTGAAAGGGACATAAAATGCCAATCTTTCATCATGAAACATAAAATTGAATTCCTATTGATATGTCTTAACCTTTATCACTCTGGGCTATGGGGTGGTCGGGTGTGGCAAAGGTATCGTGTATCTTACGTATACCAACTGATATTGGCTTACAGTTGGCAAGGCCTGCTATCCTTGTAGCAGGTAAGTGTTTCTTCACTTTCATTCCTGTTCCTCTTTCTACCCTGTCCCTCTTTTTCTCCTCTTTCTACCCTATCCTGCTTTTTCATCTCCTCTACTACCGGTATATCTTCTATCTCTTTTCTCCCTTTCTCTGGGAGACAACACAAAATGACCCACAAGGGTTGACATGTCGTTAAACCCCAACACAGTCAATCAATCACTCTGGGCTAATTCAACATGACAAATTGGTGATATTTTTCTTATTTTTCCTCAGAAAACAGGATTTTACAATTCATGCAAATTGTCTCCATTAATATTGGAGACAATTTGCATGAAATGTCAAAACCTGTTTTCTGGGAAAAATAAGGAATATATTTTAAAATGTCATCTTCTGATTTTTTTACCCAGAGTGCTAAGTGTTAAAAACTGCCAGGTAAGTGGCAAACAGTGTAGACCCAGATCTGGGCTTACACTGTTTACTCCAGTGTGTCAGCCCAAATACTTAGGGTGAATATGGGTACAGCTTATTAAAACTCTTCTGGCCATGGCTGGACGTGCCGGACCATCAAAGACCTTGATACCAACTCCAAAGGTTTGGGTTAATGAAATTTTGCATATTCAGGGTTAAAGGAATGTGTGGGTCAAACGTCAGAACCCTGTGTTTTGCAATTACACCACAAACTCTTTATAACACTGTTGTTGGGGTCCATAGCATAAACCATGTTAGTTAAACAACCGTGTTATATCCAAACAAAAATGTATAGATTATTTTTCAATATAATCTATACATTTTTGGGATCCATCTTTGAACTGTGTTATATCCAAAACCGTGTTATAACGAACCATGTTATAAAGAGGTTGTAGTGTATCAAAATTCCCAGGATAAGAAAAGTCATTTCCAAGTGAAGTCACAAAATCAGAACTTCTTGTTTGCTCTCAGACTGAATAGGTTATGAAATGTCTTGTGTTTTGGTGGTGGAACTACTGGTACATACCATAATAATCCTAAATATTGGGACAGACAGGCATGGGCAAACACTGCAGACCCAGGTCAGATATAGTGGAAAATGTTGAGTCTGATCAGGGTCTACACCTGTCACTCATCCAGCACTATTTTAGACAAATCAACAAGTAGTAAAAAACATCTTTTAAAATTTTTGGACAAGAATGGTAAGGTGTTAAGGTGTCCCAATACTTAGGGTGAATACGGTATGACTGTTTTCCTTTGATGATTGTCTACCCAGATTATAAATTATATTTTATGACCAGTGACCATTTTGTGTGGTTGCCATGGCAACATTGAATTTTAAAGAAGGGAATTATTTAAATGGCAATTCCTATGGAACAAATGTTGCTTGGGAAAGGCCGATTTAAAATAGCTAAAATTATGGTGATCTGCCTCTTTGGTTTGGTTGCCATGCCAACAGAAAGCTGCCCATAGACCTATAATGGGGGAAAATGGTTAGATTGCATTTTTAGCTTACCTTAGCAGAAGGCTCACTGGTGGGCTTATAGTATGACTAGCCTCTGTTGTCGTCATCTGTCGTCTGTTGTCATCTGTAGTCTGTCAACATTTTCAAACATCTCCTCTGAAACCACTGGGTGGATTGAAGTCAAATTTCATGTGGAGCGTCCATGGGATGGGGGAACGAAAGTTTGTTCGCAGGGTCTACCAAGATGGCCGCCATGCCCATATAAGGTAAAAACCGTTAAAAAATCTTCTTCTCCAGAACCAATAGGCCGATTGTCATGAAACTTGGTAAGTAGCATTGGGGACTCGAGCCAATTAAAGTTTGTTCAAATGATCACATTTGGATGACCTTGACCTATTGTAGGCAAAAGTCAAATTTGTTCACATATTTTGTATGGGAAAAAGTCAAAACCTTGTATTTTTCAGAAACTATTGCAGCCTGTGGTCTGAAAATTGGTAGATGCAGTGAGCTAAATGAGTAAATAAAACTACATGAGTATTCAAGGTCAAGGTCATTCTATGACCTTGGCCAAAGGTCATTCAGATATAAATATTAAAACTTGTTTTTCTCAAAAACTAAAGGGCCATTTGTAACCAAAAATTATGGTGATCTGCCTCTTTGGTTTGGTTGCCATGCCAACAGAAAGCTGCCCATAGACCTATAATGGGGGAAAATGGTTAGATTGCATTTTTAGCTTACCTTAGCAGAAGGCTCACTGGTGGGCTTATAGTATGACTAGCCTCTGTTGTCGTCATCTGTCGTCTGTTGTCATCTGTAGTCTGTCAACATTTTCAAACATCTCCTCTGAAACCACTGGGTGGATTGAAGTCAAATTTCATGTGGAGCGTCCATGGGATGGGGGAACGAAAGTTTGTTCGCAGGGTCTACCAAGATGGCCGCCATGCCCATATAAGGTAAAAACCGTTAAAAAATCTTCTTCTCCAGAACCAATAGGCCGATTGTCATGAAACTTGGTAAGTAGCATTGGGGACTCGAGCCAATTAAAGTTTGTTCAAATGATCACATTTGGATGACCTTGACCTATTGTAGGCAAAAGTCAAATTTGTTCACATATTTTGTATGGGAAAAAGTCAAAACCTTGTATTTTTCAGAAACTATTGCAGCCTGTGGTCTGAAAATTGGTAGATGCAGTGAGCTAAATGAGTAAATAAAACTACATGAGTATTCAAGGTCAAGGTCATTCTATGACCTTGGCCAAAGGTCATTCAGATATAAATATTAAAACTTGTTTTTCTCAAAAACTAAAGGGCCATTTGTAACCAAATTTCATAGGAAAATTTTTAGGAACAAGAAAATAAAAATTAATATGAGTTTGATTACTTGACCAATATGGCCACCATGCCATATAAGATAAAGCCCTTTAAAAATCTTCTTCTTCCAAACCAGTAGGCCGATTGTCATGAAACTTGGTATGTAGCATTGGGGACTCGATCCAATCATAGTTTGTTCAAATGATGACATTTAGATGACCTCAACCTACTTTTGGCCAAGGTCAAATTTGTTGCATACACTTTTGAATGGCAAAAAGTCAAAACTTTGTATTTTTCAGAAACTATTGCAGCCTGTGGTCTGAAAATTGGTAGATGCAGTGAGCTAAATGAAACTACATGAGTATTCAAGGTCAAGGTCATTCCTTGACCTTGGCCCAAGGTCATTCATATGTGAAAATTAAAAACTTGTCTTTCTTAGAAACTACAGGCCATTTGTAACCAAACTTAGGTGAAAATTTTGTAGGAACAAGAAAATGAAAATTAATTAATATGAGTTTGGTCACGTGACCAATTTGGCGGCCATGACCATATAAGGTTAAACCCTTTTAAAATCTTCTCCTCAGGAACCAGTGGGCTTATTGTCATGAAACTTGGTATGTAGCATTAGGGTCTCAGCCAATCATAGTTTATTCAAATGATGACCCCTGGATGGTCTTGACCTATTTTAGACCACGGTCAACTTTGGTCCCATAGGCTTTTGTATTGGAAAAAGTCAAAACTGTGTATTTTTCAGAAACTATTCCAGCGTGTCATCTGAAAATTTGAGATGCAGGTAGCTAAATAAGTAAAGGAAACTACATGAGTATTCAAGGTCAGGGTCATTCCTTGACCTTGGCCCAAGGTCATTCAGATATGAAAAAACTTGTTTTTCTCAGAAACCACTGGGCTGTTTATAATCAAATTACATAGGAAAGCTTTTAGGAACAAAGAAATGAAAATTAATAAATATGAGTTTGGTCACATGTCAAATATGGCTGCCATGCCTGTATATGGTAAATTGAAACTTACAATAAGCATGTTAATGGTCCATTGGACAGTCTTCTATTATGATCTTCAAATTCATTTCAAAAAACAAATTCATTTCAAAAAACACTCAGCACTCAGGTGAGCAGTTTAGGACCATTGGTCCTCTGGTTTCCATAACCAATGAAATGATGTGAACCATATTTGGCAGGTATGATCATTTGATGATTCTCTACCCAATTCCTGTGTTTTATTTCCAGTGGCCATTTTGTTTGGTTGCCATGGCAACATTAAATTTTAAAAATGGAATTTTTTAAATGACAACTCCTCCAAAATGATTCCTCTTTGGTACAAATGTTGCTTTGGTGAGGGCAATTCAAAATAGCTAAAATTATGGTAATTTGCGTTTTGGTTTGGTCGCCATGGCCAAAGAAAGCTCCCATAGACTTATAATATGAGAAAATGGTTAAATTGCAGGAGGTCGTGGGTTCAACCCCCACCAAGGTCAGCAACGTTCTTTCAGGGAGCTTGATCATGAAATATTTTCTATGGTCCTTCTCTCCCTTCCACTGATTCAAGAAGGGCAGTTGTCAGTTTCTGGTGAAAGAACGTGCACAATACTGGTTAACCACCTAGAGGACTAAGCCTGCCCAGTAAATGTGTAGTTAGGTAAACTGACCACGCTTGCCATGACCCCATTGGGTTGACTGGGCTGTAAAACTTCAACACAAGTAACAAATTCTCCATAACCATTGAAGTGATCTGATCCATATTTGGCACTTATGATCATTTGATGAATGTCTACCCAATTCCTGTGTTTTATGAGCAGTGGCCATTTTGTTTGGTTGCCATGGTAACAATAAATTAAAAAAAGGAATTGTTTAAATGACAACCTCCAAAACCACTGAAGCAGCGTGACTCTAAAATTGGTACAAATGTTCCTTGGGTAAGGGCAATTCAAAATTGCTAAAAGTTTGCCAATGTACCTCTTGGTTTGGTTGCCATGGCAACAGAAAGTTTCCCCATAATTAATGGGAAAATTATTAAAAGGCATATACTCAATAACTAGTGAAGTGATGTGAACCATTTTTGGCAGTTATGATCATTTGAAGATTGTCTACCCTGTTTATGTTTTTTTTATGACCAGCGACCATTTTTAGTCCTGAGCTTATAATGCTCAGGATGAGCTCTAGTGATCACTTTTTGTCCGTCGTCTGTCCGTCCGTTAACATTTTCAAATGTCTTTTCATCTGAAGCCGCTGAGCAAATTTCATAGGGAGCTTCTTTAGGTTGGGGAAATGAAAGATAGCTAAAATGGTCGCGGTCTGTTATACAATAAAAACATTTAAAGATCTTCTTCTCCAGAACCGAGGATGCCTTGGGGTGAAATCTTTGCTTAAATCATCGGGGATATGAGGTCTACCAAAATTGCTAAAATGATGGTCATACATTGACCTTTGATGTTTTAAGGCGAGGTGAAGTTTACTTCCCTGTGCATTTGTATGGGCCCCATACATTTGTATAGGAAAAATGTTGAGAATTTCAAACAACTTCTCTTCTGAAGCCTCTTGGCCTCCTTGAGGCAGGGGAATGAAAGATTACTAAAATGGAATTTTTATTAAAAATCTTCTACTCCAGAACCAAATAAGCCATGGGGCCTAATCTTTGCACAAATCATAGGGGATGGGAGTTTACCTAAATTGCTACAATGATAGTCCTTTGTTGGGGTTTGACCTTTTTACAGCAAGGTCAGGTTTGCTTCCCCATGCATCTGTATGGGCCCTATACATTTATATGGGAAAAATGTTGAGAATTCATATTTTGGACATCTCCTCTAAAGACTATGATCTACTTGAGTTGAAACTTGATGAGGAGCATCAGGAAGCCATTTGGATGCAAAATCTCTAAAGATGAGCCGATCGAAAATCCAAGATGGCCACCACTGCCTCCATCTTGAAAATCAGTTTTCGACATATCTTCCCAAACCTTTGGTCAATTTGAGCCAAAACTTGCTCTATAGCAACAGGACAAATTCTGGATCGAAATGAGATAAAATCCTGTCGGAAATCCGAGATGGCAGCGACAGTTATCATCTTTAAAATCAGTTTTGGACAACTTCTTGCACATCACAAGGTGAATTAAGTTGAAACTTACAATTTAGCAACAGGTTGACATGTAGATGAAAACTAGCTAAAATCATGCCTATTGGAAATCCAAAATGGCAACCATCTTGAAAACAAATTTTTGACTTCTCCTCCTAAACCGTTGGGCGATTTGAATTGAAATGCGCTGTAACAACAAGATGACCTCTAGAGCGAACATAACTAAGACTGTGCCGATCGGAAATCCAAGATGGCCACCACAGCTGCCATCATGTTTTTTAAATGTCATCTCTGAAACTGCTTGTTTTGTTTGGTTGGTTGCCTTGGGGGTGGTTGGGAGTGGCAATGGTGTCGTGTATCTTACGTCACCGGGGCGTCCAACTGAAATTGGCTTATAGTTGGGCAAGGCCTGCTATCCTTGTAGCAGGTAAGGGTAGAGGGGGAATGTTTTTATTTCTTCTGTCTCTTCACTTTCATTCCTGTTACTGTTTCTTCCCTAATCGTCTCTTTCATCTCCTCTACTATCTCTTTTCTCCCTTTCTCTGGAAGACGACACAAAATGACCCACAAGGGTTGACGTGTTGTTAAACCCCAACACAATCAATTGGTTGGTTGCCATAGTAAAATTTTAAAGTTGGAAATTTTTTGAAGCACCGGCAGGGAAAGAAGATCATGTGATGTGAATCACCAGCAGAGAAAAAAACTCCCTGTGAAGCACCAGCAGGGAAAGAAGATCCTCTTGCATACCAGCAGGAAAAAAGACACTTTTGCACACCAGCAGGGAAAGAAATCCCTGTTGTGTCCCAACAGGGAAAGAAGACCTTGTTGAGCTTTGCATAAGACATGTAGCCTAGGTGGGAGTGGCAACCTGTAATTGAAATACCTCTTCTCCCATCATTTTCTTACTCAATGAAGATGAGTGCTTGGCAAGTCCCTGCTTTCTGGCCAAGATAAATAGATTTTAAAAAGAATGACCCTTGCCAGCAATGAACACATACACAAAGACAAAAATAGCTTAAGTGTCTAAAACTTGCAATATATAATTGAAGTAGCAAAGCTTTAAGTTACAATCAGAATTTTATTCTTTGAGGGTTATCTGCCCTTGCCCCTATGCTGTCTACATGTATGAAATCATGATATTGTTAAACACTTTCTCTTCAGAAATCAGTTGGCCAATTTCCACCAAGTTTCATGTTGATCCTACTGTTAAAATGGGATTGAGAGTTTGTTCATAATGGTTACCCTCCACAGACTGACATGCCCATATATGATAAAAAATGATAATGATTAAAAAAATAAACACATTCTTCTTCAAAATCAAGAACTACTGAGATGATGATCCTTTCATTAGTTACAATGACAGGATTGGAAAAATGTTGCATAACATCTGCATATCTGCAGTGGCTATTTCACTCTGGTGAGCGAGCAGTGGCCCATGGGCCTCTTGTATTGCTTGTCATGGCAAAGTTTTAAAGTAGAAAATTTGTAAAGCACCAGCAGGGAAAGAAGACCTTGTTTAGCACATTGTAAAGAGACAGAGGACATGTAGCATACATGTTGGTGGGGGTGACAACATGTCATTTCTTTACTTATTCAATGATGATGAGAGCGTGGCAAGTCCTTGTGTTCTGTGGAAGAGAAATAGGTGACCCTTGAGAGCAATGAACACCCACATGAAGACAAAATACTTGAAGTGTCAGGCAAAACCTTTTAGTTACAATCAAAATTTTTTCTGTGAAGGTTATCTTCCCCTGCCCATATGTGCTGTATACATGTATAAAATCATGATATTGTTTAACTTCTCTTCAGAAACCACTGGACCAATTTCCACCAAATTTCACATCCATCCTACTGTTGAAATAGAAATGAGTTTGTTCAAATGGTCATGCTAAGTTGACTGTCATGCCAATTCATGATAAAAAATAATTTAAAAAAAAAAATCATTCTTCTTCAAAATCAAGATTTGCTCAAATGATGAGCTTTTCATTAGTCACAATGATAAGATTGGAAAAATGTTGCATAAGATGTGCATATCTGCAGTGGCTATTTCATTCACTGAGCGAGCTGTGGCCCATGGGCCCCTTGTTTCAAATGTTTGCTGAAATTTTTACCCAGCATGCAAAGCAGTAAAGGCAATGCAGAATTGTATCCGGTGATATTCTCAAGTATTTTTTTTTTTTTTTAATTTTGAGAAAAAATAAAGCTTGACATTTCTTATGAATTATCTGTCAAAATTCACATAAAATATCAAGCCTAATTTTCTTTGAAAAAATCTTACAAAAAAAAAAAAAAAAAAAATCCTGGAAAAACAACAACAAAATAACTTCAGAATGTCCTTGCTGTTATTGTGATTGGTCCTTAACCCTTAAAGCGCCAAGAAAATCTGCATCTGAAAATGTCGTCTGCTTATGTCGTCTGCTGCATCTTGCAAACTTTTCAAACTTACATTTTGCATATAGGCAAACAGTGTGGACCCAGATCAGACCACTCCTAAAGGAGCAGTCTGATCTGGGTCCACACTGTTTACAACAATGACATTTAAAGTAACCAGCAGAAGACAAAGAAGACGACAATTGTTGTGATTGGCAAGGGTTAAGCCTCTTTTGATTCAACAATCATGATTTCTCACCCAGTGGGTGGGAAGTCACAAATCTGATTAATCTGTAAATTAACCCTTGTCCTGCTGAATCCGGATGTACCCTGCTGTTGCAAACGGTGTAGGTCCAGTTCATTTGGCTTCTGAAGAAGCCAACTGGTCTGGATCTGCACTGTTTGTCATTCAGTATGTGAACTTATATGAACAATCTGGATCAAGTAATGTGGCTAAAAATTAGAAGTGGATGGAGCATCCTAATTTATTTAACAGGACAAGGGTTAAGGGGAATGGTTACTCTTGGCAGATTTTCTGGGAGGACTTCCTGTTTGTTTACATACTTGACATACACTGGTCAAGATAAGAGGATATCCGCATAATATTTTTCTTAACCTTTGTCCTGCTGAATAAATTAAGATGCCACGCCCTTTTCAAATTTTCAGCCAATCAAATTACTTGATCCAGGTTGTTGATATAAATTCACATACTGAATGGCAAACAGTGCAGATCCAGATCAGTTGGCTTCTTAGAAGCCAACTGATCTGGATCTACACTGTTTGCAAAGGCAGGGTATATCCGGATTCAGCAGGACTAGGGTTAATTATCTACAAAAACACCTTGTGGGCACTCATTACAATAGAAGTGCCTTGCTAAGGCACTGCTAATGAGTACCCACAACATACCCTTTTACTTGTGAACATTCATTCATATGAATGACAGCAGACAATTAGGTTTTTGGTGTATGTGAATTGACCACCCATATATGTGAATCACAGCAATCTTTAAGAGGGTCTAAATGCGTGTGGTGCATGTGAATACCCATTCATGTGAACAACAGAAGGCAAAACATTCTTGGTGCATGTGAACACCCATTCATATTTATGACAGCAGGCAAAATATGCTTGGTACATGTGAACATCCATTCACACGAACGACAGCAGGCAAAATGTTCTTGGTGCATGTGAATACTAATTCATATGAATGACAGCAGGCAAGAATGTTCTTGGTGCATGTGAACACCCATTCATATGAACGACAGCAGGCAAAATGTTCTTCGTGCATGTGAACACCTATTCATATGAATGACAGCAGACAAAACATTCTTGGTGCATGTGAACAGCCGTTTATATGAAGGACAACAGGCAAAATGTTCTTTGTACATGTGAACATCTATCCATATGAATGACAGCAGACAAACCATTCCTAGTGCATGTGAACACCCATTCATATGACTGACAGCAGGCAAAATGTTCTTGGTGAATGTGAACATCCAAAACGAATTATGTTTATATGTGGCTGACAGCAGGCAAATGTTCTTGGTGCATATGAATTACCATTCATATGAATGACAGCAGGCAAAATGTCCTTGGTGTATGTGAATACCCTTTCATATGAATGACAGCATGCAAAATGTTCTTGGTTTATGTGACAGTATTGTCCTCTGAAGTTTTTACCCAGCATGCAAAGCAGTAAAGCGCAATGCAGAATTGTTCCAGGTAACATTCTCAAATATGTATTTTAATTTTTTTTATAAAACAAATAATGCTTGACATTTCTTATGAATTGTGTGACTAAATTCATATGAAATGTCAAGCCTTATTTCCTTTGGAAAAACAAAAAAAGACCCGAACCTCGAAAAAAAACAACAACAAAAAATAACTTCAGAATGTCCTTGCTGCTGTTGGCACTTTAAGGTTAAGTCTCTTTTGATTCAACTATGTGTTTTGACACCCAATGGGTGGGAAGTCACAAATCTGATTAATCTGTGAATTAAGGTGAATGGTTACTCATTGCTTGTTTTCTTCTAGTTTTGACAAGGGAGATAATTTTCATGATGTCCTGTTTTGTCTTCCGGCTCACTGGTCCACTTCTGAAAAGGTGCTACTCTAGAAGGAAAGAATTAGAATATACTTCCAATGGGAGCAAATCCTTTCCTTTTAGAGTAGACACCCTTTCAGAGGGGAGCAAAAGCAGTCTTGTCAGAGCTGTCTCCTTTAAAATTGTGTCAGTTTACCTTAATACTAACCTTTCCCAGTTTCTGTAGCTAAATTTGATCATTTTCTGTGTTTATGTGTTTAAGTACACACATTATATTAGATAAGTGGGGTATCCACATAATATTTTTCTTATTCTTCCAAGAAAGCATATGTTGTGGGTACTCATTAGAAGCGCCTCATTGAGGCATTTCTAATGAGTACCCACAATATATGCTTTCTTGGAGAAATAAGGAAAATGTCAGTACTTTTGGGCACCAAAAAGTGTGTTAACTGGAGGTATGTCCATGTAGCATGAACAAGGCATCATATATGCAAATTTGAGTATAAGCTTGTACAACATGATGGACTGATGGAATGAGAGAAAAAAATAGTCTCTTTTTGCCATTATGTGGACAATAAACCTTTTCTTCCTGGAATTTGTGAAGTGGATTCTTCCGTTCTTGAATTTGGACTTGTCCACTGATCAAAACAGGGGTTTCAGTCACAAATCACAAACAGTATAGATCTTGATGAGACAGCTTGTTATATGCTGTCACATCTGGATCTACACTGTTTGCACAGGTATTGGTTTTGGTTTGACAGGTTGAAAGGGTTATGACAAATCAATTTGTCCATTTGTGCAGTCTGATCAGGGCCTGTTGTCATCTTGCAGGGTTGATGGATGCTGTAGAATACAGTATTCTATCTAATCACACCTCATATCGAGGGTTGAGCGCAAGATGGTAACTCAAACATATTTTTGAAAGCCTTGTTTAGGGGCAAATTGGACCCCTTTGTAAACAATGCAAATTTAGGTGCCATTGCTCGTATGAGCAATGGCACCTAAATTTTCATTGTTTACAGAAAGAAATGTTGTAATCTTCATAACACCTTCATGGTGAGGAGATTAGGTTGGGGGAAAAACAACCATCTGACTTACGCTAGTCTTGCTATCAACCCTCAATATAGTTATGTGTCATTTTGGCTGACTGCCGCCTGATGCCTGAGCAGCTGGCAGGTAGTTATTTTAGAAAAATCAGAAAACAAAATGAAAATAATCCATGGCCATTTCTGCCAGATGGCACTAGATGCAGTTTGGTTTGTGTTGTAGTATCTACTTTCACTTTCATCATGAATGAACTCTTATCTTATTATTATTGCGCATGCTCCTATGTATTCTTGCGCTATTTTGTATATGCTACGGCGGCAGTATTAAATAAAGCTTGTAGGTAGTAACACGTGTTGTGTTTAAGCGAGCCCACGCTCTGTGGATGGACATGCTTGTCATTATATAATTATTAAATAAGAACAACCTACAATACAACATGGTGTCAGAATGGTTAAGTGTTAAGTAACTTGGATATACTGGATTGTATTATGCTTCACTGACGGTTACGTTAACGAACGTTACAAACTTTCAAAATGGAATTACACCAACAAAATCCAAAAATGGACTGGGACTCCAAGGACTTGAATAATGCTTTCAAGCGTTTTAGGGAACATGCAGAGTTCATGTTTAAAGGGCCATTAGCGGCAAAAGGAGAGGAAATACAATGCAATTATTTCATGATATGGATAGGTGAGAAAGGTCGTCAGATACATAGTACATGGACGCTCACAGCTGATGAACAGAAAAAACTGAAGACCTACTATGATAAATTTGAGGAATATTGCAAACCAAAAAGCAACACTATTTACAATAGATATCTTTTTAAATCAAGAATGCAAAAGGACTCCGAATCATTTGAACAATTCGTTACAGAGCTAAGAACACTGATAAAAGATTGTGGATATCCAGAAGGAATACAAAACGAACAAATCGGGGACCACATAGTAATTGGTGTACAATCTAGTAAAATTCGAGAAAAAATGATCATGGAAGGGTCAACCCTTACCTTGGAAAAATGTATTGACATTGCGCACACATATGAATTGAGCCAGTCACAAGCACAGGCAATCAGCAACCAGACGACACAGGCCGTGGATGCTATAAGCAGGGGGAAAGGTCGTGGACGCCAGCCATACCGAGCGGACCAGGGACGACTGCAGACTGGGAGACGATCCGGACGGACGGATAGGAAACAACAGAAACAAGAGCAAAAATGTCAGTATTGTGGTAATAATAAACACAGTGACCGACGTATGTGTCCTGCTAAAGGAAAAAAATGCCACAAATGTTCTAAATATGACCATTTTTCGAAGGTGTGTAGATCTGTTAAATCTGTACATGAAGTGAACAGTGGACATGTCTCTTTATCGGACAATTATCTGGATTACAGTAGTGACACTGACGATGATGAACAGTCATTTTACCTTCACACGGTAAATACTCTTTCCTCTCAGCCTGATCAAGTTTTTGTAAAATTATTAGTTGGCAGATTAGGTAATTATGCAGAGATTGATTGCAAAATTGATACAGGTTCCCAAATAAATTGCCTTCCAAACTTTGTATTCAAACGCTTAAAACTAAATCTCCCCTTAGAACCCCCAAATGCAACCTTAACTGCTTACACAGGCGATCCCTTATCAGTTCACGGGAAAGTAAATTTAGAATGTAGCTACAAAAATAGGTCAGTAAATGCAGCATTCTACATAGTGGAAAGTTCTATCCCTTTGCTGAGCCTCAGAACATCTTTAGACCTTGGTCTGATCCAGCTGACACATTCAGTTGACCTAATTGAAAATGACCTCGACAAGACCACAGTTCTAAAGCAATATAAAGATTTATTTGAGGGAATCGGTCTGTTTCCGGGAACATGCTCTCTGCACCTTAAAGAAAATGCTGTCCCTGTCGTGTGTCCCCCGAGAAAAGTTCCCTTTGGATTGCAAGACAAATTGAAAACAGAACTCGATTCAATGGAATCGAAGCAAATTATTTGCAAGGTAACCGAACCTACGAGTTGGGTTAATTCACTTGTCTGTGTGGAGAAGCCGAATGGAAAAATAAGGGTGTGCTTAGATCCAAAAGCACTGAATGAGAATATTCGCAGGCCCTATTATCCGATGCGGTCAATTGATGACATCACGTCAAAACTAAATGGTGCAAAATACTTTAGTGTATTAGATGCAACAAAAGGGTATTGGTCTATAAAGCTAGAAAAAAATTCATCTTTGTTGACGACGTTCAATACGCCATTTGGATGTTACAGGTATCTTAGATTGCCGATGGGAATTCGCAGTTCCCAAGATCTGTTTCAGCGGAAAGTTGACGAAACTTTCGAGAGCTTACCAGGCGTGACTTCAATATGTGACGATGTCCTAGTTTTCGGACGCACGCGAACAGAACATAACCGAAATCTCAGAAATGTACTTGCAAAATCGCGGGAAACTGGATTGCGTTTCAACCCAGATAAGATCCAGATCGGCTTGACCTCTGTTAAATACTACGGTCACGTGATCAGCTCTGACGGCTTGAAGCCGAGCCCAGATAAGCTGAGCGCTATTTTAAATATGCCGAACCCAACCAATCGCGCAGAGCTGGAAACGCTGCTTGGTATGATTACGTATCTTACCAAATTTCAGAAAAATCTCGCAGAGATTACTAGCCCCATGCGAGCGCTGTTACGTAAAGATGTTGAATTTAGCTGGGGAAGTGAACAGTCTGAAGCTTTCCACAAAGTTAAGACGGCCTTGACCCAAAGTCCCGTGCTAAGCTATTACGACCCGGGAAAACCGGTACGGTTACAAGTTCACTCATCATCGAAAGGGTTAGGTGTCTGCTGTATGCAGGACGGTAAACCAATTGCCTACGCTTCGAAGACGTTAACGCCAACGGAAGTAGCGTATGCGCAGATCGAAAAAGAAATGTTAGCGATACTTTTCGGGTGCACGCGCTTCAAACACTACATATACGGACGACGCACCATGGTAGAGTCCGACTGTAAGCCAATTGAAGCTATCATGAAAAAGCCCCTATGTAGTGCCCCTCCCAGGCTCCAGCGTATGTTATTACAGCTGCATCATTATGATATTGAAGTAGTTCATTGCAAAGGCAAAAACATTCTGCTTGGGGATGCCCTGAGCAGAAATTTTGTCAGTGAGACATTTCCTGGTCTAATTGAAGGACTGGATTTGCATGTGCACACTGTATTAAAATCCCTGCCAGTAAGTGATGTTAAGATAAAACAGATCCAGGACGCTACACGAAATGACAGTCAAATGCAGACTTTAAAAGACGTCATTAGAAAAGGGTGGCCGGCGAACAGACAAGACTGTCCGAAAATTGTTCTAGAATACTGGAATCATAGGGACGAGTTGTCCTATGAAAACGGCATTGTTTTCAAGGGCCAAAAATTGGTTATTCCGAGCGCATTACGGACAGACATGATAGTAGCTGTACACATTGGACATTTCGGTATCGAGAAAACAGTTGGACGAGCTAGGGACATTATGTTCTGGCCTTTGATGACTAAACAAATCACAGACCATGTCCTTAGTTGCTCAGTTTGCAACAGACACAAAGATTCAAACACCAAAGAGCCTTTGCACCCTCACGACGTGCCACAACGACCTTGGCAGAATTTATCATTGGACCTTTTTACATGGAACAACCAAGAGTTCATGGTACTTGTTGACGCCTACAGCAGGTACTTCGAAATTGACCTCCTTCCAAACACAAAAAGTGTAACAATCATCCGGAAGCTAAAGGTGCATTTTAGCAGATTCGGTATCTGTGAAAAACTTAAGACAGACGGCACTTCATACTTCACTAGTGAACAATTCGTAAGATTCCTTAAGGACTGGAATATAAGGCACGAAACGTCTAGCCCCACGCATGCGAGCTCGAACGGCTTAAGTGAAGTATATGTCAAAATTGCGAAACGTATTTTGCAGAAAGCAAAAGAAGATGATAGAGACCCCTATTTACCCCTACTGGAATATAGGAATACCCCTTTGAAATGCGGCTTTTCTCCCTCACAGCTTTTAATGGGTCGCAGACTACGGTCCATACTTCCATCAACAAATAAACAACTTACACCTAAAACAGTCAATCCAAACTTTGCCAAAAAGAAAATGAAAGAATTACAGATCAAATCAAAAGCGCATTATGACAAAAACGCACGGAAACTTCCTCCTCTCAAAATAGGTGAATCGGTGCATGTTCAAAAAGACAGCTTATGGGAACCAGCAAAGATAATTTCCCAACATAATGAACACTCATACAATGTACAAACCCCTGCAGGAGCTGTTTACTGCAGAAATCGTAAATTTTTAAACAAAACCCCGCAAACATCTATGCCCCAATTTCCACCCTTCGAGCTACCAACTTCCCAGCAAAAAACAAAACGTGTCACAGCTGACACTCCAGCAATCCCGGAATCAAATGCAAACTTTAAATCCCCACAAGAACCTCAAAAGGAACCTGACAATGTTGTTATCAAATCTCCGGTAAAAATCAAGGATTCTGAAATACACAATCGGTCAACACCTATGAAAACTAGATCAGGTTGGCTAGTTCAGCCAAACAAGTTATACAGTGGAGAGGAATGGGTTAAATGACATGCGTAAAAACAACAGACGCTGATAGATCCAGTTACGAGATAAAAAAAAAATGGAAATGAATGAATCATTTATATATGAATGAACTCTGATATCAGTAAACATAGTACAGAGACTTAATGCTGACAGATAACAATGAAGTACTTTCAACTGATAAATTAATGCATGTCTTAATACAGTTCACAGATAATACATAATCTGTTGTCTGGAGTTCTTTTTAAAACAAAGGGGATGTTGTAGTATCTACTTTCACTTTCATCATGAATGAACTCTTATCTTATTATTAT
This sequence comes from Anodontia alba, assembly GCA_964016985.1. Lineage (NCBI taxonomy): Eukaryota > Metazoa > Mollusca > Bivalvia > Lucinida > Lucinidae > Anodontia > Anodontia alba. The sequence continues at coordinate 11,452,420 of OZ024833.1, forward strand.
TGCGCATGCTCCTATGTATTCTTGCTCTATTTTGTATATGCTACGGCGGCAGTATTAAATAAAGCTTGTAGGTAGTAACACGTGTTGTGTTTAAGTGAGCCCACGCTCTGTGGATGGACATGCTTGTCATTATATAATTATTAAATAAGAACAACCTACAATACAACAGTTTGAAACTAACCTCTCAAGCATAATTTGTAGCAGACTCCATTTTAAATAATTCTTGACATTTCATGTGAATCATAGAAGCATATGGGTGGCTAAATGGTTAGTGCTTCCAACTGCACCACGCTTCATTGCACGGAGCCTTTCATTATCACCATTGGGTTGTCTTGATTTGACATAAATAATGTTGAAAGGGACGTAAAACACCAAACCATCCATCCATCCAAATCATGTGAATCATCTCCCTAGCATGGGGTGGTTGGGTGGTGCGAAGGTGCTGTGTATCTTACATCACCGGGGCGTCCAACTGATATTGGCTTACAGTTGGGCAAGGCCTGCTATCCTTGTAGTGGGTAAGGGTAGAGGGGGAATGTTTTTATTTCTTCTGTTTCTTCACTTTCATTCCTGTTCCTCTTTCTTCCCTGTCCCTCTCTTTCATCTCCTCTACTCTCTCTTCTATCTCTTTTCTCCCTTTCTCTGGGAGACGACACAAAATGACCCTCAAGGGTTGACGTGTCGTTAAACCCCAACACAATCAATCAAATCTCCCTAGCAAACAATTCACATGAAAAGTCAAGACTTATTTTCTTGGAAAAATACAAAATTAGAAATTTCAGAATGTTGTCTGCTGCAGTTGTGATTGGTGCTTTTAAGGGTTAAATGAACAATTTATCAGTTATTCTGGGCCCAGTTGTTCAAAGCCTCGTTAGCTTAACGAGCTCGTTAAGGGTTATTTCGTTAACTGTTTTAGCGGATTCAATATACATTATTTTGATATTTTTTGCTGAAAAAATGTGAGTAGCTTTTGCATTGCATTGCAAAAGCTACTCACATTTTTTCAGCAAAAAATTTCAGCATATTTGTGTATCACTCGATGTAAATTTTAACGAATCGTAAACTAATGATGTCATTAGCTTTGAACAACTGGGCCCTGGATGATGAGACAGAAATACAAAGAATGGTCGTATGGTATGATAGATCCAATAAGTTGGATAAAAACAGTTTAGAATGAAATTAATCTGTGGTATTGTAAATAATTGAATAATTGAATTTCTTAGAACAATTATCTCATAAATGCCTGGCAAAAGACAAAAATACCAAAGAACACTGAGCATTTTGTATCATTTTGTCTTGATTGGAGCAATTTGGGGAATGATGATACGACTGACTGCCAAGCCTTCACAAAGCATCATGACTGACTTCAGAGGCTAAGTAAGAGAAGATAAGATATTTATTCACCAATCATGGACCATTACACATGGTATACAATCACATAGTATATAAATATAATAATCATCCTTACAATTTTATGAGTCTGATACAAATACTGTATCCTCACATAGTATAGCCCTTAAAGCGCCAAGAAAACCTGCATCTGAAAATGTCGTCTGTTTATGTCGTCTGCTGAAAATTCTTGCAAACTTTTCAAACCTATTTTTGCATACCGGCAAACAGTGTGGACCCAGATCAGACTGCTCCTCTAGGAGCAGTCTGATCTGGGTCCACACTGTTTGCAAAAATGACTTTTAAAATCACAAGCAGATGACAAAGCAGACGACAATTGTTGTGATTGGCGCTTTAAGAGTTAAAAATATAATAATCATCCGAGTCTGATACAAATACTGTATCCACTTAATTACAGCAACACTCCTATAAGCACACAGTCAACAATTTATCAGTCTTAACTTAACCCTTGTCCTGCTGAATAAATTAAGATGCCACGCCCACTTCTAATTTTCAGCCAATCAGATAACGATCTGGATTGTTGCTATAAATTCACATACTTAATGGCAAACAGTGCAGATCTAGATCAGTTGGCTTCTTCAGAAGCCAACTGATCTAGATCTACACTGTTTGCAAAGGCAGGTAAATCCGGGTTCAGCAGGACCAGGGTTAAGACTACAGCCAGCATACTTTTATCTACTTCTTTGTAAAAGCATGTGTTGTTTGTTGGTACTTATTTTACAAGTCCAGGCAATTCAGATGGGCACCAGTATATGCTTGTATTAAGTAATTTCAGAAAAATATTGTGTAAGCATCATTAAATACGCCCTGTGAAGTTCTGTGCTGATCTTTCTTTAATAGAGTGTATCTGTATAAGGAGGATATTTTACTACAAAGTTTAGTAGTGATTTTTGAAAAAAACTTAGCACACAGTGAGGCTGTTAGGTCAAATATGGTACAACATACATTTGAGCAACAATGTCAGAAAATGTACCTTGCAACATGTGCATCCAGTCAAGATGCAGATCAGCCTGCACATTCGTGCAGTCTGATCAGAATCTTCACTGGGCCAGGGGAGTTGTTTAGGCGGAGTATTAATTTGGTGATAATTCTGGGATAATTTTTTTCATTTCACCATAAAAGCATAGGTTGTGGGTACTCATTAGAAGCGCCTCATGACCTTATTAGTGTTGACTGGGCCATTAAACTCGCAACCCAACCCAATCAAATCAAATTATTTAGTTTCACTTAAACAGCAGTTTGAGTTATCGGGATTTGAGATAATGAGAGTTAACTATCTAGATATTTTTCTTATCTAAAAGTGTGTATGTCTTGCTGATGCTGTACATTACCTCTTGATTCCTTGGGGTGTTAATTAGGATGAATATGGTAGAAATATTTGCAAAGTAATTGTACTCACTGGCTTGATAATCAGCTTGACCGACTGGTCAACTTTAAACAAGGTTAAGTCTCTTCAATAGTTATCATAATATTATGCTTCTATTTATCAACTCTTAAAGTGCCAAGCAAAATTTGTAGCAGACATTTTAATAATTTTAGTTCATAGGTGAGCTTGAAGTATAGGCAGGCTTTGTCCTTCCGTCTGCCCATCTGTCCGTCATTGTCCATCCATTATCCACACTCTTCAAATGTCTTTTCCTCAGAAACCGGGCCTGGGGAATGAAAGTTTGTTTGCCACATCTGGGTAACATGATCAAGATGGCTACCATGCCCATATATGGTAAAACACTAAAAATCTTCTTCAGAACCAAAGGGCCCAATAAAGTTTGAAAAAATGATAACTTGGTTGACCTTGACCTTTTTTTTTTTTGGTAAGGTCAATATTTTAATATAGGCTCCTATAGGAGATACCAGGAACTCCTTTGGTGACATTGATAAGGGTTGGTGGGCCAAAAAAGGGTTGGAGTGTATAGAGGATAAAGACAATGTGTATGTTTTGCATTGATTTGAAAATCTAAAATGGTAGGCTTTAACTGTAGTTAATCTGATCTGTTATATATAAGTGATGTCTCTCAATGACAGTCAGATTTATAAGGGTCATTCTTGCCATTATTGTAAAATATCTGTTAATTGAATGTGAGCATTTGTTTACTGTAGGACACATCAGAAGAAACCAACTGTGCATTCCAATATTAACATTCAGTGTCATTTAAGTGATTGCCAAAAGGGTATATGTTTTTTTTTTAGTTCACCTGAGGAAATAAATGCTTGGTCAAGTTTGAAACTGGGTCACTTGGAGTCAAAAACTAGGTCACCAGGTCAAATCAAAGGAAAATCTTGTAAACACTTAGAGATCATATTTTTAAAGTTATCATAATGAATATTGCCCAAAATGATTGTCTTGATGGTTTCTAGATCAAGTTCGAAACTGGGTCATTTGGGGTCAAATACAAGGTCACCAGGCTAAATCAAAGTAAAAATTTGTTAACACTCCAGAGGTCACATTTTTTAAATAATCATCATGAATATTGCTCAAAATGTTTGTGTTGATGATGGGTAAACTTGACCAAGATTTCATAGGGGCAAACATTCTGAGCAAGTTTCATTAAGATTGGGTCAAAACTGTGACCGCTAGAGTGTTAACAAACTAATTGTTGACGACGGATGATGGATGACACACGACAGACGATGGACAGAGGGTGATCACAATAGCTCACCCTGAGCATTTATTTCCTCAGGTGAACGAAAAATAAAAAAAAAAAAAACTGTTATAACGCGGTTGGTCTATGGCTCCCATTTGTTTAGCTCGCCGGGATTATGTCCCCGGAGAGCTTATGTTGTCACCCAGGCGTTGGCGTCGGCGTCGGAGTCCTCGTCCACGTCGGGGTCCGCTTTAGCAAAATGTTTAAATTTTCAAAGGTGTCCATAGTTTTTTAATTATTTAAGGTACTGCTTTCATATTTGGCCTACACCTTTCTTAGGGTAAGACCTTTCAACAACATATACCCCCGTTCCCGAGTTAGACCCGAGTTATATAGGTCAAGGTCAGTTCTTACTTTGTCATTTACACCCATGTTAAGTTTTGCATTTAAGTTTTGAAAAGTGTTTGTTATTGCTTAAGTATTCAAGATAGAGCTTTAATATTTGGCCCACACCAGCCTTAGGGTTAGACCTTTCAATAGCACCCACTCCTTTCTCAGTTTGACCTTCTGCCTAGGTCAAGGTCAGGTCATACTTTGTCATTTAAACCCATGTTGGAGTTCTGCGTTTAAGTTTTGATAAGTGTTTGTAACTGCTGAAGTATTCAAGGTACCGCTTAAACATTTGGCCCACAACTCCCTTAGGGTAAGACCTTTCGATAGCACACACCCTGTCCTCAGTTTGACCTTCTGCCTAGGTCAAGGGCAGGTCATAGTTTGTCATTTAAACCCATGTTCGAGTTCTGCGTTTAAGTTTTGAAAAGTGTTTGTAACTGCTGAAGTATTCAAGATACCACTTTAATATTTGGCCCACGCCAACATTACAGTTAGACCTTTCAATATCACACATCCCTTCCGCAGTTTGACCTTCTGCCTAGGTCAAGGTCAGGTCATACTTTGTCATTTAAATCCATGTTTGAGCTCTGTGTTTAAGTTTTGGAAAGTGCTCGTAACTGCTGAAGTATTCAAGATACCGCTTTAATATTTGGCTGACACCTACCTTAGGGTAAGACCTTTCAATAGTACACACCCCTTCCTCAGTTTGACCTTTTACCTAGATCAAGGTCAAGTCATACTTTGTCATTAACAGCTGTCTTTAAGTTTTGAAAAGTACATAACTGCTGAAGTATGTAAGATATAGCTTTCATATTTCATCCACACCAAGCTAAGGGATTTAGCATGTAAGATACAGCTTTCATATTTTGCCCACACCAACCTAAGGGAAGATATTTCAATGGCATATTTTCTAACCCTCAGTTTTGACATTCTTCAGACATCAAAGTCAGGTCATATAAGTGCTTTAAGGGTTAGTTTAAACTGTAGCTGTCAATCAGCTTTGATCTAGCCGCTGTTAACAGTAAATGCCCTGTGTCATTTATGAGTGAATATTAAGACAGGTACAGTTATGTGTCTAGAGACCCCTAAAAGGATAATTGACAAACAGTGCAGACCAACATCAGATGATGCAGAATGCGGCATCTGATCAGGGTCTCCACTGTTTGCAAATGGATTAGCCTGTTTTCTCTAGGAATATCTAAATCTTGTAGCCGGACATCCCTAAAACTGAAATTGGACTCTTCCAATATATAGTCTGGGAGAGTATTCAGTCTAGTGGGTAAAAGGTGACAATATTTGGAGTTAACCCTTAAAGCGCCAATCACAACTACAGCAGACGACAATTTTTTATTTATTTTTTTTATTTTTCAGAGAAAACATCTTGACATTTCATGTGAATCATCTGCTTGGATTCACATGAAATGTCAAGGCTTGTTTTCTCTGAAAAATAAAAAAAAGTAATTTAGAATGTCGTCTGCTACAAGTTTTGCTTGGCGCGGGTTAATAGCTTGTCAACATTTTCTTGTGACAGAACACATGTAGCCTGTCGCACCCAAAAATTAAGGCGACATTACAAAATTTTTCTTATTTTTTTTGTGAAAGGAGCTTGATTTGTTAGAAACTGGATACTTCTCTAAGGGAGATAACTGTTCTGAAAAAATTGCCTCCTTTATAACTTCAGAAAAGACACGTTTATTTCAGCTGAAAAGTATTGATTTTTTTTTTTTATTTCTCTGATAAAACAGATGTTATGGGTGCTTATTACAAGTGCCTGACCAAGGTGCTTCTAATGTGTATCCACAACATAAATTTTCATGGAGATATAAATATTGTCTTGATATATCTTTCTTATCTTACTTCTCAAAAGAGGGCAGCTGGTAATGTTTAGCATGCTGGGCCCGGTTGTTCAAAGCGTCGTTAGCTTAACGAGCTCGTTAAGGGTCATTTCGTTAACTGTTTTAGCAAATTCAATATACAATATTATGATATTTTTTGCTGAAAAAATGTGAGTAGCTTTTGCAATGCAAAAGCTACTCACATTTTTTCAGCAAAAAATTTCAGCATATTTGCATATTACTCGATGTAAATTTTAACGAATCGTTAACTAACGACATCGTTAGCTTTGAACAACTGGGCCCTGGTTAACAATATCAGCCGATTAATTTTTTTTCTGAATTTTTCTAGAAAATAGATGTTGACATTACAAATTGCCTCCTGGAAAAAATATCATCAATTTGTCACATCACGAAAACTTGCCTATATAAAGTTGACCCCCTTAAACCCCACTTTTATATTGTAAAACTGGGGTTTACAGGGGTATACATTATTTTTCTTATTTCTGCTCAAAAACATAGATTGTGGGTACTCGTTAGAACCGCCTCACCGAGGCGGTTCTAACGAGTACCCACAATCTATGTTTTGAGCAGATATGTGAAACATATCAGAATTTTTATCTGAAAACTTTCATTTTTTTGGTGGTAAAATTTTCAGTATATTTGAATAGGCGTGTTTTCGTAATGTGCTGAATTTCCCCAGCCGTGCGTCATCAACAATTAGTTGTTAACACTCTAGAGGTCACAATTTTGACCCAATCTTGATGAAACTTGCTCAGAATGTTTGCCCCTAAGAAATCTAGGTCAGGTTTGAAACTTGGGATCTAAAACTGGGTCACCAGGTCAGATCAAAGGAAAATCTTGTTAACACTAAAGAGGTCACATTTTTGAAGTAATCATGAATTATGCTTATATAATGTTTGTGTTGATGATTTCTAGGTCAAGATTGAAATTGGGTGACTTGGGCTCAAAAACTAGGTCAGTGGGCAAAATCAAAGGAGAACCTTGTTAACATTCTGGAGATCACAGTTTTGAAGTGATCATCATGAATCTCGCTCAAAATGTTTGCCTTGATGGTTTCTAGGTCAGGTTTAGAACTGGGTCACTTATGACCTTATACTTCACAGTCCAGTGACTTTATTAAGTTTTTCCATTTAGGTCAGTTTCTTAGTAACTGCTGGTCCTACAGCAGTGGCATACATCTTAGCATGGCCTCTTGAATGCAGTCATCCATATTTGATCTTGACCTTTATTTCAAGGTTCACTGACTTTGTTAAGTTTTTTGTGTTTAGGTCAGTTTCTCAGTATTTATTGGTCCTACAGCTACATGCATACATCTTAGCATGTCCTCTTGAGTGCAGACATTCATATTTGACCTTGACCTATATTTCACAATCTATTAGGCATGCTACATTGTCTTACTTGTTAATATAATCATCATGAATCGTAGACAGAATGTTTACCTTGATCATTTCTTGGATTAGGTTCTCTAAGTGCTATGATACTCAGGTGAGCATTACAGGGCCATCATGGCCCTCTTGTTTTGAAACATTGCAGATCCAGGTGAGATTGATCTACACTAATTACCATTCTATATTGATTTACTGACATGCATACAGATGACATTTTGAAATATTTCTGCCCCCACCATTCAAAGAATGGTTGAAAGAGCATATAGTGTTACCCCGTTCCATTCGTCCTTCCATGCGTCTCCGTCCACATCCAGTGTTAACAATTTGCATTTAAGTTTTTCAGGAGAGGTGGGGGGGCATCCGTGTCCTTTGGACACATTTATAGTATTCTTATTTTTTCATAGAAAATAAGATTTGACACTTTGTGCAAGTTGTCTCCATAGGTGTCATTTTGCATGAAGTGTCAAATCCTATTTTCTAGAAAAAAATCAGAAAATATCACTTTGTTGTATGCTGAATCTGACCATAGCATGGTAAGTGTTAACCTTTATCCTGCTGAATAATTTAATTAGCCACACCCATTTCTAACTATCAGCCAATCAGATTACATCATATAATGTTTTCATTCAAATCCACAAACTAAATGACAAACAGTGTAGATCCTGATCAGATGGCCATCTGATCTGGATCTACACTGTTTGCAAAGGTAGGGGTTGTCGTGAACAGCAGAATAAGGGTTAAACTTTACCACTCTGTGTACAAATTCAGCAGACAAATTGGTGATTTTTTTTTTTTTGCTTATTTCTTTTCAGAAAATTAAGACTTTGACATTTCATGCAAGTTGCAGGAGAGAATTTTTATGAAACGTCAAAGCCTATTTTCTGGGAAAAATAAAAAAAAATATCACCAGTTCTAAGGAGGCAATTTGCATGAAATGTTAAAGCGTATTTTCTGGCAATTTTTCTGGCAAAATATTGAGAAAAGTTTTCCAGATGTCATCTGCTGAAATTTTTTATCCAGCATGATATGGGTTAAGGGTTTCTCTGGAGCCCTGCACAAGTATACAATGGTCATTTCTTGTGGTGACCAATATAGATGGTCAACTTTGAGATGACCGATGAGACACCTTTTCACCTTTAGTCAACCTTAACCCTTATCCTGCTGAATAATTTAATTAGCCACACCCATTTCTCACTATCAGCCAATCAGATTACATCATATAATGTTTTCATTCAAATTCACAAACAGAATGACAAACAGTGTAGATCCTGATCAGATGGCTTCTTCAGAAGCCATCTGATCTGGATCTACACTGTTTACAAAGGTAGGGGTTGTCGTGAACAGCAGGATAAGAATTAATGCTTAGCATGCTCAGTAAAATTTCAGCAGACAATATTTTGAAATATTTTTTCTTATTTTTCCAAGAAAATAAGATTAGACATTTCATGTAAATTGTCTACTTAGGAGACAATTTGCATGAAATATAGTCTTATTTTCTGGGAAATATAAGAAAATTTAGCATCAGTTTTTCATATGCTGAATTTGCCCACAGCACTGTTAGTGTTAAGCTAGTGAGACTAATTTGAGACCTGTCAGCAGAAAACCGACTTTATTCCCTATCACTACTACACAGCCTGAATAGAGCAAACAGTGCACACCCTGATTATCTTACATAGATTGGCAGACAGTTCAGAGTTTTACGAAAACAGATACACCATAATGTAGGCGTTTTTTTTTGTTTTTTTTTAACTAGTGTCATTTGTATGTGGCAGTATTGGTGAATGATTGGTGTTTGAAATTGTGTCACAACCTGCATGAGTTTATGACCACTGCTATTTTATTGTCTGCTTCCGGCTAGAGTTATAAAGTACATGATTATTTTGCTATTGTAATAAAATAATCCAAGAAAAAAATTTCCATATTTATGGTATTTACATACAAGAGGGCTGTTACGACATTATGCAAACAATGAAGACTGAGATTAGCCTATGTTTTTGTATATTCTGATCAATACCTTCATTTTTCACAGTTCTGGATACACTTTACAGATTTTTTTGTTCCCCCACCCCATCCCACACCTACAGAGGGGGGGGGGGGGGGGGGGGGGGTGACATAATTGATGTTGATGCGGATCCTGTTGGCATAAAGAATTACAACATTGCATTAGTCCTTCACTGAATTAAATGACTTGTATAATAAAAGCGCTCTTCACTGAATTCGATGACTTTTATAGTAGCAGGGTTCTTCACTGAATTAAATGATTTGTACGGTAGCAGGGTTCTTCACTGAATTAAACGATTTGTATGGTAGCTGGGTTCTTCACTGAATTAAATGATTTGTATGGTAGCTGGGTTCTTTACTGAATTATTTGACTTTTATAGCACCTGGGTTCTTGACATATACTAGCAGGTATTAACACTGAACTAAAGAATTGTATATTAACTGGGTTCTTCATTGAATTAAACGACTTGTAGAGTAGCTGGGTACTTCACTGAATCGAATGACTGTGTATGATAGCAGGGTTCACTGAATTAATTTTGACTTGTTTGGTAGCAGGATTCTTCACTGAACTAAATAATTGTACATTTTGTCTGCTATGGTACATATAGACAGGAATGGAGGGGTAGAGTTGATGTGATGTCTGAAGAATTCACTCGCACCCATGTGGGAGTGCATATAGACTAGAAAGGAGGAGTAATGATGTAATGTCTTGAGAATTAACATTTTGTTTAACAATTTTTTATTTGTCAATAACAATATATATGTACAATCAATTACAATGTCAACTGACAGGTTCTGACAGTAAGCTTAAAACCCTTGTCCTGCTGAATAAATTGAGAGGCCACACCCATTTCTAATTTTCAGCCAATCAGATTACTTGATCCAGATTGTTGATATAAATTCACATACTTATTGGCAAACAGTCCAGATCCAGATCTGATCTGGATCTACACTGTTTGCAAAAGCAGGGTATATCTGGGTTCAGCAGGACAAGGGTTAAGCTTATATGTAAGTCGTCTGTGATTCATAGAAATATTTCCCATGTGAAGATAATAATGGCGGTAACAAACTGAGAACTATAACCATATATCAACAAGACCATGCTGAATTAATTATCCCACCCATTTATATTTATGTTTTCACTTAACCTTGAAACATGCCAGTCTCAGTGGCTCAGTTGGATGCACATCCAAGTGGTGATCAGGAGGTTGCGGGTTTGACCCCCACTGGGTTGACAATATTCTTTTGTGGAGATTTGATCATGAAATATTTTCTACGATCATTCTCTGTCTTCCACTGATTCAAGAAAGACAGTTGTCAGTTTCTGGCAAAAGAATGTGCACAATACTAGTTAATGGCTTAGAAGACTGCCCAAACACTACACAGGAAAGGGACAAAAATAGTTAACAAATTACCCATCTGTACCAGGCTGATTACCCCACCTATTTTAAGTTCTAGTTCAAAAACAACCCTGCTTCTGTGCCACCAGAGGTATGCCATACCATAATATACCTAAGTATTGGGACACCTAAAGTATTGGGACACCCTTACAATTCGTAAAAATAATTATTTTTCTTGACCCTAAGAATTTGGACACATAAAAAATTGCCAAAATTTTCAGTACTTTTTTGTACCGTATGAATTGGGACAGTGCATTTGGGTGAAAAAAAATGATCTGTTTAACAGGGTAAAACTGTTTCCTCCGTCTGTGTTTTGTTTTATATCTACAAGCGATGTCACGCAATATTTTACGTCTAAGCATACAGCGGGGTTTCCTGCAGCAGGCTGGTTAGAAAGTGGAAAATAAATAAAACATTTCTTTGAGAATATTAATCTGAAATTTATTCATGAAATCTGCAAAAACGAAAATGCACATGCATTTGCATCAGTCTGGATGCATCACTATTTTAAAATTACCGCAAGTGGTTGTCATGTGACATGTCACTTGTTTTTATTTGCAATGCGAGTGCATCAATAACTACAAAGAAAAAAAAAAAAAAAAAAATACAAATAAATAATAATAATAAAAAGAAATTCAACAGATTTGTTTACCGATAATGTTAATGCAAAATAGCATCTAGGTGAACCCTAAAACACTGTTGAGATAAACCCTAAAACATCGTTGAGACGAACCCAATAATGTCATCACGCGATGTAATGGCAGTATTTTTGGAACCAGTAGATTTTTGCCCGATACAGTATTTGACTATTACTGAGTGTGAAAGGAAGCTGGTAGCAAATTATTTCCAAAAATACACATGCATAGATTTCATATGAGGATGAGTCAATAAATAACCAGCCTATCCCATTTCCGATGGACCGAGACGGTCCGGATTTTCATGCATCATTTCAATATATGTTTTATACATGGGTACAAAATTGCACACGTATCGAGTCATTCTTTAATAAGATATTGAATGTCAAACATGGCTAGTGATGCAAAGGCATGCTTTTCATCTAAAGTTGAGTACCGTGCTGTAATTCGGTACTTGTATTTAAAAGGTAAAACAGGCAAGGAAATACACGGCGAGTTAGCCGATGTTTATGGGTCTTCTGCACCATCTTATGCTCAGGTTAAATTTTGGGTAGGGGAAATCAAACGCGTAGAACGTCTTTAGAAGATGAAGCCAGGTCTGGACACCCACTGGATGCCACCGACGAAGAAATGTGTAAGAAAGTTCGGGATCTGGTATACTCTGATAGGCGAATTCAGGTAGAAGAAATAGTGCAGGCATTAGGCATTTCAAGTAGCATTTCAACAATTTTACATGATCCTTTAGGTATGCGCAAGCTAACAGCCCGTTGGGTCCCCAAATCCTTTAGCGATGAGCAAATGGCAACCAGAGCATCAGTATGCAGCGCCTTGTTGAAGCGGTTTAGGTCAAAAGATGATTTTCTTTTGCGTCTGATGACTGTAGATGAGACTTGGGTTCATTATTATGAGCCAGAGAATAAAGCTCAGAGTCGTCAGTGGGTAGGGCCTGGGTCCCCGAGGCCAAAGAAGTTCAAGATGCAACCATCTGCTAGCAAGGTGATGGCCACAGTATTTTGGGACGCAAAAGGCATTATTATGTTGGACTTTTTACCCAAGAGAAGTACAATAACTGGAGTGTACAATGCAAACTTGTTAGACCAGCTGAGAACTGCCATCCATGAAAAACGCCGAGGTAATCTCTCTAAAGGTGTTTTGCTGCAACAGGACAACGCGAGAGTCCCAACTTGCAAAGTTGCAATGGATGCTCTAGAGTGAAACGGGTATGAATTAATACCACATCCTGCCTATTCGCCTGACCTAACTCCTAGCGACTTCTTCCTATTCCCAAACTTGAAAAAGGATGTCCGTGGACTTCATTTCCGGTCTGATGAAGAAGCCATGACAGCAGTTGACTTTTTCAGTTCTGGGCTGATGGCACTTGAACACCGTTGGTCTAAGTAGATCACACTAGAGGGCAATTACATCGAAAAAGAAGAGGTGGATCTCAACGGGAAATAAGTTAGGCTGGTTACTTATTGACTCACCCTCGTAGAAGCAAACCTTTTGAGCAAGTTTCATTAAGAATGGGTCAAAACTGTGACCGCTAGCATGTTAATAAACTAATTGTTGGTGAGAGAGGATGAATGATGCATGATGGACAACAGACAGCAATGGAAAAAGGGTGATCACAATAGCTCACCTTGAGCATTTGCTCAGGTGAGCTAAAAATGGCTTCATATCGGGAACTAAATACAATGATTGTTTTGTGCTAATATTTTTGTAGAAAAGAAATAATGACTTCCTCCCAACCTCCCCACCCTGTGCGCAAACTGCAAACTGATGAGAACTGATTTACTATGGCAATATACTTTCTAACAAGTGTTTATTATGCACTCTTTGAACAGTGCTCAAGATAGCATATGTACAGCCGTAAATTACATTTCCTTTTGCACCAAATACTGGTCAATTTTGAAAATAGCCAGTACCGAATACAAACACATATTTACTGATTCGGTGCGACTTTTTCAGTAACCCATAAGAGTGCATCGTCATGTCTGGTTTTAGATAAACTAACGAATCAGTAAAGGTTCAGTACCTTAGATAAGCAGCATATTTTTCCGTAAATACCCATATATATTTAATAAAAAAAACCCACTTAAAATCAATTTGTATCATATCAAAATGTGAACAGTCTGTTATATGCAAAATGATAATTTGTGTATGCATATATTCCCACTTTGTTCATCGTGAAAGTTTCACCCTGATACACAGAGAGACTAAATGTCTGCGCATAATTTCTGCACATGAGAGCGACTGTCCAGATGAGTGTTAACAACAAAGAATCACAGGTAACCATTTCAAATTGGGGTTTTCCAAGGTTGCAGAAACATGCCCTCCAGAAAACAAGGAATGAGGAAAGAGATTGCAGAAATGCATCAAATAAAATAATGGGGTATTTAAGCCAGTAGTTGTCATTTGATCAAGTGTCTTTATGTAGTGAGCAACATAACTGATGAAGTCATTGATGCATGTGATGAATACATATAGAATCACTTCTGCAGTCGTGTTGAGGTTTTAGGGCGTCAAGCGTGGTCAGTTTGCCTAACCACCTTTTTACTGGGCAGGCTTAGTCCTCTTAGCGGTTAAACAGTATTGTGCACATTCTTTTCCCAGAAACTGACAACTGCCCTTCTTGAATCAGTGAAAGGGAAAGAATGACATTAGAAAATATTTCATGATCAATCACCATGTAAGAATGTTGCCGACCAAGCCGGGTCTAACCCTCAACCTGATCACCAGTCTGGATCACCATTCGGGTGCACATCCCACTGAGCCATGGAGGCCAGCATCTGGGACTGTGACAGATCTGTGTAAACAGTGTTGGAAGTGAAAGCAGCTCGCAACATTCGATAAGACTTCAGTACTGGAAAGCTAAGTACCTTTGATTGCCAGTTGCTAGAGCAGATGAACAAAGAAAAAGATTATTTAAACCACAGTGAACCCCCTCCCAACCAGCTCCTGGGCCAAAGAATGCAACTAAGAATTGCTGCAGCATGGATACTGATTCCAGAGGCCCAGTTTTCACCATTACTGACTGCCATTAAATTTGACCAGTACAATACTGGGATGAAAAAATAATTATCTGGAGCACTGTATGAACCATTAACACTTTGCATGCTGGGTGAAAATTTCAGCAGACGACATTTTGAAATAACTACTTTTCTTATTTTTCCTATAAAATAGAAGTTGAAATTTCATGCAAATTATCTCCCTAGAGAGCCATTGGGATTGATCATTGCCACTACTGTTCAGATGCCTATTATTCAGATTTCCCTACTTACCTAAGCAGAAGCCTATTGTGATCGCTCTTTGGCCATCGTCTGTCGTCCATCCGTCCACACCTTTGAACAACTTTTCCTCTGAAACCCCTGGGCCAATTTTCTTCAAGTTTCTCCTGGAGCCTTCTGTGAATTGGGGATTGAAAATTTGAACAAATGGTCTTGGTCCGTTAATCAAGATAGCTGCCATGCCCATATATGGACTTAAAAATCTTCTTCTCCAGAACCAAGAAAGCTTAAAGGCTGAATATTGGTAGCATCAGGGACTCAAGCTCTACCAAGTTTGTTCAAATGATGACCCTAGGTTGACATTTGACTTTTTACGGCTAGGTCAAATTTGCGTCCCTATGCATTTGTACGGGGAAAATATTGAAAATTCAGTTTCTCAAAATGTATTAAAGGCCAATGGCTGAAACTTACAATGTATGATCAAAGTAGCAAACCCTTTCAGTTACAATCAAAATTTTGTCCCCCAGGGTTATCTGCCCTTGACCTTGGGCTATGTTCCATGTATAAAATCTTGTAATATTTAAATGTCTTCTTCTATAAAACAGGTGGACCAATTTTCACCAGATATCACATTGTGCCTGCTGTCAAAAAGGCATGTTATCAGTTTGTTCAAACTGCTCTGCATCATTAAACAAAATGGCCGCCATGCCCATATATGGTGAAAAACACTTCAAAATCTTCTCCAGAACCAAGAAAGCTTCAAGGCTGAATCTTGTTACAGAGCATGCATTGGGGACTGAAGGTTATCCAAGTTTGTTCAAATGATGACCCTAGGTTGATATTTGGCCTTTTTAATCAAATTTGCGTCCCTATGCGTTTGTATGGGGAAAGTATTGAGAATTCAGTTCCTCAAAATGTATTAAAGACTAATGGCTGAAACTTACAATGTATGATCAAAGTAGCAAACCCTTTCAGTTACAATCAAAATTTTGTCATCCAGGGTTATCTGCCCTTGCCCCTGGGCTATATACATGAATAAAATCTCGTAATCTTTGAACGCCTTCACCTCTGAAACAGCTTGACCAATTTTCACCAGATTTCACACTGGGCCTTCCATTGAAGGCGTATTATCAATATGTTCAAAAGGTTCTGCATTATTAAACAAGATAGCAGCCATGCCCATATACAGTGAAAAACACTTAAAAATCTACTATTCCAAAACCAAGAAAGCTTCAAGGCTGAATCTTGTCACAGAGCATTGGGGACTCAGTATCATCCAAGTATGTTCAAATGATGACCCTGGGTTAATATTTGACCTTTTTAGGGCACTGTCAAATTTATGTCCCTATGCAATATTGATTTATTTCTATTTTTAGGTTACAGGACACCAAATATTAGCAAAGTTATGCTCCTTTGAAAATTTCTGTAAACTTTTTGTTTCCGGCTGACTCCTATAGTTTACATCCAGTCAAGCTGAAACTTTGTCAATAGTTACACCATGATGTGGAGCAGTGCATATTGTTTTGAGGTTACAGTTCACCAAATATTAGAAGAGTTATACCCCTTGGAAAATTTTGGTAATTTTTTGGTTTCTAACTACTAAACTCCACTTACAGTTTACATCCAGAGCACTGAATTATACAGGAGTCAGTATATGTGCTACATCTTATTACTTGCCACGGTGTATAATGTCTCCGCTTGTGGAACTCTTGTTATCTTTTTAGTTTTTATTCTTATTTCTCCATAAAAGCTTGGCACTTCTAATGAGTACCCACAGCATATGTTTTTATGAAAAACTTGAGAAAATTATCTCAGAATTATTGACTGGTGTTGGAATCGCACTGGTCTCTTAATATAGCTTTGCATTTTTACATATGGTAGACTATTGGATTAGCTCATTAAGGACTTTTTATATTTAATGGGATTGTCAGTGTGTTGGCAAATATAAAAAACTTCTGTGTTGTCCCATATCTCTATGGAAACATGAACAAAATTTGCGCTGGTATTTAGACGTTTACGTCTTGTCATCAAATACTCCTCCTAAGCAAGTCTTTCGATGTGATGGCTGAAATATAACAAAAGGTACAACTCTTATCACCAGAATTACAACAGTGATTCAGCTAGACCAAAATCAGTTCTGGACATTTTGTCCAAATGGCAACTGGTTCATCCGGACATTTTGATATTTTCTTGGACAAATTATAAAAGCTAGAAAATCGCTTTACTGTGGATTCAGTAGTGGGTGGGGGACTGGCATCATTATCGCCATTTCCCTAGCAGGGATTCCGTTTGGTCACTACTGGATTTCTGCATGAAAACTTTTGTTGCTTTCTAGGGGCATTTTTGTGCGATGTTATGTCCAACCCTTTTCAAAATCAGGAGTGCAATATTTCGCCTCGCACTGTGTCACATGTAAACAAATTCGATGAGATCAAGGGAAGTAACTAAAACAGGATTCTGCCTTATCTACGTTTCGGCCAAACAAATTAGACTGGTTGACTCTCTTTGCACATGCAAAACTAAGGGGCATTACCGAACATCACAAAAAATCAATAATGTTTGATAAGCAGTCCAGTACATCTTAGTTTGACCAATCATCGGTCATCTTACAAGATAAAGATCGGCATCGAAAGTAAACTAGAAATCCATATATTACAAAGCTAAAAATGGCAGTCGGACAATGTGTCCAACCAGGTCAGAAAAGTTTCAGACATATGGAAATTTTGGCGGACTATGGCCGATGGCCGACGTCAAACTGAATCTCTGTACGGTCTGTCACATCAAGGTCGATACTGTATTTACAGGCGGTATTAGGACAGACAGGCCTGAGCAAACAGTGTAGACCAAAATCATGTCCTACAGAATGTGCCATTTCAGTGGATACACTGTCTGTCTGCAACTCGCCCAGGTAGTTAACCCTTGTCATGCTGAATAAATTAAGACGCTATGCCCACTTCTAATTTCCAGCTAATCAGATTACTTGATCCGAGATTTTGATAGAAATTCACATTATTTAATGACTAACAGTGCAGATCCAGATCAGTTGGCTTCTTTAGAAGCCAACTGATCTGGATCTACACTGTTTGCTAAGAAAGGGCATGTCGTGTTCAGCAAGAGAAGGGTTAAATAGACGTATAAATTTTAGAACATATATGGTAATGTGTCAAGATGATGTCCAAAGATTTTTGAGTAAATATGGTAGTTAACACCATCGCTCTAGATTAGAGGAGGTATCCACCTAATATTTTTTTTTTCTCCACAAACTATTTTTTTTTTTATTTCTCAACATATGTTATGGGTACTCATTGGAATGGCCTTGATAAGGCACTTCTAATGAGTATGCACAATATATATTTTTTGGAGAAATAAGAAAAAATCCACATTTTAAAGTGGTTTATATGAAGCCATGCACAACCCATACTAGCAACAGGAGTCCTTGCAGGCAACATGAGTGTATATTATAGTGATAGTATTAGGAGATACCCCATTTACTGATGTATTCGGACAGACAGGCTTGAGCAAACAGCATAGACCCAGATGAGATGCTGCTGAATACAGCCTCTTATCAGAGTCTTCACTGTTCGATACTCATCCAGCAATTTTTAGACACAACATAGGGTAGTAAATTATACTTGTTCAGATTTAAGAAAAAGTGGCAAATTTTTTGTGGATACTTAAGGTCCTTTACCATAAATAATCAGAAACATTAACTCTCTTACCAGTCTTGTCCAAAAAAATCTATAACGGTTGTCCTTGGAAACAAAGAAAACATAAAAGAATGAAAAGCAGAGTCCCTGTTTTATTGAGACTCATCATTTGACAGCTACAATCCCTAAGGGAAGGCGAAAGAGTGGTTGCTTAAGACAGGTGCTTGCTGAATACAGGAAAATTTACTTTCTCTTTATGGGACCTGTAAAACTGGATGTTGAATACAGGTGATTGCTTAATACAGGCCTTTAAGACAGGTTTGACTATAATGGGTTCAGTGATTGGCAGGAAAATAAAAGTAACCTGCACTATTTTATGTTTTAACCCTTGTCCTGCTGGACCCATGCCTTTGCCAACAGTGTAGATCCAGATCAGCTGATTTGGATTTGCACTGTTTGGCATTGAGTATGAGAATTTATAGCAACAATCTGGATATAGTAATCTGATTAGCTGAAATTAGAAGTGGGCCTGGCATCTTAATTTATTCAGCAGGACAAGGGTTCTGTTGATGTGTCTAAAGCTGCTGGAGGGGTGTACTATACTGTATGTCTGTGAATAGTTATTTACTTCACGCAAACTTGTGTTTAATGATTTCCTCTCTGAGCCACTGGGGTGTATATGCTTTGCATAGCTACAAGGAAGGCACTTTTTTTCAGCCGAAAAGTAAATACTTTTCTTATTTCTCCCTGAAAATAATGTTATTGATACTCATTAGAAGTGACTTGTCTGAACACTTCTAATGAGTACCCACAATACATGTTTCCGTGCAAAAAATAAGGAAAATATTATCTGAATACCCCACTCCCTACTCTTATCTTGGCCGCTGTTTTTGAAGCAATTAGAAATTTGAGGTTGAAATTTGTTTAGATTCACAGGTCAGTACTTCTATAACAAATATGAGATAAAAGTAAATGACCCCTCAAGTAGATTCAGTAGCCTTAAAATGCAAATTTTAATAAAAGATAAAATTTGGTAGGTACTTTTTTTACGCCCCAGGTCCATGTGACCAAGTTTGGTCAATAGACAAATCTGTCGCTGACCTTATGGTCACCTTCTAAACTTCTGTACTAATATTGACATAAGTATTACTTGTAATTACCACATGGTAATCCATGGTTGGTACCAGATAAGCAGAGTATTATGAGTATTTGGAGGAATATATTTTTCCCTGTTTCTCACTAAAACCAATAGTATTGCAGCATGTTGGAATTGTCTTACTGAAGTGATTCAAGTGAGAAGCCTCAGTTGTGTTTGAATGAAGAAATCAGAAGAATACAAAATTATCTTGGTCCAGACAACAAGTCATGTCAAGGGTCTTGTTATCTCAGATGGCGGGGGACATTCCAAGTTCAAGCCATATTTCATGTTCAAATGGTTTCTGTTTTATAATATCAACCTTTACCTCTCTGCACAAATTTGGCAGACAACAATAAAATTTTTCTTAATTTCCAGGAAAATAGGTTTATATATTTCATGCAAATTGAGACAATTTGCCTGAAATATCAAAGCCTTCTGGAAAAAAAAAAATATATATATATTTCAAATTGTCTTCTGCTGAAATTTTTACACAGCATGTTAATGTTAAGTATTAAAATTTTCTGAAGTATTAAGATTTCGGTGGGACTAAAGAAACTCTTCTCATTCTTTGATGTATTTTATTTCATTTATTTAATCTTATTTTTTTTGTGGTTAATTTTTGGTGCCTAGATGGATGGGGTAACACTCATTGAAGAAAATCGTAAGAATATGGGTGGTCTGTTAAAGAAAAGAAACTCTGACTGATATACCTTTTTGCCTCACAAAAGTTGAAAATATATTAGCCATATTCCCATTCTGGCAGAAAATTAAAACTTCCAATCTCCTTAGCTAGGTACACATCAAATTTGCTTTTTTCTAGATTCGAAAATGAAAATGAACATAGCCCCTGTGCAGTAAGTTTTTAACCCATTTTAGTGAAGAAACCCTCAGAAGGTAAGCCCAGATCTGACACCACAGAATGCAACATCTGATCATGGTCTACACTGTTTGCTTTGAATACAAGAATTTCAATAAAACATGGTAATGACAAAAACTAACAAGACAACCTGCATTTGAAAATAGACCGGTTCAAAAAGTTCTGGTAGAATGGTCCACTAGATGCAGATGGGTTGAATCCTAACCAGACTTTGGGAGGACTATCTTCTGTGATTATTGGTGCCAGTATCTCCATATTTAAGTTTTTGACATTTCATGCCCCAGCAGACAGTTCACATGAAATATCAGACCTTACTGTCACTGAAAAGTAAATAAAGAAGAACTTCAGTGGCTCGAACCCCGATGGCTCATTTACCATGGATGAGTCGAACATGTTCTTGAGTCCGCAGGGATTTCCTCCAAATACCATATACGGATAATTAGGGAGATTTTCTTCTTTTATCTTGTAACTGTATGCTGTGTGCACTTATTAGAATCACCTCTATGAGGCGATTCTAATGAGTACACACATTATTTAAAATATAGAACACCGAAAAGATATCCCACAATTATCTCCATTATGCCGCCTGGTGTGGCACTAATAGTAAACCTCCATGGCTCGAACTACCGCTGTCTCTAACAAATTTTCATGGTCCCAAAGGGGTTCAAGCCATCGAAGTTCGACTGTAAAACAAAATATTTGAGAATGTTATCTGCAATAACTTTGAAAGAACTTGAAGTACTTTTAACACTTAGCAATCTGGGTAAACTTTTCAGCACACAACATTTTGAAATATTTTCTTATTTTACCCCCAAAACAGGATTTGACATTTCATGCAAATTGTCTCATTTGAGACAATTTGCATGAAATGTCATCCTGTTATCTAGGAAATATATCACTAATTTGTTGTCTGCTGAATTAGCCCAGAGAGTGGTAAAGATTAACATGGCTGAGTGGGAGAAATCTTGAAAAGTAATAGAGTGTTTTATTATTTCAGTTAGGTAGAAGGGTTCCTGTATGGCCTCACAGCAGATCAGCTGTGCCAAATGAATCGCCTTCTAGTTGGCCTTAGCAGATTAGCTGTGCCAAATGAGTTATCCTCTAGTAGGCCTCATAGCAGATTGGCTGTGCCAAATGAGTTGCCTTCTAGTTGACCTTAGCAGATTGGTGTGCCAAATGAGTCATCCTCTAGTAGGCCTCACAGCAGATGGGCTGTGCCAAATGTCGCCTTCTAGTTGGCCTTAGCAGATTGGCTGTGCCAAGTGAGTCATCCTCTAGTAGGCCTCAAAGCAGATTGGCTGTGCCAAATGTCATCCTCTAGTAGGCCTCATAGCAGATTGGCTATGCCAAATGAGTCATCCTATAGTAGGCCTCATAGCAGATTGGCTGTGCCAAATGAGTCATCCTCTAGTAGTCCTCGCCGGCCTCTGTGGCTCAGTTGGATGCACCGTCGACTGGAGACCAGGAGGTCGCGGGTTCAACCCCTGCCGAGGTTGGCAACATTCCTTCCTGGAGATTGATCATGAAATATTTTCTACGGTCATTCTCTCCCTTCCGCTGATTCAAGAAGGGCAGTTGTCAGTTTCTGGCGAAAGAATATGCACAATACTGGTTAACTGCTTAAGGGTCTAATCCTGCCCAGTAAACGTGTGGTTAGGTAAAAAACTGACCACGCTCGACATAACCCTATTGGGTTGACTGGGCCGTAAAACCTCAACACAAACAATCTAGTAGGCCTCATAGCAGATTGGCTGTGCCAAATGAGTCACCCTCTAGTTGGCCTCATAGCAGATCGGCTGTGCCAAATGAGTCACCCTCTGGTAGGCCACATAGCGGAATTGCTGTACCAAATGAGTCACCCTCTAGTTGGCCTTATAGCAGATTGGCTGTGCTGAATGAGTCATCCTCTGGTAGGCCGCATAGCGGAATTGCTGTACCAAATGAGTCACCCTCTAGAAGACCTCATAGCAGATTGGCTGTGCCAAAAGAGTTACCATCAATTAGACATGATAAAAGATTATCTGACATGTTCCTTATGCACCCTCTAGTCGGAGTCACCCTCTTGTTGGTCTCATAGAAGATTGGCTGTGCCAAATGAGTCACCCTCTGGTTGGCTTCTTAAAAGATTGGCTGCACCAAATGAGTTAACTCTCTAGTAGACCTCATAGAAAATTGGCTGTGCCAAATGAGTCACTCTCTAGTTGGCCTCATAGAAGGTTGGTTGTGCCTAATGAGTCACCCTCCAGTAGACCTCTTCAAAGATTGTCTGTGCCAAATGAGTCACCTTCTGGTTGGCCTCATGAATGATTGGCTGTGCAAAACGTCACCCTGTAGTAGAGCTCATAGAAGATTGGCTGTGCCACCCTCTGGTTGGCCTCATAACGTGGAGATTGATCATGAAATATTTTCTACGGTCATTCTCTCCCTTCCGCTGATTCAAGAAGCACATTTGTCAGTTTCTGGCGAAAGAATGTGCACAATACTGGTTAACCGCTTAGAGGACTAAGCTTGCCCAGTAAACGTGTGGTTAGGTAAACTGGCCGTGCTCAACATGACCCCATTGGGTTGACTGGGCCGTAAAACCTCAACACAAACAAATATAAAAGATTGGCCCAAATGAAATTCTCTCTAATAGACCTCATAGAAAATCGGCTGTGCCAAATGAGTCACCCTCTAGTTGGCCTCATAGAAGGTTGGTTGTGCCAAATGAGTCATCCTCCAGAAGACCTCTTCAAAGGTTGGCTGTGCCAAAAGAGTCACCCTCTAGTAGGCCTTGTAAAAATTGGCTGTGCCAAATATGTCACCATCTAGATGGCCTCATAAACGATTGGCTGTGTGCAAAATGTATCTAACTCTAGTTGGTCTTACAGAAGACAGGTTGTGCCAAATGAGTCACCCTCTAGTTTGCCTCATAAAAGACTGACTGTGCCAAATGAGTCACCTATTAGTAGGCCTCATAGAAGATTGCCTGTGCCAAATGAGTCACCCTCATTAAAGATTGGGTGTGCCAAATACGACACTCTCTAGAAGGCTTCATAGAAGATTGGGGTCGCCAAATGAGTTACCCTTTCTAAGTAAAGACATTTGTTTGTGTTGAGGTTTTATGGCCCAGTCAACCCAATGGGGTCATGTTGAGCGCAGTCAGTTTACCTAACCACACATTTACTGGGCAGGCTTAGTCCTCTAAGCGGTTAACCAGTATTGTGCACATTCTTAGCCAGAAACTGACAACTGCCCTTCTTGAATCAGCGGAAGGGAGAGAATTACCGTAGAAAATATCTCATGATCAGTCTCCACGAAAGAATGTTGCTGACCTCGGCGGGGGTTGAACCCGTGACCTCCTGTCTCCAGTTGGATGGCGCATCCAACTGAGCCACCGAGGCCGGCTCTAGGTAAAGACATTACTTACTTACTTACACTTACTTCCTTACTTAACCTATGAAGTTTGTATGTCCAGCCACTGTTTTTGTTGGACGTCAGGGACATATTAGTTTTAAAATAGGACATGTTTAAATGGCATCTTATTTATGGGTGGTCGGGTGGTGCGAAGGTGTCATGTATCGTATGTCACCGGGGCGTCCAGCTGATATTGGCTTACAGTTGGGCAAGGCCTGCTATCCTTGTAGCAGGTAAGGGTAGGGAGGTGATGTTTTTATTTCTTCTGTTTCTTCACTTTCATTCCTGTTCCTCTTTCTTCCCTGTCCCTCTCTTTCATCTCTTCTGCTATCTCTTCTGTCTCTTTTCTCCCTTTCTCTGGGAGACGACACAAAATGACCCACAAGGGTTGACGTGTCGTTAAACCCCAACACAATCAATCAAATGGCATCTTATTCAAAGGACTGAATAGATTTTATTGAAATAATGCGGACATGTTCCATATATGGCCATTTGTCTGCCAGATTTGTTTGTTTTAGTGGTTTTTATCACGAAAACATGCCTATATAATTTTGACCCCCTTAAACCCCACTTTTATATAGTAAAACTGGGGTTTACTGGGGTATACATTATTTTTCTTATTTTTGCTCGAAAACATAGATTGTGGGTACTCGTTAGAACTGCCTTGCCGAGGCAGTTCTAACGAGTACCCACAATTTATGTTTTGATCAGAAATATGAAAAAATATCAGAGTTTTTTTATTCGAAAATTTGCAGTTTTGGGAGGTGAAATTTTCTATATATTTGAATAGGCGTGTTTTTGTAATGGTTGCCATTGCAATTAACTTAAACCAGTGAAAACATTTGAAACAAACTTGGCAGTCATGTTCCTTCGTTGGTTCAGTGTGGAGTTAATGTTTTTGTGCACCGAAGCTGTTGGTTTCATTGCCATGCAAAATTTGTTAATATTGGAAAATTGTTACATAGCAGCTCACATTGAGCTGCTAAAGTAAAGATACTATGGTGTTTCACTCAGGTGAGCAATTTGTGATCTGTGTATCATGTATACCAAAATCATGATGATGTTGCTAATTTGTTGATTTGTTTCTCCATTTTTTTCTCTCTCCAATTTTCAAATGTCGGAAATATCTGTCACACTTTTCTAAGGAACTGTGGGGCCTAGAAGGTTTTAACTAGGTTAACATGGGTTTATGTATTGTGTATACAGCAGTCAGACTGTTCCTTTATTCATCCCTATATATCTTCATTTTTCTTTCTTTCCAGTTTTTTCCAAAGATTAAAAAAAATTCCTTGCTTTTTTTCATGGAACTGTGAGGCTGAGGAAGTTGAATCAATGGGTAGTTTACCTAGTTGGCCTTTATCCCAATGATAATGCGTACTATTGCTTACTTTTCCTTAATGCGTAGCACTCTGGGTAAAATTTTCAACTAGGCATTATGAAAGTAACATTTTTCTTATTTTTACCAGGAAACAGATTTTGACATTTCATGCAAATTGTCTCTGTTTGCATGAAAATGTTAAATCCTGTTTTCTGAGAAAACCCGTCATTTTGTTGTCTGCTGAATTAGCCAAGAGAATGGCCAAGTGGCCCTGAAGCAGGGTTATAGTCAGATCTAGTTTACTGTTGGTTTTAGTATATTTATGGTATATATAAACAGCAGCTACTGATAATTGCTACATCATTATCCTTTATATGCTACTAGTTAATTAAGTCATTACTTACATTTGGCTACCTCTCAGAACCTTTCATCAGTGTTTGCTGGGGTCATCAACCGGTCATGGTGATAAAAATTGAGCTGCAAAGTCAGTAAAAGTACCTTTGGCCTGTGAAGATTCCTATCAACCTGCGCATTCCCCTGGAGTCTGATTTTTCACTGGCCACATTTTGGATAGCAAAGGATGCAGTGTTTGTTCATTTGGACAATGAAGACTCTGATCAGACTGCAGGATGTGCAGGCTGATTTCAGTCTTCATTGGGCATACATTAAAAGGTACATTTTCTCAAGTTGTGGCTCGATTGTTTGTATAATGTCCACTTAGTTGATAAGTATGACCTGATGTTATATCAGGACAAGGATCAGCTGGAGCTTACCATTGCAGGGTTCCCAGGATCCTGATAAAGGGACAATCAGAAGGAATTTTTTGTAAGGGGACTGCATATACCTGATAGATTTTCTGCCATTTTTTATAGGGAGATAACTTTTGTAACTTCCTATTTGGCTATTCTCCAAACCAAGGCCCTAGGTGAGGTACCTCTAATGATTATGCACGATATATATTTTTGTTGAAAAATCAGAAAATAATTTACCATAGCCACACCTATTTCTGACTATCAGCCAATCAGATTACATCATATAATGTTTTCATTCAAATTCACAAACTCAATGACAAACTGTAGATCCTGATCAAGAAGCCATCTGACCTAGATCTACACTGTTTGCAAAGGTAGGGGTTGTTGTGAACAGCAGGATAAGGGTTAACCAGAATCTGTTCTTAGATTAGCTCTGTTTTGCAGTTGCTAGTGCATCTGATGCTATTCCAGGGGTCGCAAGTTTGAACCCCAGCTCGGCCATATAAATTCATGGAGATTGATCATGAAATTATTTCTACGGTCATTCTCCCCTTCCAGGGATTCAAGATGGGTAGAACCTCATCAATTAATTGTAAACATATGTGCACAAGTACTAGTTAAAGACTTAGAGGACTATAAGCCAGCTCTGGAAAAAGTGTGAGTTGGTTAACTGAGCAGCTTGACATGACTTTAACAGGATTGACAGGGCCGTAAAAGTCCAGCTAAAATTAGAAATTTCTAGAGCTATGATTAATTAAACTGTGTATATGCTGTCCACATATGACATAAGTTTTTGTTGTTTTTAGCTCACGAAGTGCTGAAGGTGAGCTAGTGTGGTCAGTCAATTTCAGTCATGTGTTGTCCATGGTGCGGCGTCAACAATTGACTCCTCTGTCAGTCAGTTATAACCAGGCCCACGTGAATTTCCTTAGACAGACTTTGTATTTATATACCTGTGCTTACCTGTAAAAAGCATGTGTTGATTTGTTTGTCTAACTAAAACCATTGACAATTACCTTATTAGCTATTTTGAATGGTCAGTTGCGGTTGTCGGTTAAATGGTCAAGTGACTTGACTGAGGAGTCAATTGCTTTAAAAGCTTACTCTTTCTACACCCCTAGGCCAAGTCACTCAAAACTTGTTAGGAAACATCGGGGTGACTTGTAGATCAAAAATAGCTAAAATCATTTCAGTCAGAAACCCAAGATGGCCGCCATGGTGGCCATCTTGAAAATCTATTTTTCGTTTCTTCTCTTGAACCGAAAGGCCAATTGACTCCAAACTTGGTAGGAAGCATTGGGGTGGCTTGTAGATCAAAAATAGCCATCACGAAAACATACCAATATAATTTTGACCCCCATAAACCCCACTTTTATATAGTAAAACTGGGGTTTACAGGGGTATACATTATTTTTCTTATTTCTGCTCAAAACATGGATTGTGGTACTCGTTAGAACCGCCTCAACGAGGCGGTTTTAACGAGTACCCATAATCGATGTTTTTAGCACAAATATGAAAAATATCGGAGTTTTTTATCTGAAATTTTTCAGTTTTTGGAGATGAAATGTTCTATATATTTGAATAGGCGTGTTTTCGTAATGTAAAATCATTCTGATAGGCAATCCAAGATTGGAATTGAAAGGCCATTTGACTTGAAACTTGGTTGAAACCATAGGGGTGTCTTGTTGATCAAAAATAGCTAAAATTGTTCTGATTGGAAATCAAAGATGGCCGCCATGGCTGCCATCTTGAAAAACTATTTTTCGATTCTTCTTCTTCACTTCAAAAATAGCTAAAGCTGAAACTTGATTTGTAGTTAGACCATGATGTGGAGCAACGCATATTGTTTCGCGGTTACAGTCCACCAAATATTAGCAGAGTTATGCCCCTTTGAAAATTTAGGGAGACTTTTTGTTTCTGGCTAACGCCTCCTACAGTTTACATCTGATCAAGCTGAAACTTGATTTGTAGTTAGACCATGATGTGGAGCAGCGCATATTGTTTCAAGGTTATAGTCCACCAAATATTAGCATAGTTATACCCCTTTGAAAATTTTTATTAATTTTTCGTTTCTGGCTTAAACCTCCTACAGTTTACATTCAATCAAGCTGAAACTTCATGTACTGCTAGACCATGATGACGAGCAGCCCATATTGTTTCTTGGTTACAGTCCACCTAATATTAGCAGAATTATGCCCCTTTGAAAATTTCAGTAAACTTTTCGTTTCAGGCTAAGTCCTCCTACAGTTTACATCCTATCAAGCTGAAACTTGATTTGTAGTTAGACCATAATGTGGAGCAGTGCTTATTGCTTCAAGGTTACAGTCCACCAAACATTAGCAGAGTTAAACCCATTTGAAAATTTCAATTAATTTCTGTTTCCGGCTAAATCCTCCTACAGTTTACATCCAATCACCTACAGTTTACATCTGATCAAGCTGAAACTTCATAAATAGTTACACGATGATGTGAAGCAGCACATATTATATCGAGGTTACAGCGCACCAATTATTTGCAGTTTATGCCCCTTTGAAAATTTTTGTAAACTTTTCTCAGCATATTGTTTAGGGGTAACAGTGTGCAAATTTTATTTTTTGATAAGTATATTTTTTGCAAATAACTAAATTTTTGGTCATATGGGCAAGATATTGATTTTTTTTTTTAAACATCTTCTTTTATTAGATTTGCAAGGAAAGGTTGCCATTATTAAATCTTTATAAACACATAATCTTTTTGGATTTTTTTTTTTTTTAATACTCTTCTGATTTGGCTCCCTTGAAGAACAAAAATAAAATCAGTATTTAACAAGTTAAAGGTTTACAAAAAAAATTCTTGCAGCATTTTTAGCTCACCTGAGCACGAAGTGCTCATGGTGAGCTATTGTGGTCAGTCAATGTCCATCGTGCGTCGTCCGTCGTGCGGCGTCAACAATTGCTTTAAAAGCCTACTCCTACACCCCTGGGCCAATTGACTCGATACTTGGTAGAAAGCATCAGGGTGACTTGTAGAACAAAATTAGCTAAAATCGTGCCGATCGGAAATCCAAGATGGCCGCCATCGCCGCCATCTTGAAAATCTATTTTTCGCTTCTTCTTCTGAACTAAAAGGCCATTTGACTCTAAACTTGCTAGGAAGCATCAGGTTGACCTGTAGATCAAAAATAGCTAAAATCGTGCCGATCGGAAATGCAAGATGGCCGCCATGGCCGCCATCTTGAAAATCTATTTTTCTCTTCTCCTGAACTGAAAGGCCAATTGACTCCAAACTTGCTAGGAAGCATCGTGGTGTCTTGTAGATCAAAAATAGCTAAAATCGTGCCGATCGGAAATCCAAGATGGCTACCATGACCGCCATCTTGAAAATCTATTTTTCGCTTCTTCTCCTGAACCGAAAGGCCAATTGACTCCAAACTTGCTAGGAAGCATCGGGGTGTCTTGTAGATCAAAATAGATAAAATCGTGCCGATCTTAAATCCAAGATGGCCGCCATGGCCGCCATCTTGAAAATCTATTTTTTGTTTCTTCTCCTGAACGGAAAGGCCAATTGACTCCAAACTTGCTAGGAAGCACAAGGGTGACTTGTAGATCAAAAATAGCTAAAATCGTGCCTATCGGAAATCCAAGATGGCTGCCATGGCGGCCATCTTGAAAATCTATTTTTCGTTTCTGCTCCTAAACCCGAAAGCCAGTTGACTCCAAACTTGGTAGGAAACATTGGGGTGACATATAAATGAAAAATAGCTAAAATAGTGCCTATCGGATATCCAAGATGGCCACCATGGCAGCCATCTTGAAAATCTATTTTTTGCTTCTTCTCCTGAACCGAAAGGCCAGTTGACTCCAAACTTGCTAGGAAGCATCGGGGTGACTTGTAGATCAAAAATAGCTAAAATCGTGCCTATCGTAAAACCAGGATGTGCGCCATGGCAGCCATCTTGAAAATCTATTTTTCGCTTCTTCTCCTGAACCGAAAGGCCAGTTGACTCGAAACTTGGTAGGAAGCATTTGGGTGACTTGTAGATCAAAAATAGCTAAAATCATGCCGATCGTTAATCCAAGATGGCCGCCATGGCGGCAATCTTGAAAATGTATTTTTCGCTTCTTCTCCTAAACCCAAAAGTCACTTGACTCGAAACTTAGTAGGAAGCATCAGGGTGATTTGTAGATCAAATATAGCTAAAATTGTTCTGAAATCCCAGATGGCCACCAAGGCCGCCATCATGAAAATCTATATTTAGCTTCTTCTCCTGCACTGAAAGGCCAATTGACTCCAAACTTGGTAGGAGACATTGGGGTGACTTGAAGATCAAAAATAGCTAAAATTGTGCCAATCGGATATCCAAGATGGCCGCCATGGCAGCCATCTTGAAAATCTATTTTTCACTTCTTCTCCTGAACCGAAAGGCCAGTTGACTCGAAAACTTGGTAGGAAGCATTGGGGTGACTCGTAGGTCAAAAATAGCTAAAATCGTGCCGATCGTAAATCTAAGCTGGCCGCCATTTGGAATTTGTTCAAATAATCACGCTCCATTGACTGGCATGCCTTATATATATTCTTCTTCAAAATTGCTTAAATGATTATCTTTTCATTAGTTGCAATGACAGGATTGGAAAAATGTTGCATAACATTTGCATATCTGCAGTGGCAATGTCACTCAGGTGAGCGACCCGTGGCCAGTGGGCCTCTTGTTGTTTTTTTTTTTTTTTTGACCATTTTTGTTTTGTTATTGTTTGGTCCGATATTGATGTATAGGAAAAACAGATCAGCCAAAGGCTCATATGAGCTTATAATATAGCCATGCTTCTGTAGTGTGTCCTCCGTCAGAAAGCACTTCTCCCTAGAAGCAGCAAACCTCCCTATTTTCCCAGGAGGGAGAAGTCACTTCTCCCTTAATATCTGGGCCAGCTTGGACCCTTAGGTTACAGTTCACCAAATATCAGCAGGCGCTATGCCCCAATGAAATTTTTAATTTTTATTATTTTTTTTTTTTTGTAATTCCACTTACAGTTTATATTCGGAGCACTGAATTATACAGAAGCCAGTTTATGTGCTACATCTTATTACTTGCCATGGGCGTATAATGCCCCACTTGGCGGAGCTCTTGTTTGCTTCTTCTCCTGAACCAAAAGGTCAATTGACTTGAAATTTGGTAGAAAGCATTGGGGTGATTAGTAGATCAAAAATAGCTAAAATCATTCTTCTCGGAAATCCAAGATGGCTGCAGTGGCGGCCATCTCGAAAGTATTTTTGGCTTCTTCTCCTGAACCAAAAGGCCAATTGACTCGAAACTTGGTGGGAAGCAGCGGGGTGACTTGTAGATAAAAAAAAAAAAAGCTAAAATCGTTTTGATGGGAAATCCAAAGTTTTCGCCTTTCCTGAACCGAAAGGCTAATTGACTTGAAATATTGTAGGAAGAATAGGGGTGACTTATAGATCAAAACTAGCTAAAATCTTTCCTATCAGCAATCCAAGATGGCCTCAGCCATCTTGAAAATCTGTTTCTCGCTTCCTCTCCTGAACCAAAAGGCCAACTGACTTGAAACTTGGTATGAATCATCAGGGTGACTTGTAGATCAAAATAAGCTAAAATCATTCCAATTGGAAATCCAAGATGGCCGCCACGGCGGCCATCTTGAAAATCTAATTTTCATTTCTTCTGGATGATAGGAATGGCCAATTGACTGGAAACTTGAAAATCTGTTTTTCATGTCTTAATCTGAACGGAAAGGCCAATTTACTCGAATCTAGGTAGGAAGCTTTAGGGTGATCTGTAGATTAAAAATAGCTAAAATTGTTCCGATTGGAAATCCATTTATCGCTTCTTCTCCTGAACTGAAAGACCAATTGACTCAAAACTTGGAGGAAGCATAGGGGCAACTGGTAGATCAAAAATAGTTAAAATTGTTCTGATACCATGGTGGCCATCTTGAAAATCTATTTTTGCATCTTCTCCTGAACCGAAAGACCAATTGACTTGAAACTTGGTAAGAATCATCGAGGAGGTTTGTAGATCAAAAAAAGCTAAAATCCTTCCGACTGGAAATAGATGGCTGCCACAGATGCCATCTTGAAAATCTATTTTGAACTTCTCCTGAATAGAAAGGCCCATTGACTTGAAATTTGATAGGAAGTATCGGGGTGACTTGTAGATCCAAAATAGCTAAAATCATTCTGATCAGAAATATCCAAGATGGTCACCCTAGCCCCCGTGGAGATTGATCATGAAATATTTTCTACGGTCATTCTCTCCCTTCCGTCAGTTTCTGGCGAAAGAATGTGCACAATACTGGTTAACCGCTTAGAGGACTAAGTCTGCCCAGTAAACATGTGGTTAGGTAAACTGACCACGCTTGACATGACCCAGTTGGGTTGACTGGGCCGTAAAACCTCGACACAAACAATGGTCACCCTAACAGCCATTTTGTGAAAATCTATTTAGAACTTTTTCTCCTGAACCAAAAGGGCAATTGACTCAAACTTCATTTGAAGTATCCAGGTGACTTGTAGACCAACAGTAGCTAAAATCATTCTGATTGAAAATCCAAGATTGCCGCCAGCTTGAAAATCAACATTTAACTTCTTCTCTTGAACCAAAAGGCCAGTTGACTCAAACTTGTCTGGTAATCAGATGAGCAATACAGGGCCATCTTGGCCCTCTTGTTATGATTTTACATTTGTGCACTTTATACAATACATTTGATACTACTGTAACTCTCCTAAAATTTTGAACACTTTTGTCCAATACTTTTTGTTCTTTATTTTATTATTCATGCTTTTGTTCCATAAATTACTTGGTGGAATGGCAAACAGACCCAGACCAGACTACTTCTGTTCGAATGGCAAACAGTGTAGACCCAGATCAGACTCCTCCTTCAGGCGCAGTCTGATCTGAGTATGCTCTGTTTGCATATGTCACTTTTCTGAGACAAGTTTGTGCATGAAATTTTAGGACAGTTATGGTATAGATTTCATACTCAGTTGACAGACTCCTTTAAAGAGAAAATTATAGCAAAAGAAATTATAGCAAAAGACATTCTGAATTGGTTTTTTATTTTTGTGACAGCTGTTGCTTTTGTTTAATTTCAAATTTCTGAATACTTTTAAACTAGATACATGTGTACCAGCTTGTCATAGAATACATTTTAATAAATTGTTTCGTTTCAGGTTTACTGTGACCCAAGGTACACAGACGGACAGGCCTGAGCAAACTGCCTAGTCGTTCTGTGTGCTGAAGGTCACTGTAGTCTCGGTTACTACACAATAGTGTATTTATTACACTATTACTGGGATCACAAGCAAAACCCTTGTTAACTAAACAACTGTGTTGTGTCCAAACAAATATGCATACTCATATTTTAACCCTTGTCCTGCTGAATAAATTAAGATGCCACACCCACTTCTAATTTTCAGCCAATCAGATCACTTGGTCTGGATTGTTGCTATAAATTCACATACTTAATGGCAAACAGTGCAGATCCAGATCAGTTGGCTTCTGAAGAAGCCAACTGATCTGGATCTACACTGTTTGCAAAGACAGGGTATGTCCGGGTTCAGCAGGACAAGGGTTAATGAAAAATGACAATAAACGGTCATGTTTCTGTATAATCTATACACTTTTGTTTGGATTCAATATTTTGGGGTCTGTCTTATATTCAAGACCATGCTATAATGAATTGTATATATAAAGTTGGGAGAAAGAGCATAACATCTAACAAAAAATCCATCATGAAAACACGCCTATATAATTTTGACCCCCTTAAACCCCACATTTATATAGTAAAACTGGGGTTCACAGGGGTATACATTATTTTTCCTTTTCTGCTCGAAAACATAGATTGTGGGTACTCGTTAGAACCGCCTCGCCGAGGCGGTTCTAACGAGTACCCACAATCTATGTTTTGAGCAGAAATATGAAAAATATTAGAGTTTTTTACCTGATTTTTTTTCAGTTTTTGGAGGTGAAATTTTCTATATATTTAAATAGGCGTGTTTTCATAATGTATCTGGTAGTGCTGGATCCAGAAAGGATGCTGTAATGATAGAGGTTAAACTTCATATTAAGAGTTAATCATTAACAGTGCAAATAATGTTTACCTTAGGCCTTTAGGCTTTTGCCTTCTTCATATATTTACAGAGATATATATAAAAAAAAGAACAAAAAAGTAAAACTTGAATTATATGAGTTGAAACAGTTGCCAAACAGATTCTGCCATTTTCGGGCCTATGTCATCTAGCCTGCTGTGACTTGATAACTGTAGCATCTGATTGGGGTCATCCATGTTTACATAGGCCCATAGTTTGGAACCTAAACAGTGATAGCTTAACCCTTACCCTGCTGAACTGGGATATACACTGCCTTTTGCAAAGAGTGTAGATCCAGATCAGTTGGCTTTTTCAGAAGCCACGAAAAAGCCAACTGATCTGGATCTGCAGTTTGCCATTCAATTTATGAATTTATGTCAGTAGTCTTGATCAAGGCATCTGATTGGCTGACATTTAGAAGTAGCATGGTATCTTGATTTATTTAGCATGACAAGGGTTAGGGGCTTAAGGGGAGGCAATTTTGTCAGGATTGTTTTATCTCCCTTCTCAAAAGGGCCTACTCTGAGAGTTAAAAAAAAAAAAAAAATCCCATTTTGGGATATCATGTTCTGTGTTTATGCATGGTTTGTTTTTGGCCTCTTTGTTCTAACGCCTTACTAAATTAGGCCAAAGAAAATTAATTATTAGATTCTAATACCCACCCACCCCGAAAAATCTGACAAAAAAAAAAAAAAAAAAAAAAAAAAAAAGTGAAATGAGTTGGAAAACTTTTTCAAGACAGTTGGACTTATGGGGAAAAAAGACTTTATGATGCCTTGAAGATATTTCATTGATAGTTATGATTTACATTTTCACTTGATGACCCAGGAATCGTCCCACTCACTCCATTTTTTCTCAATAAATCTGGATGGGAATCAAATAAATAGCTTTCTCTGGCCTAAGTAATAGTTATATGCAAATAAAATGACAACCCAACCAAATATTTATTTATTTATTTTTAGGAGTACTGGTGAATTGAAGTCAGCATAAATCCACTCTAGGTGCTATCAGTAAAAATATGGTGCAGTCCAAATAATTACACAGGTAAATCAAACACTTTCTTTTGCCTCAGTTTTGCATGATATGCAGAAAGAATAAACAAGTCAAACATAAAGGGAAATAACTCTGCTCAAGTAAGAGTATCCTCTCCAAGGACAGATTAAAAAAAACAGACATCACGAAAACAGCCTATGTAATTTTGACCCCCTTAAACCCCACTTTTATATAGTAAAACGGGGGTTTACAGGGGTGTACATTATTTTTCTTATTCCTGCTCAAAACATAGATTGTGGGTACTCATTAGAACTGCCTCATCGAGGCGGTTCTAATGAGTACCCACAATCTATGTTTTTGAACAGATTTATGAAAAATCTCAAAGCTTTTTATCAAACAATTTATGTTTTTTGGTGGTAAAATTTTCAGTATATTTGTATAGGCTTGTTTTTGTAATGTAACATAGTACATATGAAGGAAAGGTATTATCAACCTTCCATCGATTACATTCCTGTGCTAGAAATAAAAATACAGCAAAATTCTATTATTAACCCTTGTCATGCTGAATTAAGATGCCACACCCACTTCTAATTCTCAGCCAATCAGATTACTTGATCTGATTTGTTAATACAAATTCACATACTATATGACAAACAATGCAGATCCAGATCAGTTGGCATCTTCTATCGTAGCTAAAATCGTTATGATCAGAAATCAGAAATGGCAGCCTTGGCCGCCATCTTCATAATCTTTTTTTCACTTCTCCTCCTGAATCCAAAGGCCAACTGACTTGAAACTTGGTAAGAAGCATTCGGGGTGACTTGTAAATCAAATATAGCTAAAATCTTTCTGATCAGAAATCCAAGATGGCGGCCATGGCCGCCATTTTGAAAATCTATTTTTCGAGTCTTCTCCTGGCTCGAAACTTGGTAGGAAGCATCAGGTTTACTTGTAGATAAAAAATAGCTAGAGTTGTTCCAACTGGAAATCCAAGATTGCGCTTCTTCTCCTGAACTGAAATGTCAGTTGACTCGAAACTTGGTAGAAAGCATCAGAGTGACTTGTAGATCAAAAATAGCTAAAATCATTCTGATCGGAAATACAAGATGGCGGCCACAGTTGCCATCTTGAAAATTAATCTGTTTTGAAATTCTTCTCCAGAGCAGAAAGGCCCATTGACTCAAAACTTGACAGGAAGTATCGGGTGACTTGTAGATCAAAAGTAGGTAAAATCATTCTGATCGCAAGTCCAAGATGGTCGCCCTAGCAGCCATGTTGAAAATCTATTTTAAACTTTTTCTCCTGAACCAAAAGGGCAGTTGACTCAAACTTATCTGGTTATCATGTGAGTGATACAAGGCCATCTTGGCCCTGTTGTATTTGTATGTAATTTTGATTTAAACTTGAATGAAATTACGACTTAATACTCGGTACATTGACAAATTTGTCAGATAGCTTTGACATTTTCATGCACTATTTTTTGTCAAGGTTGTCTGACAAATTTTGTCAGTGTTTGCACATGTTTAAAAAAAACCCCAATACATGTGTACTCTCCTGTGTGTGACTGTACTTTGTTTTGCCAAAGGCATATAATGTTAGGTTTCTATGTAGTTAGTTTATTAATCTCCAGCTGAAGAGAGCTCTTGGCAAGGGAGATAGAAACCTAACAATTTCTGTAGCGTAATGGTTAGCACATCCATTTTCTAAATAGAAAGTTGTAGGTTCCATCCCTGAGGCAGGCATACATTTTTGTCAAAACTTTTCTCCATTTTCTTTTGTCAAAACTTTTTTTCCATTTTCTTCCTGTTTTTTTTAGCTCACCTGAGCCGGAGGCTCACAAGGTAAGCTTATAGTGTACCAATGGTCTTTTGTTCATTGTTGTCCATCAACACTTTCAAACATCTCGGAATCACTGGACTGATTGGAGTTAGATTATATATGGAACATCTATGCCTTGCAGGAACAAAAGTTTATATTATTGGTCCTGGTCACATGACCAATATGGCTACCATGCCCATATTTGGTAAAAACCCTTAAAAAATCTTCTCCAGAACCTTATATCAGATGACCTTGAAACTTAGCACACAGCGAAGGGACGTAAGACATTTTACAACAAGGTCAACTTTGTTCATATAGGCTTTTATATTGGGAAAGTCCCTCCACACTTTCAAACATTTTTCCTCAGAAACCACTGGGCCGATTGAAGTCACATTTTATATGGAATACCTCTGCCTTGCTGGAACAAAAGTTTGTATAATTGATCCTGGTCACATGACCAAGATGGTCGCCATGCCCATATATGTAAAAACCTTTAAAAAAATCCTCTTCTTCAGATGACCTTGAAATTTAGCACACAGCAAAATGACCTTGCATTGACCTAACATATTTTACAACAAGGTAAACTTTGTTCATTTAGGCTTTTACATTGGAAACTCTTGAAAAAAAAAATATGAAAAATCAAAGTTCAAAGAGATGTTTTTGAAACTTACAACAAATGGATAAAGTGAGAAGGCCTTTCTGTTGGCATCATTTTTTCCCCACAGGTTGTCTGCCTCTGCCTTCAGGCTATCGTCCATCCACACTTTCAAACATCTTTTTCTCAGAAACCCCTGAGCAGTTTGAAGTCAAATTTCATGTGAATTGCCTTTGGTTCACGGGAACTTGGTAAGAAGCATCTGGGTGACCTGTAGATCAAAAAATAGCTAGATCATTCCAATTTTTAATCCAAGATGGCTGCCATCTTGAAAATCTATTGTGTGCATCTTCTGAACCAAAAGGCCTATTGACTTGAAACTTGGTAGGAATAATCAGGGCAACTTGCAGATCAAAAACAGCTAAAATCATTCTGATCAGAAATCCAAAATGGCCTCCGTGGTGGCCATCTTGAAAATATATTTTGCACTTCTTCTTCTAAACCAAAAGGCCAATTGCCTCAAAACTTGGTAGGAAGGATTGGGGGCAATTTGCAGCTCAAAATAGCTTAAATTGTTCCGATTGGAAATCAAAGATGGCTGCCATAGCGGCCATCTTGTATTTCTGATCTGAACGCTCTTTTAGCTATTCCAAAAGGCCTTGATAGGATAGGAAGTATTGGGGCAACTTGTAGATGAAAAATAGCTAAAATCATTCCTATCTGAAATACAAGATGGCTGCCATGGCCGCCACCTTGAAAACTATTTTGTGCTGCTTCTCCTGAAATGAAAGGCCAGTTGACCTGATACTTGATAGGAAGTATCAGGGTGACTTGTAGATCAAAAACAGCTAAAATAGTTCTGATTGAAAATCCAAGAGGGCTGCCATGGTTGCCATCTTGAAAATCTATTTCCATACACTTCTACTGAACAGAAAGGCCAGCTGACTTGAAACTTCATTGGAAGTATCAAGTTTACTTGTTCAAATTACAGCCCTGAGGTAAAAAATAGCACCACCAAGGAGTCACTTGTCTGGTACTCAGGTGAGCGATACAGTGCAGTCTTGGTGTTCTTGTTTTAAATTTATGATTTACTTTCATACTAGCCATCATAATTGATGTTTTTATTGCATTCAAACATTTGGTTCATAAGTGGGACAGAATGGTGCCTTACCACCAGCTTACATATAAAAGAATCAGAACTCTACCAGTAAAAAATAGGGCCTGGTACTTTAACTTTTACCAATCTCTGGGCTAAATCAGCAGATGACAAATTGGTAATAGTTTTCTTATTTTACCCCATAAAACAGGATGTGATATTTCAAGCAAATTCTTTATTGAAGACAATTTGCATGAAATGTCAAATATCCTGTTTGATGGAGACAGTTTCCATGAAATGTCTAATCCTGTTTTCTGCGGAAAATAAGAAAAATATTTCAAAATGTCTTTTGCTGAAAACTATACCCAGAGTGCCTTAAACTGCCAATCACAACAAATGTCGTCCGCTTTGTCAGCTGCTTGTGATTTTAAAAGTCATTTTTGCAAACAGTGTGGACCCTGATCAGACTGCTCCTCTAGGAGCAGTTTGATCTGGGTCCACACTGTTTGCCTGTATGC
Organism: Anodontia alba; assembly: GCA_964016985.1. Taxonomy (NCBI): domain Eukaryota; kingdom Metazoa; phylum Mollusca; class Bivalvia; order Lucinida; family Lucinidae; genus Anodontia; species Anodontia alba. The sequence goes on from OZ024833.1 coordinate 11,491,542, forward strand.
AAAAACAGGTTTGAAAAGTTTGCAAGAATCATCACGAAAACATGCCTATATAATGTTGACCCCCTTAAACCCCACTTTTATATAGTAAAACTGGGGTTTACAGGGGTAAACATTATTTTTCTTGTTTCTGCTCAAAATCATAGATTGTTGGTACTCGTTAGAACCGCCTCGCCGAGGCGGTTCTAACGAGTACCCACAATCTATGTTTTGAGCAGAAATAAGAAAAATATCAGAATTTTTTATCGGAAAATTTTCAGTTTTTGGGTGGTAAAATTTTCAGTATATTTGAATAGGCATGTTTTTGTAATGATTCAGCAGACGACATAGACGACATTTTCAGATGCAGGCTTTCTTGGCGTTTTAAGGGTTAAAGACATTGTTATACCTATATATAGTCAAAAGTACATGATTATAGTACATAGATTATAACCTACTTTATTGATATATGATTCACATATTAGTACGGTCACTTGTGCTGGTCAGTTGAATGACCACTAGCCAGGAGTAAACAGTAGCGGTCAATTAACATTTAGCATGCTATGGGCAAATTCTACTGTTGACAAATTGACAATATTTTTCTCACAATTCCAGTAACTAGGATTTGACATTTCATGAAAATTGTCTCCTTAGTTGGTCATAACCGTTACTTGTCATGCTGAATAAATTAAGATGCCACGCCCATTTTATAACTCTCAGCCGATCAGATTCCTTGATCCAGATTTTTGATATAAATTCAGATACTAAATGGCAAACAGTGCATTCAGATAGTTGGCTTCTTCAGAAGCCAACTTATCTGGATCTACACTGTTTGCAAAGGCAGTGTATATCTGGGCTTAGCAGGACAAGGGTTAACACTTAGCACATTCAGCAGACAACAGATTCAGCAGACAACAGATTGATATTTTCTAATTTTTCCCAGTAAATAGGTTTTAACATTTCATGCGACCGCGCTCGACATGACCCCATTGGGTTGACTGGGCCGTAAAACCTCAACACAAACAAATTAACATTTCATGCAAGTTGTCTCCGAAGAGAAACAAAATGTATGAAATGTCAAATCCTATTTTCTGTGAAATATAAGAAAAATATTTCAAAAATATAATCTGCTCAAATTTTAACCCAGCATGCTAAGCATTAATTACCTTTACAGATCAGGTGAAACATTAAAAACACAACATTTTGAAATATTTCATATTTTTTTCCTCAGAAAATAGGGCCTGACTTGCAAGAAATGTCAGTCCTTAACTTCAGGAAAAATAATGAAAGTATCAATAGTTTATTCTCTGTTCATTTTATATAGGGAGTTTGAGGGCCAGTCACAACAGCAGCAGACGACGGATTTTGTGATGCTTTTTTTTTCTGTTATTTTGTTGTTGTTTTTAAGAAAATAAGACTTGACATTTCACCGGAATTGGATGATTCACATAAAAAATCAAGTCTTGTTTGTTTTTGTTTTTTTCCATTAAAATAAAAATTTATCTGTAAAATGACAAAAAAAAAAAAAAAAAATAAAATAAAATAAATAATGTCATATGTGCTTAAATTTTGATCAGCCCTCTGAATGCTTAGAACTGTGGGTAAAATTTTCAGATGACACATTGAAATACGTTTCTTATTTTTCTGAGAAAACGGGATTTGACATTTCATGCAAGTTATCTCCAATAGAGACATTTTGCATGAAATGTCCAATCCTGTTTTCTGGGAAAAATAAGAAAACTATCAACATTTTGTCGTATGCTGAATTAGCCCAGAGAGTGGTAAAGATTAAGGTAAAAAAAAGACCCAAGATTTAATGACCTGAGAAGAAAGTACTAGCAGCCTATGGATATAATTAGAGAATATGTATAAATCACTTTCCATGTTATGGGCAAAATCAACGGACAAATTGATGATATTTTTTTTATTTTTTCCAGAAAATAGGCTTTGACATTTCATACAAATTGTCTTTGTAGGAATCAATTTGCATGAAATGTCAAAGCCTATTTTCTGAGAAAAATAAACAAAATATTCTAAAATATCGTCTGCTGAAATTTTTACCGAGCATGCTAAGTGTTATATATATTTTGTTAGAAATAAGAAACTTTTCACACTGATCTTATTTTGAGATACTATTTCCTGTGGTACAGTATATCTATAGGTAGGTTAAACCATGGTCACTTCTGTCAGCAGTTCACTGACCAGTCGTGCCTTCAACAGGTGCTAGCTGGAATATACAACAGTTTACATCCATGGAATATTTGGGAAAAAAATATCACCATTATGTGGAATACTTGAAAGTAATAAAATTAATTTAAAAGTAATAAAAATTGATTTTTAAACCAAAACCAAAAAAAAAAAAAAAAAAAATATTATAAGTATAGAAAGAAAAGAGTAAATCAAGGAAAACAATATAGATATTGTGATAAATAAAAAAGGATGCATAAAAAGGATACATGAATGGTTTGTGCATATTACTTATTTATTATTTTTTCTTTGTATGTACAATTTCTCTGCAAGTGATAAATTATATGAAAAGGATTTAATTTAGAATATACTATTGTGTAATGGATTAATTGATCTGAAAGCCTGGATTCTTTAACCTTTACCACTCTCTGGGCAAATTCAGCAAAGACAAATTAATGATATTTTTTCTATTTTTCCCAGAAAGCAGGGTTTGACATTTCATGCAAATTGTCTCCCTAGGAGACAATTTGCATGAAATGTCAAATCATGTTTCCATGGAGAAATATTTTAAACTGTCTGCTGAAAATTTTTCTCAGAGTGGTAAGTATTAAAATGAATATTCAACATTATTTGAAAGTTTCATTTTAGCAAGTGTATATGAGGAATGGATATTTTACTTGGGAATAAAATGTGATAATCATCGGCAGTGCTGATTTTAGTGTGGATTATATAAATTTTTGTACATAGTGATTTTTGTGTACTGTCATTATTTTTTTCTTCAAATTGTCTGATTGGTGAAGACGTTTATTTTTGTGGCCCATCTTACAGATTTATAAAATGGTAATGTAAAAAATCTTTGCCACATTTAATTTTATTTGACTGTTTACACATGCATACCTTATGCCCTATTACACCTTTTTGGCTCAAAGGCTCCATATTCCTCAAAAAAAGACACTTTATTATCCAGGAAAGGTTTAATAAATAATCATAAAATGAAGCACCTGACAGCCTGTAAAATTTCAGTTAGTCTCTCTTTCTTGAACTGAATCAAAAATGAAACGATTTTTTATCTTGTCTTTTAATTAAAGTTGCCAACATAAATTCAGAGATACGATAAAAATCATTTCATTTTCGATTCAGTTCAAAACATTAAATCAGAGATTCGATAAAAATCATTTCATTTTTTTATCAAGTTCAAAAACGCAAGACTAACTGAAATTTTACAGACTGTCAGATGCCACATTTTATGATTGTATTAACCCTTGTCCTGCTGAATAAATTAAGATGCTACGCCCATTTCTAATTTTCAGCCAATCAGATTTCTTGATCCAGATTGTTGTTATAAATTCACAAACTTCATGGCAAACAGTGCAGATCCAGATCAGTTGGCTTCTTCAGAAGCCAACTGATCTGGATCTACTCTGTTTGCAAAGGTAGGATTTATCCGGGTTCAGCAGGACTAGGGTAAATACCATATATCAATTTATTAAACCTTTCTTGGAAATAAATGTCCATTTTAGAGAAATATGGAGCCTTTAACTCCTTATCATAGTTGTCCTAAAATTTGAACTAGACCAGTTTACTACCTACTGATGTGTTGAAAACTTGCTGGATGAGTGGCAAGCAGTTTAGACTCTAATGAGACACTTTGTTCTGATCTGGATCTAAACTGTTTGCACAGGCCTGTCTGTGTCCAAATACATAGGTCTAGGTAACAGTGGGTATCTGGTAAATATTTTTTTTTTCTCCACAAAAACTTTGTGGGTATTCAGTAGGCCTGCCTCCCAGAGGCAGTTTTAATGAGAAACCACAACATTTTTCATGGAGAAATAAGAAAAAAATATTACAGAGGCAGTTCTAATGAGTATCCACAACTTTTTGTGGAGAAAAAAAAGAAAAATATTAATACTTTTTGGTTGAAAAGAGCTATGTGAATGCTTAACACCTTATCATAGTTGTCCTAAAATTTGAACTAGACCAGGGCCAGGTTTAAAGCCTTGTTAGCTTAACAAGCTTGCTAGTGGTCAAAATGTTAACTGTTCTAGTAAGTACAATATCTAATTCACAGGTATTTTTTCTGAAAAAAAAAAAAAAATGTGAGTAGCTTTTGCAAAGCAAATGCAAAAGCTACTCACATTTTTTCAGCAAAAGTATTAGCATATATGCCATATTTAATGATCAAATTTTTAACGACACGCTAACTAATGACATCGCTAGCTTTGAACAACTGGGCCCAGTTTACTACCTGCTGATGTGTTGAAAAATTTGCTGGATTAGTGGCAAACTGTTTAGACATTGATCAGACACTGTGTTCAGGCCCAGAGGTTATAAAACTTTTTTCATGCTCAACTTAGCTGAGTGTGAAATTTATCCTGCTAATAAATATCAAATTACTAAACATTGCAATTTCTTTCTTACTAAACATTGCTGAGCATGATAATTTCTCTGCTAATAAATATGAAAATGCCAACTTTTGTTGGCATTTTCATATTTATTAGCAGGGAAAATTTCATGCTCAGCATGAAAAAAGTTTTATAACCTCTGGGCCTGATCTATTTGCAGTGGCCTGTCTGTCCAAATACATAGGTCTATAATATAGGTCCATATTTGGCAGTTATGATCATTTGATGATTGTCTACCCAGTTTATGTGTTTTATGACTAGTGGCCATTTTGTTGTTGCCATGGCAAAATTTTAAAGAAGGAAATCTGTAAACGACAGCTTGCACCAGCAGAGAAAACAGACCTTATTGCGTACCAGCAGGGAAAAAAGACCCTGTTGCCCACCATCAGGGAAAGAAAACTGTTGGGCTTGTGTCTTCTGGTCTTGTCAAGAGACATAGGACGTGTAGCATAGATGGGAGTGGCAACATGCAATTGAAATACCCCGGGTTCTCCGGCTCTCGCCCACCTTTGATGAACGATCGGCTTGATATAAGTGAAATATTATTGAAAAGGCCTTAAAACCCAAATCAAAAAAAAAAAAAAAAAAGCCGAAGCGTCTAAAACTTACAATATATAATTGAAGTAGCAAAAGGTTAACCCTTAAAAGGCCAAGAAAACCTGCGTCTGAAAATGTTGTCTGTTTATGTCGTCTGCTGAATATTCTTGCAAACTTTTCAAACCTATTTTTGCATACAGGCAAACAGTGTGGACCCAGATCAGACTGCTCTTAAAGGAGCAATCTGATCTGGGTCCACCCTGTTTGCAGAAATGACTTTTAAAGTAACCGGCAGAAGACAAAGCAGACAACAATAGTTGTGACTGGCGCTTTAAGGGTAAATGTTACAATCAATAGTTTATTCTGCAGGGGCTCTCTTCTGTAGCTGGCCTCAGTGGTTCTTTGGACTCCTGTCTGACTGGTGATCAGGAAGATGCGGGTTCGACCTCTGCTGGGTCTGCAACATTCTTTTGTGAATATGATTGTGAAATATTTTCTACTGTCATTCTCTCCCTTCTGCTGATTCAAGAAGGGCAGTTGTCAGTTTCTGGTGAAAGAATGTGTACAATACTGGTTTACCACTTCGAGGACTAAGCCTGTCCAGTGAAAGTGAGGTTAGGTCAACTGACTGGGCTCGACATGACACCATTGGATTGACTGGGATGAAAACCTCAACATGAACAAAAAATGCAAAAAATACACATACTATTGCTAGTTTTGTTACATGTATGTCATCCCTGAGCTGTGGTTGCAATATTTGGTTACAAAGAATATTGCAAAAAAATCAACGTGCTATCTTGTCTTGGAAGACACTGGATGACAATTCTTACTTGTAGACAATCCCAACAATTAACCGAGAGCTTTGAGTTTGTTATCTTCCATTTTGAACGGATCTGAGAACATGTGATAAACTTGTGCATATTTTTGGTATAGTTTTTGATAGTTTGGTCAAATTTTTTCTAGAATTCCTGTAATATTGAAAGGACTAATATTTTTGTTTTTTGTTATGATGGTTTGATCTTGTCTCATGTTAGGGAAATTATTTTATTATTCTTAGCAGTTTTGGTGAAAGAAAAAATGTCTACCATAATAACCCTAAGTATTGGTACAGATAGGCCTTTGCAAAACAGTATAGACCCAGATCAGACACGGCATCTGATCAGAGTCTCCACCATTTATCATACACACAGCAATATTTTAGACTCATCATTGGGTAGTAGAAAGCTATTTCAAATGTTAAGCAGATAAGGTGTTCCAATACTTCAAGTATATAAGGTAATTGAAAGATATCTTGATGCACAGGTATGATATTCAGTATACTATATTTGACCTACCATAAGAACCCTAAGTATTGGGACACCTTATCTACTTAGTATACTTTGTCCCAACCCTTAAAGGGTCAAGCAAAATTTGTAGCAGATGGCATTCAAAAAAAAATTTTTTTTTATTTTTCAGAGAAAACAAGTCTTGACATTTCATGTGAATCATCTGCTTGGCAGACAATTCACATGAAATGTCAAGACTTGTTTTCTCTGAAAAATAAAAAAAAATATAAAAAATTGTCGTCTGCTGCAGTTGTGATTGGTGCTTTAAGGGTTAAAATTTGAAATAGTCCATTCTACTACTACTTGATATGTCTAAAATATTGCAGTTTGTTTGGCAAACACTGTAGACCCTGATCAGATGCCACATTTTGTGGCATCTGATCTAGGTCTACACAGTTTTCAAGGGCCTATCTGTCCCAATACTTAGGGTTATTACGGTAATTACTGCACCATACACTTAGATAGATTTATTAAAATATGGTCAAACTTCAATGGCTCTAACATCTTTGGGATCATTTGAATTTGTTCTAGACCTGGTAAGAAGTGTCTTTTTTTGATCTTCTATAAAATAATGGAATGCTATGTGTACTCATTAGAATTACCTATTGTACTACTACTTGATGCAATGTGTACTCATTAGTTCCTTGATGAGGCAATTCTAATGAATTCACACAACACATTATGAAAATATGCCTCTTCAAATATATTGTAAATTTCACCACCAAAAACTGGAAGTTTTCAGACAAAAAATCTGATATTTTTCAAATTATTGCTCAAAACATATATTGTTGGTACTCGTTAGAACCACTTTGCTGAGGCGGTTCTAACAAGTACCAACAATCAATGTTTTTGAGCAGAAATAATAAAAAAAAATAATATATACCCCAGTAAACCCCAGTTTTACTTTATAAACTGGAGGCCAGGAGGTTGCGGGTTCATCCCCCACAGAGATCAGCAACATTCTTTCGTGGAGATTGATCATGAAATATTTTCTACGGTCATTCTCTCCCTTCCACTGATTCAAGAAGGTCAGTTGTCAGTTTCTGGCGAAAGAATGTTCACAATACTGGTTAACCGCTTAGAGGACTAAGCCTGCCCAGTAAACGTGTGGTTAGGTAAACTGACAGCGCTCCACATGACCCCATTAGGTTGACTATGTGGTAAAACCTCAACACAAACAATTTACTTTATAAAAGTGGGGTTTAAGGGGGTCAATATATAGGTATATTTTCTTGATGATACATTTTCATGATAAAATAAGAAAATTTCTCTAAAATATACCTAAATACAGTAAAACCTCGGTACCTCGAACACCAATGGCTTGTTTACCATGGATCATTCGAACTCGTTTTTGAGTCCCTTTGAAATTCTTCAGGTAGGTCCAGAAACAAATACTTAGGTAAATGTTCTGATTTTATCATGAAATTGTATGTTGTGTGCACTCATTAGAATTGCCTCATTGAGGCAATTCTAATGAGTTCACTCAACATACAATTATTGTATAGAAGATCGAAAACAAAATCTCTAATTTATCACCCTTTGCTTCCTGACCTTGCGCCATAATTAACCCTCATTGGGTTGAACTACCCATATCTTGAACAAATTTCCATGATTCCAATGATGTTTGAGCCATTGAAGTTCGACTGTATCTGTTTCCTTGACTTATCAGAAGGATTCTTAGGGACTCAAAAACTGAATTGAGTCAGCCATAGTTAACAAGCCATCGGTGTTTGAATCATTGAAGTTTTACTGTAACTAGAAAAATGTAGTAAAATATCCCCCTCCTAAGGGCACACTTAAAGAAAGATAAGCAGAGAGCACTGATCGAAAACAAAATCTCTAATTTATCACCCTTTGCTTCCTGACCTTGCGCCATAATTAACCCTCATTGGGTTGAACTACCCATATCTTGAACAAATTTCCATGATTCCAATGATGTTTGAGCCATTGAAGTTCGACTGTATCTGTTTCCTTGACTTATCAGAAGGATTCTTAGGGACTCAAAAACTGAATTGAGTCAGCCATAGTTAACAAGCCATCGGTGTTTGAATCATTGAAGTTTTACTGTAACTAGAAAAATGTAGTAAAATATCCCCCTCCTAAGGGCACACTTAAAGAAAGGTGAGCACTTAATTGTGCTTGTGTGATGTTTTTTTGATTTTCTTTGATAAAGTATATAATATTATTGTGGGTGCTCATTTGAATTGCCTTGACTTGAAGAAGTACACGGGCGGTAATCTTAAGACTCAGAAATTGCTTGACAGTGCGCTTATAAGGGTATGTGTGGTAATGACATTAAACAGTACACCACAACCTCTTTATAACACAATTGTTGGGGTCCATAGTTTAAACCGTGTTAGTTAAATAACCATTTTATATCCAAACAAAAATGTATAGATTATATTGAAAAATGACCATTTATGGTCATTTTTCAATATAATCTATACATTTTTTGTATCCATCTTTGAACCGTGTTTTATTTTATTGTTAGCGGTGAAATCAGCGTATATCTGGTGAAAATAAAAGTGTTATCAATCACAAGTGAATTGATATCGTATCATTTCACTAGTGATTGATACGATTTATATTTTCACTCCTCGCTTTGGATGACTGGTTTTCTTCATTGTTTCAGAAGTGGATGCTACTTCCACTTCAGATTTTTGAACACCTCTAACTTCTTTGTTTCTGAAATCAACTATCAAGTGTTGGTATTATGGGAGACAGATTCATATAAGTCTTTGACTTTTTTCTGAATCCCAGTTGAAATATGTTTATGTTGACATGTATTGTATCTGTATTTATAAATAAAAATATGTTTAAACTAAGTGTTGGTATGCATTTTCTTAGTTAGAATGTAAGGAGCATTTTGGTATCAAGATTATTTTGATTTGCCGAAACTTTTTGTTTTTGTCTCTCCAGCGCTTCACATGTTTTAAAAGCACTGAACGTCGACGCCATGACGTTCATACTTTGTTTGGTGATGTTAGATATGACGTCAGAAACGCGCATTGATGTGTAAACAATAAAATAAAAAGAAAATTTACTCTTTTTCAGTGAATACCATAAAAATTTTCATCTCGTGCAATGAAAACGTTCAAATTTTCACTCGGGCTTCGCACTCGTGAAAATACTGATGTTTTCATTACACTCAATGACAATATTTATGGTATTCACAGCAAAAGAGTAAATGTCCTCTATATATCCAAAACCGTGTTATAAAGAACCGTATTATAAAGAGGTTGTAGTGTCATTGTAATTAACGTATAGCATGCGCTTGGTAATTTTTGCATACAACAGACTGGTAATATTTTCTCACTTTACAAAGAAAATATGATTCGACATTTTATGCAAATTGTGTGCTAAGTAGACAATTTACATGACATGTCAAACCTTATTTTCTAGGAAACATAGAAAAAATATTTCAAAATGTCTTATGCTCATTACGAAAACACGCCTATGCAAATATATAGAAAATTTCACCCCTTAAAACTTGAAATTTTCAGATAAAAAACTCTGATATTTTTTTCATATTTCTGCTCAAAACATAGATTGTGGGTACTCGTTAGAACCGCCTTCTTGGGTACTTGTTAGAACTGCCTCAGCAAGGCGGTTCTAATGAGTACCCACAATCCATGTTTTTGAGCAGAAACAAGAAAATTTAATTAATACCCCTGTAAACCCCAGTTTTACTATATAAAAGTGAGATTTAAAGGGGTAAACATTATACAGGCGTGTTTTCGTGATGTGAAATTTTTACCCAGCATGCTACACGTCAGTTTTTTTTGTTGCAGCTTGTCGGTCCTTTGCACCGAGCAAATTTGTAGCAGACAAAATTCTCAAGTCTTAACCCATGTCCTGCTGAACGCGGATTTACCCTGCACTTGCAAACAGTGTAGATCCAGATCAGTTGGCTTCTGAAGAAGCCAACTGATCTGGATCTGCACTGTTTGCCATTAAGTATGTGAATTTATAGCCAAAATCTGGATCAAGTAAACTGATTGGCTAAAAATCATAAGTGGGCGTGGCATCTTAATTTATTCAGAAGGACAAGGGTTAATAAGTGTTGACATTTCGTTTTAATCATCTGCTGAAGACTTATTTGCTTTGAAAAATAAAAAAGTTCAGAAATTGAGAATGTTGTCTGCTACAAATTTTGCTTGGCACTTCTTTGGAAATTACAGCTAAACTTTGTAATATCTTTTGCAGACAATTCACAAGAACTGTTAAGATTATTTTTCTGAAAAAAATGAAAAAGATAAAAAATTTAAATGTCGTCTGCTACAAATTTTGGTTGGCACTTTAAGGGTTAACTTGATGACTAAAATTAACTGGGTAATATCTGAAATCCCAGTATTATTTCCAGCATTTAAGTAGCCCACATGAGCCAAAGGCTTAGAATTGGAGTGTTTGCCATAAGTATCTTTGTCCTCCAGTACGTGTCCCACGGCTTTACATGTCTCCCTTGAAGCCACTTTGTATCAGGTTTCATACAGAGTCTCTTTGGGTTGGCCCATCAATAAAGTTGGATACATATCCAGTATATGGTAAAACTCTTAAATATCTTTATTCTCGAGAACCAAGAATGAATCTTGGTATAGAGCATTGGGGACAGGATTTACAGTAGGTGGCTGCTCGGCTCCAGATAAGATGAGTTTTGACTGGAAAGTATTGGATAGTTTTCTTATTTCTCCATGAAAATGTATGTTGTGTGTACTCATTAGAAGTGCCTCACTGAGGCACTTCTAATGAGTACCCACAACATAGATTTTCCTATAGAAATAAAAACATTGCTATGTTGATGCCCCTTCTTATCTGGAGCTGTGATGGCTAAAATGTGTATGGTAATAACCATAAGTATTGGCATCAATAGGCCTTTACAAACAGTGTAGATCCAGATCAAATACTGCAGAATATGGTGTCTGATCAGGGTCCACACTGTTTGCTATTAATACAAAAATATTTTAGAAATATTGTAGACACATCAACAGGTAGTAGAATGGACTATTTCAAATTTTAGGACAATATGGTAAGTAGATAAGGTTTTGTTTGTGTTGAGGTTTTATGGCCCAGTCAACCCAGTGTCGAGCACGGTCAGTTTATCTAACCACACTTTTACTGGACAGGCTTAGTCCTCTAAGTGGTTAACCAGTAATGTGCACATCCTTTTGCCAGAAACTGACAATCAGCGGTAGGGAGAGAATGACCGTAGAAAATATTTCATGATCAAATCACCACAAAAGAATTTTGCGGACCAGGAGAGGGATTGAACCCGCAACCTCCTGATCATCAGTCGGACGCGCATCCAACTGAGCCACCGAGACCGGCAAGTAGATTTGGTTTCCCAATACTTAGGGTAAATACAGTAGCTCCAGATAAGGTGCATCTTAACAATCAAAAAGTTTTAGATCTTTTTCTTATTTCTCTACAAAAATATATGTTGTGTGTACTCATTAGAAGCGTGATTATTACTAATGAGTACCCACAACATATATTTTCCTGTAGAAATAAAAAAAAAAACTGCTATGTAGATACCTATCATATTTACTGTGATGTGGATACCTATCATATTTACTGTGATGTGGATACCATATTTACTGTGATGTGATACCATATTTACTGTGATGTGATACCATATTTACTGTGATGTGATACCATATTTACTGTAATGTGGATACCTATCATATTTACTGCTATGTGGATACCTACCATATTTACTGTAATGTGGATACCTATCATATTTACTGCGATGTGGATACCTATCATATTTACTGCGATGTGGATACCTATCATATTTACTGTGATGTGTATACCTATCATATTTACTGCGATGTGGATACCTATCATATTTACTGCGATGTGGATACCTATCATATTTACTGTGATGTGTATACCTATCATATTTGGAGATATGATAGGTACAATATTTACCCTAAATATTGGGCCAACTTGTCCTTTTACCATACTTAACCTAAAATTTGAACAAGCCTATTTTACTGCCTGGTTGTGGGTATAGAATACTGCTGGATGAGTGGCCTCTGATCTGGGTCTACACTTTTTATTCAGGCCTGTCTGTGCGGGCCCCTGTAGCCTCGTGGATAAGAGAGCTGACTCTTAAAATGTGCACGATACTGGTTAACCGCTTAGAGGACTAAGCCTGCCCAGTAAACGTGTGGTTAGGTAAACTGACCGTGCTCGACATGACCCCACTGGGTTGACTGGGCCGTAAAACCTCAACACAAACAAACAAAGCTGACTCTTAATCCATTATGTTTCTCACCGCTGTGGTTCGCGCCTCGCTTGAGTCACATGTGGGAAAGCCAAGTTCTGCTTACGGATGGTCAGGTGGTTTTTTCCCAGATTCTCTGGTTTTCGCCCACCTCTGATGAACGATCGGCTGTATACAAGTGAAATATTCTTGAAAGGGCCAGAAAACCCACATAAAAAAAAAAAAAAAAAAGCCTGTCTATCTGAATACTAGTGTAAATTACAGTAAAATGTCATCTTTTTTTTTTCAGGCTCAAGAATACTGGGATCTCAAGGCTTATACAACGATTATTTTTCTGGACTTTGTGGAATTAAAAAATGCTCATCTATGTGAATTTTAATTCATCTTGTGTATATTGTTCCTGTGGTCAACAATGCATGGACAGTACTATCTAGACCCTGCAATGGGAAAAGGTAGGTTACATTGTTTGAAAGGAAAAATAAGGCTGTTGAAGGATAAATGGTGAATGTCTTAAATTCTATAGTTTTTTTAGCTCACCTGAGCGGGAAGTGCTCAGGGTGAGCTGTTGTGATCAGTCAATGTCCATCGTGCGTCGTTCGTCGTCCGTCATGCAGCATCAACAATTGCTTTAAAAGCCTACTCCTCCTACACCCCTGGGCCAAATGACTCGAAACTTGGTAGAAAGCATTGGGATGACTTGTAGATCAAAAATAGCTAAAATCGTTCCCATCAGAAATCCAAGATGGCCGCCATGTTGAAAATCTATTTTTCTCTGCTTCTCCTGAACGGAAAGGCTAATTGACTCGAAGCTTGGTAGGAAGAATCTGGGTGACTTGTACATAAAAAATAGCTAATATCATTCCGATCGGAAATCCGAGATGGCCCCCATGGTAGCCGTTTGAAAATCTATTTTTTGCTTCTTCTCCTGAACCGAAAGGCCAATTGACTCCAAACTTGAAAGGTAGCATCGGAGTGACTTGTAGATCAGAAATAGCTAAAATCATTCCGATCGGAAATCCAGGAAGGCTGCCATCCTGAAATATACTTTTCGCTTCTTCTCCTGAACCGAAAGGCTGATTAACTTGAAACTTGGTAGGAAGCATTGGGGTGGCTTGTAGATCAAAATAGCTAAAATCAGTCCTATCAGAAATCCAAGATAGCTGCCATGGTGGCTATCTGCCATGGTGGCTGTCTAGAAAATATAGTTTTTGCTTCTTCTCCTGAATTGAAAGGCCATTTGACTTGAAACTTGGTAGGAAATCATTCCAATTGGAAATCCAAGATGGCCGCCATGGCAGCCATCTTGAAAATCTATTTTTCACTTCTTCTCAAGTTGACTTTAAACTTGGTAAGAATCATCAGGGTGACTTGCAGATCAAAAATACCTAAAATCGTTCCAATCGGACATACAAGTCAAGATGGCCGCCACAGTTGCCATCTTGAAAGTCTATTTTGAACATCTTTTCCTGAATAGAAAGGCCCATTGACTCGAAATTTGATAGGAAGTATCGGGGTGACTTGTAGATAAAAAACAACTAAAATCATTTTGATCGGAAATCCAAGATGGTCACCCTGGCAGCTATTTTAAAAATCTGTTTTGAACTTCTCCTGAACCAAAACAGCAATTTATTGAAACTTGGTCGGAAGCATCGGGGTGACTTGTAGATAAAAAAAAGTAAAATTGTTTCGATCAGAAATCCATGGCAGCCATCTTGAAAATCTATTTTTCACTTCTCCTGAACTAAAAGGCCAATTGACTCAAACCTGGATAGGAAGCTTTTGGGTGACTTGTAGATGAAAAAAAAAGCTAAAATTGTTCTGATTGGAAGTCCAATTGGAAGCAACCATGCCATCTTGAAAATCTATTTTTCGCTTCTTCTCCTGAACCGAAAGGCCAATAAGGCGTTATGACATCATAAAGTCTCATCAAATATTCTAATGCATTCGCGTATGTAACGCTACGTCTGATTGGATAACGTCAAAAATTTGCGACGGTATATTCTGCGATATACTGTCGCAAATCCGACGTCATCACGTAACGTCGCATCTCATTGGCTGGCGTTTGGTTTTACTGCAGCTCACAGCACTTGCCGTTTTGTGCAAATAGTACATTTTTTCAATAGAAAAAAATGAATAAATGCATTAGAATGGGGATAACTGCATCAAATTTGTCATTTGGGGAGGTAAATCGGCGGTTTTATGGTCGCAAATTACGTTTTACGGCTCCGCTGACGCGTCGCCGTAAAACGAAATTTCCGACCGTAAAACCGCCGATTTACCTCCCCAAATGCCAAATTTGAATGCAGTTATCCCCTAATTCAAAATGGCTGCAGCCATAGAAGCAATTTTGATACCTTGAAACCTTGATAACTATCTGGGCCCAGTTCGAGGGTTGAGCGCAAGACTGGCGTAAGTCAGATGGTTGTTTTTCCCCAAACCTAATCTCTTCACCATGAAGGCGTTATGAAGATTACAACATTTCTTTCTGTAAACAATGAAAATTTAGGTGCCATTGCTCGTATGAGCAATGGCACCTAAATTTGCATTGTTTACAAAGGGGTCCAAGTTGCCCCTAAACAAGGGTTTCAAAAATATGTTTAAGTTACTATAGTCTTGCACTCAACCCTCGAGTTGTTCAAAGTATCGTTAGCTTAATGAGCTCATTAGTGTTCAAAAAATGTTAAGTTTCTAGTAAGTACAATATCTAATTCACAGGTACTTTTGCTGAAAAAAAGTGAGTAGATTTTGCCATATTTAGTGATCAAAGTTTTTAGGATACGTTAACTAACGACATCATTAGTTTTGAACAACTGGGCCCTGATATATTTCTGATTTTCATCAGATTTGCATGGAAGATACATTGGTCACCAACATTGGTTTTCCCTTTAACCATTACAATATCGGAAACCAACATGCATACTCATTCTTAGCTCACCTGAGCTTTGTTGAGGATGAGCTGTTTTGATCAGTTTTTGTCCATCTGTCAATCTATGTATGTGTATATTTAACCTGATCCTGCTGATCCCGGATATACCCTACCTTTGCAAACAGTGTAAACCAGAAGCCAACTGATCTGGATCTGCACTGTTTGTCATTAAGAATATGAATTTGTATCAACAACCTGGATCAAGTAATCTGATTGGCTGAAAATTAGAGGTAGGCATGGCATCTTAATTTATTCAGCATGACAAGTTTAACACTTAAATGACATCTCGAAAACAAATAACCAGTAAAGCATTTAGAATTAAGAATAGCACATAATGCTGTTACTGGGCTCTTACAAGTGTCACTATGGTTTTGTTATGCCTGTCTCCTCTTTTGATTGGTTGCCATGGCAACTATTAGTTTTAGTGTGGGATATGTTTAAACAACATTTCTTCTGAAAGCACTGAATGAATTTCATTGAAATATTGCAGACATGATTCTGGGGTAGCTCTCTATCAAGGTTTGGATTTTTAGCTCACCTGGGAGAAAGTTCAGGGTGAGTTATTGTGATCACCTTCTGTCCGTCGTCTGTCATCCATCATCCGTCATCAACAATTAGTTTGTTAATACTCTAAAGGCCACAGTTTTGACCCAATCTTAATGAAACTTGCTTAGAATGTTTACCCCTATGAACTCTAGGTCAGATTTGAAACTGGGTCACAAGGGGTCAAAAACTAGGTCACCAGATCAAATGAAAGGAAAATCTTGTTAACAGTCTAGAGGTCACATATTTTAGGTAATCATCATGAATCTTTCACAAAATGTTTGTATTGCTGATTTCTAGATCAAGTTTGAAAGTGGGTCACTTGGGGTAAAAAAAAACTATGTCACCATGCCAAATTAAAGGAAAACCTTGTTAACACTCCAGAGGTCACATTTTTGAAGCTATCATCATGAATTTTGCTCAAAATGTTTGTCTTGATGATTTCTAGGTCAAGTTCGAAACTTGGTTACTTGGGGGTAAAAAACTAGGTCACCAGGCCAAATTAAAGTGAAAACTTAATCAAAACACTGTAGAGGTCACCTTTTTGAAGCAATCATCATGAATCTTGCTCAAAATGTTTGCTTTGGGGGATGGTCGGGTGGTGCGAAGGTGTCCTGTACCTCACAGCACCGGGGCGTCCAATTGATATTGGCTTACAGTTGGGCAAGGCCTGCTATCCTTGTAGCAGGTAAGGGTAGAAGGGGAATGTTTTTATTTCTTCTGTTTCTTCACTTTCACTTTTGTTCCTCTTTCTTCTTTCTTCCCTGTCCTCTCTTTCATCTCTTCTACTATCTCTTCTATCTCTTTTCTCCCTTTCTCTGGGAGACGACAAAATGACCCACAAGGGTTGACGTGTCGTTAAACCCCAATACAATCAATTGCCTTGATGTTACAATTAGGTTAACTTTGAAATTGGGTCACTTGGGGTCACACTAGCTCACTGCCAGATCAAAGGAAACAGTGTTAACACTCTAGAGGTCACATTTTTATGCCTCGCCTCAGTGGCTCAGTCCGATATGCATTCGATTGGTGATCAGGAGTTCGGGGATTTGATTCCCGCTGGGTCCGGCAACATCCTTTCGTGGAGATTTATCACCAAATATTTTCTACCGTCATTCTCTCCTTTCTGCTGATTCAAGAAAGGCAGTTGTCAGTTTCTGGTGAAAGAATGTGCAAAGTACTGGTTAACCACTTAGAGGACTAAGCCTGCCAAGGAAAATGTGTGGTTAGGTAAACTGACCACGCTCGACATGACCCGAATGGGTTGACTGGGCGGTAAAACCTCAAAACAAACAAACAATTATGCCCAGCCACAAAAAGTGGGGAGGGTATTCTGTCCACCCTCCGAACTTTAGTGTGCGTCCCTCTTTCAGCACTTCCATAAATTCTGCTCAAAGTAATTGTCTTGATGTTCTTTAGGTCAACTTTGAAACTGGATCACTTGGGGTCAAAAGCTAGGTCACTGAGGCAAATCAAAGGAAAACCTTGTTAACACTCTAGAGGTCACACTGTTTGCCATATTCCACTTAGTATTTTAAGATATAAATTCATAAAAAGTATAAAAAAAAAAAACATGATATAAAGTGTTCAAAATTTTAGGACATTTCCTGTACTCTGCTTTTAACATCTTTCAGAAAGTCAGTTTTTGCAAGGCACTTTACTCAGCTGAAGATTTGTCATGAATCAATACAAAATCTTTTGTTGTTACAAATCTGTGCATCAAAAATTCTATTCGATTCATTAGTTTCAAAAACTAATTATTTTCATTTTTCTTATAGTGAAATTGGCCACAATTTATGCAAAAATCAATAGGGTAGGTACAGTAGAGGCATGTTTTTGTGGCACCTGTGTTAGCACGCAGGTGTGATATAGGCATGCCGTGACCCGTCCATTCGTCCGTTTGTCTGTTCGTCAACAATTGACTTGTGAGCGCAACTCCTCCTACAGTTTTTTGCCAATCGTTTTGAAACTTCACAGATGTTTTGGCCATAGCGTGTAGATGTGCATATTGTTTGCTCATAATTCTCAGATTTTTTTTTTTTTTCAACTTTTTCCGCTTTGTTAACTTAAGTCGTTTTTTACCTAAAACCCTTATAGTCAATGGGTGTCTTGTGAGCGCAACTCCTCCTACAGTTCTTGGCCAATCATTTTGAAACTTCACAGATGTTTTGGCCATGGTGTATAGATGTGCATATTGTTTGCTCATAATTCTCAGATTTTTTTTTTTAAACTTTTTCTGCTTTGTTAACTCAGTCAGTTTTTACCTGAACCCCTAATAGTCGGTGGGTGTCTTGTGAGCGCAACTCCTCCTACAGTTTTTGGCCAATCATTTTGAAACTTCACAGATGTTTTGGCCATAGTGTGTAGATGCGCATATTAATTGCTCATAATTCTCAGATTTTTTTTTCAACTTTTTTTGCTTTCTTAACTTAGTCAGTTTTTACCTAAAACCCTTATAGTCAGTGGGTGTCTCGTGAGCGCAACTCCTCCTACAGTTTTTGGCCAATCATTTTGAAACTTCACAGATGTTTTGGCCATGGTGTATAGATGCGCATATTGTTTGCTCATAATTCTCAGATTTTTTTTCAACTTTTTCAACTTTGTTTAAAACTTAGTCAGTTTTTACCTAAAACCCTTATAGTCAGTGGGTGTCTCGTGAGCGCAACTCCTCCTGCAGTTTTAGGCCAATAGTTTTGAATCTTCACAGATGATTAGGTCAGGGTCTGAAGATTTGCATATTATTTGCACATAAATCTCAGATTTTTTTTTTTCACTTTTTTTTGCTTTGTTAACTTAGTCAGTTTTTGCCTAAAACCCTTATAGTCAATGGGTGTTTCGTGAGCGCAACTCCTCCTGCAGTTTTAGGCTTATAGGTTTGAAACTTCACATATGATTAGGACATGGTCTGAAGATGTGCATATTTTTTGCACATAAATCTCAGATTCATTTCAGCAGAGTTAGGGGTCCTTGATTTATCCCCAAAATTGGTTTCCGCTCAATATCTTGTGAAAGAATTGATGGATTAGGATCATATTTTGCATACATATTGTTGTTAATAATACCTAGCTTGGGATTTCATCAATTTTCAGCTGAGTTACTGGCCTTGATTAATGGGCAAAAATGATATCCGCTCAATATCAATATCTTGTGAAATAATGGACAGGTTTAGATAAAATTTTGCAAGCCAATATTCCAAATTTTCTGCTTTGTCCATTTTTCTAACCTATCAATTTCTTGAATACTGCAAAATAGATTTTTTTTCAATACAAATAGGAACTTGTATGACTGAATCCCCGCAGGTGCGACATCGCTTTCGCGGATTTCTTGTTTAGCAAGTTCCACATTTTCAAAATTTCTGAAATTTTCACAATATTAATTCAAGGTTCCTAATTTCTCGTCTCACTTTATCCTTTCTCTTGCTGAACACATCTTAGCAAACAGTGTAGATCCAGGTCAGTTGGCTTCTGAAGAACTGATCTGGATCTACATTATTTGTTATCAAATATGTGAATTTCTATCAAAAAAAACAGATCAAGTAATCTGATTGGCTGGAAATTAGAAGTGGGCGTGGCATCTTATTTTATTCAGCATGACAAGGGTTAATGCTGCTGATCATAGTTTGAGTGATTTCAGTTTCATGCCTATAGACATTGTTCAGGACAATAAAGAACTGTTGTTAAGGGAAATTAACTGGATCCATGAACTAAGAACCAAGATTCCCAGCTGTCTAAATATAGTGTTGATATAC
The DNA here is from genome assembly GCA_964016985.1 of Anodontia alba. NCBI lineage: Eukaryota > Metazoa > Mollusca > Bivalvia > Lucinida > Lucinidae > Anodontia > Anodontia alba. Next base: position 11,511,412 of record OZ024833.1, read on the forward strand.
AATGTTAAATAGGAATTTTGGGGTATGCAGCTAATCCTCCCCAGCGGGTGCATAGTGTTGGGAGAGTGTCGATTAAGCGTTGATTCAATGTCAAGACATTGAACCAATGTTGAGTTGATGTTGCGTGCCCGCTGGGTCTATTCTGGGTATATTCTTTTTGTAATTACATCCATCCATGGCGGTTCAGCCCGGCTTTTCTTCCATTTTACACAAATCTATCCAACCTTTCCTTTGAACTTCTAATTCAATCAATACACCACAACCTCTTTATAACACTATTGTTGGGGTCCATAGCATAAACTGTGTTAGTTAAACAATCCTATATTATATCCAAACAAAAATGTATAGATTATAGTGAAAAATGACCATACATGGTCATTTTTAGCTCACCTGAGCTCTGCTCAGGATGAGCTATTGTGATCACTTTTCGTCCGTCGTCCGTCCGTCCGGCCGTGCGTCCGTCCGTTAACATTTTCAAACGACTTCTCCTCTGAAGCCGCTGAGCCAATTTTGCTCAAATTTCTTGTGGAGCCTCCTTAAGGTGGGGGAACGAAAAATTGCTAAAATGGTCGCGGTCCGTTGACCAAGATGGCCGCCACACCCATATATGGTAAAAACCTTTAAAAATCTTCTCCTCCAGAACCAAGAATGCCTTGGGGCTGAACCTTTGCAAGAGTCATCGAGGACGAGAGGTCTACCAAAATTGCTAAAAGATTTGTCGTACATTGACGTTTGACCTTTTTACGGCAAGGTCAAGTTTGCTTCCCTTGCATTTGTATGGGAAAAACCTTTAAAAATCTTCTTCTCCAAAACCGAGCATGCCTTATGGCTGAATCTTTGCATATATCATCGGGAACAGGAGGGCTACCAAAATTGCTAAAATAATGGTCGTACGTTGACATTTGACCTGTTTACGGTAAGGTCAATTTTGCTTCCTTATGCATTTGTATGGGAAAAATGTTCAGAATTTCAAACAACTTCTCCTCTGGAGCCTCTGGGCCAATTTTGCTCAAATTTCAAGTGGCGCTTCCTTAGATAGGGGAAACAAAAGATTGCTAAAATGGTCACGTTTTGTTGACCAAGATGGCTGCCATGCCCATATATGGTAAAAACTTTTAAAAATCTTCTTCTCTAGAACCGATGATGCTTTGGGGCTGAATATTTGCATAAATCATCGGGGACAGGGGGTCTACCAAAGTTGCTAAAATAATGGTCATACATTGACATTTGACCTTTTTACGGCAAGGTCAAGTTTGCTTCCTTACGCATTTGTATGGGAAAAAACATTTAAAAATCTTATTCTCCAAAACCAAGGATGGCTTGTGGCTGAATCTTTGCATATATCATCTGGAACGGGTGGTCTACCAAAGTTGCTAAAATAATTATCATACATTGACATTTAACCTTTTTACAGTGAGGTCAAGTTTGCTTCTGTATGCATTTGTATGGGCCCCATACATTTGTATTGAAAAAATGTTGATAGTTTCAAATGGCTTTTCCTCTGAAGCCTCGGGGCCAGTGTTGCTCAAATTTCATGTGGGCAGGAGAATGAAAGATTGCTAAAATGGGTATGGTCCATTGATCAAAATGGCTGCCATTCCTGTATATGGTAAAAACCTTTAAAAATCTCCATAACCAAATAAGCCCTGGGTCCTAATCTTTGCACAAATTATGGGGGACAGGAGATCTACCAAAATTGCTAAAATGATGGTTCTATGTTGACATTTGATTTTTTTACCTCCAAGGTCAAATTTGCTTCCCCATTTGTATAATGACTTTATACATTTATATTGAAAGTGTCGAAGTGACTTGTAGATCAACAGTAGTTAAAATTGTTCTGATTGGAAATCTAAGATGGCCATCATCTGGTTTATATTTATAATATTTCCCTGCCACTGTGCTGTTTACATGTATAAAATCATGATTCTTCAGAAACCACTTAGCCAATCTCCACCAAATTTCACATTGATCCTTCTGTTGAAATGTGATTGATAGTTTATTCAAATGATCATGCTCCATTGACTGTCAGGCCCATATATTCTTCTTTAAAACAAAGAACTGCTCAAATGATGATATTTTCATTAGTTGCGATGATAGGATTGGAAAAATATTGCATAACATCTGCATGTCTGCAGTGGCTATGTCACTCAGGTGAGCGAACCGTGGCCCATGGGCCTCTTGTTCAATATAATCTATACATTTTTGGGATCCATCTTTGAACCGTGTTATATTCAAAACCGTGTTATAACGAACTGTGTTATAAAGATGTTGTAGTGTATATGTAGAAGGGTCTAATTTTCTTTATAGCACCTTTTCTGCACTTGCTATTCAAAGTATTAGAGGTAATGAGAGTTGACTGTTTGCTTTGAATATTTTCTTAACATCACCAAAACACGTCTATATAATTTTGACCCCCTTAAATCCCACTTTTATATAGTAAAACTGGGGTTTACAGGGGTATAAATTTTTTTTCTTATTTTGCTAAAAAACATAGATTGTAGGTACTCGTTAGAACCGCCTTGGCACTGCCTCGCTGAGGCAGTTCTAATGAGTAACCACAATCTATGTTTTGAGCAAAAATATGAAAAATATTAGAATTTTTATCTGAAAATTTTCCTTTTTTGGTTGTAAAATTTTCAATATATTTGAATAGGCGTGTTTTCGTCATGATATGTATACTTCAGACTTATGTATTATGGGATGCGAGCAGTAGATTCCTAGATTAGCCTGTGTGCCTGCTTTGTCTGGATCAGAGATTCTTTGGGAGCGTGATCCGTTTACACATCCGTATGCTCATACGCTTACGTATGCCTATGTGCTTATGGATGCGGGTGTGGGCTGTATATATTGTGCGTGTATGGATTCCTTGCCTTTTCAATGTAGTATTATGGGGTGCCAGGGGTAATATCCTATGTCAGCCTGCGCACCCACTTTGTCTAGGGCAGGGATTCTACGTGCTTTGTGAACAACATAGGCACAGATCAGCCAGCGCATCTATGCAGTCTGTGCCCAGTTGTTCAAAGCTAACGATGTCGTTAGTTAACGATTAGTTAAAATTTACATCGAGTGATATGCAAATATGCTGAAATTTTTTGCTGAAAAAATGTGAGTAGCTTTTGCACTGTAGCTTTTGCAGTGCAAAAGCTACTCACATTTTTTCAGCAAAAAATATCAGAATATTGTATATTGAATTCGCTAAAACAGTTAATGAAATGACCCTTAACGAGCTCGTTAAGCTAATGACGCTTTGAACAACTGGGCCAAGGTCAGCGTCTTTCTCGTTTGCTGTTTGATGTGACTCTTCATATACTTGGGCTTGCATGTTACGGTACAGAACCTTTGCGTATGTTATTTGCTGTGTAACATCGGGTTATGTTTTCACAAGGGATGTGACGTTAAACGTTTTCAAAAATCATTACAAAAACATGCCTATTCAAATATACTGAAATTTTTACCACCAAAAAATGAAAATTTTCAGACGTAAAATTCTGATAATTTTCATATTTCTACTCAAAACATAGATTGTGCGTACTCATTAGAACCACCTCACTATGTTTTTGAGCAGAAATAAGAAAAATAATGTATATCCTGTAAACCCCAGTTTTACTATATAAAAGTGGGGTTTAAGGGGGTCAAAATTATATAGGCGTGTTTTCGTGATGTGGAGTTTAGTTCTGAAGAATACGTGAAGTTGAAACGTTAAAAAGCTGTGTTTTGTCTTATTTCTTTGACCATACAATATTGATTTGAAATACAGTAATTAAAATCAGTGGAAAACAAAACAAAACAAACAACAACTTCTTTCTGAATCCCATTACTTATTCTCAATATTGTATGAATATATGTAGAATTTATTGAAATAAATATGTTTAAACCAAACAACAACAAAAATATTTTCTTATTCCAAAATTCTAAAAACTCACAACTACATGTATAAAAATTGCACATGTTTAACCAATGTTTTGTTGTTAATTTTGTTTTAGAGTTAGGAGTATTTAAGAAGAAATTGCAAAAACGAAAGACAAATGGTGTCCTGCTGGCTTCAGTGGTTTAGTTGGATGCCAATCCAACTGTTGATCGAGAGGTTGCGTGTTAGACCCCTGCCAGGTTGGCAACATTCTTTTATGGAGATTTGATCTGATTCAAGAAGGGCAGTTGTCAGTTTCTGGCAAAAGAATGGGCACATAACTGGTTAACCCCTTAGAGGACTTAGCCTGCTCGATAAAAGTATGGTTGGGTAAACTGGCCTGTGCTGGATATAACCTCATTGGGCTGACTGGGCCTTAAAGCCTCAACACCAACAAACAAATGGTTTCAAATAAGATATGGTCAATCAAAATGAACTTATTTTATTTCAAATAAAACTCCAAACAAAAAGTCTTCCCAGGTGATGTTGAAAGTGGTTACTCTCCCCATGGCATAAAAACCTGTTGTTCCATTATTCATAATGGTTACAAAATACTTTATCAAATAAAAAAAAAAACAACAACTAAAAACAAGGATCTTATCACAGTGCTTAGTGCTGTCACTAAAGTAGGCTAGATTCTATAGAATGGAACTGGAAGATACTGTGTAGATTGTTCAGAGGAGATAAGAGGGGATATCCACAAAATATTTTCAAGGAAAAATAAAACAGATATTGTGTGTACTCATTAGAAGTGCCTCACTGAGGTGCTTCTAATGAGTACCACAGTATATGTTTTCGTGGAGAAATAAGAAAAATATCAGTACGTTTTGGTTGAAAAAAAAAAGTGCCTTATCTGGAGCTATGCAGAACAGGTTTAACACTTGTCCTGCTGAACCCGGATATGTCCTGCCTTTGCAAACAGTGTAGATCCAGATCAGTTGGCTTCTGAAGAAGAAGCCAACTGATCTGGATCTGCACTGTGTGCCATTCAGTATGCGAATTCATAGCAATAATCTGGATCAAGTAATCTGATTGGCTGAAAATTAGAAGTGGGCATGGCATCTTAATTTATTCAGCAGGCCAAGGGTTAATATTTCATAGATCTTGATAATATAGACTGAACCAAATGGTATTCATTTTTTCCTTATTTCTCCTCATAAATGCTGATTTTTTTTGGTTGAAAAAAAGAAGGAGAAATAAGATACCTGAATAAACCTGTTATCTATATCTTTTAAACTCTGGTTATACTCTCTCTCCTACCCAGCAGACACTCAATGTTGAAACAAATTCGATTCAACGTTGATTGACGTTGAATCAATGTTGAATCAACGTTGTTTCAACATTGTGTGTCTGCTGGGTATGCTCTGAAGACACTTTTAGAGTTAGTAAGAACCCATAGATCTAGATAGAAGTGGTGTTAGGTTATCATTATTCTCATTTCTTCTCGAAACCATACATTGTGAGTACTTAATAGAAGTGCCACACTGAGACACAACACTTCTAATGAGTACCACAACATATGTTATCATGGAGAAATAAGAAAACTATCAGTACTTTCAGTTGAACAAAAGCCTTATCTGAAGCTTTGTTACTTAGACCAACCTGTTTAAGGCTTAGCACTTAATTGGGGTAAATTTTCAGCAGAAGACGTATTGAAATATTTTTCTTATTTTTCCCAGAAAACAGCATTGACATTTCCTACAAAGTGTATCCAATTTGCATGAAATATCAAATCCTCTTTTCTGGGAAAAATAAGAAAAATGTCATCAATTTGTCGTCTGCTGAATTAGCCAAGAGAGTGTAAGTCTCTGACAGTCTTTCATTACGAAAACGCACCTATTCAAATATATAGAACATTTCATCTCCAAAAACTGAAAATTTTCAGATAAAAAACTCCGATATTTTTCATATTTCTGCTTAAAACATAGATTGTGGGTACTCGCTAGAACTGCCTCGATGAACTGCGGTTCTAACGAGTACCTACAATCTATGTTTTGACCAGAAATAAGAAAAATAATGTATACCCCTGTAAACCCCAGTTTTACTATATAAAAGTGGGGTTTAAGGGGGTCAAAATTATATAGGTGTGTTTTCGTGATGGCACCTCGTAGATTCTGACTGGTCTGCTGATATGTTGGTTTACCTCTTTTTGTTTATTTAGGCAAGATTTGTCCTGTGACCCATTTTACATACTGCTAATGGTTGTGTCAGATTTCAAATTAATGCTTTGCATGCTGGGTAAAAATTTCTGCAGATGCCATTTTGAAATATTTTTTTTCTCATTTTTGCCAGAAAGTAAGATTGACATTGCATGCAAATTGTTTCCAAAGAAGACAATTTGCATGAAATGTCAAACCCTACTTTCTGGAAAAAATAATAAAAAGAAAGTAGCATGACTTTGTCATCTGCTGCATTTTGCCCAGAGAGTGCTATGGATTAAGTCAGTAATTTACAGCAGCCAAGATGTTAGAAAATCAATAAGAAAAATTAACCTGTCACAAGCTTAGGATAAAATAAGTTGATGACAGATGCATATTTTTCTTATTTTTCAAGAAAATACACCTTGACATTCCGTGCAAGTCATCTAATAGGAGGAAATAGGAGGAATGTCAAGGTCTGTTGAAATGTCAAGGTCTGTTTTGAGGAAATACTTTGCTATTTAAATCAGCTGCTTAAAAGTTACATATTTTACTATAACTATCAGACAGGCCTGTGAAAACACTGTAGACTAGGTTGAATGCAGCATCTGATTTGGGTCTACATCAGGCCTGCCAAGTTTCAAAAGTGGATTGGAGTGTGATTATCCGCGGAGCACGACCGAGCGCAGCGAGGGACCGACCAAGCGAAGCGAGGGAGTTTGCTAGGGGGGTCCGGGGGCATGCCCCCCGGAAAATTTTGAAAATCTAGGTGCCATTTCCTGCATTCTGAGGCTCTGGAAACCTTATTTTATACCCTTTACTTAGACAATCTTAAACCTAGATTTTTACTAATTTCACATGAAATATCAAGTTTTTTAATATAAACTTGTGCATGCCTTTTACTACTACAGAAATGAATCTTATCTGGGATTCCTGCTTATAGAATAGATATTGACTTCTAGAGTTCCTGCTTGTCATGGAATAAAATCTTTTCTGTCAGTCTATGCAACTGCTCAAAACAAAAAGAAGAACATAAGTTACACTTAAAATCATGTGAAGTTCATTTCAGTTATTTTGCAGTCAATGTTTCCTTAATTACAACTATAAGTTTCAACTGTATGAGCATTAATTTGCTCAATCTTATTTCAAATTTGCCCGGGACCAGGTCACAAATTTGGTCCCGTCTTTTCTCAGGCCGACACGGCCTTCATTATTTGGGGAAAAAATGACTGTTGAGAGAAAACCTCAGAATTGTGAATATGCATTTTAAAGACTACCATGTAAATCAAATGCTAGCCAAATTTTGTTTGATTCCATCGAGAATTAAGCTTCCACAAGGCCGATAAAATTTGGTCCCGTTTTTTGGTCCCGTCTTTTTCCGTGCGGTCCCGTCGAATACAATTACCCTGTTTATTAAATTTCGGCTAATTTTCCGATTCGCGTGTGATTTTCGTTCATCTGCGTGTGAGCGTGTGAAAAGACGTATTCGCGTGTGTCACACGCGAATTGCGTGAGACTTGGCAGGCCTGCTACATGGTTTGTGTCTCATCCTGCAGTTTGTAGACATCTCGAGGTAGACATACCATCTAGTTTAACCCCTGTCATGCCACACCAATTTCCAATTTTCAGCCAATCTGATTCCCCAGCAGGCACATTACATTTATATAATGTCATGTGCCTGTTGGGTCCTTGATCCAGGTTGTTGATACAAATTCACATACTGAATGGCAATCATAGCAGATCCAGATGAAGCCAACTGATCTGGATCTACACTGTTTCCAAAGGCAGCGTATATCCAGGTTCCATCACGAAAACATGCCCCCCTTAAACCACACTTTTATATAGTAAAACTTGGGTTTACAGGGATATACATTATTTTTCTTATTCCTGTTTAAAAACATAGATTGTGGGTACTCGTTAGAACTGCCTCTGTGAGGCAGTTCTAACCAGTACCCACAATCTATGTTTTGAACAGAAATATGAAAAATATCAGTTTTTTTTTTCTGAAAATTTTTAGTTTTTGGAGGTGAACTTTTCTGTATCTTTGAACAGGCATGTTTTCGTAATGCAGCAGGACAAGGTTAAAAAATGGACTGGTTTAGGACAAACATGGTAAGATGTTCAAGTATTAGGGTAAATATCATGAATTCAAACAGCCAGGCCTGAGCAAACAGTGTAGACCTAGAGGAGAATGTGGTGTCTCATCAGGATCTACACTGTTTGCCACTTATCCAGCAATTTTTAGACACATCATTGGGCAGCAAATTGTACTTGTTCAAATTTTAGAACAAGTATGGTACGGAGTTGAGGTGTCAGAATACTTAGGGTAAATACCCTAAATCCAGAATTATAACATTTAAAGAAATGACATATAGACAAGAAACCTTATGATTAATTGAAGATGGTGAAGCCTTATTATATTTGTGCCACAACATGAGATAACATACCTTCTGACATGTGCACCCAATGATCTGAAATCTGCCTGCCCATTTGGGTAGTCTGATCCGAGTCTTTGTCCTCGTCGTAACAAGAAAATTTTTTCGCACCTTTGACTGTCCAAAATGTGCCAGTGAAGATTCTGATCAGATTGCATGAATGTGCAGGCTGATCTGAATCTACGCTGGGCAGATGTCCGAAGGTATGTTTTCTCACATTGCATCCCATTAATTGGCTGATGGAACAGCAAAAGTTTTCTACTATAAAACAAGTCGAGGGTTGATCGCAAGACTATTGCAAGTCAGATGGTTGTTTTTCCCAATACTTAATCTCCTCACCATGAAGGCATTATGAAGATTACAACTTTGCATTGTTTACAAAGGAGTCAAAGTTGCCCCTAAACAAGGGTTTCAAAAATATGTTTGAGTTACCATAGTCTTGCGCTCAACCCTCGAAGTACTCTGTTTACCTTAAACACTTTGAATGTTGGGTAAACATTTCAGCAGATTTTGAAATGTTACTCTTAGTTTTCCTGGAAAATGGGATTTGACACTTCATGCAAATCGTCTCTACAGGAGACAATTTGCTTGAACTGTCAGATCTTATTTTCTAGGAAAAATAAGAAAAATATCTTCAGTTTGTCGTTTGTTGAATTTGATTATAGGGTAGTCAGTGTTGATATAAAGACAACACTTCAAAATGTTTTTATTGTTGTTTTCTCAAAAAAAAAAAAAAAAAACAGATAAAAGCTTATATATTTTACTGCAGGATCTGCCCTCGATCTTTACCTGCAGAGTTCAAAGCTTATAAGGTCTGGTTTTTTAATCACATGAAAATAACACTATCTTTTTTTTCAGAGATGAGTAAAAAATATTGCAATTTTTACCCTAAGTATTTGGACTGACAGGCCTGAGCAGACAGTGTAGGCCCAGATCGTATGCCTAATCATGTGGCATCTAAGCAGGTTTTACACTGTTTGCCACCCGTATGTCTTTTGTTAATATTGTAAATAGTTCTATGTAAGTTTTGAAGGAGCAGATCCTAAGGAAAATTGGTCTATGTCCAAATGGTCTTCCTTGTTAAATAAAGTCATTATTATCATTATTACTCATCCAGCAATTTTATACTGATCAGTAGGAAGTCAAATGGACAAGTATGGTAAGAATTAATCCTTAAAATGCCAAAAAAACCTGCATCTGAAAATGTCGTCTGTTAATGTAGTCTGCTGAATATTCTTGCAAACTTTTCAAACCTATTTTATGCATACAGGCAAACAGTGTGGACCCTGATCAGACTGCTCCTAGAGGAGCAGTCTGATCTTGGTCCACATTATTTGCAAAAATGCCTTTTAAAATCACAAGCAGACAACAAAGCAGACGACAATTGTTGTGATTGGCAGTTTAAGGGTTAACCCATTTTGGTCAGGAAACCCACAAAAGGGTAATTGGCAAACAGTGCAGACCCTGATCAGATGCCGCAAAATGCAGCATGTGATCAGGGTCTACACTGTTTGCATTAACTACAGGAAATTTTACAAAACTACGAGTAGTAATAATGAAAACTAACCAAACAACCCGCTATTGGAAATGGACCGGTCCAAATAGTTGTGGTGGAAGAGTCCACTCGACGTAAACGGATTTGTCTGAATATTTAGAGTTAGTATTCTTTCAGTATAGATGCAGCAATATGGCGCATTGGGTCTGACTGGTTCAATCCCAGCCAGGTCCGGCAACATTCTTTTGTTGTGGTTTATCGGGAAATATTTTGTATGTCATTCTCTTGACTGATCTGTCTGATCATTGCCCTGTCATTCCGCTGCAGATGTTGGAGGTTTGGCTTTGTCAATGGCCAAGTCTCACTGGCTGGCGGGAAGAGAGGACTGGTAGCAGCTCCTTGAACTTCTTCCAGGCTGTTTTCACTCGTGTTGTGGTTGAAAGTTCACAGCCACCGGCAGCCACCGGCAGCTGTGAGCATGTCTCTTACGTAGCAAAAAGAAGCTACCACCTACAGCTTGTCAGGTCCGACTTGGACTTCCCTCTGTGGTCTGCCGTCCAAGCGGCGTGCAGTTCCCTGCCACCATGTACATCTTTAATCAGGCTCCTTTGTCAGATGCTTCAGCCCACTGCATTTCTGGTGCACCCAGTGCTTGCAGCCATTGCAGAAGATGATGTTGCTGCCCACTCCAGTGTGACAGACAGCACATGGAAACTCAGCTGAACTCTTCAGGAGGTCCAGGCCTCTAACACAGATCATCATCTTTGTCTTTCCTGCATTTATACTCGCAGCCCTTTCTCCTCCATTGCTTCATTCTTTGTGTGATTCAGCAATGATAACAAGGTCATCGGCATAGAGGTCTTCCCAGGGGACCCCAGAGTCATAGCAACAGATAAGGTGCTTTTTTAATCAGAAAAATGCTGATATCTTTCTTATTTCTCGACGAAAATATATGTTGTGGGTACTCATTAGAAGCGCCTCACCGAGGCGCTTCTAATGTGTACCCACAACATATGTTTTCATCGAGAAATAAGAAAAATAATATGTGGATACCCCCTCTTATCTGTAGCTATGCAGAGTGAAACCTGCATGACAAGGCTTCAAGCACAATGATGAAGAGCAACAGGCTGAGTACCAACTACCGAGCCTTGGTGAATACCGACCTTCACTTCGAACTCTTCACTGTTTTGTTTTTATTTCCTCATAGAGCATGTTTTGAACATTTGTTAGAATTTCCTCACTGAGGCGATTTCTACAAATGTCCAAAACATATGTTTCTTTAAAGTATTAAATATAATATTCTTGCATAATTTGTGACTAATTGTCACCTCTTAAGCAATGGTTTTGTGACAATCAAATTGTTGTTATAACAAATTTTGTCATTGTATCGAGTGTCAGTATAAAGAGGGTTGTCTGTATCAGTGTTTGAGATAATTTGAGTCAACTATATGCACAAAATATTTGGGTATTAGACATTTATTATTGACATGCAGAAGCTCACATGATGTGAAATATCAGGCATACTTTCTGGGAAAATAAATATATATCACACATTTACTTTCCACTATTTATCTTATGTGTGCCAAGGCTTGGGAGATTTATTTTACTTGTGATACCAGAAAAACATAATTTGACATTTTGCATTTTGGTTTGTCAGTCTGCGTGATGGAATTCAAGCCATGCTTTTGTGAAAAATCTGGGAAATAGTATGAAAATTATAAAAATATATGCTCTCCTTATCTGGGCCAAGTCATGTGGAAAAGCGCCTTCCATCATTGGCCAAAAGTTCAGATTCAGACCATCCTGGTATGTTCAAAGTATCATCAGGGCCTTTGCTCCCCATTCATACATTCTGTAGTATCTGATTCTGTTTGTGGACAGTGAAGGTCCTGATCAGAGTGCAGCTGGTCTGGGCCTTTGCTGTTGGCATATGCCAGAAGATACATTTTCGCATCATCACAAAAAACACGCCCATATAATTTTGACCCCCTTAAACCCCACTTTTATATAGTAAAACTGGGGTTTACAGGGGTATACATTTTTTTTCTTATTTTGCTAAATAACATAGATTGTGGGTACTCGTTAGAACTGCCTCGCAGAGGCAGTTCTAACGAGTAACCACAATCTATGTTTTGAGAAAAATTCAGAAAAATATCAAGATTTTTTATTTGAAAATTTTCCTATTTTGGTTGTAAAATTTTCAATACATTTGAATAGGCGTGTTTTCGTAATGATGGCCGGGCCTATCTGTATATTTAGGACAGAGCATTCTGAAGGTTCGTTGTTGGAACTGGTTGCCCGTAGCAGGGGTGAAGAAAAGTAATCCAGCTAATAACGCTTAGCATGCTGGGTAAAAATTTCAGCAGCCAACATTTTGAAATATTTTTCTTATTTTTCCCAGAAAACGGGATTTTACATTTCATGCAAGTCATCTCTATTGGAGACAATTTGCATGAAATGTCAAATCCATTTTTCTGCAGAAGATAAGAAAAATATCATAAAATTGTTATCTGCTGAATTAGCCCAGAGAGTGGCATAGGATAAGTGGGTAATTTAAGAAAAGACTCTTAATGGAATGTCTTAAAGCTTACCATGCTGGGTAACTACAGCACTCTGCAGACAACATTTTGAAATAGTTTTCTTATTTTTCCCCGAAAAAGATACTTTTGACTTTTCATGCAATTCTCTCATTTTTCCCAGAAAATAGGCTTTGACATTTCATGCAGTTTTTCATCTTAGGAGACAATTAGCATGAAATGCCAAAAGCCTGTTTTCATGTAAAATTAAGAAAAAATATCAATATGTCATCTGCTGAATTTGCCAGAGCATGCTAAGTGTTAATTCAGAGATTTATTTGAACTTTTGGCATGCTGGGTAAAAATTTCAAAAGAAGACATAAGGTTAACAAGTCTAAAAGAACTGTCTGTCTTTAGCAAAATGGCTATGCAAATGGTGTGTTGCTAAAATAACTTGCTGACCCTGTGTGGTGTATTGGAAACTGCCACCCAAAAGGCCCTTTTTGAAGCGGACCTTTGCATAGCAGCTTCAAGAGGCAACAGATTAGTGATAATACTGGTGACAGTAGACTTTAACCCTTAAAGCGCCAGTCACAACTATTGTCGTCTGCTTTGTCATCTGCTTGTTATTTTAAAAGTCATTTTTGCAAACAGTGTGGACCCAGTTCGGACTGCTCCTTTTAGGAGCAGTCCGATCAGGGTCCACACTGTTTGCCTGTAAGCAAAAATAGGTTTGAAGAGTTTGCAAGAATATTCAGCAGACGACATAAACAGACAACATTTTCAGATGCAGTTTTTCTTGGTGCTTTAAGGGTTAACCCTTGTCCTGCTGAATAAATTAAGAAGCCACGCCCACTTCTAATTTTCAACCAATCAAATTAATTAATCCAGATTATTCATATAACTTCACATACTTAATGGCAAACATTGCAGATCCAGATCAGTTGGCTTCTTCAGAAGCCAACTGATCTGGATCTACACTGTTTGCAAAGGCAGGGTATATCCGGGTTCAGCAGGACAAGGGTTAAAATGTTGAATGGAGTGTTTTCAGCATGTTGATCATGAAGGATGATAAAATATGTTTTTGTGATGGTAAATAGAGTTCAGATAAGAAATTAAAAAAAAAAAAAAAAAAGAAAAAAACACAAAAAACAAACTTATAATCATTGAAACTATAAGAAGACCTAGATAGTGGCCACTTTGTAAGTGCTTTCGTGAAATGGATTATTGCATAACACAGCCAAGTTGCTACAAAATGCTAGCTTATGCAACTCTCCCCTGATCTACAACTGTTAAATGATTTTTTTAAACGAAAATATAATTATAGAAATATATAGTAATCCCACAGAGATTTATAAATATGGTAAGGGTTTCTGGTGTCCCAATACTTAAGTAAAAACATCATCTGGGCCCAGTTATTCAAAGCATAGTTAGCTTAATGAGCTTGTTAATGACAAACTGGTTAACTGTTGTAGTTAAGGATTTTGAAGTACATTGATATTTTTGCTGCAAAAATGTGAGTAGCTTTTGCAAAAGCTACTCACATTTTTTCAGCAAAAAATATCAATGTATTTGCTATATTTCAAGATAAAAAATTTAACGTCACAACAGTTACTGGGCCCTGGTGACTTTAACCATCATTTCATAGCTCCAGAAAGTGCTTTTTTCCTACCAAAAATTGTTGATATTTTTCTTAAGGCCAAATAAAAAAGTATGTGTGTCTAGGGTAACATATTAGAAAAAAGAATAGGAAGGGTAGGTAGGGATACTTTTCCTTTTTTCTTTACATTGTTTATTTAGAACTATACCATAATTACCAAATTTTATTTGGACTTTGTACATAAGTCACATAGGATTGATGGAATGGCTAACAGTGTAGACCCTGATTTATAGGAGCAGTTTGATCTGGATCTGCACTGTTTGATCAGACCTTGTCTGAATATTTACGAGGGTGAGTCAATAAGTAACCAGCCTAACTTATTTCCGGTTGAGATCCACCTCTTCTTTTTCGATGTAATTGCCCTCTAGTGTGATGCACACCAATGGTGTTCAAGTGCCATCAGCCCAGAACTGAAAAAGTCAGGGTCCTTTCCATTAACCCACTCCTCAACTGCCCTTATGACTTCTTCATTAGACCGGAAATGAAGTCCACGGATATCCTTTTTCAAGTTTGGGAATAGGAAGAAGTCGCTAGGAGCTAGGTCTGGCGAATAGGCAGGATGTGGTATTAATTCATACCCATTTCGCTCTACAGCATCCATTGCAACTTTGCAAGTGTGGACTCTTGCGTTGTCCTGTTGCAGCAAAACATCTTTAGAGAGTTTACCTCAGCGTTTTTCACAGATGGCAGTTCTCAGCTGGTCTAACAAGTTTGCATAGTACACTCCAGTTATTGTACTTCTCTTGGGTAAAAAGTCCAACATAATAACACCTTTTGCGTCCCAAAATACTGTGGCCATCACCTTTCTAGCAGATGGTTGCGTCTTGAACTTCTTTGCCCTGGGGGACCCAGGCCCTACCCACTGACGACTCTGAGCTTTATTCTCTGGCTCATACTGAACCCAAGTCTCGTCTACAGTCACCAGACGCAAAAGAAAATCATCTTTTGACCTAAAATGCTTCAACAAGGCGCTGCTCACTGATGCTTTGGTTGCCATTTGCTCATCGCTAAGGGATTTGGGGACCCAAAGAGCTGTTAGCTTGCGCATACCTAAACGATCATGTAAGATTGTTGAAATGCTACCATGTGAAATGCCTAATGCCTGCGCTATTTCTTCCACCTGAATTCGCCTATCAGAGTATACCAGATCGCAAACTTTCTTAATTATTTCTTCGTCGGTGGCATCCAGTGAGCGTCCAGACCTGGCTTCATCCTCTAAAGACGTTCTACTGCGTTTGAATTCCCCTACCCAGAATTTAACCTGAGCATAAGATGGTGCAGAAGACCCATAAACATCGGCTAACTCGCCGTGTATTTCCTTGCCTGTTTTACCTTTTAAATACAAGTACCGAATTACAGCATGGTACTCAACTTTAGATGAAAAGCATGCCTTTGCATCACTAGCCATGTTTGACATTCAGTATCTTATTAAAGAATGACTGGATACGTGTGCAATTTTGTACCCATGTATAAAACATATATTGAAACAAAGCATGAAAATCGTGACCGTCTCGGTCCATCGGAAATAAGTTAGGCTGGTTACTTATTGACTCACCCTCGTAGCATAAATATATATTATCCCAGTACGACCTACTTTTTTTTTTTTTTTTTTTGAGAAAACATGAAAACAAAAAAGCTAAGTTTTGCCAGGAAAATTAGGTAGGGAAGGGTTACCCTAAACACACATATTTTTTTGTTTGGCCTAATTCTTCACGAAAGTATATGTTGTGGGTACTCATTAGAAATGCCTCGGTGAGGCCCTTTTAATGAGTGCCCACAACAGGGATCTTTCCAGGATGGGCCCAACCCGTGTTGTGAGAGATAGCTCTGGGCTGGGCCCAATCTGTGAGGCGCTTTTCTACTGAGTATCCACAGCTTATGCTTTTGTGGAGAAATAAGAAAAAAAATATTTTCCTGTTACCCCATCTAATCTGGAGCTATGCTGAGATTTAAAAAGTCTGGGCCCAGTTGTTCAAAACTAACGATGTTGTTAGTTAACATATTGTTAAAACTTTGATCATTAAATATGGCATATATGCTTATATTTTTGCTGAAAAAATGTGAGTTTGCATTTAAGCTACTCACATTTCTTTTCAGCAAAAATAGCTGTGAATTAGATATTTCATTTACTAGAACAGTTAACATTTTGACCACTAACGGGCTTGTTAAGCTAGCGATGCTTTAAATAACAGGGCCCTGGTCATATTTGCCATTATACTTGAGTTCAGATACCATAAAAATCCTAATGATTGGGACAGACATGCCTGAGCAAACATTGTAGACCCAGATCAGATGTTACAGAATGCACCATCTGATTAGGGTCTTCTCTGTTACAAGTAACCATTCATTCAGGAGAACCTATAGTCAGATGGAGGTGTTCAAAATATTAGGATAAGTATGTTAAGGAGTGAAGGTGTCCAAATATTTAGGGTAAATATTGCATTGCCCATTACATTTGAGTGAAACCTGTGTAGGAGAGCCACCCTTGAGACTAACTTTAAATAATGGTTGATGTGGAAAAGGTGTTTGTCTTATAAAGGCACATGTCATGTAATTTTGCTAGCAAAATTACATGACATGTACCTTTATAAGACAGCCACTTTTCTGCATCATTCACTAAAGTCAATCTCAAAGGTGGCTTCCTTACACAGGTTTCACTGTAGAGGGCTTGGCCATATTTCTTTACAGAGCACATTAGTATAAGGGACTAAAATTGTATTGACAAAAAGTCAATAAATACAATGAAGTTGCCTCCCTTAGGAGTAAAAAAAAAAAAAAAAAAAAAAAATGAAAATCTCTGCCTTTGCAAACAGTGTAGATCCAGATCAGTTGGCTTCTGAAGAAGCCAACTGATGTAGATCTGCACTGTTCGTCTTTTAGTTGTGAATTTGTATCAACAATCTGGATCAAGTAATCTGATAGGCTGAAAATTAAGAGCAGGCGTGGCATCTAAATTTATTTAGCATAACAAGGGTTAATCCTTAAAGTGCCTGTCACAACTGCAGTAGATGACACTTCCAAATATTTTTTATGACCCGCTATGAAGTGGAGGTGGGCATAATTATAGTTTTACCCTTTGTCATAGGTCTATCTGTCGATGTCCATCTGTCCCCCACACTTCATAGTACCGTTCTTGTTTCTGCAACTCCTCCTACAGTTTTCAAGGTAATGATTTGAAACTTGCACCATAGTAAGGAGATAGGTTGAGCATGTGCATAAAGGTCACAGAACTCTGATTGAATTATTATTGGTAGTCCCAGTTATATACCCTTGATTTACTGAGGAAATTTGTCTTTTAAGCATGGCATAGTAAGGTTTTTGTCTCTAACTTCTCTTACAGTTTTCAAGATAACGATTTGAAACTTAGAGCAAAGTAAGAAAAACAAGCTGGGCATGTGCATAGGGGTCACAGAGCTTTGATCAAATTTTGTTTGCTAGAGTTACATACCCTTGATTTACTAACAACTATTGCCTTATATACATGGCATAGTAGGGTTCATGTCTCCACAGCTTCTACAGTTTTCAAGATAATGATTTGCAGCAAAGTAAGAATATAGGCTGGGCATATGCATAAAGGTCACAGAACTCTGCTTATTGCTATAGTTGTGTACCCTTGATATACCTAGAAGAATGACCTTATACACATGGCATAATAGAGGTCACATCTCTGCAACTTCTACAGTTTTCAAGATAATGATTTGAAACTTGCAGCAAAGTAAGAATGTGAGCTGGGCAGGTGCATAAGCATCACAGAAGTCTGATCAAGGCTTTAATAGCTTTGATTTACTTAGAAATATGGCCTTATGCACATGGCACATGGCATAGTAGGGTTCATGTCTCTGCAACTTCTACAGCTTTCAAAATAATGATTTGAAACTTGCAGCAAAGTAAGAATATAGGCTGGGCATGTGCATAAAGGTCACAGAATTCTGATCAAATTTTTATTGCTAGAGTTACATATCTTGGATTTACATACTCACATTGCATAGTGGAGTTCATGTCTCTGCAACTTCTACAGTTTTCATGAATGTGGTTTTAAACTTGCACTTTAGAAAAGGTATAGGTTTAGCATATGTATGAAGGTCAGAGAACTCCGATCAAACTATTATTGCAAGAATTACATGCTCTTGATTTATTTAATAATTTTCCCTTTTAAACATGCCATAGCAGAGTTCATGTGGCTGTAACTCCTCTTACAGATTTCAAGGTCATGTTCGGAAACTTGCGCCATGACAAGAATACAGGTTGGGCATGTGCATGAAGCCCACATAATTGACTCTGAAAATGGTCCTACAGTCCTTGGTCTTTCAGAATAATCTCTACAAAGCCAAACTGGTAGTAGCAAGGGCATTCGTCAAATTACTGTCACAAATTTTGATTACTGTCACAAATTTTACCTCATTCACATGACATAGTTGGACTGTGTCTCTGCAACTTCTAGAGTTTTCAAGATAATGGTTTGAAACTTGCAGCAAAGTAGGAATATAGGCAGGGATTTTTGCATAAGGCCATAATAAATTAATTGTTAGATTCTCATTACTGCCCGCCTCGATTTTTTACCCCACCCCGAATTATGAAAAAGTATTCTCTAGTCACCAAATACATGTGGTTTGCAGAAATCAATATAAATTTCAGCCACCCATCTCCGATTTCTGTGTAGTCTGGAAAAATAAAAAATAAAGTTTCACCCCCTGCCCCCATTTTGAAAAAAAATAAATGAGAATCTAACTATTAATTTGTCACAGAACTCTGATCAAATTTTCATTGCTAGAATCATATACCCTTAATGTACTTACAAATGTCAATAAAATCACTCTTCTTTTGCTTTTTATTCCCCGCCACAAAAAGTGGGAAGGGTATTATTTTATACCCTCCAGAATTTTAAGTGTCCGTCCGAGGCGCTTCTAATGAGTACTCACAACATATGTTTTCATCTAGAAATAAGAAAACTATTTACCTGATACCAACTCTTATCTAGACCTATGATACCCAATAAAAATGTGGTTTTATTGGGTACTTTTTTGTGCTATTAGGTAGTTTTAGAATTTTTTCAATGCAAATTTAATATTTGTTACCCAATAAGTGTCCATCTATAAGAACTGGCTAAAGAATCGATGGTAATGTGATTGTTGCCCATACATTTATGTGACTTATTCCATAAAAGTGTCACATAAACATCATTTGGTTAGAAAAAAAAGTCACATAACCATCATTTTGTCAGAAAAATTTTGTTACAAAAATTTCGTTTTATGTGACGGGTCACATAAAAAAAAGTCACTTAACCATTGTTTGGGCTCAAGAAAAGTCACATAACCATCTTTTCGTGCAAACATCCGTCCTTCTGTCCATCCATCCATCCGTCAGCATCTCCATCATTCTTGTCCACTCCATAACTCTGATACCGTCCGAGATATTTTCACAAAACTTCACAGAAATCTAAAGCACTAAGAGATAATGTGCAGAACACATGAACCATAACTCTAATTTGCCTACTTTTGGAGCTATTGCCCTTTGAACATAGCCATTTCTACCATGTACTTGTGTCTGCTCTGTAATTTTAAAACTGTTCAAGATATTATTATGAAATTCCTCACAAATGTAAAGCACCATGGGATAAAGTGCAGAACACAAAGACCATAACTCTGGTTAAGCTACTTTTGGAGTTGCAGCCCTTTGAAGATAGTAGATATTGAAAATAGCCATTTCTGCTGTATACTCGTGTTCACTCTATATTTTCACAAATCGTCACATAAATGTAAAGCACTATGAGATGACTTTCAGAGCACATGAAACATAACCCTGGTTTGCCTACTTTTGGAGTTAATGCCCTTTGAAAATTGAACAAGGCCATTTTTAGCATGTAATCATATCGGCTCTGTAAGTTGAAAACCATTCGAGATATGAAACTTCTCACAAATGTAAGGCACCATGAGGCAACATGCAGAATTTAAAAACCATAACTCTGGCAAACCTACTTTTGGAGTTGTGGCCCTTTGAACGTAGTAGATATTGAAAATAGCCATTTCTTCTATGTCCTTGTGTCCGCTATATATTATTATGAAATTTCTCACAAATGTAAAGCACCATGAGACAAAATGCAAAACACAAAAAATGTAAGGCTGGTTAATCTACTTTTGGAGTTGTGGCTCTTTGAACATTGAGAAGCTGTGTGAAGGACAGTTGGGGTCACTGGAATTATACACTAGAGAATATATATACAGAATTCACAGAAAGAGAATAGCTACCCTGAGGCAGTCCTCTGACTCGCGATAAAACATGATAAACAACAAACTTGTAAATAAGTTACAACACATGTATATAATATTCACCAGCTTTGAGCTCTTATAACTATAAATAACCACCAGCCCACTTAACGTTTTAGATGTGTGCTCCGTATAAGTTACCAGGGGAACCTTAAGAAGAAGACAGACAGACATAGTAGATATTGAAAATATCCATTTCTACTATCTCTTTGTCTCTAAATTGAAAACTGTTCCAGATATTTTGATGAAACCTCGCACAAATGTAAAGCATCATGAGATGAGGTGCAGAACACAAGAACCAGAACTCTTGAAGTTATTGACCTTTGAACTTTGAAAATAGTGATTTCTGTAATATATATGTGACCACTCTGATTGAGATATTTTCTTGAAACTTTATGAAAATGTATATCACCATGATACGCCAGCCTCGATGGCTCAGTTGGATGCGCGTCCAGCTGGTGATGTTGCGGGTTCAACCCTCACTGGGTCGGCAACATTCTTTAGTGGAGATTAGGTCATGAAGAATTTTCTACGGTCATTCTGTCCCTTCCGCTGATTCAAGAAGGGCAGTTGTCAGTTTCTGGTGAAAGAATGTGCACAATACTGGTTAACTGCTCAGAGGACTAAGCCTGTCCAGTAAAAGTGTAGTTAGGTAAACTGACCGCACTTGACATGACCCCATTGGGTTGACTGGGCCATAAAACAGCAACACAAACAAAATCACCATGATATGGTGTACAAAATACAAGAACTGGAAAATGCACACCCTTGAAAACTTCACTTTTCACTATTTAATCCCTCTACATGAACATGATAAAGTAGTGTTTGTAAAGTAGTGTTTACAGGCGTATTCATTTCACGGACATGTTAATGTGATAAATGAAAAAAAAGAAACAATTGCTTAGAACATTTTAATCAAAATTAACACATATACATGCATCAGAGTTGATAATATTAAAGGGAAAGACTAATGCACATTCCCTTTGATTTTTTTGACAGAGTTATGGCACTTGCTTGATGTAAGTGCAGTGGCAGGGCATGGTGCAGTTCTTGCAGCACTTTTATTGTTCAGAATAATAAATCTACAAAGTCAAACTGGCAATAGTGGGGGCATTCATTCCCTTTAGGGATTTTTCGATATATGAATCAGTTCAGCATGTTTTATATCATTCCTCCAGAAAGATATTCGGGTGGGTCAGTTTATTATGGGGCAGGTCAGAATATTATAAGAGTCATAATATCCATCACGAAAACACGCCTATGTAATTTTGACCCCCTTAAACCCCACTTTTATATAGTAAAACTGGGGTTTATAGGGGTATACATTATTTTTCTTATTTCTGTTCAAAAACATAGATTGTGGGTACTCGTTAGAACCACCTCAATGAGGCGGTTCTAACGAGTACCCACAATCTATGTTTTGAGCAGATATGAAAAAAATATTAGAGTTTTTTTTTATCTAAAAATGTTCAGTTTTTGGAGGTGAAATTTTCTATATATTTGAATAGGCGTGTTTTCGTAATGCTGACTCAGGAAATGGTGATGGGATAGTATATAGAATATTTTAAAGTAACTTGAAGTAATGTTCTATGCCATTTATGTCAAGTGGAATCTTCTACCACAGTCTTTGCACTGGTCTATTTCCAATAGCAAGAAGTGTGATTAGTTTTTATAATGTCCCCGCCTATTCCAAGAATGGTTGAAGGGCTTTAAGTTTTATCCCTGTCTGTCCGTCAATGCTTGCTAAAAAAATGTGTCTGGGCTGTAACTCCTGAACGGTATGGAATACATACATGAAACTTCACAGATAGCTAAATCATATCAAGACAATATGTCACAAACAAGGAAGACAACTTTGGCTACTTTGCTTTTTGTATGCATGTCTATAAGTCCATGTATGCTAAAAAATAATTGTGTCTGGGCTAAAACTCCTAAAGAGTATGGAATATATTCATGAAACTTCGAAGTTAGCTGAATTGTATCGAGACAATATGTCGCAAACAGGGAACACAACTCTGGCTACTTTAGGTTTTGAATTATCCTGCCTTGCCTAAAACCCATGTAGTGTAATGATAAAAATTCATGTCTGGGCCATAACTCCTAAATCAGATAGAATATATCAATGAAACTTTACAGATACCTAAATCATATCAAGATGATGTGTGGCGAACAAAGAAGACATGGTTTTTATGTGTCTGTTTGTGCATCTGTCCATTTGTCTGGGCATGCTAAAAACATTTTTGTCCAGGCCATAACTCTTAAACCAAAAAGAATATATTCATGAAACTTCAAAGATACCAAAATCATATCAAGACAATATGTGGCGAACAAGAAAGACAACTGGCTACTTTGGTTTTTTGAATTATCCTCCTTTGCCTAAAATCCATGTAGTGTAATGCTGAAATTCAAGTCTGGATCAGAACTCTTAGACAGTATGGAGTATATTCATAAACTTCAAAGATGGCTAAATCATGTCAAGGCCATGTTTTGCAAACAAGGAAGACAACTCTGGCTACTTGAGTTTTGAATTACCCTCCACCCCTCCCCCCGCCCCAGCCTAAAAAATTTGTGTCTGGCTCATAACTCCTTAACTGTATGGAATATATTCATGAAACTTCACAGATGGCTAATCATATCAAGACAATGAGTTGCAAACAAGAAAGACAACTCTGCCTACTTCAGTTTTTGAATTATCCCCTTACCTAAAATACATGTAGTCTAATGCTGAAAATTTGTGTTCGACTTATAACTCCAAAACCATATTTAATATATTTATGAAACTTCAAAAACGGCTAAATCATATCAAGACAATGTGTCGTGAACAAAGAAGACAGCTCTGGCTACTTCAGTTTTTTAATTATCCTCCTCTTGCCTAAAATTCATGTGTAATGTTGAAAATTTGTTTCCGGCTCGTAAGTCTAAAACTGTAAGAAATATATTCAGGAAACTTCACAGATGGCTAAATCATATCGAGATAATGTGTCACAAACAAAGAAACCAACACTAGCTACTTTGATTTTGGAATTATTTCCCTTTTATGAAAATACTCCATACTGTCTAAGAGTTCTGGCCCAGACACGAATTTCAGCATTACACTACATGGATTTTTGGCAAGGGAGGATAATTCAAAAAACCAAAGTAGCCAATTGTCTTTCTTGTTCTCCACACATTGTCTTGATATGATTTAGGTATCTTTGAAGTTTCATGAATATATTCCTTTTAGTTTAGGAGTTATGGCCTGGACAAAAATTTTTTTTACCTTGCCCAGACAAATGGACAGATGCACAAACAGACACATAAAAACCATGTCTTCTTTGTTTCACCACACATCATCTTGATATGATTTAGGTATCTGTAAAGTTTCATCGATATATTCCATCTGATTTAGGAGTTATGGCCCAGACATGAATTTTTATCATTACACTACATGGGGTTTAGGCAAGGCAGGATAATTCAAAAACCAAAGTAGCCAGAGTTGTGTTCCCTGTTTGCGACACATTGTCTTGATACAATTCAGCTAACTTTGAAGTTTCATGAATATATTCCATACTTTTTAGGAGTTTTAGCCCAGACGCAATTATTTTTTAGCATGCATGGACGTCCATGTAGTGTAATACTGAAAATTCATTTCCACTCTTGGCATTGTATGATACAAAGCCGGCACCAGGCTGGGGCATCCGTGTCCCATGGACACTTTTCTAGTTACCACTATGTTTTATAGAAATTCCTGTATTAATGCAATCAGTGTAGACTCTGATCAGATGCTGTGTTCTGCACCATCTGATCTGGGTCTGTACTGATTGCCAATTACCCTTTTTGGGGGTTTCTCGACTAAAGTGGATTAATATTGTGTCAACTTCATATGCCATTTAAACCTTAGAATAATTTATTTTATTGGCACATTTCTCATTTATATAGAAAATTGTAAATATGGGTCAAGGCAGTTTTGATGTACTATATGATATTGACAATGTAAATCCAAGCTTCAATGCATCAGTAGACCTCAAAAGAATGAATGTGTCGGAGTGACATGCCTCTGCAAATATGAGTGTAGAAAAACTGCAGGTGCTGGAAGATTTAATGAGTGAAATTCTTAATGTGTCTGGAGAGACAGATGGAGAAAGTAGGGAGAAGGAAGGAGGAAAGGAAGAAAAGGAAGGAAAAGAGAATGAGGGTATGGTTTTAAGTAGTTATCAATTTGTTTTACAGTCTTCTAGCTATTTAGCTTACATTTGATACCTCTATCCATTATGTGGTTTACATATACTATGTATGTTCTAATTATAGACCTGTGACATACATTTCAAGTTACCTGTAAAATATAAATTAAGGGAAAGGGATGCACCTTCAAGGGAAGGCAACTCTTTCAAAATTGTTTTGGCTCCCTTCTGAAAAGGGGTCTACTCTAAAAGGAAAGAATTTGCTCCCTTTGTGAGCAAATTCTTTCCATTTAGAGTAGATCTTTTTTCAGAAAGGGCTTTGTTTGTAGGAAAGCAAACAGAAAGTCACAAAAGTTGTCTCCCTTGTAAAAATGGAGGAAAGTCTAACAAGTGTATTAAGTCCCCTTAAAATTATATATATAAAAAAAAAAGACAATAAATAGTATGGGTGAAGTCAGCATGGGAATTTCTCTATGGTTTCTCTTGATTTTCCAGACTAGCTGTTTATTTATGAGCTGTTATGATCATTCTGTCCTCTGTCTGTCTGTCTCTGTCCATCCATATCTATCTGTCCACACTTTTGAATGACCTCCTCTGAAACTGCTGGGCTTATTTTCACAAAACTTCACATGGAATATTCTGTTGTTGGGTGGGTGTATGCATGTTGATGTTGGTGTGGGTGTGGGTGGGGGTGGGGGTGGGGGTGGGGGATTGACAGATAGTTCTAGCAGTCATGATTATGTTTCTCAAATGGCCATTGTTACAAAAAAACATTAAAAAAAAACTACTGAGATAGCTGAGTACTGGGACAGACATGCCTGAGCAACTTGTATAGACCCAGATCAGAATATAGATGTGTCTGCAACTACCAATGAGTGAGGAACAGTGTAGAGTCTGTAGTATATTATCTACATTCATTCCTCAGGTATATCTGTCCAATTACTAACCCTTAAACTGCCAATCACAACATATCACGAAAACATGCCTATATAATGTTGACCCCCTTGAACCCCAATTTTATATAGTAAAACTGGGGTTTACAGGGGTATACATTATTTTCTTATTTCTGCTCAAAAACATAGAATGTGGGTACACGTTAGAACGGCCTCACCGAGGCGGTTCTAACGAGTACCAACAATCTATGTTTTGTGCAGAAATCTGAAAAATATCATGATTTTTTATCTGAAAATTTTCCATTTTTTTTTTTGGTGGCAAAATGTTAAGTATATTTGAATAGGCATGTTTTCGTAATGAGTGTCGTCTGCCTTGTCATCTGCTTGTGATAAAAGTCATTTTTATGAACAGTGTGGACCCAGATCAGACTGTTCCTCTAGGAGCAGTCTGATCTAGGTCCACACTGTGTGTCTGTATGCAAAAATAGGTTTGAAAAGTTTGCAAGAATATTCAGCAGACGACATAAACAGACGACATTTTCAGATGCAGGTTTTCTTGGTGTTTTAAGGGCTTAAAGTGTCAAACAATATTTGTAGCAGAAGCCATTCTGATTTTTTGTACTTTTCAGAGAAAATAACTTTATATTTCATGTGAATCAAGACAACTTGCATGAAATGTCAAGATTTATTTTCTTTTTAAGAATAAAAAATATTTCGAAATGCGGTCTGCTGTAGTTGTGATTGGCACTTTAAGGGTTAACACGTGCTGTGGGCAAATTCAGGAGATGACAAACTGATCATATTTTTTCTTATTTTTCCTAGAACATAAGATCTGACACTCCATGCAAATTGTCTCCGTAGGAGACAATTTGCATGAAGTGTCAAATCCTATTATCTGGGAAAAATAAGAAAAAATATTTCAAAGAGTCATCTTCTGAAATATTTACACAGCATGCAAAGTGTTCAAGTAAACAAGGTACACCCAGTTGTGGTTATAGTTGCTAATAATTTTTTTTTTTTTTTTTTTTTTTGTGTGTGTCCAAAACATATCCTATTGGTACTCCATGGAATCACCTCACTGATACAGGTTATGCTTTCATGCAAAATTAACACAAATTATCTTCTCAGTTCTCCTGTATCAGTAGCTACTTTGTGATAAGGTCCATTTTCTGGGTGTCTTGCTGTGACAAAACAGGCCAATTTGTTATAAAATACCCCAAATTTGTTAAACAGATGTTTGTCCTATTTTAACATTTACCACTCTCTGGCCAAATTCAGCAGCCCACAAATCAATGAGATTTTTTGTATATTCATCAGGAAAACATGCCTATATAATTTTGACCCCCTTAAACCCCTCTTTTATATAGTAAAACTGGGGTTTGCAGGGGTATAAATTATTAGCTCATCTGAGCCGAAGGCTCAAGGTGAGGTATTGTGATCACTCACCGTCCGTCGTCGTCGTCGTCGTCCGTCTGTCCGTCCGTCCGTCCGTTCACAATCTTTAAACAACATCTCCTCCTAAACCACTGATTGGATTTTGACCAAATTTCACAGGAATGATCCTTGGTTGATCCTCTTTCAAAGTTGTTCAAATGGTTCCGGTCCATTGCATATCTAGGTCACAGGAGCTAAAAATAGATTTTTTAACTAAAAACTCAAAAAATCTTCTCGTCAGAAACCACAGGACCGATTTCAATAAAATTTTGCAGAAATGTTCCTTTGGTGATCCTCTACAAAGATTGTTCAAGCCATTTGGATTCGTCAAAAAACATGGCCACCAGGGGGCGGGGCTTATTTTCCCTATATATCTAGATAGAAAACTTTAAAAATCTTCTTGTCAGAAACCACTGGACCAATTTCAATATAATTTTGCAGAAATGTTCCTTTGGTGATCCTCTACCAAGATTGTTCAAGCCTTTTGGATTCGTCAAAAAACATGGCCTCCAGGGGGCGGGACTTATTTTCCCTATATATCTGTATAGAAAACTTTAAAAATCTTCTTGTCAGAAACCACTAGACCGATTTCAATATAATTTTGCAGAAATGTTTCTTTGGTGATCCTCTACCAAGATTGTTCGAGACATTTGGATTCGTAAAAAAACATGGCCGCCAGGGGGCGGGGCTTATTTTCCCTATATATCTATATAGAAAACTTTAAAAATCTTCTCGTCAGAAACCACTGGACCAGTTTCAATATAATTTTGCAGAAATGTTCCTTTGGTGATCCTGTTGCAAGATTGTTCAAGCCTTTTGGATTCATCAAAAAACATGGCCGCCACGGGGCGGGGCTTATTTTCCCTATATATCTGTATAGAAAACTTTAAAAATCTTCTTGTCAGAAACCACTGGACCGATTTCAATATAATTTTGCAGAAATGTTTCTTTGGTGATCCTCTACCAAGATTGTTCAAGACATTTGGATTGGTCAAAAAATATGTCCGTCAGGGGGCGGGGCTTATTTTCCCTATATATCTATATAGAAAACTTTAAAAATCTTCTCGTCAGAAACCACTGGACCGATTTCAATATAATTTTGCAGAAATGTTCCTTTGGTAATCCTCTACCAAGATTGTTCAAGCCATTTGGATTCATCAAAAAACATGGCCGCCAGGGGGCGGGGCTTATTTTCCCTATATATCTATTATAGAAATCTTTAAAAATCTTCTTGTCAGATACCACTAGACCGATTTCAATATAATTTTGCAGAAATATTCCTTTGGTGATCCTCTACCAAGATTGTTCAAGACATTTGGATTCGTCACAAAACGTGGCAGCCAGGGGGTGGGGCTTATTTTCCCTATATATCTATATAGAAAACTTTAAAAAATCTTCTTGTCAGAAACCACTAGACCGATTTCAATATAATTTTGCAGAAATGTTCCTTTGGTTATCCTCTACCAAGATTGTTCAAGCCATTTGGATTCGTCAAAAAACGTGGCCGCCAGGGGGCGGGGCTTATTTTCCCTATATATCTATATAGAAAAGTTTAAAAATCTTCTTGTCCGAAACCACTAGACTGATTTCAATATAATTTTGCAAAAATGTTCCTTTGGTGATCTTCTAGGAAGATTGTTCAAGCCATTTGGATTCGTCAAAAAACATGGACGCCAGGGGGCGGGGCTTATTTTCCCTATATAATCTATATAGAAAACTTTAAAAATCTTCTTGTCCAAACCACTGGACCAATTTCAATATAATTTTGCAAAAATGTTCCTTTGGTGATCCTGTTGCAAGATTGTTCAAGCCATTTGGATTCGTCAAAAAACATGGCTGCTCAGGGGGCGGGGCTTATTTTCCCTATATACTTTAAAAATCTTCTTGTCCGAAACCACTGGACCAATTTCCATATAATTTTGCAAAAATGTTCCTTTGGTGGTCCTGTTGCAAGATTGTTCAAGCCATTTGGATTCGTCAAAAAACATGGACGCCAGGGGGCGGGGCTTATTTTCCCAATATAATCTATATAGAAAACTTTAAAAATCTTCTTGTCCAAACCACTGGACCGATTTCAATATAATTTTGCAGAAATGTTCCTTTGGTGATCCTATTGCAAGATTGTTCAAGCCATTTGGGTTCGTCAAAAAACATGGCCACCAGGGGGCGGGGCTTATTTTCCCTATATATCTATATAGAAAACTTTAAAAATCTTCTTGTCCGAAACAACTTGATCGATTTCAATATAATTTTGCAGAAATGTCCCCTTGGTGATCCTGTACCAAGATTGTTCAAGCCATTTGGATTTGTCAAAAAACATGGCCGCCAGGGGGCGGGGCTTATTTTCACTATATATCTGTATAGAAAACATTAAAAATCTTCTTGTCCGAAACCACCGGACCGATTTCCATATGATTTTGCAGAAATGTTCCTTTGGTTATCCTGTTGCAAGATTGTTCAAGCCATTTGGATTTGTCAAAAAACATGGCCGCCAGGGGGGGCGGGGCTTATTTTCCTTATATATCTATATAGAAAACTTTAAAAATCTTCTTGTCATAAAGCACTGGACGGATTTCAATATAATTTTACAGTAATGTTTCTTCGATGATCCTCTACCAAGATTGTTCAAGCCGCCATGATTCGTTAAAAAACATGGCCGCTAGGGGGCGGGGTTAATTTTTCATATATATCTGTATAGAAAACTTTAAAAATCTTCATGTCATAAACGACTGGACCGATTTCAATATAACTTGGCAGAAATGTTTCCTTAGTGACCCTCTATCAAGATTGTTCAAGCCGGCATGATTTGTCAAAAAACATGGCCTCTAGAGGGTGCGGGGCTTATTTTCCATATATATCTATATAGAAAACTTGAAAAAATCTTGTCGTCAGAAACCACAGGACTGATTTCAATATAACTTCACAGAAATGTTTCCTTGGTGACCCTTTACCAAGATTGTTCAAACCGTTATGATTCGTCAAAAAACATGGCCACTAGGGGGTGGGGCTTATTTTCCTATATATCTATATAGAAAATTTTAATAGTCTTTTCAGAAACCACTTGACCGATTTCAATGTAACATTGCAGGAATGTTTCTTATGTAACCCTCTATCAAGATTGTTCAAGCCATCATGATTCGTCAAAAAACATGGCCGCCAGGAGTCGGGGCTTATTTTCCTTATATATCTATAGAAAACTTTAAAACTCTTCTTGTCAGAAACCACTGAACTGATTTCATTATAACTTTGCAGAAATGTTTCCTTGGTGACCCTCTAATAAGATTGTTCAAGTAATCATGATTCGTCAAAAAACATGGCTGCCGGGGGCAGGGCTTATTTTCCCTATATATCTATATATAAAACTTTAAAAATCTTTTCAGAAACCAATGGACCGATTTCAATACAACTTGGCAGGAATGTTTCTTTGGTGACCCTCTACAAAGATTGTTCAAACCATCATGATTCATCAAAAAACATAGCCGCTAGGGGGCGGGGCTTATTTTCCCTATATATCTATATAGAAAACTTTAAAAATCTTCTCGTAAGAAACAGTTGGACCGAGTTCAATGTAACTTGGCAGGAATGTTGCTTTGGTGACCTTCTACCAAGATTGTTCAAGCCTTCATGATATGTCAAAAACCATGGCCCCCAGGGGGGCGGGGCTTATTTTTCATCTATATCTGCATAGAAAATTTTAAAATTCTTATTGTCACATACCCCATGACCGATTTCAATATTACTTGGCTGGAATGTTGCTTTGGTGAACCTCTATCAAGATTGTACAAGCAGTCATGATTCGTCAAAAAACATGGCTGCCATGGGGTGGGGCTTATTTTCCCTATATATCTAAATAGAAAACTTTAAAAATCTTCTTGTCAGAAACCACTGAACAGATTTCAATATAACTTGGCAGGAATGTTCCTTTGGTGACCCTCTACCAAGTTTGTTCAAGCTTTCATGATTCGTCAAAAAACATGGCCGTTAGGCGTAGGGCTTTATAGCTATATAAAACTTTTTAAACCACTGGACCAATTTCAATATAACTTGGCAGAAATGTTCCTTTGGTGACCCTCTTTTAAGATTCAGTTCAAGTCGTCAAGATTTGTAAAAAAACATGGCCGGGGGTGTGGTGGAGGGGGGTGGGGGTGGTTAGTGCTATAAAGTTTATACAAAAATCCTAAAGCAGTGAACTTGGCTGAAACTTCAACAGTAAATATGCAAATCTGTTTGGTCAGGTGAGCGATATAGGACCATCATGGTCCTCTTGTTTTTCTTATTTCTGCTCAAAACATGGATTGTGGGTACTCGTTAGAACTGCCTCGCCGAGGCGGTTCTAACGAGTACAACAATCTATGTTTTGAGCAGAAATATGAAGAATATCAAAGTTTTTTATCTGAAAATTTTAAATTTTTGGAGGAGAATTTTTTTTATACATTTGAATAGGCGTGCTTTCGTAATGGTCTCCTTAGGAGACAAGGAGACAATTTGCATGAAATGTCGAAACATATTTTTTCTGGGGAAAATAAGAAAAATACTTCAAAATGTCATCAGCTGAAATTTTTATCCAGCACAAGTATAAAATTCGCTGTGCATAAAAATACTGTATTTACCAACACTACTGTCCTTTTGACATCACTCAGTAAGACATTTTTTTGCTTGGCTGATTGACCATATCTTATCAGAAACCATTTGTCTTTTCTATTTCTGTATTTTGTTCTCAAATATTTACCCTAAAATTAAATCTATGGCCAAAAATTGGTCTGACCTATGCAATTTCTATAGTAAAGTGAGTTTTGGGAATTTTTTATGAAAGAAAATATTATTTACTTTTCTTTGCTGAAGATGAATTATTGATATTACACAACAATATTGTGAAAATTTCAAAACAATTACCTCCAAGTTACCTACCCTACAGATTTCTGCATAATTTGCATCCTTTTTTTACTATGGGAAAAAATGAAAATATTTGATTTTTTTAAAAACCAATGTCTTGAATAAAACTTAGGTAGTTACAACAAACAGTTTTGTATTAAATCATGATAAAAGTTTGCAAATTTACCTCTTTTGTGTAAAGTGCCAAGCAAAAAAAAAACAACTTTCTGAAAGATGTCAAAAGCACAGAAGGATGCCTTAACTCCTTATAGTATTTGACATAAAGTGGATGGTAGTGTGATAAGAGCCTGCTGTATTTGCAGCAGGTGGGAGAAGTGGGACATGACAGTATTTTGTGTAGTTGTCCGTTTCTGGTAAAAGAATGTGCACAAATACTGGTTAACTGCTTAGAGAACTAAGCCTGCCTCGGTTGCTGTGCCGTCCGACTGGAGACCAGGAGGTCGCGGGTTCAACCCCCGCCGAGGTCGGCAACATTCTTTCGTGGAGATTGATCATGAAATATTTTCTACGGTCATTCTCTCCCTTCCGCTGATTCAAGAAGGGCAGTTGTCAGTTTCTGGCGATACTGGTTAACCGCTTAGAGGACTAAGCCTGCCCAGTAAACGTGTGGTTAGGTAAACTGACCACGCTTGACATGACCCCATTGGGTTGACTGGGCCGTAAAACCTCAACACAAACAAAGACTAAGCCTGCGCAGGAAAAACATGGTTAGGTTAAATGACCGGCTGGACATGACCCTAATGGGTTGACTAGGCAATAAATCCTCAATCAACTCAATCTGTCTGTTTCTACACTGTTATTCATTTCTTCACTCACCTTCCCCTATTTCTCTCTTTTCTCTTCACTACATTGTACTAGGTCACCTGTACCTTTTCTCAATTTCTTCGGGAGATGACACATTTAAATGACCTTGTTGTTAATTAAATGATTGACACTCACCACACCATGGGCAGATTTAGCAGATGACAAACTGATGACATTTTTCTTATGTTTCCTAGAAAATAGGATTTGACACTTCATGCAAATTGTCTCCTTAGGAGACAATTTGCATGAAGTGTCAAATCCTATTTTCTAGAAAAATAAGAAAAATATTTCAAAATGCTGTGTGCTGAAATTTTTACGCAGCATGCAAAATGTTAAAGAAGAAATCAAACAAACAAATACATGTCTTAAATTTGAATGAGACCGTTTTAATACTTGTTGTGTCTAAAAAGTAGCTGAACAAGTGGCAAACAATTTAAACCTTGATCAGATGCCACATTCAGTGCCGCCTGATCTGAGTCTACTCTGCTTAGGTGCCAGCCTCGGTGGCTCAGTTGGATGCGCCGTCCGACTGAAGACCAGGAGGTTGCCGGTTCAACCCCCTCCGAGGTCG
The DNA here is from genome assembly GCA_964016985.1 of Anodontia alba. Taxonomy (NCBI): domain Eukaryota; kingdom Metazoa; phylum Mollusca; class Bivalvia; order Lucinida; family Lucinidae; genus Anodontia; species Anodontia alba. The sequence continues at coordinate 11,544,581 of OZ024833.1, forward strand.
GCAACATTCTTTCGTGGAGATTGATCATGAAATATTTTCTACGACCATTCTTTCCCTTCCACTGATTCGAGAAGGGCAGTTGTCAGTTTCTGGCGGAAGAATGTGCACAATACTGGTTAACCGCTTAGAGGACTAAGCCTGCCCAGTAAGCGTGTGGTTAGGTAAACTGACCGCACTCAGCATGACCCCATTGGGTTGACTGGGCCGTAAAAACTCAACACAAACAAACTCTGCTTAGGCCTGTCTGTCCAAATACTTAGGGCAAATAGGTCAAGATAAGCTGACTGTTAACCCTTAAAGCACCAGTCACAACTGCAGCAGACATTTTTTTTTTAACCCTAGTCCTGCTGAGCCCGGATATACCCTGCCTTTGCAAACAGTGTAGATCCAGATCAGTTGGCTTCTGAAGAAGCCAACTGATCTGGATCTGCACTGTTTGCCATTCAGTATTTGAATTTGTATCAACAACTTGGATCAAGTAATCTGATTGGCTGAAAATTAGGAGTGGGCGTGGCATCTTAATTTATTCAGCAGGACAAGGGTTAATATATTTTTGGTAGAAAATTAGTCTTGACGTTCCATTAGAAATGGACTGCCAAGCACTGTGCTTAAGGCTCCATATTCCTCAAAAATAGACATTTTGTATCCAAGAAAGGTTTAAGAAATTGATATAAAGTATTAATATGATCGTAAAATGTGGCTTCTGACAGCCTGTAAAATTTCAGTTTAGTCTCTCATTTCTGAACTGGATCAAAAATGAAATGATTTTTTATCACATCTCTGAATTAATGTTGGCTACATTAATTCAGAGATACAATAAAAATTTTATGATTGTATTAATACATATATCAATTTATTAAATCATTTTTGGATAATAAAATGTCTATTTTTGAGGAATACAGAGCCTTTAATGGCTAATTTAGAATAATTTTTGGCTCCAAATCATATCCCTTGGGTACTCATTTGAATTACCTCCCTGAGAAAGTTCCTTTTAGTACCTTCAAGATAAGTGTTAGCAGCAAACTAATCCTTAAAGGCTCCATATTAATATTAATAATTAATGTTGGCAACATTAATTCAGAGATACAATAAAAAATCATTTCATTTCAAGAAGAGAGAGGAACTGAAATTTTACAGGCTGTCAGGTGCCACATTTTATGTTTGTATTTTAATACCATATATCAATTTATTAAACCATTCTTGGATAATATAAAAAAAAAAGTTATTTTTGAGGAATATGGAGCCTTTAAAGTGCCAATAGAGTTGTAACAGAAGAGAGTCTATTTTCATACCCCACCACAGGATTATGACAGGGTATTATGGCATCATGTTGGTTGTCTGTGTGTCTGTCTATCCATCCATCTGTTGTATGTCCATCCATTTGTATTTTTGTTTCCGGAAGATATAAATGCCAGTGGATTTTCACCAAACTTGGTATGTGCATTGATATTGTGAAGAACTGGTTTAGGTTTGCTAATAGGCAAATTTTGTCAATGTTTGGCAGTCATCTACCCATGACAGGTCCGTATTTTATTTCCGGATGATAACTTCAGTAAATGTCATTGGATTGTCACCAAACGTGGTAGGTGCATTGTGAAGATCTGGTTAGGGATTGCTAATGGGCAAATTCCCTCAATTTTTGACATTTATCTGTATTTGTTTCAGGACAATGACTTCAGTAAAATCTCAGTGGTTTTTCATCAAATTTGATATATTTATTGATATTGTGGAGATGTGGTTTGGGATTGCTCATTGGCGAATTTCGTCAATTTTTGACAGAGTTATCTGCCCACAATATGATAATGGCAGGATATTATCGTTTTGTGCTTTAACTTTTTTTTATACCCCTGCCATTTTCAATGGGGGTGTATATATACTGAAAGGAAAAAGAAACGCAGGGTAAATTTTATTCCTAAATTTCATTCAAGTTTGAAAACGTTTGTTAAATATTTTACTATGATTACAAAACGGTACATGTATGGAACAAAAGTTCCAAATTTCATTGGTTTGTGATCAACAAGTCTCGAGTTATTGAAGTTCATTGGTAGCTACCCCCCAAATCTTGAAATCAAAATCAAACTGAAAATCAATATCGGACAATACGGAAAGCCAAATTTCGTGCAAAACAAGCATGTTTAAACCTTCAGCACAAGATTTCCTCACACCATTTGGTACACTTCAACGATACACAACGCTCTTCGATTCTTTTACGGATTTTTCTTTTCATTTTTACGCTACTTTGAACTTTTTTCAATCATGGTACGATTGACTGATGTTCAGAGGGGTAGGGCAATTGCGTTGCTGATGCAGGGTCAGAGGCAACAGTAAGTTGCCAATCATTTTGGGGTTAACGTCTCAACAATTGAACGTCTTGTTAGACGTTTAAAGGAGACAGGGCATTTAGCAGACCGACCGCGGTCTGGGCGTCCACGCGTGACGTCGCGACGTCAAGACAGGACAATCCGTCTGGCACATTTGCGGAATCGTCATCTCACTGCTACCGAAACTGCCCTTAATACAGTAGGTACGCATAATCGATAAATTTCTCCGAAGACTGTTGGATGTCGATTGCGTGAGATTGGTCTTCGAGCTCGTCGTCCATACGTTGGTTAGCCTCTGACCCAGGCACGTAGGTTGCGTCGTATGGCGTGGTTGACGGCGCATGCGCCCAGGCTATTTCCGATGAGGCAGTGGAGACGAGTTCTTTGTACGGACAAGTCTAGGTTCACTCTCTATCGCGCAGATGGTCGACGTCGTGTGTACCGACGTCGCGGAGAACGCTTTGCCGACGCCTGTGTTGTCGAACGGGATCGGTTTGTGGGTGGCTCCGTTATGGTCTGGGGAGGCATTGCTCACGGGATAAAATCACAGTTGATTATTGTTGCGGGCAATATGACCGCAGTAAGGTATAGGGATGAGATCTTGCGTCCTGTTGCAGTCCCGCTTGTGCAACAACGTAATCTGATTCTGTAGCAGGACAATGCCCGACCACATGCTGTCCGAGTTTGTCAGGATTTCCTGGCAAACAATAACATCGCACCATTAGCATGGCCACCGTACAGTCCAGATTTGAGCCCAATAGAGCACATGTGGGATGAGCTGGACAGAAGGGTTAGGAACCGCCGAAATCCCCCCGCAACTCTCGCACAACTAAGGAATGCGCTGATCGATGAATGGAATAACATCCCGATGCGAACTGTCAATGCTTTGGTTAACTCTATCCAAAGGAGAATTAGGGCACAACGGCAGCAAGAGGGGGACACACCCGATATTGATTTTCAGTTTCAAGATTTGGGGGGTAGCTACCAATGAACTTCAATAACTCGAGACTTGTTGATCACAAACCAATGAAATTTGGAACTTTTGTTTCATACATGTACCGTTTTGTAATCATATTAATATATTTAATAAACTTTTTCAAACTTGAATGAAATTTAGGAATAAAATTTACCCTGCGTTTCTTTTTCCTTTCAGTATAGTAACACGGCTGTTCTTCCCATCCCTCATGTCCGTACATATGCCAGGTACATTCCGAAGTTAGCGTTTGTATGAGTGTCTGTTTATTCTGTCACTGTGGGGTTAAAAATTGGTAAAAATTGATTGGTGTTTTCGGGTTGAAAACAGATAAAAATGTTTGTTGTGGGGTTAAAGAAGATCAAAGAATGATCAAAGCAATAACTTCATAATATACCTCTAGTAAGAAGGTCCATCCTGTCTGTCCCATTCATATGTAACAAAAATGGTTTCTGTTCCATTTCTTTTGAAAAGATCAATGTATTGGATTCACATTTTATACACAGGTATACAATCATGAAATGTAGATCAAGTTCGATTTAGGGCAAATCTACCAATTATTATGGGAGGTTACGGCCCTTTTTCAACTTTAAAAAATGGTTTCGCTTGGATATCTTTTGAAACGATTAGTGTATTGGATTCATATTTTGTTCACGGGTATATAATTATAAAATAAGGTCAAGTTCGATTTAGGGTAAACTCCACCAATTATTTTGGGAGTTACGGCCCTTTTTAACTTTGAAAAATAGTTTCCGTTTGATATCTTTTGAAAAAAATTAGTGTATTGGATTCATATTTAATACACAGTTATATAATCATAAAATAGAAGTGAAGTTGGATTTTAGGTAAAATCCACTCAGTATTATTGGAGTTATGGCCCTTTTTCATCTTTAAAAAATGTTTTCCTTTTGACAATTTTGAAAAAGAGTAGTGTGTTGGATTCATATTTTATACAATGGTATATATCATAAAATACAGGTCGTTCGATTTAGGGTCAAATCTTCCAATTATTATGAGAGTTATGGCCCTTTTTCAACTTCAATTTTTGCAAAATGCCCTTGTGCAGGTTAAGATGGCTCCTGGGCGGAGGCATCTGTGTCATATTGACACATTTCTAGTTATATATTTTTTTCAAAACAGAAGACATGAAATGTCTAGTCTTAGAGGGATAGAGACAGAGAGGTCTAAGAGAGAGAGAGAGAGACAGACAGACAGACAGACAGACAGACAGACAGACAGACAGACAGATAGACAGGTCCAATTTGTAACCATATCAATGTTGAAAAATGCTAATTTTGTAAAAAAAAAAAAAAGGTATATTTAAAGGTATATCGAACAATAAATGATATAAATCAGGGACTGGTTTTGGTGAATTAAAGCAAGAAAGTTGGTACAGATGGGTGTGATATGTGTCCTGTCAGTATTTGTATAGTATATATCAAAGTCACTTTAATAAATTACACTTAGTTTCCATTGAATTCCCCGTATGTCAAGGACTTTGCAATATAAGGGGACTGGATTGACTTGGTTGATTTTCTACGTTTTATACAAGGGAGACAACCTTTGTGAGTTCCTGTTTACTTTTCCGTATAATAGTCCCCTTCTGAAAAGGGGTCTGCTCTAAAAGGAAAGAATTTGCTCCCCATGGGAGCAAATTCTTTCCTTTTAGAGTAGACCCCTTTTCAGAAGGGGACAAAACAGTTTTGATAATGTTGCCTCCCCTGAAAGTGTATCCGTTTCCCCTTAAGATAAAAAACATGAAATATGTTTTGGTTTTGATGTGTGGATTAGGAGAGATGCAGTATTGAAATTTCTTTATATGATAATCATTACAGGAGCGTCGAATCAATAAGATCATTCAGGATTGAAGAATTCATGCAGCTGAAAAACTTTAACCATGGTCCTGCTGAACCAGGATATGCTCTGACTTTTCAAATATTATAAATCCAGATCAGTTGGCTTCTGAAGAAGCCAACTGATCTGAATCTGCACTATTTGTCATTTAGTGTGTGAATTTGTATCAGAAACCTGGTCAGGTAATCTGATTGGCTGAGAATTGGAAGTGGGTGTGGCATCTTAATTTATTCAGCATGGCAAGGGTTAAGGATGAAAAAAGTAAAGCTTTTAGCTCACCTGAGCCATGGACCCAGCGTGAATTATTGTCATCTAATTTTGTCTGTTGTTAGTCTTCCAACTCTTGACAACTCCTCAAACCAGTTCTCCTCTGAAGCCACTAGACCGGTTTTTATCAAATCTCATGTCAAGCCACCTTGGGCTTGGGAATTAAAGATTGTCGAATGGTCATACTCCATTGACCAAGATAGGCATAGATATGTGAAAACACTTAAAATATTTCTTCTCCAGAATCAAAGCTTTCAGACTGGAATTTGGTATATAGTATCAGGGATGTAAGATTTATTTACTTTATTGAAATGTTGATCCTAGGATGATCTTTGATCTTTTTTAGACAAGGTCAATTCCCTTCCCTATATATTTGTATAGGGATGATGTTAAAAGGTCTTTTCTTGCACACTGTATTTAAGACTCACAGTACAAACTTACAATATATGATCTAAGGGGAAAATGCTTCAGTTTGATAAAAGTTTTATCTCCTGTTATATGACCCTGCCCTGGGCTATATACATTTATCAAGTAATGACTTCTCTGAAACCACTGGGCCAGTTTTCACTTGTGTCAAAGTGGGATTGAGATTGTTCATTTCATCAGGCTCAAATGATCAAGATGTCTGCAATACCCTTTGATGATGAACACCATTTAAAATCTGCTCCAGAATCTAGAAAACATCAAGGCTGACTCTTGGTGGGATGGAAGATGCAGCCACATTTGCTCTGATGGTAATCTTAGGTTGACTTTTGAATGTTTTTAGACAAGAGTAATTGCTTTCCCTCAGTATATTTGATATGTATAAGGGATAAATGTTGGATGCAAGTTTTGCCCTTTGTGTTCTCTGCTTTTTGCTCCTGAGCTACATATCCTTTCAACGACAGCATATTTATGCATAATTGCTGTCCCAACACTTTTTGAATGACCCTCACTGCGCGATTTATACAGTGAACCCTCGTTACAATGACAACATTTTGTTCTCAAAGACGTCATTAAAATGAATTTGCTGTTATACAGAATACTTAATGGGCTGATTGATATGTACGAAGAAAGGTCTGGTTTTGTTCTTATTTCGTCATAGAACATATGTTTTGGATATTTGTTAGAATCGCCTCACTGAGGCGATTCTAACAAATATCCAAAACATATATTTCTTTAAAGTATTAAATACAAAATTCTTGCATAATTTGTGACTAGTTGTTAATTTAGCGAAGGTTTTGTGACAGTCACATTGTCATTATAATGAATTTTGTTGTTGTATCAAGTGTCGGTATAAAGAGGGTTGTCTATACAGGCAATTTTCCAGTGCCGGTGCTATTTGATATGGTAGTATGCGAGTAAATAATAATACGAACACCAGCTCTCTAGCGTGTAAAGGAAAGGCACGAAAGGTTTCCATAGTACGAAAAAATGGTCAAATTTTCAGACCAAAACAGTTCGGTTTACCGTTGTACCTTCGTAATGCAGCCCAGTCAACACCAATCAAGTGCGGCTCAAATGGCCCAGCATAAAAAATACACAATAAAAGGCAAAAGAAAAAGGAGGCAAAGAGACAGAGGAAGGATGAAAAAATGGGGGATCACATCCCCCAAAAATAAAGACATCTTCATGCACATACATTTTCCCGCCGTGACCCTTGTGCCATGACCTTTTGTGAGTGTAAAATTTCGGCAGTGCCTGATCATGAAGAATAACATATCTACTTTCGTTTTCAAGTAAGCTACAGTTGAACTTCAATGGCTCCAACACCTTTTGGACCATGGAAAATTGTTCGAGCCATGGGTAGTTTGAGCCAATGAAGGTTAATCATGGCGTCAGATCGGGAAGCAAATATCGCTAATTCTGGGAAATCTATCGATCTTCTACACAATAAGTGTATGTTGAGTGTACTCATTAGAATTGCCTCCAAGAGGCAATTCTAATGAGTACACACAACATACAATTTCATAATGAAATAAGAAAGCTTCCTTAAATATTTGTTTTCTTGATCTATCGGAAGAATTTCGTAGGGACTCAAATTCGAGTTTGAATTATCCATGGTGAACGGGCCATCGGTGTTCGAGCTATTGAGATTCAACTGTATTTTTGATCAGTTGCTTATGTTGGATTCCAGTGGTAAATATCCAACCACATCCCCATTTTGGCTGCATTTTTTGAAACCCTCAGCTGTTCTAAGGGCATGTAAAAAAGGATCAGTTTGCTCCCAGATCCAAGATTTTCCCATATTATAATCAAAGTACCTAAACAAACAGAAAATATAGCTTTAAAACCAGTGCCATTTAATACAGTAGTATGCAGGTAAATATTAGTATGAACACTAGGGCCCAGTTGTTCAAAGCTAACGATGTCGTTAGTTAACGATTCATTCAAATTTACATCGAGTGGTACGCAGATATGCTGAAATTTTTTGCTGAAAAAATGTGAGTAGCTTTTGCAGTGCAAAAGCTACTCACATTTTTTCAGCAAAAAATATCAGAATATTGTATATTGAATCTGCTAAAACAGTTAACGAAATGACCCTTAACGAGCTCGTTAAGCTAACGACGCTTTGAACAACCGGGCCCAGTTCGCTATCATGGAATGAGCAAAAGGCTTCCAAAGTAAGAAAAAAATGGTCAAATTTTCAGACCAAAAATGTTTGGTTTACGGTTGTACTTTCATAATGCAGCCCCATCAACACCAGTCAAGCGCAGCTTAAATAGCCTAGCATACTTAATGTGAAAGCTAAAGGGGGAAAGAGAGAGAGAGAGAGAGAAAGGAAGAAAAAAATGGGGGATCAAATCACACAAAAAAACAAACAAAAAACAACAAAAAAACATCTCCATATGCATACATTTTCCCACCGTCACCCCTGCGCCATGACCTTTCGTGAGTGTAAAATTTTGGCAGTGTTTGATTGTGAAGAATAAAATATCTACTTTCTTTTATCCAACCCTACTCCTTTTTTGGCTACATTTTTCAAACCCTTGGCTATTCTAAGGATATGTAAAAAATAATCAGTTTGTTCCTAGGTGCTAGACTTTCTCATACTACAATCAAAGTACCTATAAACAAAGCCGGCCTCGGTGGCTCAGTTGGATGCGCCATCTGACTGGAGACCAGGAGGTTGCGGGTTCAACCCCCACCGAGGTCGGCAACATTCTTTCGTGGAGATTGATCATGAAATATTTTCTACGGTCATTCTTTCCCTTCTGCTGATTCAAGAAGGTCAGTTGTCAGTTTCTGGCGAAAGAATGTGCACAATACTGGTTAACCGCTTAGAGGACTAAGCCTGCCCAGTAAACATGTGGTTAGGTAAACTGACCACGCTTGACATGACCCCATTGGGTTGACTGGGCCATAAAACCACAACACAAACAAACAAAAAACCTGTAAACAAACATAAAATACAGCTTTAAAACCTTTTGCCACGTTTTCTTGAGTTGACATATCCGTATGTCAGCAGCAGCGTACTTATGCATAATTGCTGTCCAACACTTTTTGAATGACCCCACGGCAAGATTAATACAGGCAATTTCCCAGTTCCAGTGCCATTTAATACACAGGTATCATACTGTTTTCTGGTTTTGGCGTTTTTCCTGCTAATCTTGTCTTGGCGCAGAATTTATGTACAACAGAGAGGAGGGGTGCTTGGGACAACGGGTAAATGAAAATGTTTGGAGTATTTGAAAAAAATCAAACACTTTGTGCATAAATAAAGTATAACCTCAATGGCTCAAACACGGATGGCTTGTTTACTGTGGATGATTTGAACTCTTTTTTCAGTCCCTACAAAATTCTTTCAATAGCTCAAGAAAACAAATATTTAAAGATTTTTTCTTATTTTATCATGGAATTGTGTTGTGTGTACTCATTAGAATTGTCTCATCGAGGCAATTCTAATGAGTACACTCAACATACAATCATTGTGTATAAAATCAAAAAGATTTCCCTAAATTATCGCTATTTGCTTCCTGAACTGTTGCCATGATTACCCTCAGTGGCTAGAACTACCCATGTCTCAAACGAATTTCCATGGTTCCAAAGATTTTCGAGCCATTGAGGTTCGACTGTATAAGAAAGGAACCACCTTTCCACTGAAAAGACCAGGTGCATAGGAAACCTTTCTGTTTGTCTGCAAACTGAAGTTTAAAATCGAGGAAGTTGTCCAGAATGGCTAAAATTGAATTCAGGGGCCTATATCTTTATAATCTTGACATTGATATTTTTTCCACTTTAATATTTGTAATGCCAGATTATTAATGTTTATTTTCCCAAAATTTTACGATCATTGCACGAAGCATTTTGTAGTTGAAGTCATTTAAACAAGGTACCTATACTTACAAATGTTGATCTTCTCCGCGGCGGTGTGTGTTACTGCCCTCAGCGCACATATTCTTTTTGCTAATCTGACTACATTGGTATTTGCAGAAAATGCTAATACTGACCTCAGCTGTTTTTATGTTGAATGCTAATACTGTCCTCGGAGATGCAGACCGCCATTAATGTCAAAGACTTACTGATTGCAATTCGCTTTCAAAAAGAGTAGTGTTAGTTCATGGTGAGTTAATTGCTCCAGATATCCGTCATCCAGTATCCATCCGTCGTCCATTATCCATTGTTAACTTTCACATTTTCGACATCTCCTCCAAAACCGTAAGTTGGATTGAACTGATACTTGGTAGGAGGCATTTGGGCAACATGTAGAGTTAGAATTGCATTCTGATATCAAAGATGGCCGAAATTCTTTAAATAACATTTCCTCCCGAAGGGAAAGTCAGATTGAGCTGAAACTTGGTGGAAGGTATCGGGGCAACATGGAGATTCAGAATTACTAAATTCGTTTCCTTTCGATATCCAAGATGGCGGCCATCTTGAAATTCTTTAAACGACATTCCCGAACAGAAAGGCCAATTGATATGAAACTTGGTAGGAAACATCGGGGTGACTTGTAGATAAAAAATAGCTAAAATTGATCCAATCGGAAATCCAAGACGGCTGCCAGTGCCGCCCTCTAGAAAATCTATTTTTCGCTTCTACTCTGAGCTATACCTTGTTCAAAACCCTCGGCTGTTCTAAGGGTATTGATATTCTAGGTTCTCAGCTGAGCTGTCCTCTTGTTATCTATCTTACTTTCTATCTATATTGAAAGTATTGAATTTTGTTGTACTTTTATCCATAACTGCACAAGCTAGATTTTTCAAACTTAACTTACCAATGGACAACAAGCTATTTGTTTCAATATTCTTGACAACTAATGAAGCTTGAGGTTTTGTTTCAGTATTCTTGGCAACTAATGAAGTTTTTGATAGTGTTTCAGTTTCTTGGCAACAAATTAAGCTTGAGCTTTTGTTCAGTTTGTTGGCAACAAATGAAGTTTGAAGTCTTGTTCTGTTTCTTGACAACTGATGAAGCCTGAGGTTTCGTTCAGTTTCTTAAAAACTTATGAAGCTTGAGGTTTCATTGTTTCTTGGCAACTACTGACGCTTGACTAATGAGGTATTGTTGCAGTTTCTTGGCAATTAATGAAGTTCAAGGTTTGTTCTGCTTTTTTGGCAACTACTGATTTTGATTTTTTTTTTTTTTTCATTTTCTTGGCAACTGTGGTAATGAAGGATGAGGGTCTGTTTCAGTATTCTTTGCAACTACTGAAGCTTGAGGTTTTGTTCAGTTTCTTGGCAACCAATTAAGTTTGAGGTTTTATTCCGTTTGTTGGCAGCTAATGAAGCTTGAGGTTTTGTTTCATTTTCTTGGCAACTACCGAAGCTTGAAATTTTGTTTCCATTTCTTGGCAACATATGAAGCTTAAGGTTTTGTTTGTGTTCTTGACAACTAATGAAGCTTGAGGTTTTGTATTAGTTTCTGGGCAATTTATGAAGCTTGAAATTTTGTTTCAGTTTCTTAGGCAACTAATGAAGCTTGAGGGTTTTTTCAGTTCTTGGCAATTAATGAAACTTGAGTTGTTGTTGTTTTTTGTCCCCCGCCTTTTCGAAGAAAAGTGGAGGGACACTGTTTTTGGTTTTCCCTGGGGCGTGGCGCGTGGTGCGTGGTGTGTGGTTCCGAGTTTTTAGTAGGTACTTTGTCCCCTTAACTCCTCCCACAGTTTTTGTCCGATCCTTTTGAAACTTTACAGGTGTTTTAAGGATGGTCTGAAGATGTGCATGTGGTTTTTTCAGAATCCTGAAATAATTTTTTATCACTTTTTCCGCATTTTTAACTTAGACATTTTTTGAGTTCTAATATTACAGAAGTCTATAGGGAGTAGGTACCTTGTCCCCTTAACTCCTCCCACAGTTTTTGGCCAATCCTTTTGAAACTTTACATGGGCTTTTAGGATGGCCTGAAGATATGCATGTGGTTTTTTCAGAATCCTGAAATAATTTTTTATCACTTTTTCTGCATTTTTAACTTAGACATTTTTTGAGTTCTAATACTACAGAAGTGTATAGGGAGCAGGTACCTTGTCCCCTTAAATCCTCCCACAGTTTTTGGCCGATTCTTTTGAAACTTTACAGGTGTTTTAGGGATGGTCTGAAGATGTGCATGTGTTTTTTTCAGAATCCTGAAATAATTTTTATCACTTTTTCCGCATTTTTAACTTAGACATTTTTTGAGTTCTAATACTACAGAAGTGTATAGGGAGCAGGTACCTTGTCCCCTTAACTCCTCCCACAGTTTTTGGTCGATTCTTTTGAAACTTTACAGGTGTTTTAGGGATGGTCCGAAGATATGCATGTGGTTTTTTCAGAATCCTGAAATTAATTTTTATTACTTTTTAGACATTTTGAACATAGACATTTTTTGAGTTCTAATATTACAGAAGCATATAGGGAGTAGGTATCTTGTCCCCTTAACTCCTCCCACAGTTTTTGGCCGATCCTTTTGAAACTTTACATGGGCTTTCAGGATGGCCTGAAGATATGCATGTGGTTTTTTCAGAATCCTGAAATAATTTTTTATCACTTTTTCCGCATTTTTAACTCAGACATTTTTTGAGTTCTAATACTACAGAAGTTTATAGGGAGCAGGTACCTTGTCCCCTTAACTCCTCCCACAGTTTTTGGCCGATCCTTTTGAAACTTTACAGGTGCTTTAAAGATGGTCTGAAGATATGCATGTAGTTTTTTCAGAATCCTGAAATTATTTTTTATCACTTTTTCCGCATTTTTAACTTAGACTTTTTTTGAGTTCTAATATTACAGAAGTCTATAGGGAGTAGGTACCTTGGCCCCTTAACTCCTCCCACAGTTTTTGACTGATTCTTTTGAAACTTTATATGGGCTTTTAGGATGGCCTGAAAATATGCAGGTGGATTTTTCAGAATTCTGAATATTTTTTATTACTTTTTCCGCATTTTTAACTTAGACATTTTTTGAGTTCTAATATTACAGAAGTGTATAGGGTGCAGGTACCTTGTCCCCTTAAATCCTCCCACAGTTTTTGTCCGATCCTTTTGAAACTTTACAAGGGCTTTTAGGATGGCCTGAAGATATGCATGTGGTTTTTTCAGAGTCCTGAAATAATTTTTTACCACTTTTTCTGCATTTTTAACTTAGACATTATTTTAGTTCTAATACTACAGAAGCGTATAGGGAGTAGGTACCTGGACCCCGTAACTCCTACCACAGTTTTAAGCCGATCCTTTGAAACTTTACAGGTGCTTTAAGGATGGTCTGAAGATATGCATGTGGTTTTTTTCAGAATCTTGAAATTATTTTTTATCACTGAATTCCTGCTTCAATACTTAGGTAATTGATACAGGACCAATGGTCCTCTGGTTAACTTTACCATTTTTAACACCTCAAATAAAAATAAGGCGGGGGACATAAATTCCCCATGGAATTTGCTTGTTTTCAGTATTCTTGACAACTAATGAGGTTTTTCAAAGCATTGGGTGCCTTTGTAATGGTGACAGTAACTTGAGCATCTTTATCAAGAGAGAAAAAACAGAAGCATTTTAGAAAAGTTAATACTTGTAAAGATTTTGTCACTTTTGTTGTAAAGATTTTGTCATTTTTGTTTCCATTGTTTGTGAGGGGTGTGAAAAGTCAATGACTTCTCATCAGAGATTCTGGAAAAGAATGTGAAATGGCAAAAAATGTATTGTTGAATTGTTAAAAGATGTATTGTTATAGTTTCTTTCCTATCTGATTAGGACAGGAGGCAAATAAGTATTTCTTGTTATAATTTCTTCAGTTTATCCCATTATTATCTAGCATCCCATAAAAGGAATGTTGGCAAACAGTGTAGACCAAGAACAGATGCTGCAGAATGTTGCATCTGATCAGGATCCTCACTTTTTGCATTAAATACTCATGATTTTCTATAAAACATGGTAATAATTAAAAATAAAACAGACACCTCTTCCATTGGAATGGACCAGTCCAAAGCTTTAAGGTAGACTAGTCCATTCAGCATAAATGGGTCAATGTCAACAGGTAGCAAACAGTCCCCATCATTTACATAAATGAGAATATCATATTTCAGTATTATTTAAATTTCCACAATTTTCTGGCTCCTTTTGATCATCAAGGCCAAGCATGTATAGTGTCAAATTGTTTGGTCACAATTTAATGGTGAAATGAATATCTCTGTCCAGAGATGGAGCAAATTAATACTTTAATGGGCATGGCTCTCTGACAGCTTCAGGTAAAAATCATTTCAAAAAGCTTCCGATCTTTAACTTATTCAGGCCACATTGTGTTTCTGAACAATTGGTGGCATTCATGTTTTATTGTGAAAATGTAAAGTGACCCAATGTACAAAGCATTTCCCCAAATGAAATCAGGCATGCATGTTGTCTGGATTGTCCTTAAATGACCAAATGATTTTAATTCAGCAAGTTTTCCCATGATCAGTGATATTAATCTGAATGTTTGTTTGTGTGCCTTATTTCTTAATGTTAAATTTAGTGTGGGATGAGTACATGCACATCCTTTGGAAGAATTATTGTTCTTTTGATGGAAAAGTTCTTCCAGTGGAATTTGAAGGAAAAAGTTCTTCCAATGGAAAATAATGGATTATGCGCTGAGGAGTTTGGAGTCTTGTAATTATATAAGTTTTTGTTCATGCCTCAACAACAAGGATTCAACCATTACGAAAACACGTCTGTTTAAACATATTGAGAATATTACCACCAAAAAATGAAAACTTTCAGATGAAAAATTCTGGTAGATTTCATATTTCTGCTCAAAACATAGATTGTGAGTACTTGTTAAAGGCAGTTCAAACGAATACCCACAATCTATGTTTTTGAGCAGAAAGAAGAAAATTAATGTATACACCTGTAAACTTCAGTTTTACTGTATAAAAGTGGGGTTTAAGGGGGTCAAAACTATATAAGCTGTTTTCGCGATGCAACAAAATGCTGTATAGTGAATGTCCTAAAATTGCAATTACCTTATTCCAAACTTTTTTGTTCTAAATTTTTGTTTTTATGGTGTTGTTACTTTAAATGTCAAACAGTGTAGACCCAGATCAGACCTTCTGGAGCAGTCTGATCTGGGTCTGCACTGTTTGTATAGTAAAAAATTTTAGGACATGAAATGTTTTGCCTTAAAAGGAATGGATACTCCACTTTCTGCATCATTCTGAAAAGGAGCCTACTGTATAACGAAAGAATTTGCTCCCCTTTTTTACTGCATACCAAACCCCTTCTGAAAAGGGGTTTCATCTAATAGATGAAACCCCTTTTCAGAAGGGGTTTGGTATGCGGTAAAGCAAACAGGAGGTAAAAATGGCAGAAATTTACTGAGTATACCGTATTTTACCATAAGTATTCAGACAGACAGGCCTGAGCAAACAGACTTGGAAACTGCAAAAAATAAATATGGTAAATATGGTACCTTAGAACAAGTATGGTGAGGAGTTGAGGTGTCGGAATACTTAGGGTAAATACAATATTTTAGAACAAGTATGGCAAGGTGTTGAGGTGTCGGAATACTTAGGGTAAATATGGTATCTTAGAACAAGTATGGTAAGGAGTTAAGTGTCCAAATATTTAGGGTAAATACGATATTTTAGAACAAGTATAGTAAGGAGTTGAGGTGTCGGAATATTTAGGGTAAATATGGTATTTTAGAACAAGTATGGTAAGGAGGAGGTGTCAGAATACTATGGGTAAATATGGCCTCAGTGGCTCAGTTGGATGCACCGTCCGACTGGAGACCAGGAGGTCGCGGGTTCAACCCCACTGAGGTCTGCAACAGTCTTTCGTGGAGATTGATCATGAAATATTTTCTAGGGTCATTCTTTACCCTTCCGCTGATTCAAGAAGGGCAGTTATCAGTTTCTGGCGAAAGAATGTGCACAATACTGGTTAACCGCTTAGAGGACTAAGCCTGGCCAGTAAATGTGTGGCTAGGTAAACTGATCCCTCTCGACATGATCCCATTGGGTTGAATGGCAGTAAAACCTCAACACAAACAAATATTTTAGAACAAGTATGGTAAGGAGTTGAGGTGTCGGAATATTTAGGGTAAATGCAATATCTAGTTCCCACACATTAAATCCTTACCATACTTATAACTCCTTAGTACACTTTTCCTTGACTTCGAAAAAAGGTATATTTGACTAACTGTTAACCCATTAAAGACTGAATAAACTATCCCACGCTATATATATATATATATATATATATATATATATATATATATATATATATATATATATATATATATATATATATACATATATACATATATATATTGGAAGAGTCTATTTTCAATTTTAGGTATGTCAGGCTATATGATGTAGATATTCCTCAAGAAAATAGTTAAACTATTTGCAAACAGTGGAGACCCTGATCAGGTGCCGCATGTAGCGGCATCTGATCTGGGTCTCCACTGTTTGCCAGTTACCTGTTTGGGGTTCTCCAGTCTTCAATGGGTTGATATGTCTAAAAGCCTAAAAACTACTAGATGAGAGGCAAACAGTGTAGATTCAAATCAGACACAGCATTCTGATCTATATCTACACTATTTGCAGAGGTCTGGCTGTTGGAATCATTACTTTTGGTAAAATACTGTAGTTATCCTAAGTATTCGGGCAGACATGCCGGAGCAAAGATTGCAGACCCAGATCAGATGCGGCAGGATGCAACATCTCATCAGGGTCTACCCTGTTTGCCACTCATCCAGAGGTAATTTAGACACATCAACTGATAGTAAAATGGAGTTGTTCAAATTTTAGGACAAATTTGCATAGCTCTTGATAAGGCGCTCTTTTCAACCAAAAAGTATCTATATTTTTCTTATTTCTTGATGAAAACATATGTTGTGGGTACTCATTAGAAGCGCCTTACCAAAACATATGTTGTGGGTACTCATTAGAAGCGCCTTACCGAGGCACTTCTAATGAGTACCCACAACATATGTTTTCATTGAGAAATAAGAAAGATATCAACAGTTTTCGGATGAAAAAAGTGCCTTATCTGTTGCTATGTAAATTAACAAAGTATGAGAACAAAAAGGATTTCTGTTTTGCCAAAATGTTTGTTATAATGGTGGCAATGCTGATATTTGAGAGGGCAGTTATGTTTGTTGTCTTTACATGTAGTCCAGTTTTATAAAGTCAAGGGAATTCATTAAAATATTGTGTGAATTGGAGATAGTGATAGCATCATAATGTATAATGATATTACTTTGCTTTCGACATCTTTCAGAAAGTCGTTTTTTGCTCGGCGCTTTAAACAGAAGAAGTAAATTTGTAAACTTTTGTCATGATTTAATGCAAAACCATTTGTCGTAACTACCTATGGGCAAAAAGTTTTATTCTAGTCAGTGGTTTTTAAAAAATCCAATATTTTCACTTTTTCCCTTAGTAAAAATGAATGAAAATTATGCAGAAATTTGTAGGGTAGGTAACTTGGAGGCAGATTTTTAACAAGTTTCACTTGTTCAATTTTTCTGAAATTTTCACAATATTGTTGTGAAACATTAATAATTCAAATTCAGCAAAGAAAAGTAAAAAATATTTACTAAGACAAAAATTCCAAAAAACCACTTTACTATAGAAATTGCATAGGTCAGACCAATTTCTGGTAATAAATTTAATTTTAGGGTACATATTTGAAAATAACACACAGAAACACAAAAGACAAATGGTTTCTAAAATATAGTCAATCAGAACAAAATACTTTCATTTAAGATCAGACGCCAAGCAAAAAATGCCTTTCCCAGAGATGTCAAAAGGACAGTAGACCCTTGATAGTGATAGTAGGTATCATGATAGTCATAGGTTGGCATGATAGTCAGCCCTAAAGATAACCTGTCCATAAACTTTGGTATGTGGGGGTCTGTAAAGATGATATAGTTAAGGTGTAATAGGTTGTTTTCTGGACATCATGAATTAGTTTAGAGGTAATAACTGTTTCAAGTAGGTTAGTTGGAATTTCTGCAGCAAAATATGAAACTGGTACCTCAGCGAAGCAACAGTAACTCAGTGGGTGGGGTATGGGATACAGAGGGTGCTGGTACAAAAATGCTTGAATAGGCACAAAGATGAACAAAAAACTTTGAAATTATTGCACAGTATAATAGGAATATGATACAACAGAATTATGATAACATGTGTGAAGTACAATAATTTTTTGCTGCTGCAAAAGAATGAATTAAAAAAAGTCATTGAAACATACAGGTGCATTTAATTTTTGGCCATTCTTCCCATTATTTTGTTGTTTCAGAGATAAATAGCATGGCATGTCAAAACCTGTTTTCTAGAATTTTTTTTTTTTTTTAAATGTCAACTGTAATATTTACCCAGCAGGCCAAGCGTTAAGTTTTTAACCACCTTTATGAGGTTATTTTCCTTACCCTTATCATGCTGAATAAATTAAGATGCCACGCCCACTTCTATTTTTCAGCCAATCAGATTACTTGATCCAGATTGTTGTTATAAATTCATAAACTTAATGGCAAACAGTGCAGATCCAGATCAGAGGGCTTCTTCAGAATCCAACTGATCTGGATCTACACTGTTTGCAAATGCATGGCTTATTTGGGTTCAGCGGTACTAGGGCTAATATATCTATAATCGGACAGATAGGCCTTTGCAAACAGATCATAATGTAGCATCTGATCAAGGTCTAAACTGTTTGTAATACATACAGCAATATTTTAGACACATCAACAGGTAGTAGAATGAACTACTTCAAATTTTGGAAGTAGGATAAATAGATAAGGTGTCCCAATACTTAGAGTTATTACGGTAGAGGGGCTTTTATCAAATTATCGTCCTTGCTTATATAACACAACCTCTTTATAACACTATTGTTTGGGTCCATAGCATAAACCGTGTTAGTTAAAAAAAACGTGTTATATCCAGACAAAAGTGTATAGATTATATTGAAAAATGACCATTTAAGGTCATTTTTCAATATAATCTATACATTTTTGGGATCCATCTTTGAACCGTGTTATATCCAAAACCATGTTATAACGAACCGTGTTATAAAGAGGTTGCAGTGTATAACACACATCAAACCAGATATCTGAGCTGCAGCCTGAGAAAAGGGGTCTTTGGAATAAAGGCAAACAGTAAAGATCCAGATAAGCCAGCCGAGATATTTTAGTCTGTCAGGAACCCTTACTATACTTCATTACATCACAAAAACATGCCTATATAATGTTGACTCCCTTAAACCCCACTTTTTTATGTAGTAAAACTGGGATTTACAGGGGTATAAATTATTTTTCTTATTTCTGCTCAAAAACATAGATTGTGGTACGAGGCGGTTCCAACGAGTGCCCACAATCTATCTTTTGAGCAGAAATATGAAAAATATCAGAGTTTTTTATCTGAAAATTATCAGTTTTTGGAGGTGAAATTTTTAAACGCCTGTTTGAATGGCTATAGCATCCGTCCATCCATAAACTTTTTTGTTTCCGGCTAACTTCTCCTACAGTTTACATCCATTCAAGCTGAAACTTGGTATATACTTGGTATATAGTTAGACCATCATGCAGAGCAGGGCATATTGTTTCGGGGTTACAGTCCATCAAATGTTTACAGAGTTATGCCCCTTCAAAAATTTCTGTAAACTTTTCATTTCCGGTTAACTCCTCCAGCATTTTACATCTGATCAGGCTGAAACTTCATTTGTAGTTAGACCATGATGTGGAGCAGCGCATATCGTTTCGAGGTTAGAGTCCACCAAATATTAGCAGAGTTATGCCCCTTTGAAAATTTCTGTAAACTTTTCGTTTCCGGCTAACTCCTCCTACAGTTTTCAGCCGATCAAGCTGAAACTTGATTTGTAGTTAGACCATGATGTGGAGCAGTGCATATTATTTCAGGGTTACAGTCCACCAAATATTAGCAGAGTTATACCCCTTTGACAATTTTTATTCATTTTTCGTTTTCTGGCTAAATCCTCCTCTGATCAAGCTGAAACTTCATAAACAGTTACACGATGATGTGGAGCAGCGTATATTATTTTGAGGTTACAGTGCACCAAATATTAGCAGAGTTTTGCCTCTTTGAAAGTTTTTGTAAACTTTTCGTTTGTTTGTTTGTGTTGAGGTTTTACAGCCCAGTCAACCCAGTGGGGTCATGTTGAGTGCATCAGTTTACCTAACCACACGTTTACTGGGCAAGCTTAGTCCTCTAAGCATATTCTTTCGCCAGAAACTGACAACTGCCCTTCTTGAATCAGCGGAAGAGAGAGAATGACCGTAGAAAATATTTCATGATCAATCTCCACAAAAGAATGTTGCCGACCTCGGCGGGGGTTGAACCCGCGACCTCCTGGTCTCCAGTCGGACGGCGCATCCAACTGAGCCACCGAGGCCATTAAACTTTTTGTAGCATATTGTTTAGAGGTAATAGTGTGCAAATTTTATTTTATAATAGGTATATTTTTTGCAAATAACTAAAGTTATGGCCATATGGGCAAGTTATTTATTTATTTGGTTTACATCTTTTTTTATTAGATTTGCAAGGAAATGTTGCCATTATTAAGTCTTTATAAATACATTTATTAAATGATACAGAATTAGGAAGCTTGACTAATATCAAAACTTTAAACATAATTCTTTTTGGAATTTATTTTTATTAATACTCATCCGAGTTAGATCCCTTGAAGAACTAAAATAAAATCAGTATAAAACAAGTTAAAGGTTTACAAAAAATTTTCTTGCAGCATTTTTTTTTTTTTTTGGTTTATTTTTGTTTTGTTATTGTTTGGTCCGATATTGAAGTATAGGAAAAACAAATCGGCCAAAGGCTCATATGAGCTTATAATATTAGCCATGCTTCTGTCGTGTGTCCTCCATCCAGAAGCGCTTCTCCCTAGACGCAGCAAACTTCTCCCTATTTTCCCAGGAGGGAGAAGTCACTTCTCCCTTAATTTCTGGACCAGCTTGGGCCCTTAGGTTACAGTTCACCAAATATCAGCAGAGCTATGCCCCAATGAAAATTTTTTATTTTTTTTTTTTTTTGTAATTCCACTTACAGTTTATATCTGGAGCATTGAAATATACAGGAGCCAGTTTACGTGCTACATCTTATTACTTGCCACGGGTGTATAATGCCCCACTTGGCAGAGCTTTTGTCTATATATTTGAATAGGCGTGTTTTCGTAATGAATTACTACAGTTACTAATGATTTTATGCGGACTGTGAAGGTTCTGATCAGACTGCATGGATGTGCAGGCTGATCTGTGGCTTAGATGTCTGCATATGCCAGAAAACACATTTGCATGTCATGGTTCATTTAATATAATCTTAACCCTTGTCCTGCTGAATAAATTAAGATGCCATACCCACTTCTAATTTGCAGCCAATCAGATTACTTGATTCTGGATTTTGATACAAATTGACATACTGAATGACAAGCAGTGCAGATCCAGATCAGTTGGCTTCTTCAGGAGTCAACTGATCTGGATCTACACTATTTGCAAAGGCAGTGCATATCTAGGTTCAGCAGGACAAGGTTTAGCACTTAACATACTGGGTATAAAGTTCAGCAGATGGCATTTTGATTTTTTTTTTTTTTTTTTTTTGAGAAAATAATCTTTGACTTTAATGCAAATTAGACAATTTGCATAAAATGCCAAAGACATTTTCTGGAAAATTAAAGAAAACATTTTAAAATGCTGTCTGCTGAAAATTTTTCTTTGCATGAACTACCAATAATCTTCATACATTTTGAATATTAAATTTGTGAAAGTTAAAATATTGCTATGTCCTTGACAAATCCATTGTTGTTTTCCGCCAGAAAACATGATTCAAATTTATGCCTCTGTGGTCCGTCAGGTATGGAGAAATTAAAGCTTGAAACTGATTAAAATTGTGTTAGAAAAAAAACTGTTGGTGACTGGAAGATGATTCATCAAGGGAAACAAATCTTACAAAAGTTTGCTCTGCAACTAGGACACTTAACTCTTGAAGTGACAAGCAAAATTTGTAGTAGGCAACATTCTATATTTTGTTTATTTTTCATAGAAATTAAGCCTTGACATTTCAAGCGAATCATCTGCTTGGGAGATGATTTACTCCAAATGTCAAGACATCTTCTATGAAAAATAATAATAATAATAATAATAAATTACAAGTGTCGTCTGCTGCAGTTGATTGGGCACATTAACCCTTATCCTGCTGAATAAATTAAGAAACCACACCCATTTCTAATTTTCAGCCAGTCAGATTACTTGATCAAGGTTATTGATATAGATTCACATACTGAATGGCAAACAGTGCAGATCCAGGTCAGTTGGCTTCTGAAGAAGCCAACTGATCTGGATCTACACTGTTACCCTTATCCTGCTGAAAAGAAACCACACCCATTTCTAATTTTCAGCCAATCAGATTACTTGATCAAGTTTGTTGATATAGATTCACATACTGAATGGCAAACAGTGCAGATCCAGGTCAGTTGGCTTCTGAAGAAGCCAACTGATCTGGATCTACACTGTTTGCAAAAGCAGGGTATATACGGGTTCAGCAGGACAAGGGTTAGAGGAATGGATACGCTTTCAGGGGAGGTAACTCTTATCAAAAGGTTAAGAATCTTTTGGATCAAGCATCATTCAGAAGCAGACATTTTTTGTTTTTTCAGGGAAAAAAAAGTCGCATGGCTAATTTGCCTTTAATACACATCATTTAAACAAACAAGTAATATTTTTTCCAGAAAAATAAAGTTTAATTCAAATTCTTTATTAGGTGTTGCCCAAGCCTTATAAGCTTTGAGCAATAATTAAACAGATGACAATTTAAAAGAAAATTCTAATTTTTCACAGAAATTTCATTCCATTTTAGATGTTTCATGTAAATTGACTCTGAGAAAAATAAGGAAGAAAAAAGCCAGTGATTACTAACAGCTAAAATGTTGCCTGCTATATCATATTTAATCCTTCTCTTGCTGAACACAACATGCCCTGTCTTAGCAAACAGTGTAGATCCTGATCAGTTGGCTTCTGAAGAAGCCAACTGATCTGGATCTGCAATTTTTGTCATTAAGTATGTGAATTTATATCAAAAACCTGGATCAAGTAATCTGATTGGCTGGAAATTAGAAGTGGGCATGGCATCAGAGTTTTCCTTGTCCCTCAAAAACGCAAGACTTGGCCCCTTTTTGATTCTGATGTCTCAGAGAGACATTGATGTCTCTTAAAATTTGCTATATTTTCTAAAAAATTCAAACAATTAACCCCTGAAATTATCCCATATGTCCCCTAAAATGTGGGTCAATAGAGACACATGTCCCCTCAAATAAATTTCTGAGGGAAAACCCTGCATAGCATCTTAATGTATTCAGCAAGGCAAGGGTTAAGGGAATAGTTACATTTTCGAGGGCGGCAACTATTAAAGGTTTTTTTTTTGCCTTCCTTTGGGGAAAAAGGGGTCTACTCTAAAAGGAAAGAATTTGTTCCCCATTGGAGCAAATTCTTTCCTTTTAGAGTAGACCGTGTTTGCGACTTGGTGTGCAGGAAGCAAATAGGAAGTCAACAAAGTTGTCCCCCTTGTAAAACATGGAAAATATATCCAGTGTGTCCATCCTCAGTTTGACCTTTTCCACACTATGAGCAAATTCAGCAGACGTCAGATTGATACTTTTCTTATTTTCCCCAGAAAACAGGATTTGTTGTTTCATGCAAATTGTTTCCATTGGAGACAATTTGCTTGAAATGTCAAACCTGTTTTCTGGTAGAAACAGAAAAAAAAAAATTTCAATATGTCATCTGCTGAAAATTTTAACTAGAGTGCTAGGCATTAAGCAAGACCACAGATACAGTCTAGTAAGAGCAGACAACACTCATTAGAATCTCCCTGGTGAGTCAGTTCTGTTGAGCAGCGAAATAGTCTGATAATAGAAAACCTTGATAAGACCTAAAATAAAAAAAAAAATAAAATAAAAATAAAAAAAAATGTGTGTTTCAGGTTACCTAACCTTGCCTAAGTTTTTACTACCAACCCTAAAATTTTTCAAGATTTTTTTTTTTATATTTTTTTTTCATTTTATTGTTAGCCCTATTGTATTTAACCTTGTTTAAAAACTTTTATTGAAGTGAAAATATTTTCCAACCGGTCATCCCTATTTTCAAATTCCATGTTACAAACCTGAGATACACTTCAAATATTATTTGGACTAACTCCTCTTATCTGGCGACACCAGTTTAGTTATGAGGGGGTTCAGGAAATATTTTCAAGGCCAGTGTATTGATTGCATTAAAGATCTGAGGAGAAAAATATTGAAGATTTGGATTTTACCATTATATTGTAAGCTTGAAAATGTCACATGACCTGCTGACCATTGAATGACCTTTGGTACACTGACTGACCGGTCAGTTGGAGTGTAGTAGAATACATGGTGTGTTTTCTGTTTGAATATACCTACAGACATAATGTAATATTTTTGCTGGATATTGACCCCCACACAGGTGAAAACTTTTTATCTTTTTTTCTTTTACCGTTATCCTATGTTTGTTTATATTTACTTTTTTTAAAGTATTTATAACTCTTGTGTTTTCAAACTAAGAAAAAAGTAAACAAAAAGTAAGCAGACGCATCTTGGGATTTCAATATGCTGTCTGCTGAAATTTTTTCCCAAAGTGCTGTTAACTTAAGGTTGCAAAATGAGGAAAATAAAGTCAGCTATCACGAAAAGATGCCTATATAATTTTGACCCCCTTAAACCCCATAGTAAAACTGGGATTTACAGGGGTATACATTAGTTTTCTTATTTTGGAGCCCTTATTTCTGCTCAAAAACATAGATTGTGGGTACTCATTAGAACTGCCTCCATTAGGCAGTTCTTATGAGTACCCACAATCTGTGTTTTGAGCAGAAGTATGAAAAATATCAGAATTTTTATCTGAAAATTTTCATTCTTAGGTATATAGTTAAATTTTCATTCTATTTGAATAGGCATGTTTTCGTAATGACACACAGACTTTTGTGTAATCTGAAGGCCTCATAGAAGATTCGCAAATGTATATGCAAAATGTTGTCACCATTTTTATACCCAGTTGTAGACTGAATGAACTTCCCCCACACTATGTATTTGAAGATTCTAATTTGGATTTTAGGTATGTCAGGCAATGTGATTTAGATATTCAGAGAAAAAAATGGTTGAACTATTTGCAAAAAGTGGAGACCCTGATCAGACGCCGCATTCTGCGGCATCTGATCTGCATCTGCACTGTTTGCCAATTACCCTTTAAGGGGTCTCCAGACTACAATGGGTTAATAAATAAGGACTTTAATACTTTTCTTAGCTAACTAAAATGAATAGCTTTACGTTTGTAATTTGTATTTTGACATGTGAGCAGATTTTGACATAAAAACCAACGTCAGATCATTTCGTGGTACTTTGGAGTGATTTTTAAAACTTGTAATTATATGCTAGCTGATTCTATTTGTCCCCAAAATATTTACCTTTAGGCTACTGCCGAAAAAAGTTATTTGTCCTGCTGGGCAAGCAGTTTGATTTTTTCTCTTGCCCTTAATGAACAGCTACTCGTAAATACAAGTGGAGGGGTGCTAATCCCCAAAAGCTTGATGTCATCTACTGAACAAACGTAAAGCTATTCATTTTAGTTAGCTAAGAAAAGTAAGTCCTTATTTAACCCATTGTAGTCTGAAATAAATAAAGCCAGGGTTTGAAAGGTGTCTTTTAGAGTTGCCTATTCCGCAGCAAAACAGCAACTGTAAAATCCCAGTTCAGTACCTGAACTAAATTCCAGGACTTTATGGACTGGTCTGGTTTTAGTACCAAATGTAAGACTAAGTACAACTTGATTAAGGGCAAGTAACAGTTTGAGACCACTTGCCCAACAACACGAATGAGTTCAAGATAAAATTTCAAACCCTGGCTTTATTTATTTCATCATTGAAACATTTCAGAATATGCTGAAAATGCAAATTTGACAGGATGGGGCTAATAATGTTCAATAGTTGAAATGTTGTTTGAGTGGTGGTGAAAAAATATGTTCCTACAAAGAATGCAATCTTAACACAATCGTACTAAAACTGCCTTAACTCCAAATAAGAGTGGGTATCCAAATATTTTCTTATTTCTCCAGGGTACTCATTAGGACTTATGCTGTAGTACTCATTATATTTTATGCTGTGGTATTCAGTAGGATTTATGCTGTGTTAATCATTAGAATGCTGAACTCTCATCAGGATCTAAACTAATTGCAAAGGTATGTGTTTGGCATGCAGGGTTGAAAGGGTTAACCCATTTTTGTCTGGAGACGATAACCACCCCCCCCCCCTCCCCCCTCCCTTCTTCCCTCTGGTACTTGGCAAATAGTACATGCTAGCCATTTTTCTCTGGGAATATCTAATAAATGTCAAAAAGATTGCCTTTGGAAACACAGAACACACTACACATTAGAAAATGGGAGTCTGGGTTTTATTGAGACTCTTTATAAGCAGTAATGAAGTTTGCAACAGTGCTTACACCCTCTAGAGTACACATGAGCAGAAATCCATTTATAAAGATCCCATAATAGGCCCAATGATTCCAAAGGAAATGAAATATAATCTGCACTATGGTGAAGTACGGGGAGCTGACATACCTAAAATTGAAATTGGACTCTTCCAATATATAGTACGGAATTTACCCTAAGTATTGGGACACTTTAACTCCTTACCATATTTGGTCCAAAATTTGAAAAAGTCTATTTTACTACCTGTTGATGTGTCTAAAATAGAGCTGTACTGTTTGCTCAGGCTTGTCTGTTCCAATATTTAGGGTTATTATGGTATCCAGTCTAAAATAGGTTAAAGAAGATAAAAACCACCCTTGGATTTAACAATTAAACAGTGCCCACTAGTAAATAACCGCAACATCAGACAGGAATTACGCAGCATTGTTGTTTTCTGGATATAATTTTTGTCTGCTCCCATGGGCAAGGACAGGTACAATTTGGTTGGGACACAGAAGTGAATCCATTGTTGACTCACAAAGCATCAGTGACCTTACGCTTGTTGTCTACAAATAAAACCCGAATATATAGAATACATTTATTGGAACACTTTCTTATACACACTGTTCTCAGTTCACATGCACTGTTTTGGCACACCACACTTATGTAGATATTCTAAAAGGCTACCACTATAGCATTTTATCAAAGATTATGGGATATACATTAGTTTTGACAATTTAACTTTTAAAGTGGGTAGAAGTACAACTCGTAACATTTCTGGGACAGCATGACAAAAATTTGATATTAACTACATATTTCAGTTTTGATGAGGTAAGCCTAAAAAGCGATGTGAAATTAGCTATGATTATTTTTTAATGTGAGAGTCATTCTCATTTAGACCTCTTCAATTTACACTTTGCATTTTTGGAATTAAGTCCATTTAGTCAGGACGTGCAAGTAAAGAACCTAAGACTATTAATATTAACATCAGCATATATCAAGCTTTTTGTGACAGCTTGTACTGGTATACTGTCCATTAGAAATCATCAGTTGGCCAGCCATTACCCCTTTCCACCACACCTCAGCCCACTTCAATAGTCTATGATGTAACTATCATTAGTTTTTTACAGCCAGTAAAGGTATACAACTGTAACATCTTACTCAGCCAGTTAAGGTATACTGCTGTAACATCATAGTCAGCCAGTAAAGGTATACTACTGTAACATCTTACTCAGCCAGTAAAGGTATACAGCTGTAACATATACTCAGCCAGTAAAGGTATACAGCTGTAACATATACTCAGCCAGTAAAGGTATACAGCTGTAACATATACTCAGCCAATAAAGATAGACTGCTGTAACATACTCTGCCAGTAAAGGTATACAGCTGTAACAGTTTATTCTCAGCCAGTAAAGGTATACAGCTGCAACATCTTAGCCAGTGAAGGTATACAGCTGTAACATTTTATGCAGCGAGTAAAGGTATACAGCTCTAACATCTTACTCAGCCAGTAAAGATAGACTGCTGTAACATCTTACTCAGCCAGTAAAGGTATACAGCTGTAACATCTTACTCAGCCAATTAAGTTATACCTGTAACATCTTACTCAACCACGTAAAGATATACAACTGTAACATTTTACTTCTCAGCCAGTGAAGGTATACTGCTGTAAGAACTTACAATACTCAGCCAGTGAAGCCAGTAACATCTTACTCAGCCAGTAAAGGTATACAGCTGTAACAGGTTATTCTCAGCCAGTAAAGGTATACAGCTGTAACATCTTACTCAGCCAGTAAAGATATACAGCTCTAACATCTTAGGCAGCCAGTAAAGGTATACAGCTCTAACATCTTACTCAGCCAGTAAAGATAGACTGCTGTAACATCTTACACAGCCAATAAAGGTATACAGCTGTAACATCTTACTTCTCAGCCAGTGAAGGTATACTGCTGTAAGAACTTACATTACTCAGCCAGTGAAGGTACTGCTGTAACATCTTACTCAGCCAGTAAAGTAATACAGCTGTAACATCTTACTTAGCCAGTAAAGATATACTGCTGTAACATCTTACTCAGCCAGTAAAGTATACGTGTACAATCTGTAACAACTTATTTCAAGCCAGTAAAGGTATACTGCTGTAACATCTAACTCAGCCAGTAAAGGTATACATCTGTAATAACTTACTTCTCAGCCAGTGAAGGTATACATACTGTAACATCTAACTCAGCTAGTAAAGGTATACTGCTGTAACATTTTACTCAGCCAGTAAAGGTATATTGCTGTAACATCTTACTTCTCAGCCAGTAAAGGTATACTGCTGTAACATCTTACACAACAAGTAAAGGTATACATCTGTAACAACTTACTTCTCAGCCAGTGAAGGTATACTGCTGTAACATCTAACTCAGCCAGTTAAAGTATACTGCTGTAACATCTTACTCAGCCAGTAAAGATATACATCTATAACAACTTACCTCTCAGCCAGTAAAGGTATACTGCTGTAACATCTTACTCAACCACTAAAGGTATACATCTGTAACAACTTACTTCTCAGCCAGTGAAGGTATACTGCTGTAACATCTAACTCAGCCAGTAAAGGTATACTGCTGTAACATCTTACTCAGCCAGTAAATGTATACAGCTGTAACATCTTACTCAGCCAGTAAAGGTATACTGCCGTAACATCTTACTTCTCAGCCAGTAAAGGTATACTGCTGTAACAACTTACTTCTCAGCCAGTAATGGTATACATCTGTAACATCTTACTTCTCAGTCAGTGAAGGTACTTATCAGCCAGTAAAGGTATACATCTGTAACATCTTACTTCTCAACCAGTGAAGATTTACTGCTGTAACAATTTCTCAGCCAATGAAGATGTACTGCTGTAACATCTTACATTACCCAGCCAGTGAAGGTATACTGCTTTAACATTACATTACCCAGCCAGTGAAGGTATACTGCTGTAAATTGTACATTACTCATCCAGTGAATGTTAACTGCTGTAACATCTTACATTTCTCAGCCTTTGAAGGTATATGCTGAAATATTTAACATTATTCACCCAGTGAAGGTATACTACTGTAACATCTTACATTACTCAGCCAGTGATGTTACACTACTGTAACATCTTACATTACTCAGCCAGTGAAGCTTTATTGCTGTAACATCTTGCATTGCTCAGCCAGTGAAGGTATCTGCTATAACAGCTTACATTACTTGGCAAGTGAAGGTATACTGGAGTAACATCTTGCATTACCCAGTCAGTGAAGGTATCCTGCAGTAACATCTTACATAACTCAGTTAGTTTAGGAACACTGCTGTAACATCTGGCATTACGAAGCCAGCGAATGTGTACTGCTGCAACATATTATGGTACTCTGTAATTTTGTAATATCTTGCTGTACTCGGCCAATGAAGATGTACTGCTGTAACATCTTGCTGTACTCAGCTAGTGAAGGTTTACATCTGCAACAATTTGCATTACTTGGCCAGTGTATACTGCTGTAACATCTGGCATTGCCCAGCCAGTGAAACTATACTGCTGTAACATCTGGCATTACCCAGTCAGTGAAGGTGTACTGTTGTAACATCTTGCAGTACTCAGCCAGTGAAGGTGTACTATTGTAACATCTTGCATCACCCACCCAGTGAAGGTATACTGGTGTAACATGTTGCAGTACTCAACCAGTGAAAGTCGTACTGCTGAAACAACTTGCAGTAGTCAATTGGTGAAAGTGCATCACTTATTCGGTGAAGGTGTAATGCTGTTGAACTTTATAGTAATAAGCCACTGAAAGTATACTACTGTAACACCTTGCATCAGCCATCCAGTGAAATTGTTCTATTGTAATATTTTGTAGTACACAGCCAGTGAAGGTTAACTGTTGTAATATATTTCAGTACACAGCCATTGAAGGTGTACTGTTGTAATATCTTGCAGTATTTAGTCAGTGATGGTATATTGCTGTAACATCTTGTAGTACTCAGTCAGTGAAATTGTGTTACTGTAACAGCTTGCAGTACTCAGCCAAAGAAGATGTGCTGCTGTAAGGTA
Organism: Anodontia alba; assembly: GCA_964016985.1. Lineage (NCBI taxonomy): Eukaryota > Metazoa > Mollusca > Bivalvia > Lucinida > Lucinidae > Anodontia > Anodontia alba. The sequence goes on from OZ024833.1 coordinate 11,574,905, forward strand.
GTACTCAGTCAGTGAAGGTGTGCTACTGTAACATCTTACATAATTCAGCAAGTTGAAGTATACTACTCTTGAATTACTTAGCCAATGAAGGTGAACATCTTGCATAATTTAGCTAGTGATGGTGTAGTATGTCTTGCAGAACTCGGCCAGTGACGTTTTACTGCTGTAACATCTTGCAGTACTCAGCCAGTAAAGGTAAACTGCTTTAACATCTTGCAGTACTCAGCCAATGAAGGTATATTGCTGAAACATCTTGCAGTACTCAGTGAAAGTGTACTACTGTAACATCTTGCAGTACTCAGCCAGTGAAGATGTACTGCTGTAACATCTTGCAGTATTCAGCTAGTGAATATGCTGCTGTAACATCTTGCAGTACTCAGCCAGTAAAGGTTTACTACTGTAACATCTTGCAATACTTATCCAGTGAAGTTGTACTACTGTAACATCTTGCAGTACTCATCCTGAGGTTTACTCTTGTAACATCTTGCAGTATGCAGCCAGTGAAGGTGTACAACTGTAACATCTTGTAGTACTCAGCCAGTATGTGGTGTACTACTGTAACATCTTGCAGTACTCAGCCAGTAAAGATACACTGCTGTAACATCTTGCAGTACTAAGCCAGTGAAGGTGTACTGCTGTAACATTTTGCAGTACTCAGCCTGAGTAGGTGTATTACTATATTAGCTTGCAACACTCAGCCAGTCAAGGTGTATTACTGTAACATCTTGCAGTACTCAGCAAATGAAGGTGTACCACTGTAACATCTTGCAGTACCCAGCAAATGAAGGTGTACTACTGTAACATCTTGCAGTACTCAGCCAGTATGTGGTGTACTACTGTAACATCTTGCAGTACTCAGCCATTGAATGTGTACTGCTGTAACATATTGCAGTACTCAGCCAGTGAAGTTGTACTGCTGTAACATTTTGCAGTTCTTAACTAGTGAAGGTATAGTGCTCTAATATCTTGCAGTACTCAGCCAGTGAAGGTACTGGGACAAACATTATAAGAACGTCTATGTGTAAAACAGCACCTATACTTTGTATTGTAAAACCCTGATAAGGGTGGGAGCCACCTTTATTGGATTACTCATAATAGGAATCTGAATGACTTTGGTCCTGTTTCAGATGGTATTTGACCAGTAAAAAAGTATTTAGGTATAAGATGCAGAGTAATGACATGGAGTGGTTTCTTTGTTGAAGGCATGAGTGAGTTTAGACTGAGATCAGACGCTGCAGAATGTAGTATCTGAGCAAGCAAGGCTACCTACACCCTTCACCACTCATTTCGGCAGTGTTTAGATACATTCACATTTTAACCCTTTTCCTGCTGTTCACAACAACCCCTATCTTTGCAAACAGTGTAGATCCAGATCAGATGGCTTCTGAAGAACCCATCTGATCAGGATCTACACTGTTTGTCATTCAGTTTTTGAATTTGAATGAAAACATAAGATGATGTAATCTGATTGGCTGATAGTCAGAAATGGGTGTGGCTAATTAAATTATTCAGCAGGATAAATGTTAAAATGTCAAGGAGATAAGGTGTCTCCAATATTTATGGTAAATACATTATGCAGATTATTCTTAGTTCTTGCCATGCAGATTAAATTAAGATGCCACGCCCACTTCTAATTTTCAGTCAAAAAGATTGTTTGATCTGTGTTGGTGATACAAATTCACATACTTAATGACAAACGGTGTAGATCCAGATCAGTTGGCTTCTGAAGAAGCCAACTGATCTGGATCTATACTGTTTGTAAAGGCAATGCATATACAGGTTCAGCAGGACAAGGGTTAACCCATTGTAAACTGAATTAACTCCCCCACACTATATATTGGAAGATTCTCGTTTTGATTTTAGGTATGTCAGGCTATGTGATTTAGATATTCCTAGAGAAAAATGGTTTGAACTGTTTGCAAACAGTGGAGACCCTGATCAGATGCAGCATTCTGTGGTGACTGATCTGGGTCTGCACTGTTTGCCAATTACCCTTTTAGGGTCTCCAGTTTACAATAGCTGAGCATACTTGGTAAAAATGTCAGCAGATGACATTTTGAAATGTTTTCTTGTTTTCCCCGTGCTTAGCATGCCGATTAAGAATGCCATCAGATGATACATTGAAATGTTTTTCCTATTTTTCTCAGAAAGCAGGCTTTCACATTTCAGGCAAATTGTCTCTGTGAATACCATTTCCATGAAATGTCAAAGCTTATTTTCTGGGAAAAATATTTTTCCCAAGAAAATAGGCTTTGACATTTCATGCAAATTGTCTCCTATGGAGGAGAATTTTCATGAAGCGTCAAATCCTATTTTCTGGATAAGAAGAACATCGCCAATGCATGAAATGTCAAATAGAGACAATTTGCATAAAATGAAAAAAAAAAAAAAATTCTGGGAAAAATAAAAAAAAAAAATACACACAGAGAAAAAAACATAACCAGTGCATGAAAAGTCAAATCCTATTTTCTGGGAAAATTAAGAAATACCACAAAATTTGTCATCTGTATTTGCCAAGAGAATGGTAAAGGTTAAACCTTAAAACACCAAGGAAACCTGCATCTGAAAATGTCGTCTGTGTCGTCTGTTGAATATTCTTGCAAACTTTTCAAACCTATTTTTGCATACAGGCAAATAGTGTGGACCCAGATCAGACTGCTCCTAAAGGAGCAGTCTGATCTGGGTCCACACTGTTTGCAGAAATGACTTTTAAAATCACCAGCAGATGACAATTGTTGTGATTGGCAGTTTAAGGGTAAAAGTACATGTAACATATACATACATCAGTAATTATCACCTTGACCTCATTGTAGTAGACTGCCGATATACACATAAATATGTATAAACACTAGGAAAACACTTGCCTATGTTTGTAAGATGTCACTTCAGTAGTTTCGTATGTGAGAATAATATTACTGTATTTACTGTAAATATTGGGATGCCTTAAATTCTTACCCAACTTGTCCAAAAATTTGAACAAGTCCAGTTTACCCGTTGATCTGTTTAAAATATTGCTGGATGGAGTAGCAAACCATGTAGACCAAGATCAGATGTCACATTCTGCGGCATCTGATCTAGGTCTACTCAATTTGCTCAAGCCTGTCTGTCCAAGTATTTAGGGTAAATACGGTTGCATGTTTTTTGTTTTGCTTTTTTTTTTTTTTCAATTCAGAAGTCGGTCACTAGGTATGCTAATTTTACAACATATTCAGATCAGGTATTCATAAAGTATGCAATGTACAAATTATGGTGTATCAGACATATTGCAAACATGCTTATGTTCTGTCAAGAAAAAATAATGCTGAAAAAAATAAATAAAGGTGACACTGGATTAGCTAACAGCAGGAGGAAATATTGATTTTTGTATGGTGGAAGCCATTGGCAGAATAGGAGTATATGTTTTATGTGTTTGCCAGAAAACGTGGATATTATTAGTATTTACAAATTACACACCAGGTACATTATTTTATACATGTTATGTGTAGCAATATTTTACATGTGGGATCTGTAAAATCAGTGACTGACAGCCGGATGGTTTTGAATCCTGTAATATCGGAGTTTGTGTGTGTGTGTTTATCTGTGTGTGTGTGTGTTTATGTGTGTGCATGTGTGTTTATTATGTGTGTGTGTATTTGTGTGTGTGTGTGCATGTGTGTTTATTATGTGTGTGTATGTGTATTTATTTGTGTGTGTGTGTGTGTGTTTACCTGTGTATTTATATGTGTGTGTGTCTTATCTGTGATTGATTGATTGTGTTGGGGTTTTACAACATGTCAACCCTTGTGGGTCATTATGTGTCATCTCCCAGAGAAAGGGAGAAAAGGGATAGAAGAATTAGTAGAAGAAATGAAAGAGAGGGACAGGGAAGAACGAGAAACAGGAATAAAAGTGAAAAAAGCAGAAGAAATAAAAACATTCCTCCTCTACCCTTACCTGCTACAAGAATAGCAGGCCTTGCCCATCTGCAAGCCAATATCAGTTGGACGCCCTGGTGGTAAGATACATGGCACTTCCCACCACCCAACCACCCCTATCTTATCTCTGTGTGTGTGCTTGTGTTTCTATGTGTATGTGTGTGTGTGGTGAGGGGCGGGTACTTTACTCACTGTCATAGTGTAAACCCAGATCAGACACCTCAGAATGCGGGGAAGTTGGGACAGCCAATAGATTAACACTCCCAACTTTGGATCACCAGGTCCCATGTTCAAGTTCCACTGGAGTCAGAATTCAACACATGACTGTAAGAGGTTTCATTACACAGAGCCTTTCATTGTCACCCTTCTATCATTTCGATATGACTTACTGTTGACAGGGAGATAAAACTCCATATCACTGTCATCAGAATGCAGCATATCTCTTGGTTAAAATTTCAGCGTGTCGGACTGGTGATAAGGTTGCGGGTTTAACAGCCATTGGGTCGGCAACATTCTTGCTTGGAGATTTTGATCATGAAATATTTTCTACGGTCAGTTTCTCCCTTCAGCTGATTCAAGGACAGTTGTCAGTTTGTGGCAAATGAATGTACACAATACTGGTTTACTGCTTAGAGGACTAAGCCAACCCACTAAAAGTGTGGTTAGGTAAACTGACCGTGCTGAACATGACCCCACTGGGTTGACTGGGTGGTAAAACCTCAACATAAACAACACAACATGTTGGATTTTTAGCTCTCCAGAGCTGAAGGCTCCAGGGGAGCTTATAGGATGCACCCTCCGTCGTCCGTCATTGTCTTCTGTCGTCTGCTGTCTGTCGTTGTCCACACAATACTGGTTAACCGCTTGGAGGACTAAGCCTGCCCAGTAAATGTGTGGTTAGGTAAACTGACCACGCTCGACATGACCCCATTGGGTTGACTGGGCCGTAAAACCTCAACACAAACAAAACTTTCAAACTGAAATATCTTTGCAGCCTGCAAGCAGATCTCAACCAAATTTTATCTGTAGCATGTCTTTGGTGGGGCACATAGCAACAGATAAGGCGCTTTTCTCATGCAAAAAATGCTGATACCGTTCTTATTTCTCAATGAAAACATATGATGTGGGTACTCATTAGAAGCGCCTCACCGAGGCGCTTCTAATGAGTACCCACAACATATGTTTTTGTGGAGAAATAAGAAAAATATTATGTGGATACCCCCTCATATCTGTTGCTATGGGGCATTTTAGGAAAATTGCTTTAGAGCTTTGGTTGCTATGACAACTGATAGGTCCCATAGGCTTACTATGGGAAAATGCTCGTGAATAGCTGCGTCATTATTTTTTGTTGGCTTTTCATGATACTTGCAGATAACAATAACATGCATAAAATCACCGGACGAGTTTGAAAATGAATCAGATCGGAACAACAATAGTAGAGTTACGTCCCCTTGATTGTCAAAATGGCCATTATTGACCTTGTGAACAGCGTAGCTTCTTCAGGTTTTGTTGGATCTTCATGAAACTTGCAGATAATAATGACATGCATAAAATCCTGGACAGATTTGAAAATGGGTCAGATAGGACCAACGATGGAAGTTATATCCCCTTGATTGTCAAGATTGCTTGTGAACACTGCAGGTCAGGTTTTTAGCCTAATCAACTTCAAACTTTCTAAGAATGATGTTCTTGACAAAATGTAGGTCAGGTTTGAAACTGGGTCATGTGGGGTAAAAAAAATAGGTCAATAGGTCAGATAATAGAAAAACCTTGTGAATGCTCTAGAGGTAATATTTTCAACCTACAAACTTGCTCAGAATGATGTCCTTGACAAAATCTGGGTCAAGGATAAAAGTGGATCATGTGGGGTCAAAAAGTAGGTCACTAGGTTAAATCATAGAAAAACCTTGTGAACACTCTAGAGGCCATAGTTTTAGCCTTATCAACTTCAAACCTGAGCCAAAGGCTTTGGGGGAGCTTATAGGATGGCAGTCTCGGTAGTCGTTATGGCAACTAATAGGTCCCATAGGCTCTCTATGAGAAAATGCCTGTGAACAGCATAGCTTCTTTTTTTATTGGATCTTCTTGAAATGCAGGTAATAATGACATGGATAAAATCTTGGACAAGTTCAAGAATGGGTCAGATCAGACCAACAGTGGCAAAGTTATGTCTCCTTGATTATCAAGATTGCTGTGAACACTATACTGGTCATGTTCATTCTAATCAACTTCAAACTTTCTCATAATGATGTCCTTTACAAAATCTTGGTCAGGTTCGAAACTGGGTCATGCGAGGTCAAAAAGTAGGTCACTAGTTCAAATAATAGAAAAACCTTATGAAGGCACTAGTTATCCTGAACCAAAAGGCCAGTTGAATCTAAACTTCGTTTGAAGTATCAAGTTGACTTGTAGATCAAAAATAGCTAAAATTATTCTTATTGGAAATCCAAGATAGCGGCCGTCTTGAAAATCTATATTGAACTTATTTTTTTGAATCGAAAGGCCAGTTGACTTGAAACTTGTATGGTAATCAGGTGAGGGATACAGGGCCATCTTGGCCTTCTTGTTTTGTTTTTTTTCATTTTGCCCCAGAAAATAAGCTTTGACATTTCATGCAAATTGTCACCCTATAATTATTTTGCAGATTTAAATATAGTAATAATGTGACTGTTCTTTGTAAATTCCTCTCCCAGGAGTTGCAGATAATGCTTAGCATGCTGGGTAAAATTTTCAGCAGATGAAATTTTGAAATAATTTTCTTATTTTTTCCCAGAAACAGGATTTGAACTTTTCATGCAAATTGTCTCCACTGGAGACTGTTTTCCTGAAATTTCAAATCCTGTTTTCTGCAAAGAAAAAATAGAAAAATATCACCAATTTGTCATCTGCTGAATTAGCCAAGAGAGTAGTAAAGGTTAATGAAACTATCACATCTTGGCAGTGTTCAGTGTAGCGAAACCTTCACAGTAACTTGTAAACTATTGCAAACTTTCCATTTAGATGTGACATTTTTTGAAACCTTCACAGTTACTTGCAAACTATTGCAAACTTTCCATTTAGGTGCGACACTTTTCGGGGGATGATGCCAGTATCTGTGAATTATTGTCAAGCTGTCTTTTGGCACAACCAAAACAGCAGCCCATGCGAAAAAACTTTCCCTTCAGTTGTAACAGTTTTCAGTGGAAAGTAGGTAGGGAGTATCAGAGAATTATTCTCAAGCTGTCTTTTGGCATAACCTAAATGGCCGTTAATGCAAATACAAACTTTTTGTATGCTTGTTGGTAACAAAAAGAAATATAGAAATGTTTACTGAGTTGATTATAAAATCAATCCCTTATAAAATGAATAATTATTGACATGAATAATTCTATCTAATATCAAGTTTGTCATCAATGAGAATAACACCTACTCTCTAATTTGAGGTATGCACAAGATGGGTTTACAGTAAGTTAATTAAACCATCACATCTGGGCTGCGTTCAATTAGTTGAAGTATTTGTGCCAGGTTACTTGCAAACTTTTGCAAGTTGTGATAGTTTTCGGTGTATGGTCGTGAATATTCAGAAACTATCCACAAACTGTTAATTTTTGTATGCTTTTTCGTAACAAAAAATATAAAAATGTTTACTGGGTTGATATTATTCAGATAGTTCCTTATAAAATAAATAAATTGTTGATATAATTTATTCAGTCGTCAACTAGATAATTTGAGGTCACATAAGACAGGTTTACAATAACTGTTCAAACCAGGCAAAATAGTTTGATTGAACACAGCCCTGGTAATGTGTTTATGGTGTTCTTCTTAAACTTTTTGAACTATAAAGTGTAATCATATCAGTGGAATATCATTTTCCTTGACTTTTCTATTCATTCAGTCAGAGTTTGTCATTCCATTGAAAGTCAGTCATCCATACTTATCACATGTAACATAAAAAGAATGTTTGGCGTTGACCTTTATTAAAAGTTTCTTTTTCTTCCATTTTTTTTTTTTTTGTATCTAAATATTGTTGTTTTCTCTGTCAATCAGGTATATTGACTGCATAGCAGTATCCACATGTCTTTCTTATTTCTACATGGAAACATATGTTGTGGGTACTCATTAAAAGTGCCCCAGTGAGGCCCTGCTAATGAATTGAGGCCCTTCTAATGAGTGTCCAAAACATTATTATGTCTTCATGCAGGAGTAAGTAAATATAAGAACTTTATGCATTATGAAAACAAGCCTATACAAATATACTGAAAATTTCACAACCGAAAAATGAAAAATTTTCAGATAAAATTCTGATATTTTTCGTATTTCTGCTCAAAACATAGATTGTGGGTACTCGTTAGAACCGCCTCGCTGAGGCGGTTCTAACAAGTACCCACAATCTATGTTTTTGAGCAGAAATAACAAAAATAATGTATACCCCTGTAAACCCCAGTTTTACTATATAAAAGTGGGGTTTAAGGGGGTCAGAATTATGTAGGCGTGTTTTCGTGATGGGTTGAAGACAGTGCCTCCTAATCTGGAGTTATGATTGTGTACACTATTATATCAATATTTTGTTCTGTTGGTTTGACCTTTTTGTTATTACATTTTATAATATCAATATAAATTTTCTTCCAACATGTGAACAGAGAAAATTTGCATGTCATTTTAATTTGGTGAAATTTCATTTTAGTTCTATAAATTAGAAATATTTCCAATTTTCTTCCTTTGAGAGAAAATGTCTCATTCCTCAAATAGCAGGATAAGATTTCACATTTGTTTTAAACTAACAATGTAGTTAGTTAACATATAGTTAAAACTTTGATGATTAAATATTGCATACACACTAATATTTTTGCTGAAAAAATGTGAGAAGCTTTTGCATTTGCAAAAGCTACTGACATTTTTTAAACAAAACTATCTGTGAATTAGATATTGTACTTACCAGAACAGTTAACATTTTGATGAATAACAAGCTCTTAAAGCTAACAATACTTTGTGGGGTGGTTGGGTGAGGTGATGGTGTCGTGTATCTTATGTCACCGGGGCGTCCAACTGATATTGGCTTACAGTTGGGCAAGGCCTGCTGTCCTTGCAGCAGGTAAGGGAAAGGGGGCATGTTGTTATTTCTTCTGTTTCTTCACTTTCATTCATTTTCCTCTTTCTTGCTTGCCCCTTCTCTTTCATCTCCTCTACTATCTCTTCTATCTCTTTTCTCCCTTTCTCTGGGAGACAACACAAACTGACCCACAAGGGTTGATGTGTCATTAAACCCCAACACAATCAATCAATCTAACAATACTTTGTACAACTGGAATTTGATTTTATGATATTTCATTTAGTTTTCCCATTTCAAATGTCAAAGCCTATGTTGATATTTGAACTGTTAAGGCCTATTTTCTGGGGTAAAAAAGAAGAAAAATGTTTCAGAACTGGTCATACCCTAGGGGGTCATGTTTATGTAGAGCCATACAGCTAAAGAACCTTCAAAAACCTGCTCTGAAACCATGAGGCCCAGAGCTAACATATTAATAATGTAGCAATGTTAAGTGGTCTGTTACATAAATCCTGCCAACCATGCCCCTGGGGTCCAAATTGGCCACATCCCGGGGTTCATTAGGTCCCTTAGACTTTTAATGGGAAAAACTTAAAAAAGGCTTCTTCTCTGAAACCATGAGGCCCACAGCTTATATATCTAGTATGTAGCAATGTTTAGTGGGCCCATACATAAATCCTGCCAATCAAACCCTGGGGGTCCAAACTTGCCACACCCCAGGGGGTCATGTGTTTATATACAGCTAAATTGCTACATTTTCAAAAAATCTTCTTCTCTGAAACCATGAGGCCCAGAGCTAACAGATTAAGTATATAGCAATGTTAAGTGATCTCCTACATAAATCCTGCCAACCATGCCCCTGTGGTCCAAATTGGCCACTCATAGGGGGTCAATAGCTCCCATAGACTTATAATGGAAAAAAAAAAATTCTTTTCTGAAACCTTGAGGCCCACAACTGATATATTTAGAATGTAGCAATGTTTAGTGGTCCCCTACATAAATCCTGCAAATCAAGCCCCTGGGGTCCAAACTGGCCACACCCCAGGGGTCATATGTTTATTGATTGTGTTGGGGTTTAACGACACGTCAACCCTTGTGGGTCATTTTGTGTCGTCTCCTAGAGAAAGGGAGAAAAGAGATAGAAAAGATAGTGGAGGAGATAAAAGAGAGGGTCAGGGAAGAAAGAGGAACAGGAATGAAAAGGAAGAAACAGAAAAAATAAAAACATTCCCCCTCTACCCTTACCTGCTAAAAGGATAGCAGGCCTTGCCAAAATGTCAATATCATTTGGACGCCCTGGTGACATAAGATACACCACACATTAACCACACCCAGCCACCCCTGGCCATATGTTTATATAGCGCTATCTAGCAAAAGAACTTTCAAAACTCTTCTCTAAAACCATGAGGCCCAGAGCTAACAGATTAAGTATGTATCAATGTAAAGTGGTCTCCTAGATAAATCTTGCTAACCATGCCCCTGAGGTTCAAATTGGCCATGCACACTCTGGGGATCAGTAGACTTATAATGGGAAAACTGTCTTTTCTGAAACCATGAGGCCCATAGCTTATATATTTAGTATGTAGCAATGATTAGTGGTCCCCTACATAAATCCTGCCTTTCGTGCGAAAGAATATGCACAATATTGGACTAAGCCAGCCCAGTAAAAGTGTGGTTAGGTAAACTGACCACGCTCAACATGATGTCATTGGGTTGACTGGGCAGTAAAACCTCAACACAAACAAACTTAAATCCTGCCAATCAAGCCACTGGGGTCCAAACTGGCCACATCCCAGGGGAGTCATATGTTTATATAGAGCTGTGTAGTTAAAGAATCTTCAAAAGTCTTCTTCTCTGAAACCATGAGGCTCAGAGCTAACAGATATGTAGCACTGTTTAGTGGTCCCCTACATAAATCCTGCCAATCAAGCTCCTTGGGTCCAAACTGGCCACATCCCATGGGGGTCATATGTGTAAATAAACCTATATAAATAATAAATAACCTTAAAAATTGTTTTGTTTTTAGCTCACCTGAGCCGAAGGCTGAAGGTGAGGTATTGTGATCACTCACCGTCCGTCGTTGTCGTCGTCTTCGTCAGCGTCGTCGTCGTCGTCTGTCTGTCTGTCCGTCCGTCCGTCCCTTCACAATCTTTAAACAACATCTCCTCCTAAACCACTGATTGGATTTTGACCAAATTTCACAGGAATGGTCCTCGGTTGATCCTCTTTCAAAGTTGTTCAAATGGTTCCGGTCCATTGCATATCTAGGTCACAGGAGCTAAAAATAGATTTTTTAACTAAAAACTCAAAAAATCTTCTTGTCAGAAACCACTGCACCGATTTCAATAAAATTTTGCAGAAATGTTCCTTTGATGATCCTATACCAAGATTGTTCAAGCCATTTGGATTCATCAAAAAACATGGCCCCCAGGGGGCGGGGCTTATTTTCCCAATATATCTATATAGAAAACTTTAAAAATCTTCTTATCAGAAACCACTGGACCAATTTCAATATAATTTTGCAGAAATGTTCCTTTGGTGATCCTCTACCAAGATTGTCCAAGCCTTTTGGATTCGTCAAAAAACATGGCCACCAGGGGGTGGGGCTTATTTTCCCTATATATCTGTATAGAAAACTTTAAAAATCTTCTTGTCAGAACCACTGGACTGATTTCCATATAATTTTGTAGAAATGTTCCTTTAGTGATCCTGTACCAAGATTGTTCGAGTCATTTGGATTTGTCAAAAAACATGGCCGCCAAGGGGCAGGGCTTATTTTCCCTATATATAGAAAAATGTAAAAATCATCTTGTCCCAAACCGCTGGACCGATTTCCATATAATTTTGCAGAAATGTTCTTTTGGTGATCCTCTACCAAGATTGTTCAAGTCATTTGGATTTGTCAAAAAACATGGCTGCCAGGGGGTGGGGCTTATTTTCCCTATATATCTGTATAGAAAACTTTAAAAATCTTCTTGTCAGAACCACTGGACCGATTTCCATATAATTTTGTAGAAATGTTCCTTTAGTGATCCTCTACCAAGATTGTTCGAGTCATTTGGATTTGTCAAAAAACATGGCCGCCAAGGGGCAGGGCTTATTTTCCCTATATATAGAAAAATGTAAAAATCATCTTGTCCCAAACCGCTGGACCGATTTCCATATAATTTTGCAGAAATGTTCTTTTGGTGATCTTCTACCAAGATTGTTCAAGTCATTTGGATTTGTCAAAAAACATGGCCGCCAGGGGGCAGGGCTTATTTTCCCTATATATGTATCTATATAGAAAACTTTAAAAATCTTAGTGGCAGAAACCAATGGACCGATTTCAATATAACTTGGAAGGAATGTGTCTTTGGTCACCCCTTCCAAGGATGTTCAAGCCATCATGATTTGTCAAAAAATATGGCTGCAAGGGGGTGGGGCTTATTTTCCCTATATATCTATATAGAAAACTTGAAAAAACATCTTCTTGTTTTCCCTATATATCTAAATAGAAAACTTTAAAAATCTTCTTGTCAGAAACCACTGAACAGATTTCAATATAACTTGGCAGGAATGTTCCTTTGGTGACCCTCTACCAAGTTTGTTCAAGCTGTCATGATTCGTCAAAAAACATGGCCGTTAGGGCGTAGGGCTTTATAGCTATATAAAACTTTTTAAACCACTGGACCAGTTTCAATATAACTTGACAGAAATGTTCCTTTGGTGACCCTCTTTTAAGATTCAGTTCAAGTTGTCAAGATTTATAAAAAAAACATGGCTGGGGGTGTGGTGGAGGGGGGTGGGGGTGGTTAGTGCTATAAAGTTTATACAAAAATCCAAGAGCAGTGAACTTGGCTGAAACTTCAACAGTAAATATGCAAATCTGTTTGGTCAGGTGAGCGATATAGGACCATCATGGTCCTCTTGTTTTTGTTTTGTTTTTTCTCTGAAACCACGAGGCCCAGAGCTAACATATTAAGTATGTAGCAGTTTTTAGTGGTTCCCTACATAAATCCCACCAATCAAGCCCTGGGGTCCAAATTGGCCACACCCCAGGGGGTCATTTGCTTATATAGATCTAGATAGCTAAAGAACCTTCTTATTTGAAACCATGAGGCCCATAGCTAACATATTTAGTATGTAGCAATGTTAAGTGGTCTCCTACATAAATCCTGCCAACCATGCCCCTGGGGTCCAAATTGGCCACGCCCCGGGGGTCATTACCTCCTATACACTTAATGGGAAAAATTTTAAAAATCTTCTCTGAAACCATGAGACTTACAGCTTATATATTTAGTAAGTTATACAGCTAAAAAAAAAAAAAACATAAAAAAAAAAAAATCTCTGAAACCAAAGGGGGTCCTTAGCATAAATATTTAGTATGTAGGCTAGCAATGTTTAGTGGTCTCCTACATAAATCCTGCCAATCATGCCCATTTGGTCCAAACTGGGGCGCACGCTATGTAGCTAAAAACCTAAAAGGCCTAATAACTGTTCAGATCCTTTACCCCTAAACCATAATATATTGTTCCTTATGATGAGATGCATTCAGTGACACTGACTTTGGGTCCCCCAGGAGGGGGTAGGGGCATTCCATAGGAGGCCTAATATCTCAGAAACTGTTTAGCATCACAAAAACATACCTATACAATTTCGACCCCCTAAAACCCCACTTTTATATAGTAAAACTGTGGTTTACAGGGGTATACATTATTTTTCTTATTTCTGCTCAAAACATTGATTGTGGGTACTCGTTAGAACCGCCTCGTCGAGGCGGTTTTAACGAGTACCACAATCTATGTTTTGAGCAGAAATATGAAAAATATCAGTTTTTTATCTGAAAAATTTTCAGTTTTTGGAGATGAAATTTCCCATATATTTGAATAGGCGTGTTCTCGTAATATATCCCAACCCCTTAGCCATACATATTTTTTTTCCTTATGATAAGATACATCCAATAAATCCTGCAGTAATGCCCCTGGGGTCGAAATTGACGATGCTTTTTATAAAGAGATATATCACTAAAACTAAGTTTAAAAAAAAACTTGTGAAATCAAGCCCAGAGATATGTATGTCTGAACCCTTCAGAGTCGGGAGACATTGTTTTCACCAGTTTGTGTATCTCTTTTACTGGTAATTGGTCAGTTGGACCTTAGTCAAAGTGACCATGTCATCTGGCCAGATTTACATGATGCACTTGGAGGCAACCATTACATATGGTCAAATGGATGTTCGAAAATTAAACTATTGATTTTATCGACATTAAACAAGATAGAAGGAAACATTCATCAGTTGATTTATTTTGAATAGTTTGCACATTTGCAAGCATTATTGATTTTAAAGTTACTATAATACTTTCATTAGCTCACCTGAGCATGAAGTGCTCAAGGTGAGCTATTGTGGTCAGTCAGTGTCCATTCTGCGTCATGTATTGTTCGTCATGCATCATGCGGCATCATCAGTTTGCTTTAAAGGCCTACTTCTTCTACACCACAGGGCCAATTGACTCGAAACTAGGAGGGAAGCATTGGGGAGATTTGTAGATCAAAAATAGCTAAAATTGTTCTACCATCTTGAAAAGCTATTTTGCTCTTCTTCTCCTGAACCAAAAGGCCAACTGATTCCAAACTTGTAAGAAGTATCGGGGCAACTTATAGATAAAAAATAGCTAAAATAGTTTGGCTCATGAATCCAAGATGGCCGCCATTTTGAAAATCTATTTTGCAGCTCTTCTCCTGAACCAAAAGGCCAGTTGACTTGAAACTTGGTGGGAAGTATCCAGGCAACTTGAAGATTAAAAATTGCTAAAATTGTTCTGATTGGAAATTCAAGATGGCCTCCATGGAGGCCATCTTGAAAATCTTTTTAGTGCTTCTTCTCCTGAACCAAAAGACCAGTCGACTCGAAACTTTGGAGGAAATATTGGGGCAACTTGTAGATCAAAAGTAGCAAAAATCGTTCCTCAGCTCCTGAACTGAAAGGCCAAATTACTTGAAATTTGGTAGGAAGTATCATAGTGACTGCAGATTCAAGAAAAAGCTAAAATCATTCTAATCTGAAATCCAAGATGGCCACCACCGTGCCCATCTTGAAAATCTATTTTGAACCTCCTCTCCTGAAACAAAAGGCCAATTTACTCGAAACTTGGTAGGAAGTTTCAGGGTGACTTGCAGATCGAAAGTAGCTAAAATTATTCTGCTTGGAAATCCAAGATGGCCGTCATGGCTGCCATCTTGAAAATGTATTCTGCACTTCTATTCCTGAACCAAAAGATCAATTGGCTTTAAACTTGGTATGAAGTATTGGGGCAACTTGTAGATAAAAAATAGCTGAATTCTTTCCGATGGGAAATCCAAGATGGCCGCCATGGCAGCCATCAAGAAAATCTATTTTGCGCTTCTTTTCCTAAACTGAAAGGCCAGTGGACTCAAAATTTGGTTGGAAGTATCGGGGCAATTTTATAGAGCAAAAATAGCAAGAATCCTTCCGATTGGACATCCAGTGGTGGCCACACCTGCCATCTTGAAAATCTATATTGAACTTTTTCTCTTGAACAGAGAGGCAAATTGACTTGAAATTTGGTAGGAAGTGTCAGGGTGACTTGCAGATCAAAAATAGCTAAAATTGTTCCAGTTGGAAATCCAAGGTGGCCATCATGGCAGCCATCTTGAAAATCTATTTTGAACTACTTTTCATGAACCAAAATGCCAGTTGACTTGAAACTTGGTAGGAAGTATATTGAACTTCTTCTTTTGAACCAAAAGGTCAATTGACTCAAAACTTGTCTGGTAATCAGATGAGCAATACAGGGCAGTCTTGACCCTCTTGTTCTTATTTGTCCCAGAAGACAGGATTTGACATTTCATGTAAATTGTCTCTGGAGACAGTTTGCATGAAATGTCAAATCCTGTTTTATTGGAGACAATTAGCATAAAATGTCAAATCCTGTTTTCTTGGAATAATAAAAATATTTCAATTTGAGGTTTGCTAAAAATTTTACCCAGAGTGCTTAGTGTTAAAAAAAAATAGAACCCGGTTGAACTACCTGTTGATGTGTCTAAAATCTGCTGGTTGAGTTACATTACATAGCAACAGATAAGTCGCTTTTTTCATCTGAAAAATGCTGATATCTTTCTTATTTCTCGACAAAAACATATGTTGTTTTACTCATTAGAAGCGCCTCGCCGAGGCGCGCTTCTAATGAGTACCCACAACATATGTTTTCGTTGATAAATAAGAAAAATATTATGTGGATACCCTCTCTTATCTGTAGCTATGGAGTAGCATTAAGAGTAGACTGCTACATCTGATCTGGGTCTACACTGTTTGCTCAGGCCTGCCTTTCCAAATACTAGAGTAAATAGGTTATATATAAAACGTCTGTGCTATCTGCAATGACAATTTCTCAAGGTCTTCTGTCTCCTTCAGTTCTAAGGGGTCATTGAAAACTAGGGCAGACGGAGCTTCGGCATTCCTCACTTAAGGCTTAGCGCTCTGAGTAAAATTCTCACCAGACAACATTTTGAAATATTTTTTCTTATTTTCCCCAGAAAACAATATTTGACATTTCATGCAAATTGTCATTTGCATGAAATGTCAAATATTGTTTTCTGGGGAAAATAAGAAAAATATCCGAAATTTGTCGTCTGCTGAATTAGCCCAGAGAGCTGTTTAGGTAACACTTTCTATTGCATTTTGTATTGATCAGTGTGGAAAACTTCACCATTGTACTGCTTATCCTTCCTGCAGATAGGATCTTTTTTTCAGCAAAAAAGTATTAATAGCTTCTTATTTCTTCACAAAAACATACATTGTGGGTACTCATAAGAAGCACCTCACCGAGTCGCTTCTAATGAGTACCCACAATGTATGTTTTTATGGAGAAATAAAATAATTATCCGCTACTCTTATCTAGGTTTACGATTGCTTCACCGATTTTCAAAAGCTAGCTCTAGGTGTGCAAGTGCTTGAGCAGCTACTGAATCGGGGAAAAATTACTGCCACATGTAATACTTGAATTTGTAATGGGTGACAAGGTGATATGACATTTTAATGATGAACACCCTGTAATTATTTGACAAGAGAAGAGTGAAAAGTTTGAAACCGGAATCAATTAAACTGTTGATTGATAAGGTATGTTTTATGTTATGATCAAGGCTGCTGCCAAGTTTTAGTTTTTGGCAAACATATATTGATTTTTGTTGCTTTTTTTAAAAAAAAAAAAAACAACAACTTTACCTCTTGGCTAATTTGTCAGAAAACAATTGATAATATTTTTCTTATTTTTCCCAGAAAACAGAATTTAACAATTCATGCAAATTGTCTCCAGTGGAGACAGTTTGCATGAAATGTCACATCTTGTTTTTTTGGGAAAAATAAGAAACGTATTTCAATATGTATATAGTAACTAGAAATTTCACCCAGCATGGTAAGTTATTTTTCATGCAAATTATCGCCTGATTTTTTTATTTAAAAATATATTTTTATACTCATTGATGCAATTCTAATGAGTTTGTTGTTTGTTGGGAAATTCAATCTTAACCACTCTGGATGAAATTTGGTAACATTCTTGTAAGGTTTAGTTTTTCATATAGATTATCGGAATCGGTATTCTTATGTGTTGTTTATTTCTCCAGGTAAAAAAATGCTTTCAACCCTTAAACTGCCAATCACAACAATTGTTGTCTGCTTTGTCATCTGCTTGTGATTTTAAAACCACACTGTTTGCCTGTATCGAGGGTTGAGTGCAAGACTAGCGTAAGTCAGATGGTTGTTTTTCCCCAAACCTAATCTCCTCACCATGAAGGCGTTATGAAGATTACAACATTTCTTTCTGTAAACAATGAAAATTTAGGTGCCATTGCTCGTATGAGCAATGACACCTAAATTTGCATTGTTTACAAAGGGGTCCAAGTTGCCCCTAAACAAGGGTTTCAAAAATATGTTTGAGTTACAATAGTCTTGCGCTCAACCCTCCGTATGCAAAAGTAGGTTTAAAAAGTTTGCTCTTTATTCAGCAGACGACATAAACAGATGACATTTTCCGATGCAGGTTTTCGTGGCATTTTAAGGGTTAATTTACACACGAGAATGGCCTCATTGATGCAGTTGTAATGACTACACAGGGAGATTTAACATTTAGAGCTCAGTGGACAATTTAAGCAGACAACATTTTTATGACATTTTTTTCCCCCAGAAAATAGGGTTTGATATGTCATGCAGATTGTCTTATAAGGAGACAATAATATGTGTGAAATGTCAAACCTGGTTTTCTTTGGAGACAACGCGTGAATGTCAAACCATATTTTCTGCATCCCGTAAACTATGTTGCTCATAAATCACTTGAAATTCAATTTTTGCTCGGTGTTTCGTTTTAAATGCAAAAATTCATTGGTAATCAGGAACCATTTGATCATTGTGTTGTGTTCTTAAATATTTACCCTAAAAGTAGTTTTTGACCAAACATTGGTGTGATCATTGGATCATTGTACTTTTAAAAATGAACTAATTAAAAAAAAAAAAAAAAAAAAAAAAAATATATATATATATATATATTCATAAACCGCAATGCCCTGGTATCTGGGAACTTTTTTTGATCTCTAGACCATTGAGGTTCCAATATCCCAGTTTATTATATAGCTTTTAATATTAAATGATTAAAATGTGCTATAAAAGCTGAGGAGCTAGCGTGCTGATATTACACGATATCGGCACACACTCGATATTGCACACTTACTTGGATGTCTTCTCGTATTACCATTACATTACGTTGCTTTTGATGATGTCGTAATGTAGTGACATGTCGCCAAACCTTGTCAAGCACACTGGAAGAATTCACATTTTTATTATTAAAACAGCATTTTAAAGGTTAGAAACACCGGGAAACAAAATAGATATTTATAGCTATATAATAAATGGGTTATTACACTGATATTGGTGAATATTGCCCCTCGATGGGATATCTACGGATACTCACAAGCTCGCGTCCTTCGATATCCCAACTTGGGACAATATACACAAATATCAGTGCAATAACCTTATACTATAATGTTCCCACAAACCAGGTGCTTAGGTAATAAACCCTATATGTCTATATATTTATATGTTCCCATAAATATATATATATATATATATATATATATGCATATATATTCCATAAATGTCGGGCCCTCAGGTCGATTATTGGGTTCTTCAGGTTGATATATATACACACACAATGCAACACTGTTGTAACGCAGTCTGTTGGGTCCAATAAGTGATCATGCATTATAGCGGTCCGACTTAAACTCTGTCCTCACACCCCACCCACTTTTCTATACTATCGAAGTTCCAAGTGCAATCCGATGAAAAAAAAAAAAATTGTTACACATGAATTGTTACTCAAAAATAAACTTTATTTAATGGAGAAAGCTAGTCAGTTCTTTTACACCCAAGAAGCCCAATTCTTTTCAGAGTAAATAAATATTTTTTTTCGTACTGTCTGTTGAAATGGACAGACCCGCAGAGAAGAGCAGGAGACCAGAATGTACTGAAAAGCCTGGAATCAGTGTATTAGTGCTTTATATTTATCGCTGACGCAATTACCTGTACAGAAGGCACGTGCTGGATTGGATATTAAATGAAGTTATATTTTACACGCTAGGCATTTTTTTTCAGCAGATGACAAATTAGGGCTTATCTATGTATCAGTAAAATGTGTTCACAACCTACCATAACATCAAATCGCTTTTTAACATTCTTTATTTTGCTCATATTTTACTCATTAATGCCACAAGGGCATTTACCGGTAATGCAGCTAGATCAAAGCTGATTGACAGCTACAGTATGAACTTTAATCCTTTATCGGTCACCAGATAGATGAATAAAAAAAAAAATGACACCTGTAAAGTGCTCTGAAATAGCCAAAAGACAAAATACTGATTACAACTTTCGTAAAACAGAATGTGTAAATCACAAGTACCGTATTCGACCTAATTACCGCACATGCTCCTATAAGCGCACAGTCAAGCAGTTAAGAAATTTAAAAGCTTACAACCAGTGTACTGTTATCTACTTATAAAAAACATATGTTGTGGGTACTCATTTGAATTGCCTCGACAAGTCGAGGCAATTCAAATGAGTACCCACAACATCTGCTTCTATAAAGAAATCAGAAAATAATATCGCATAAGCATTATTAAATATGCTCCTCATGAAGTCCTCTGTTGATCTTTCTTTAAAGTGTGCCCTTATTAGGTGGGTTTTTTTTACCACTAGTTTTCCCAGTGCTTTTAAAAAACCTAAGCGCACAGTGCGGTAATTAGGTCGAATACGGTATTTATATGGTCATGGCTAATGATGTTTTGACTGTTCAGTTTGGCAGAAAAAGGGCAATTAAAACTTGCAAAATTGGAGAAAAAAAAACTAAACAAAAAATGGGAGCCACAGACCAACTGCATTACGAGGGTTGAGCGCAAGACTGTAGTAACTCAAACATATTTTTGAAACCCTTGTTTAGGGACAAATTTGACCCCTTTGTAAACAATGCAAATTTAGGTGCCATTGCTCATACGAGCAATGGCACCTAAATTTTCATTGTTTACAGAAAGAAATGTTGTAATCTTCATTACGCCTTCATGGTGAGGAGATTAAGTTTGGGGAAAACAACCATCTGACTTACGTCAGTCTTGCGCTCAACCCTCGATAAAATTTATAAAGGTTTCCGCGTTATAATTGACCATGATAATAAAATAGTTGTTGCATTTCTAATTTCAGAAATTTTGAATGAGTGGAATTGTTGTAAACTTGCCTGTAATTTACCTACCCTATCTCTTTTTGCATAATACACTGTAGATCCAATATATCGCGGTGCTTGGGGTCCAAGTTCAGCTAGCGCGATATATCCGGATCGCGATATAAGTCACGGTGGTAGTTTGTCGAGACGCCGCTAATCAATCCACACCAAATGACTGTCAGTAAAGCTATCGGCCATATTTCACCATTACAGTAGGTTCAGAATTACTTAATGGCAGTATATACACTAGGGGACTATGTCTACCAATTAATTTTAATCGAGACCAGCTGATAAACTACGTTTGAAAATATTTGTTCGCCAAAATGACAAATGAGGACGCCATTTTGGATATACTGGTTCCCTGTAACAGTGAAGGGGAGAAACTCGCATATCCTAAATGCGTAGACAATTTGAGTTGCTTCCCTTCACTTGTTACGTCAGCTGCAGGCCCAAAACTATCAGTTTATTTATCTTTTGATTTTTTTAGACGGCACGTGGACATCGTTGACTGATTGAGCATTGGGTAGATGTACTCAATATTATGACACTGATTATGACAAGTGCAGTGATTAAAATTAATTGTTTGCCAGTTATAATAAATGCATGTACTGATTGACGCTAATTGGATTGTTTGGTCATAATGCGTGGTGAGACTTCGCATCTGGATATGCGCAAAAAATCAAGACCAGAACAAATTAGTCAGTTTTTTTTTTGTTTCAAATTAAGTAAAACAATAAACATACTATAAGTTTTTTTTTTTTGTTTTTCTTTTTGGCTCGTGGTAAATTTGGGGTCCACTGACGATTCGTGATATACTGGATTTCGCGTAATAACGGACCGCGATGTATTGGATCTGCAGTGTATACAGCCATTTTTAGTATGGGGAAAACTATTCTTTTTTTTTTTTGAATCAATGAATTGAGAAAACTTTTTGTGCATATGTAGTTATGATAGGTTTTGCATTGAATCACGACAAAAATTTGCAAACTTATGTCTGATCATAGCGACATGCAAAAAGATCACTTAAAAATTTGTAAACTTATGTCTGATCATAGCGCCATGCAAAAAGATGACTTAAAAATTTGTAAACTTATGTCTGATCATAGCGGCATGCAAAAAGAGGACTAAAAAATTTGTAAAATTATGTCTTATCATAGCGCCATATGCAAAAATAAGATTTTTTCTGAAAGGTGTCGAAAGCAGAGTACCTTATCAGAGCCCCACCCTCACATTCTAGGCTTGGTTTTCCCTCTTTCTATTAGAAAGTGGTGTATTGGGGTGGTATTATCCCAGGTTCGGAAGAAACAAAAGGTTTCTTTTCATAGTTGTGTTTAATACTTAGCATGCTGGCTAAACTAAATATTTCAGCTTAAAACATTTAAAACTTTCCCCAGAAAATAGGCTTCGATATGAAATGACATCGAATGGCAAAGCCTATTTTCTGGGAAAAAAAAAAGAGAAAAATACCATCAATTTGTCTTCTTCTGAGGCTGACAAAGGTTATACTGCAGAAATAGTTTAGTTTATTAACCCTTGTTCTGCTGAACCCGGATATACCCTACCTTTGCAAACAATGTAGATCCAGATCAGTTGGCTTCTGAAGCAGCCAATTGATCTGGATCTGCACTGTTTGCCATTAAGTATGTGAATTTATATCAGCAACCTTGATCAAGAAATCTGATTGGCTGAAAATTAGAAATGGGTGTGGCTTCTTAATTTATTCAGCAGGACAAGGGTTAATTAGACTTTATTACTACATTCTGGACAAATTGACAGCAGAAAACATTTATATTTTTTCTTATTTTTTTCAGAAAAGTGGCTTTGATATTTTATGCAGATTGCCTCCAATTTGCATGAAATGTCAAATCCTGTTTTCTAGAAAAATATTTCACTGTATTGCTTGCTGATTTTTTTATTCAGAGTGCTAAGCATTAAAGGGGTAGTGCTAGGGAATTATAGAGTATCTAAATATGAAAGCTGTTGCACTGTCTGGTAACGAAAGCTGTCACTCTGTCTGGTAACCTTTAACCTGCCAACTGTAAATAACAGCAGAGGACATGTTAAATTTTTTCAAAGACCAAAAAGGGTTGGAATTTCATTCACATTGTCTCATTTGTAGACAGTTCGGCTCAGGTGTTAAACTTTATTTTCTCTGACAAATAAGAAAAAAAGTATCACTGAATTTAAGATGCTGATTTAGCCGTCAGACTTTATCCAGTAATCCAAGCATGAACACTTCACTCTATGGGCAAATTCAGCAGACGATAAAATTGATGACATTTTTGCCAGAAAATGCAAATTGGGAGACAGTTTGCATAAAATGTCAAATCTTATTTTCTGGAAAATAACTATTTTAAAAATGTAGCCTGCTGAAGTCTTTAACCAGCATTCTAAGCATTAAGAAAAAATAATTCCTGTATTTGGACAAACATTTTAGACCTTGATCAAGTTGAACAGTTCGATTAGGGTCTGCCATGTTTGCCATTATGTCAGAACATTTTAAATACTTCATGAGGCATTCAAATTAAGACAATTTGCATGAAATATCAAAAGTCTATTTTCTGGGAAAAATAAGAAAAAAATCCAAAATTTCATTTGAAATGCTTGGCGTTAACATGGCTACCATATACATCTCCCTACAATGTACAGTCTCCCTGAGAGTGGCTGTTTAGAAAGGTTTTACTCTGGCATAACATTTTCATGCTGGGTAAAAATTTCAGCAGACAACATTTTGAAATATTTTTCTTATTTTTCCTAGAAAATAGGATTTGACACATTGTGCAAATTGTCTCATGAGGAAACAATTTGCATGAAGTGTTAGATCCTATTTTCAAGGAAAAATATCATCAGGTTGTCATCTGCTGAATATGCCTATAGCATGTTAAGTGTTATATCGTTTTCTGCCTTCAAATTAACAACATACCTGTAGTCCTAATTAACACTTAGCACGCTATGGGCAGATTCAGCAGACTATAAATTGGTGATATTTTTCTTATTTTTCCTGGAAAATAGGATCTGACAATTCATGCAAATTGTCTCCAAAATTGCATGAAGTGTCAGATCCTATTTTCCAGGAAAAATAAGAAAAATATTTCAAAATGTCGTCTGCTGAAATTTTTTCCAGCATGCAAAGTGTTAATTTGTTAATCTGCTAATTTTCCAAGTTAAGATCCTTTTGTTTTGTGAGCTTCTGAGTGAGCAGTGAATCTATTGGTATGCATATTTTACGAATATTCATAGTTTTAACCCATGCCCTGCTGAATAAAGATGTCACACCCACTTCTAACTAATAGCCAATCTGATCACTTGATCCAGGTTTTTGATACTAACTCATATGACAAACAGAGCAGATCCAAATCACTTGGCTTCTGAAGAAGCCAGCTTATCTGGATCTCCACTGATTGCAAAGGCACGGCATATCTGGTTCAATTGTCGTCTGCTTTGTCTTCTGCCGGTTACTTTAAAAGTCATTGTTGCAAACAGTGTGGACCCAGATCAGACTGCTCCTCTTTAGGAGCAGTCTGATCTGGGTCCACACTGTTTGCCTATATGCAAAATGTAAGTTTGAAAAGTTTGCTAGAAGATGCAGCAGACGACATAAGCAGACATTTTCAGATGCAGTTTTTCTTGGCGTTTTAAGGGTTAAAGTCTCATATAACAGTCTATTTTTGACAAAAGTTTTCTTTTTATACCCCGCCACACAATAGTGGCTGGATATTATGGTTTTATGTTGGACATCCGTGTGTCTGTCCGTCCGTCGGTTTTTCGTTTCCGGATGATAACTTGAGTAAACATTAATGGATTTTCACCAAACTTGGAATGTGCATTGATATTGTGGAGATCTGGTGTGGGATTGCTAATGGGCAAATTTCGTCAAATTTTTATGGAGTTATCTGCCCGAGACACGCCCATATTTTTGTTTCTGGATGACAACTTGAGTAAACATCAATGGATTTTCACCAAATTTGCTATGTGCATTGATATTGTGGAGATCTGGTTTGGGATTGCTCATGGGCAAATATCGTCAAATTTTGACTGAGTTATCTGCCCCAGACACGCCCATATTTTCCTTTTCCGGATGATAACTTGAGTAAATGTCAAGGGATTTGGTACATGCATTGATATGAAGGAAATCTGGTTTGGGATTGCTTATGGGCAAATTTCGTCAATGTTTGACAGAGTTATTTGCCCGCGACGTGATAATGGTGGCGTATTATAGTTTAAGTTTTTTTTTTCCTTTGTTTTTATACAAAAAACTACATCTTGCAAGTATTCATTAGAATTGGCTTACTTAGGCATTTTTAGCTCACCTGAGCATAAGGCTCAAGGTGAGCTATTAAACATGGCCACCAGGGGGTGGGGCTTATTTTCCCTTTTTCCCTATATATCTATATAGAAAACTTTAAAAATCTTCTTGTCAGAAACTACTGGACTGATTTCAATATAACTTGGCAGAAATGTTCCCTTGGTGACCCTCTACCAAGATTTTATAAGCTATTATGATTTGTCAAAAAACATGGCCGCTAGAGAGTGGGGCTTTTTTCCCCTATATATCTATATAGAAAACTTTAAAAATCTTCTTGTCAGAAACCGCCTGACTGATTTCAATATAACTTGGCAGGAATGTTCCTTTGGTGACCCTCTACCAAGTTTATTAAAGTGGTCATGACAGGTCAAAAAACATGGTGGCTAGGGGGGCAGAGCTTATTTTCCTTATATATCTGTATAGAAAAGTTTAAAAATCTTCTCGTCAGAAACCACTTGACAGATTTCAATATAACTTGGCAGGAATGTTCCTTCGGTGACCTTTTACTAAGATTATTCAAGCCGTCATGATTTGTCAATAAACTTGGCTGCTAGGGGGCAGGGCTTATTTTCCCTACAGTGCTCCAACTAGGATTTTAGGGCAGAGGGGTGCCGGGTAGGGCACTTTTTGCACAGTCATACAAGAATGAGGGCATCATGTGTCATGTGATATGCTACGTATCATGACATGTTACAAAATATAGTCCCATTCCACAATAAATGCCTCAGGCTGGAATACACATAAAACTGACGTTTTACACATTGAACTTTTTTGATTTTTATCCGATTTTCATGAAATTTTCAGCATATAGGGTTTTATGTCTTGAGTTGAAGTAAGGCAGAGGACAGCTTCAGAACAGCAGAGGGGCAGCAGGAGAGGGCAAGAGGGGTGGCCCGCCCCTCTAAATGGGGCTAGCTGGAGCACTGCCCTATATATCTATATAGAAAAATTAAAAAATTTTCTTGTCTGAAACCACTAGACAGAGTTCAATATACCTTTGCAGGAATGTTGCTTTGGTGACCATCTACCAAGATTGTTCAAGCTGTCTTGATTGGTCAAAATACATGGCCGCCAGCTCTGTGACAGGTAGATCCCCGGCTGAGTCATACCAACCATTTTAAAAGTAGTGTTAACTGCTCTTTCGCTTGGCACTCAGTGCTAAAAAAGTAGAGTGAGGAATCATAATTAGTTGGCCCATTGTCAGTATCTGGAGGTGATATTTCAGTGTGGCTGCACTCTGAGTTCCTTACCACATTTAGCCACTGTCATGATATGACTTAACCCTTAAGACGCCAAACACAACAATTGTCGTCTGCTTTGTCTTCTGCCGAATACTTTAAAAGTCATTGTTGCAAACAGTGTGGACCCAGGTCAGACTGCTCCTGTAGGAGCAGTCTGATCTGGGTCCACACAGTTTGCCTATATGCAAAAAGTATGTTTGAAAAGTTTGCAAGAAGATGCAGCAGATGATATAAACAAACGACATTTTCAGATGCACGTTTTCTTGGTGCTTTAAAGGTTAAAGATTGTTGAAAGTGACGTAAAACCATATTAAACAAACCCTTTTGATGCACCTGAAAAGTTTCTGGATGAGTGGCAAAACAGTGTTGACCCTGATCAGATACCACATTCTGCGGCATCTGATCTGGGTTTACACTGGTTGCATAGGCGTGTCAGTTTAAATACTTAGGGTAATTACAGGTTGTCGAAATGTACTGTTCATCACATTGCAGCTCAGTTTTGCACTAACAGGCCCTGTTTTCAGTGACACTACTCAATTTCTAAATCCAGATTGGTTAAAGAAATAAAGCGTTACATATTGATTTCGAGACCTTTTTACACTGTGGCATGTCGGAAAATTCTGACATTAAATAAATTGCGGTAAGATTTTAGCTTAGCCAAGAAAAGGTACTGTTTATCATGTCTGATGATTCTTACAAGAATATATTTTCATGAGCAAGCCTTGCATCATTTTCTAGTTCACACTTTAAGATGTAGAACCCTGTACGCTAAATTATAACTTGAAAGCCAGTGATATTTTTCATAATTTTATCACAGAAAAGAAGACTTGACATTTCATTTAAATATGTTGTCTCTGAGATAGACAGTTTGAAAGACTGTCAAGTCTTATTTTCTGTGAAAAAAAAATTGAAATGTCTGAATTAATTTGTAGTCAGCAAGTTAAAATTTAAAGTTTATATTTTGGAACCTCTCTAGTAACTACTCTCTAATGTGCTTGCACTATTAGGCTATGACCCTTTTTATTGGGTGGTTGAAAAAAAAATAAATCAGGAGACATTTTAAAATTAGAGACAATTTGCATGAAATCCCAAAGCCGATTCACTGGGAAAAATAAAAAAAAAATATTGCTGGCCCCTGTAGCCTAGAGAATAGGAGAGTTGACTCTTAATCCATTAGGCTTCTTACCACTTGGTTTGAGCCTTGCTCGGGTCACATGTGGGAAAGCCAAGTTCTGCTTACGGATGGTCAGTAGGTTTTTCCCTGGGTTCTCCGGTTTTCGCCCACCTTTGAATGATCAGCTCGATATAAGTGAAATATTCTTGAAAGGGCCATAAAATCCAAATAAAAAAAAAAAAAAAAATAGGAAAAATATTATCAATTTTTCATCTACTGAATATGACCAGAGAATCGTAAAGATTAAACAGCAAAAAAAGGGTGCCAGGGGACTTAGAAATTTTGAAGAAGTTCATGAGATGGTAAGAAAATGATGGCAAAAAGTGTTTTTATACCCCGCCACACAATAGTAATAGGGTATTATGGTTCCAGTTGAATGGCCATGTATCTGTCAGTCAGTCCATCCGTCTGTCTGTCATAGGTCCATCTGTCTGTCTGTATTTCATTTCCAGATGATAACTTGAGTAAACATCAATGGATTTTGACCAAACTTGGTATGTACATTGATGTTGTAGAAATCTGGTTTGGGATTGCTAGTGGGCAAATTTCATCAATTTTTGACAGTTCTCTGCCCGTCACATGTCCATATTTTCGTTTCGGGAGGATAACTTGAAGACTCCATATTCCTCAAAAATAGACATTTTTATTCAAGAAAGGTTTAATAAATTGATAAATTGACAGATGGTATTAATACAATCATAAAATGTGGCATCTGACAGCCTGTAAAATTTCAGTTAGCCTCTTGTTTTTGAACTTGATCAAAAATGAAATGATTTTTTATCATATCTCTGAATTAATGTTGGCAACATTAATACAGAGATACGATAAAAAAATTATTTCATTTCAAGAACGAGAGACTAACTGAAATTTTACATTTTGTCAGGTGCCATATTTTATGATTGAATTTATACCATATATCAGTTTATCAAACCTTTTTTGGATAATAAACTGCCTATTTTTGAGGAATATGGAGCCTCTAAGAAAATGTCAGTGGATTTTCACCAAACTTGGTATTTGCATTGATATTGTACAGATCCGTTTGGGATTGCAAATGTGCAAATGTCATTAAGTTTTGACAGAGTTATCTGCCCACCACACTTCTATATTTTCATTTTCAAATGATAACTTGAGTAAATATCAATGGATTTTCACCAAACTTAACATTGTGGAGATCTGGTTTGGGATTGCAAATGGGCAAATTACAACAATCTGCCCACCACACAATAATGGTGAGGTATTATTGTTCCACATTTTTATTTGTTCAGGGAGCAATCTAGTCTCAGAGGACGTGTTAAAGAAGAATAGTTGGTGATAATTCTGGGATAATTTGCCCAGTTTCTCCATTAAAGCATATGTTGTGGTTTTAAGGAAGTGCCTTACCAAGATGCCTCTGATGAGTTCCCACAACATATGTTTTTCTGGAGAAATAAGCAAAATTATCCAGAATTGTCACCAAGTACTCCTCCTTAGCAAGTCCTTTGTAGTCTGCTTATAGGAAAAATGAGAATTTATCTGCCTGGGCCCAGTTATTCAAAGTGTCGTTAGCTTAATGAGCTCATTAAAGGTCATTTCGTTAACTGTTTTAGCAGATTCATTATACAATATTCTGATATTTTTTGCTGAAAAAATTTGAGTAGCTTTCACATTTTTTTCAGCAAATAATTTCAGCATATTTGTGTATCACTCCATGTAATTTTTAACAAACAGTTAATGCGGGCCTCGATGGCTCAGTTGGATGCGCCGTCCGACTGGAGACCAGGTCGGGGGTTCAACCCCCGCCGAGGTCGGCAACATTCTTTCGTGGAGATTGATCATGAAATATTTTCTACGGTTATTCTCTCCCTTCCGCTGATTCAAGAAGGGCAGTTGTCAAGTTTCTGGCGAAGGAATGTGCACAATACTGGTTAACCGCTTAGAGGACTAAGCCTGCCCAGTAAATGTGTGGTTAGGTAAACTGACCGTGCTCGACATGAACCCATTGGGTTGACTGGGCCGTAAAACCTCAATACAAATAAACGAATAGTTAACTAATGACATCGTTAGCTCTGAACAACTGGGCCCTGAAATATAGCTCCAGATAAGGGAGTGTTCAGAAGATAATTGTCATAGCTATTGATTAGAGGGGGTATCCACATCAATTTCAGTTTCTGGCAAAAGAGTGTGCACAATACTGGTTAACCCCTTAGAGGACTAAGCCTGCCCAGTAAAAATGTTGTTATATCAGAAAAACATACCTATATAATTTTGACCCCCCCTTAAACCCCACTTTTATATGGTAAAATTGGGGTTTACAGGGATATACATTATTTTTCTTAATTCTGCTCAAAAACATAGATTGTGGATAATCGTTAGAATCCCCTCGCTGAGGCAGTTAGTTCTAACAAGTACCCACGTTCTGTGTTTTGAGCAGAAATATGAAAAATATCAAAATATTTATATTCAGTTTTTTTGGTGGTGAAATTTTCAGATTATTTGAATAGGGGTGTTTTCGTAATGAGGTAAACTGACCGCGCTCGACATGACCCCAGTGGGTTGACTGGGCCGTTAAACCTCAACACAAACAAACAATCATCAATTTTTCTTATTTTTCAACAAAAGCATATATGTTGTCGGTACTTAATAGAGGTGCCTCATTGCACAGAGCCTTTTGTCACCCTTTCATTGTTTCAGTATGACTTAACCCATTGTAGTCTGGGGACCCCTAAATGGGTATTTGGCAAACAGCACAGACCCAGATCAGGCGCCGCAGAATGTGGTGTCTGATCAGGGTCTCCACTGTTTGCAAATAGTGCAACCATTTTCTCTAGGAATATCTATATCTCATAGATGGACATACCTAACTTTGAAGGACTCATCCAATATACAGTGTTGGTGAGTTCATTATGTCCCCCGCCTTCCCCCCTTAGCTCTGTAACTTGAATACCCTTAGGAATATTTTGATGATACTTGGTAGAAATGTAGAACAGGACAAGACGACTTGTCATGTACAAGAATGACAACTCTGGCTTCCTTACTTTTGGAGTTATTTCCCTTTGTTTTGTTTGAAATAGATTTCGTTTCCCCTCAAAATAGATTTCGTTTCCGCTCTGTAACTCGAATACCCTTTGGAATATTTTGATGGTACTTGGTAGAAATGTAGAACAGGACAAGACGACATGTCACATACAAGAATGACAACTCTGCCTTTTCTTACTTTTGGCATTATCTCCCTTTGTTATATTTCACAGTGATTATGCATTGATTTCGTGTCTGTCTGTAAGTCAAATACCCTTATGAATATTTTTATGATACTTAGTAGAAATGTAGAACAGGATGAGACAACGTGTCATGTACAAGAATGACAACTCTGGCTTTCTTACTTTTGGAGTTATCTCCCTTTTTTTTATGCCCCCAACTTCAAAGAAGTTGGAGGGGCATATTGCTTCTGGGTTGTTCGTCCGTCCGTCCTTCCGTCCGTCCGTCCGTCCGTTCGTCACGCTTTTTGATGCATAGCATAACTTTAAAACCGTGAATGCTACTGTTTTGAAATTTCATATATGGATTCCTCATGAAAAAATAGCTGACACGTATTTTTTTTCTTGACAGGATTATGCCCCTTTTCTGAGTTATGGCCCGTTGAAAAAATATGGATGCAATCTTGTCAGCAAAATATCTCAAAAACTATTAAAGCTAGAGCCTTGAAACTTCATGAATAGACTGGTAGTGATGAGTAGACAACCTGATTAACTTTTGAAGAAATTTTGAAAAATACTTCTTGAGTTATGGCCCTTTGTAATTTTGGGCAATTTTACCTTGTCAGCAAAATATCTCAAAAACTGTTAGAGCTAGAGCCTTGAAACTTAGTAAATGGATTTGTAGTGATGAGTAGATGACCTGATTAACTTTTGAAGAAATTCTGAAAAATACTTCATGAGTTATGGCCCTTTGTAATTTTGGGCATTTTTATCTTGTCAGCAAAATATCTCAAAAACCGTTGGAGCTAGAGCCTTGAAACTTAATGAATAGACTGGTAGTGATGAGTAGACAACCTGATTAACTTTTGAAGAAATTTTGAAAAATGCCTTTTGAGTTATGGCCCTTTGAAATTTTGGGCATTTTTACCTTGTCAGCAAAATATCTCAAAAACTGTTAGAGCTTGAGCCTTGAAACTTAGTAAATGGATTTGTAGTGATGTGTAGATGACCTGATTAACTTTTGAAGAAATTCTGAAAAACACTTCATGAGTTATGGCCCTTTGTAATTTAGGGCATTTTTAACTTGTCAGCAAAATATCTCAAAAACTATTGAAGCTAGAGCCTTGAAACTTGATGAATAGACTGGTAGTGATGAGTAGACAACCTGATAAACTTTTGAAGAAATTTTGAAATATACTTCTTGAGTTATGCCCCTTTGTAATTTTAGGCATTTTTATCTTGTCAGCAAAATATCTCAAAAACTGTTAGAGCTAGAGCCTTGAAACTTAGTAAATGGATTTGAAGTGATGAGTAGATGACCTGATTAATTTTTGAAGAAATTCTGAAAAATACTTCATGAGTTATGGCCCTTTGTAATTTTGGGCAATTTTACCTTGTCAGCAAAATATCTCAAAAACTGTTGGAACTAGAGCCTTGACACTTGATGAATAGACTGGTAGTGATGAGTAAACAACCTGATTAACTTTTGAAGAAATTTTGAAATATACTTCTTGAGTTATGCCCCTTTGTTATTTTGGGCATTTTTATCTTGTCAGCAAAATATTTCAAAAACTATTAGAGCTAGAGACTTGAAACTTGGTGAATTGATTGGTAATGATGAGTAGATGACCTGATTAATTTTTTTGTAAATTCTGAAAAATATTTCATAAGTAATGGCCCTTTGTAAATTTGGGCATGTTTCCCTTGTGAACAAAATATCTCAAAAACTATTGAAGCTGGAGCCTTGAAACTTGATGAATAGATTGGTAGCGATGAGTAGATGACCTGATTATGCCCCCAGTTTCGAATGAAATTGATGGGGCATATTATTTTGCCTTCATTTGTCCACCCGACTGTTTGTCCGTTTATCAAGCTTTTTTTGTGCATGCCATATCTTAAGAACCCTGCACGCTAGGGTTTTGAAATTTTATATTTGGGTTCCCAATGAAAAAATAGCCGACCCGTATTTTGTTTCTTGTCTAGCATGTTTATTTAAAGTTATGCCCCTTTGAAAAAAATCAGAATTAAATCTTGTGAGCAAGATATCTTGAAAAGTATTTAAGCTGGGTTCTTGAAATTCGATACAGGGAGTGGGAATGATGTGTACATTACCCGATTATATTTTGAGAGAATTCCATGAAAATATTGATAAAGTTACGGCCCTTTGCAGTTTTGCTCATTTTGACCTTGTCAGCAAGATTTCTCGAAAAGCACTTAAGCTAGGGTCTTGAAATATTATATGCTGATTGGGGATGATGTGGAGATTACCTGGTTTGTTTTTTAGGGAATTCCATGAAAAATTGATGTAGTTATGGCCCTTTGTAGTTCTAGGCATTTTGACTTTTTCAGCAAGATATCTAAAAAAGTATTTAAGCTAGAGCCATGATATTTGGTATACTGATTGGGATTGAGGAGTAGATCACCTGAATAATTTTGAACCAATTAAATGAAATGTTGGAGTTATGGCCCTTCGCAATTTCGGGCCATTTAATGTCGTTGCTTTATTGTGTATAGCATAAGTTTAGAACCATGTATGCTAATGTTTTGAAATTTCATGTTTTGATTCCTCATGAAAAAATAGGTGATCCGTATTTTTTTCTTATCCCAATCATCTCCTATTTTAGAGTTATTTCCCTTTGATAAAATAACATTGAAATCATATATTTGTACTGTTGTTACCGTCATGGCTAAGCAGTGTTGGAGTCAAACAGTGTTAGAGTCAGGCAGTTGGGGGCATAGTGTTTTACAAACACCAGCTCTAGTTTTTTGTTTTTTTTTAAATAGATTTCGTGTCTGCTCTGTAACTCGAAAACCCTTTGAAATATTTTGATGGTACTTGGTAGAAATATACAGCAGGACTAGGCGATGTGTCGCGTACAAGAATGGCTTTCTTACTTTTTGGGTTATATCCCTTTTTTAAATATGACAGTGATTATGCATTGATTTTGTGTCCACTCTGTAAGTTGAATTTCCTTTGGAATATTTATATGATACTTGGTAGAAATGTAGAACAAGATGAGACGTGTCGCGTACAAGAATGATAACTCTGGCTGTCTTACTTTTGGATTTATCTCCCTTTGTTTTGTTTTTTAAAACTGATTTCGTGTCTGCTCTGTAACTTGAATACCCTTTGGAATATTTTGATGGTATTTGGTAGAAATGTAGAATAGGATGAGACGATGTGTCCTGTACAAGAATGATAACTCTGCCTTTCTTACTTTTGGCATTATCTCCCTTTGTTATATTTGACAGTGATTATGCTTTGATTTTGTGTCCGCTCTGTTAGTCTGTTACTCTTGGGAATACTTTTATGATACTTGGTAGAAATGTAGAACAAGAATGATAACTCTGCCTTTCTTACTTTTGGCATTCTCTCCCTTTGTTATATTTGACAGTGATTATGCATTGATTTTGTGTCCGCTCTTTAAGTCTGTTACTCTTTTGAATACTTTTATGATACTTGGTAGAAATGTAGAACAGGATGAGACAACATGTCACATACAAGAATGAAAACTTTGGCTTTCTTACTTTTGTAGTTACCTCCCCTTCTTGTTTGAGTTTGATTTTTGTGTCCGCTCTGTAACTTGAATACAGTTTGGAATATTTTGATGATACTTGGTAGAAATGTAGAACAGGGCAAGATGAAGTATTGGGTACAAGAATGACAACTCTCGCTGTCTTACTTTTGGACTTATCTCCCCTTCTTGTGTTTAAATTTGATTTTTTGTCCGCTCTGCAACTTGAATATCCTTCACAATATTTTGATGATACTTAGAAGAAATGTAGAACAGGACCAGATGACATGTCACCTACTAGAATGACAACTCTGGCGGGGTTTGTGGGGGTGGGGAGGGGGGGGGGGGATATTTGTTTGTTTGTTTTTCTGAAAAAATCTTTTCTAGTTCAGTCCACAATGGGTTAAATAATGTTGAAAGATACCTAAACATTAATTCATCATCAACTACTTTTGTAGGGTAACTATTGAAGTTGGCTATGCACTGTAAAACTTAGTGCAGATATGCAATAACACTCAGCATGCTGGGCATAGGTCTAGATAAGAGTCGGTACCAGGTAAATAGTTTTCTTATTTCTCGACGAAAACATATGTTGTGGATACTCATTAGAAGCGCCTCGCTGAGGCGCTTCTAATGAGTACCCACAACATATGTTTTCATCGAGAAATAAGAAAATATAGCTACTTTTTGGTTGAAAAAAGCACCTTATCAAGAGCTATGCTGGGTAAAAATTTCAGCACAGAACAGGTTGAAATATTGTTGTCTTATTTTTCCCAGAAAAGAGGCTTTAACATTTCATGCAACTTGTCTCTTGGAGACAGGTTTTGCTTGAAATGTCTAAACCTATTTTCTGGGAAAAAAAAAGAAATAATTATTGTCATCAGTTTGTTGTCTATTGAGTATAATTGCTCAGAGAGTGGTAAAAGTTACAAATGTGATGTTTTTATTTGGGCTAGGGTGGGGGTGGGGGTGGCAAGTGTGTTAGTGGCTAGGGAAGGAGATTGTGGTAGGGAGTCCAACATACCCTTGTTAGTCACAGTTCTTTTTCCAGCTCTATGGATTGTATATTTCCTCGTCTTTTACATATATATGATATTACTTTAACCATTAACACTCTATGGGCTAATTCAGCAACAACACATTGATGATATAGTTATTATTTTTCCTAGAAAACAGGATTTTAAGACAGTTTGCATGAAATATCAAAACCTGCTTTCTGTGAAAAATAAGAAAACACATTTCAATATGGTGTCTGCTGAAAAATTGACCCCAGTGCAAAGCCTTAAAAGTACGAATGCTATGAAGTAGACTTCAGAAAAGCAACATTGATTACTGAAAGAAGCTTATTGATTTCTCTCACTCTGCTTGCACGGAGCCACAGATAAGAAGAGTGAAAAGACGAACATTTGATTTATTTCTCCATGAAAACTTGTTCAGTATTCTTATTACAGTTATTCTGCTGATATGGTTCTTTTGAAATCCTATAACACTAGTTTTCATGGAGAAATACAAAAACAAAGACAGTATTAGTAACACAAATTATTATATTCCGGGAGCTCTGTTCAGGTCAGACAGACCCAGCTTGTATTAACCTTTATCAATCTCAGAGCAAAACCAGCAGAAGACACATTGATGATAATTAATATTTTTCCTAGAAAACAGGATTTGATATTTCATGCAAATTGTCTCCATTGTAGACAGTTTGCATAAAATATCATATCCTGTTAGAAGAGAAAAATCAGAAAAATATTTCAAAATGTCATCTGCTGAAAATTTTACCCAGAGTGAAAAGGCTTAGGTTTCTAGAACTGGGTAACAGCTGGAAATCCCGTCTCTGTCAGTTTTTAATGTTCCACTAGGAACAATAGACTGCATGAAGTGTATGCGTATTGTATATTCACAGAGGCTTATAATTCTAGTAAATAGTAGAATTATCCCAGCAGGCACATAACACCAAAATGACTTCGTATCAACGTCGATGCGACGTGATCACGTCGCATCGACGTTGATACGATGTCATTTTCACATTGTGTGCCTACTGGGATTAGCCTCTGATATTCAGTATGTACCCTAAGTATCGATGGGCTTCTCAGCCCCTTAACATATTTGTCCTAAATTTTGTACAAGTCAATTTTTACTACCTGTTGATGTGTCTAAAAATTGAATGAATGGTATTAACCCATTATAGTCTGGAGACCACTAAAAGGGTAATTGGCAAACAGTGCAGACCCAGATCAGATGCCGCAGAATGGGGCATCTGATCAGGGTCTCCACTGTTTGCAAATAGTTCAACCATTTTTCTCCCAGAATATCTAAATCACATAGACTGACATACCTAAAATTGAAATTAGAATCTGCCATAATTTAATGTGGGGGAGTTTATTCAGTCTACAGTGGGTTAAACACCACAGTCCCTGATGAGATGCTATTTCTGTGACATCTGATCTGGGTCAGGTAAATATGGTACTGCATTTAACCCAAGTATTCAGAGAAATGGTTTGAGCAAACAGTGTCAGTGCAGCATGATCAGGGTCTACACTACAGTTTACCACTCTTCCAACAATTTTTAGACAGGTACAGTCAACTCAAAATTTTGTCTGCTTCCTTTTCGCCTACTATTGTTTTGCCTGTAATTTGTTCCATTTCCTCAACACCTGTTTTGGGTATGGTTGTCCAATTTTGGTTTTGCATATGATTGTTCCATTTCAGCTACACCTGTTTTACCTATGATTTGACCCATTTCAACAACTGTTTCACCTATGATTCACTTACTCATGCTTGACATGTGATTTATCCCATTTCATCAATTTGGCTTATGATTTGCCCCTGTTTTGCCTATGATTTGCCCCAGTGTACCTCCTGTTTTGCCTGTGATTTGCCCCAGTTCACCTCCTGTAAAAGGGGACTGTTTTATTTCTTCTGTTTCTTTGCTTTCATTCCTGTTCCTCTCTCTTTTCTATCTCTTTTTGCCCTTTCTGTGCGAAATGACACAAAATGACCCACAAGGGTTGACCTGTCATTAAACCCCAACACAATCAATCAAAAACCTTCTGTTTTGCCTATGATTTGTCCCAGTTCACCTCCTGTTTTGCCTATGATTTACCCCATTCTACTGTTTTGCCTATGATTTGTCCCATATCACCTACTCCTGGTTTGCCTATGTTTTGCCCCATTTCACCTACTCTTTTGCCAATGATTTGTCCCATTTCACCTTTAGGTGTGGTTAAATCCACATGAAATAACCGAATGAATGGACTGGGTTCTAAAATCTCAACTCAACCTCAAAATCCTTCTCCTGTTTTGCCTATGATTTGTCTTGTTTAGCCTACTCCTGTTTTGGCTGTAGTTGCCCTGTTTTGCCTTCTCCTGTTTTGCCTATGATTTGTCCCATTTTTGTCTTTCCCTGATTTGTTACATTTCACCTACTCCTGTGTTTCCTCTGATTTGTCCCATTTTGCCTACTTCTGTTTTGCTGGTGGTTTGCCCTCTTTTGCCTACTGGTTTTCCTATGATTTGTCCCATTTTGCCTACCCCTGTTTTGCCTAATATTTGTCCTGTTTTGTCTCCTGTTTTGCCTATGATTTATCCATATTGCTTGCTCATATTTTGCCACATTATATATAGGAAGATTCTAATTTAGAATTTAGGTATGTCCGGCTGTGTGATTTAGATATTCCTAGAGAAAATTAGTTGAACTATTTGCAAACAGTGGAGACCCTATCAGAGGTTGCATTCTGTGGTGACTGATCTGGGTCTGCACTGTTTGCCTATTACCCTTTTAGGGGTCTCCAGACTACAATGGGTTATGCAGGCTTGGTGTGTTATTGACAATATTTAGCTCTTTCTGGTAATTGGCTCTGGTTCTTTATTAGTTTCTGCTGCATGTGTGGGCGGTCGAGATCATTTCTGTACATGGTTAGTACTAGCTGTTTTTTCAGTTGACCTCGGGGAGACTGGCTGGTCCATCTGCACCAGAGAAATAGATGTTAACTCTTAACCTTTACCACTCTCTGGGCATTTTTAGCAGACGACAAATTGACGATATTTCTCTTATTTTTCCCAGAAAGCAGGATTTGACATTTCATGCAAATTTGCATGAAATGTCAAATCCTGTTTTCTGGGAAAAATAAGAAAAATACTTCAAAATGTCGTCTGCTGAAAATTTTACCCAGAGTGCTAAACGTTAAAGCACCAATCACAACTGCAGCAGACATTTTTCATAGAAAAATTTTACATTTCAAATGACTATTTTAAGTAAATTATCTGCCAAGGAGACAATTCACATGAAATGGTTTAGACTAATTGAGCCAGCTCAAGACAAAACCTACTGTAAGACTTGTTCTACCAGTGAATACTCAGATCAGCCTGCACATCAGCCTGTGCTGATCGCATGTTCCTTCTAGCCTTGGGGCTATCCAAAAAGGGAAACACGACAACCCTCGCTATACTGTGTAGATATACAGCTGATCTTGCCGGCCTCGGTGGCTCAGTTGGATGCGCCGTCCGACTGGAGACCAGGAGGTCGCGGGTTCAACCCCCTCGAGGTCGGCAACATTCTTTCGTGGAGATTGATCATGAAATATTTTCTACAGTCATTCTCTCCCTTCCGCTGATTCAAGAAGGGCAGTTGTCAGTTTCTGGCGAAAGAATGTGCACAATACCGGTTAACCGCTTAGAGGACTAAGCCTGCCCAGTAAACGTGTGGTTAGGTAAACTGACCGCGATCGACATGACCCCATTGGGTTGACTGGGCCATAAAACCTCAACACAAACAAATACAGCTGATCTTAGTCTTTGCTGGTCACACAGGTCATTTTGTAGGTTTTGTTGTGCACTGGCTCAGTTTTCTATGAAAAATAAAAATGAATTAGGCTGCTACATATTTTACTTGGCCCTTTAAGAGTTTATCCTTTTCCTGCTGTTCACAACTGACCTACTCTACATACATCTTTCACTGGTGTGTGCAACATATTAGGTTCCATTGGTGTGCCAAGGTCAAATCCTGTTTACCTACAGATCGAGGGTTGAGCGCAAGACTAGCGTAAGTCAGATGGTTGTTTTTCCCCAAACCTAATCCCCTCACCATGAAGGCGTTATGAAGATTACAACATTTCTTTCTGTAAACAATGAAAATTTAGGTGCCATTGCTCGTATGAGCAATGGCACCTAAATTTGCATTGTTTACAAAGGGGTCCAAGTTGCCCCTAAACAAGGGTTTCAAAAATACGTTTGAGTTACCATAGTCTTGCGCTCAACCCTCGAGATGTAAGTTCACAATTTGATTGGTTGATAAGGTGATTTCTTGAATTTATAATAATTTTTATGATTGATATGGCCAAAAACAATTATATTGGTGTTTCCAACTGAAAAGGTCACATAGATTTTCTTCCAATTCAAGATGGCATTGTCAGCTATTGAAGTTGCAATTTAGTGCAGATTTTAATTATTATTTTACAGAAAATATTGGTGAAAGTTTATTTGCTGAACACAATAATATGAATGGCCTAAAAATTTCAAACTTTTAATTCCATACTTTTTGGCTAAAATTTTGCTTTTTATACAGTTTCTTAACCCTTGTCCTGCTGATTAAATTAAGATGCCACGCCCACTTCTAATTTTCAGCTAATCAGATTACTTGAAATCGGATTGTTGCTATAAATTCACATACTTATGCGCTGTCCGACTGGAGACCAGGTCCGAGGTCAGCAACATTCTTTCGTGGAGATTGATCATGTAATATTTTCTACTGTCATTCTCTCCCTTCTGCTGATTCAAGAAGGGCAGTTGTCAGTTTCTGGCGACAGAATGTGCACAATACACGTTAACTGCTTAGAGGGCTAAGCCTGCCCAGTAAATGTGTGGTTAGGTAAACTGACCGCGCTCGATATGACCCTGTCGGATTGACTGGGCTGTAAAACCTCAACACAAACAAACAAACATACTTAGTGGCAAACAATGCAGATCCAGATCAGTTGGCTTCTGAAGAAGCCAACTGATCTGGCTCTACACTGTTTGTAAAGGCAGGGTATATCCGGGTTCAGCAGGACAAGGGTTAATATACTTAGTGGAATGGCAAACAGATGTAATATAACTGTTACAAGTCAAGTTTTGTGCGAAATACGGACAGTGAAGCCAATACACCAGACAGTGAAGCCAGTACACCGGACAGTGAAGCCAATACACCGGACAGTGAAGCCAGTACACCGGACAGTGAAGCCAATACATCGGAGCGACAAATTGCCTCCATTGAATTCTGCTTTGGGCATGCACAGATCACATAATGTCTTAGTATTTTCCCTTTTGAAACCATTCATATATGCATATCGCCATGAGCTGATCATATTTTTACACCTTGAGCACATTGGATAAATTCAGCAGATGACAGACCAAAGTATTGTTAGTTATTTTTCCCAGAAAACAGGATCTGATATTTCATGCAAATTGTCTCCTTTTTATAAAATGTCAAATCCTATTTTCTAGGAAAAATAAAAAAATATTTCAAAATGTCAGGTGCTAAAACTTTTACTCAGCATGCTAAGTGTTAATTATAAGGTTGACTGAGCCATGACTAGACTTTAAGACAGCTTTTTCAGTTCCAGATCAGTTGGTAACCATGGCAATAATTCTAGATAATTTTTACAGCAAAGTAGATTTTGTAGGTGCCCATTGAAATCACCTCACTTAGGCAACTTTCTATTGAGTACTGAGATAATTTCAGTGGTATCATGTTTACCCTTAACTTCTAACCATACTTGTCCTAAAATTTGAATAAATAACCCTGGTCCTGTTGAACCCCAGGAATGCCCCGCCATTGCAAACAGTGTAGATCCAGATCAGTTGGCTTCTAAAAAAGCCAACTGATCTGGATCTGCACTGTTTGTCATTAAGTATGTGAATTTGTATCAGCAACCTGGAGCAAGTAATCTGATTGGCTAACAATTAGAAGTGGGCATGGCATCTTGATTTATTCAGCATGACAAGGGCTAATATGTCTTAAAAATGCTGTATGAGTGGCAGATCCAAAATTATTTAATAAAGGGTTAAAAATTTCTGAGAAGTTTTCAAATTATCCAATTACCTTAAGTATTTTAACAGAAAAAGGTCTGCGTAATCAATATAGACCCAGATCAGATGCTGCAAAATGCGGTATCTGATCTGGGTCTATACTGTTTGCCACTCATACAGCAGTTATACACACATTCACAGATAGCAAAATGGACTTGTTAAAAAAAGAGTACCGTTCTCTGCCTAATAACCGCA
The DNA here is from genome assembly GCA_964016985.1 of Anodontia alba. Classification (NCBI taxonomy): domain Eukaryota; kingdom Metazoa; phylum Mollusca; class Bivalvia; order Lucinida; family Lucinidae; genus Anodontia; species Anodontia alba. The sequence continues at coordinate 11,616,272 of OZ024833.1, forward strand.
CTGTGCGCTTAGGTTTTTCAGACTTACAGGACACACTCATTTGTGGTCAAATATGTATCTATCTACTAAGGATACACTATAAAAAAGATCAGAAAAGGACTTATTTAACGATGACTATATGATTTTTTCTGACTTTCTTTACAAAGGCGTATGTTGTGGGTACTCATTTGAATTGCATCGACTTGTCGATGCAATTCAAATGAGTACCCAGAACATATGCTACTGTAAAGAAGTAAAGAAAAAAGTACACTGGTTGTAATCTGAAGACTACGGAATTTCTCGACTTTGCGCTTATAGGTGTATGTGCGGTAATTAGGTCGAATATGGTATAAGGTAAAGAGTGAGGGATATGAATATTTAGGATACCGTGGTATCCCTCATGTAGCAGATTTATCTAAAATTGCCCATGAAAATGAATTTTTGAGTCAAAGAGGGTGGGGTTTGATGGAACCCCCTCGGAAACGGCTCCTGAAACCCTGATCAGATGCCACATTCTGTGTTTGATCTGGGTCTACACCATTTGCTTAGACCTGTCTCTCCCAATACTTTGGGAAATTACAGTATCCACAGCATATATTTTGGTACTGAAATGGTAATTATCACGGGCCCCCGTAGCCTAGTGGATAAGAGAGTTGACTCTTAATCCATTAGGTTTCTCACCGCTGTGGTTCGAGCCTGGCTCGGGTCATATGTGGGAAAGCCAAGTTCTGCTTACGGATGGTCAGGTGGTTTTTCTCCGGGTTCTCCGGTTTTCGCCCACCTTTGATGAACGATCGGCTCGATATAAGTGAAATATTCTTGAAAGGGCCGTAAAACCCAAATAAAAAAAAAAAAAAAAAAAAATGGTAATTATCTTTGGGAATACTGTATTTACTCATAAGTACAGACAGCCCTCTTTATACTGACACTTGACACAACAACAAAATTCGTTATAATGATAATTTGACTGTCACGAAACCTTCGTTTAAGAGGTAACAATTAGTCACAAAGTATGCAAGAATATTGTACTTGATACTTTAAAGAAACATGTTTTGGATATTTGTTAGAATCTCCTCATTCGGGTGGTGCGAAGGTGCTGTGTATCTTACATCACTGGGGCGTCCAACTGATATTGGCTTACAGTTGGGCAAGGCCTGCTATCCTTGTAGTGGGTAAGGGTAGAGGGAGAATGTTTTTATTTCTTCTGTTTCTTCACTTTCATTCCTGTTCCTCTTTCTTCCCTGTCCCTCTCTTTCATCTCCTCTACTCTCTCTTCTATCTCTTTTCTCCCTTTCTCTGGGAGACGACACAAAATGACCCTCAAGGGTTGACGTGTCGTTAAACCCCAACACAATCAAAATCTCCTCATTGAGGTGATTCTATCAAATATCCAAAACAGATGTTCTATGGGGAAATAACAACAAAACAAGACCTTTCTTATATATCAATCTACTCATTAAGTAACCATACAGCAGCAAATTCATTTTAATGGCAACATCTTTGGGAACAAATGCTGTCATTGTAATGAGGGTTCACTGTATTTGTACATGCAGGCCTGAGCTAACTGTGTAGACCTAGAATGCAGCATTTGATCAGGGTCGACACTGTTAACCACTCATCCAGCAGTTTTTAGACTCACCAACAGATTTGATTGATAGTGTTGGGGTTTAATGACATGTCAACCCATGTGGGTCATTATTTGTTGTCTCCCAGAGAAAGGGAGAAGAGAGGTAGAAGAAGTAGTAGAGGAGATGAAAGAGAGGGACAGGGGAGAGAGGAAAATGAATGAAAGGGAAGAAACAGAAGAAATAAACATTCCCCCTCTACCCTTACCTGCTGCAAGGATAGCAGGCCTTGCCCAACTGTAAGCCAGTCGCAGTTGGACGCCCCGGTGATGTAAGAAACACGGCACCTTTTTCTAACCCAACCACCCTCTACATCAACAGATGGTAGAATGGATATATTTTCAAAATTTAGTACATTATAGTACGGAATTAGCGCTCTGGGTCAAAATTGCAGCAGGTGACATTATGAATTATTTTTAGCTCACCTGGAGCAAATCACCTTGAGCTTTGCTCCAGGTCAGCCTATGCCATTGCCTGTTGTCCATCCGTCCATTGTTAACCTTTCAAGTTTTTGACATCTCCTCCTGAACGGTAAGTCAGATTGAGCTGAAACTTTGTAGAAGGCATTGGGGCAGCATGAAGATTCAGAATTGCTAAAACTGTTCTGTTCTGATATCCAAGATGGCCACCATGGCGACCATCCTGAAAATCTTCAAACAACATCTCCTCCTGAACCTTAAGTCCTGAACCTTAAGTTCTGTTGAGCTGAAATTTGATGGGAGGTATTGGGGTGACATGGAGATTCAGAATTGCTAAAATCATTCTTTTCTGATATCCAAGATGGCCACCATGGCATCCATCTTGAAATTCTTCAAACGACATCTCCTCCTGAACGGTAAGTCGGATTGAGCTGAAACTTGATGGGAGGCATTAAGGGGACATGGACATTAAGAATTGCTAAAATGTTCCGATATCCAAGATGGCTTCCAGAAGTTGGATTGAGCTGAAACTTGATGGGAGTTACATGGACATTAAGAATTGCTGAATTATTCAGTTCTGATATCCGTCATGGGGGCCTTCTTGATAATTTTCAAACCACATCTGCTCCGGAACAGTAAGTCAGATTGGGCCCAAACTTGGTGGGAGGCATTGGGGAGATAGGAAGATTCAGAATTGCTAGAATCGTTCTATTCCAATATCCAAGATGGCCATCTTGAAAATCTTCAAACAATATCTGCTCCCGAAGAGTAGGTCAGATTGAGCCAAAACTTGATGGGAGGCATTTGGGCGACATGGAGATTCAGAATTGCTAAAATCTTTCTGTTCCGATTTCCAAGATGGTCGCCATGGTGGCCATCTTGAAAATCTTCAAATGACATCTGCTGGGGAATGGTGAGTCAGATTAAACTGAAACATGGTAGGAGGCATTGGAGAGACATGGAGATTCAAAATTGCTAAAATCATTACATTTTGATATCCAAGGTGGCCACCACAACAGCCATTTTCAAATTCTTCAAATGACATCTAACGGTTTGGAAGAAGATATCATTTGAAGAATTTGAAGTTTTCTGTTCTGATATCCAAGATGGCCACCCTGTTGGCCATCTTGAAAATCTTCAAACGACGTCCTACTCCTGAACAATAAGTTTGATTGAGCTGAAACTTGGTATGAGGTAAAGTGGCAACCTGGAAATTCAGAATTGGTAAAATTAATTGGTTCTGATATCAAAGGTAGCCGCGACAGAGGCCTTCTTGAAAAAGTAACATATCATGATCAGCCTAATCCAGGTGAGTGATTTCTGGCCCACTTGGGCCTATAGTTCTTATTTTTTTCCAGAAAATTGGCTTTGACATTTCATGCTAATTGTCTCCTAAGGAGACTTAGGAGACCGTTTGCATGAAATGTCAAAGCCTGTTTTTTGGAAAAAATAAGAAAAATATTCTAATCAATTTGTCATCTGCTGAATTTGCCAAAAGAGGATTTGCATGCAAATTAGTTGAAAGCTTATTTTCTGGGTGAATTTACCAAAAGAATGGTAAAGATTAAAGTGAACCAATAATTAAGGTATATACAGTATAATGCCTCATTTTCTGGAACTTTGTCTTGAATCTGTAACAGGCAGACCGCTGTCATTTTGCTGCAAAAGATAGAAATAAGCTTTTACCCTCCTAAAGGCAAACGTAGCAAACTACATTTCCTGATCATTTTATCTCGAAAACAGAACTTGGTATTAACACTTAAACACCTATCATGAGTACAGTAGACAACATTTGATTCTTTTTAAGATGTTTTTGGTATTTTTCAGAGAAAATAAGGCTTGCCATTTTATCTGAATTGTCTACCTAGCACAGGACTCTCATGAAAAGGCAAGCATCATGTTCTCTGAAAATAATGAAAAAAAAAAAAAAAAATGATGTCCAAGATGAGTTGCTGCTATCAAAGAGGTGAGGCAAGAAGCAGACAAATTATGAGTCATTGATGAAAAGCATATTGATATCAGACTAGCAGCAGGTCTACAAATGCAGTAGACAACATTTTGTATTTTCTTTTAGAAAATTTCATGACATTTTATGTGAAGTGCTCACTTAGCAGACAGTGAATTCACAGGAAGGTTGAAGACTTATTTTCTGTGAGATGAAAAAAAAAAATAGAATGTCAACTGCTGCAAATTTTGCTTGGCACTTTAAAAGATAGGATTATTACCTGTGGAAATATCAAGCCCTATTTTTGTTGAAAAAAAATAAAAATATATTTTTTTTTGTTTGCTAATGCAACATTCTGTCGTGGAGATTGATCATGAAATATTTTCTACGGTCATTCTCTCCCTTCCGCTGATTCAAGAAAGGCAGTTGTGCACAGTACTGGTTAACTGCTTAGAGGACTAAGCCTGCCCAGTAAACATGTGGTTAGGTAAACTGAACGCGCTCGACATGACCCCATTGGGTTGACTGGGCCGTAAAACCTCAACACAACAACCCCCTGCATACAAAATATGTAGAGGGCATATGGTTTTCGTTTTTCCATCCGTCCAACTGTCCGTGTGTGCGTGCGTCCATACGAATGTTAACATTTTGCATCAAAGTTTTGCGTGAAGTTTTAAGCTCACCTGAGCAAAAGCTCAGGGTGAGCTATTGTCATCACCCTCTGTCCGTCGTGCGTTGTCAACAATTAGTTTGTTAACACTCTAGAGGTCATAGTTTTAACCCAATCTTAATGAAACTTGCTCAAAATGTTTGCCTCTATTAAATCTAGGTCAAGTTCGAAACTGGGTCACTTGGGGTCAAAAACTAGGTCACTGGGCCAGATCAAAACCTTGTTAACACTGTAGCAGTCACATTTTTGAAGCAGTCATCATGAATCTTGCTCAATATGTTTGTCTTGATGATTTCTAGGTCAGGTTCGAAACTGGGTCACTTGGAGTCAAAAACTAGGTCACAGGGCCAAATCAGCAGAAAACCTTGTTAACACTCTAGCAGTCCAATTTTTCAAGCAGTCATCATGAATCTTGCTGAAAATGTCTGTCTTGATTTCTAGGTCAAGTTCAAAACTGGGTCACTTGTAATCAAAAACTAGGTCACTGGACCAAATCAGCAGAAAACCTTGTTAACACTCTGGCGGTCATATTTTTCAAGCAATCATCATGAATCTTGCTCAAAATGTTTGTCTTGATGATTTCTAGGTCAAGTTTGAAACTGGGTCGCCTGGGGTCAAAAACTAGGTCACCAGGCCAAACCAGCAGAAAACCTTGTTAGCTCACCTGAGCTCTGCTCAGGATGAGCTATTGTGATCACTTTTCATCCGTCGGTCCGTTTACATTTTCAAAGAACTTCTCCTCTGAAGCCGCTGAGCCAATTTTGCTCAAATTTCATATGGAGCCTCCTTAGGGTGGGGGAACAAAAAATTGCTAAAATGGTCGTGGTCCATTGACCAAGATGGCCGCCATGCCCATATATGGTAAAAACCTTTAAAAATCTTCTTCTCCAGAACCGAGAATGCCTTGGGGCTGAACCTTTGCAGGAATCATCGGGGATGGGAGGTCTACCAAACATGCTAAAAGAATTGTCGTACGTTGACGTTTGACCTTTTTACGGCAAGGTCAAGTTTGCTTCCCTATGCATTTGTATGGGAAAAAACATTTAAAAATCTTCTCCAAAACAAAGCGTGCCTTATGGCTGAATCTTTGCATATATCATCAGGAACAGGAGGAGTACCAAAATTGCTAAAATAATGGTCGTACATTGACATTTGACCTTTTTACGGTAAGGTCAGTTTTGCTTCCTTATGCATTTGTATGGGAAAAATGTTCAGAATTTCAAACAACTTCTCCTCTGGAGCCTCTGGGCCAATTTTGCTCAAATTTCATATGGAGCCTCCTTAGGTAGGGGGCAAAAGATTGCTAAAATGGTCACGGTCTTTGATCAAGATGGCCGCCATGCCCATATATGGTAAAAACCTTTAAAAATCTTCTTCTCTAGAACCGAGGATGCTTTGGGGCTGAATGTTTGCATAAATCATCAGGGACAGGGGGTCTACCAAAGTTACTAAAATAATGGTCATACATTGACATTTGACCTTTTTACCGCAAGGTCAAGTTTGCTTCCTTATGCATTTGTATGGGAAAAAAACATTTAAAAATCTTATTCTCCAAAATTGAAGATGGCTTGTGGCTGAATCTTTGCATATATCATCTGGAACAGGCGGTCTACCAAAGTTGCTAAAATAATTGTCATACATTGACATTTAACCTTTTTATGGCGAGGTCAAGTTTGCTTCTGTATGCATTTGTATGGGCCCCATACATTTGTATGGAAAAAATGTTGATAATTTCAAGAGGCTTTTCCTCTGAAGCCTCCAGGCCAGTGTTGCTCAAATTTCATGCGGAGCTTCCGTGGGCAGGAGAATGAAAGATTGCTAAAATGGGTATGGTCCATTGATCAAAATGGCTGCCATGCCCATATATGGTAAAAACCTTTAAAAATCTTCTTCTCCATAACCAAATAAGCCCTGGGTCCTAATCTTTGCACAAATTATGGGGGACAGGAGATCTACCAAAATTGCTAAAATGATGGTTCTATGTTGACATTTGACCTTTTTACCCCGAAGTTCAAATTTGCTTCCCCATTTGTATGGGCCATATACATTTATATTGAAAGTATCGAAGTGACTTGTAGATCAACAGTAGTTAAAATTGTTCTGTTTGGAAATCTAAGATGGCCATCATCTGGTGTATATTTATAATATTTCCCTGCCACTGTGCTGTTTACATGTATAAAATCATGATTCTTCAGAAACCACTTAGCCAATTTCCACCAAATTTCACATTGATTCTTCTGTTGAAATGCGATTGATAGTTTATTCAAATGATCATGCTCCATTGACTGTCAGGCTCATATATTCTTCTTCAAAACTAAGAACTGCTCAAATGATGATATTTTCAGTAGTTGTGATGATAGGATTGGAAAAAATGTTGCATAACATCTGCATGTCTGCAGTGGCTATGTCACTCAGGTGAGCGAACCGTGGCCCATGGGCCTCTTGTTAACACTCTAGCGGTCACATTTTTGAAGTAATAGTCATGAACCTTGCTCAAAATGTTTGAATTGATGAGTTCTAGGATATGTTTGAAACTGGGTAACGTGGGGTCAAAAACTAGGTCATCAGACCAAATCAGTAGAAAACCTTGTTAACACTCTAGCGGTCACATTTTTGAAGCAGTCATCATGAATCTTGCTCAAAATGTTTGTCTTAATGATTTCTAGGTAAAGTTTAAATTGGGTCACCTGGAGTCAAAAACTAGGTAACCTGGCCAAATCAGTGGAAAATCTTATCACCCTAGGGGTCACATTTGTGAAGCAATCATCATAAATCTTTCTCAAAATGTTTGTTTTGATGATTTTTAGGTCAAGTTCAAAACTGGGTCACTTGGGGTAAAAAACTAGGCCACCTGGCCAGATCAGCCGAAAACCTTGTTAACACTCTAGTGGTCACATTTTTCAAGCAATCATCATGAATCTTGCTCAACATGTTTGTCTTGGTGATATCTAGGTCAGGTTCAAAACTGGGTCTCCTGGGGTCAAAAACTAGGTCACCTGGCCAGATCAGCAGAAAACCTTGTTAACACTCTAGTGGTCACATTTTTCAAGCAATCATCATGAATCTTGCTCAACATGTTTGTCTTAGTGATTTCTAGGTCAGGTTTGAAACTGGGTCACTTGGGGTCAAAAACTAGGTCACCTGGCAAAATCAGCAGAAAACCTTGTTAACACTGTAGCAGTCACATTTTTGAAGCAAACATCATGAATCTTACTCAAAATGTTTGTCTTGATGAGTTTTAGGTCAGATTTGAAACTGGGTCACATGGGGTCAAAAACTAGGTCACCAGGCCAAATCAGCAGAAAACTGTTCAGCATTCCCATTCACGTACTGCAGTAAGTAATTCTTATAGAGAATCTGCCATGAGCGTACAGAACTGTTGGTATCTACGTACATAAACGTACCAAAAATTTGGTGCACGTATAAATTGCAACATGCGTACGTCCTACTGAGTCAGTTTTTGCTCAGTAGCATATACTTTTAAATATTAATAAAGCATTGAAACACTGCGGTTGCTGGCGGACAATAACGGATGCGTTCGACCAGTGCATTGAAACGGATGGGATTCCCGGAATGTATTTATATTCTTACCGAGAGGGATAAGATTATTGTTCATTGGTTATTGTGTATGATCTTCTTTTTATTATCCAATCACTGACGACCATTACATTGTATCGCGGTTCAGTGGGCACCTTTTTTTCTCTGAGTTTCGATATGGCTGGGTTCGCTCAAGTGTATACAAAAGTTGTCAATTAGATCAGTAATATTTTGTTTCATTTAAATTAATTTAGGATAGTTGTACCGCTGCATGACTACTTTAGCCAAGTTTTTAATGACTGTTGTCAACAAAAGCATGTACTCTACATGTCATAAGTTTTCGCGACTTCCTAATTTCCCGAAAAAGTTTAATTATTCAGTCAGTAAACACTGTTATGAATATTAAAAGTGCTCAGAACTCCCAGGAAATTGTCATACACTCTTTCATAGAATTTCCAATCTTTCATGCCATTTTGCAGTAGTGATTTTCTATAAAATCAGTATGTCAGGCTCACACTGAACGAAAGGAACAACATTCTGGACAGAACCTGTTTTACCTGTTTTTGAACATTGTGTATCTAGGAAGCTTTAATGGTACTTGAACTTGGCTATTAGTATTAGGTTCTTTTGACTGAAGAATATGTTTTGGAAAAGTGACTTGATATGATTGAAGCACAGTTTTCCTTTTATTTAAAATACTAAGACAAAGTACCTGAAACTGACCACAATGAGATTTAAAGTATAAAGTCTTCCCAGTGCTTAACAATGCATTAAATACCCCAAAATATGTGTACCCTCAAAAAGTGATCTGTACCCCCCAAATGCTTAACCCAAGGGGTACATGTACCCCTAAATCAAAATGTGAGTGGGAATGCTGTTGTTAACACTCCAGAGGTGAACTAATCATCATAAATATTGCTCAAAATGTTTGTCTTGATGATTTCTAGGCCTAGTTTAAAACTGGGTCACTTGATATCAGAAACTAGTTCACCTGGCCAAATCAAAGGAAAACATTGTTGATGCTCTAGAGGTCACATTTTTGAAGTGATCATCATGAATCTTGCTCAAAATGTTTGTCTTGATGATTTCAAGGTGATGTATAGTTTTCTGTTCAGTGACTCTCTTAAGTTTTTCCGTTCAGGTCAGTTTCTCAGTAATTATTGGTCCTACAGAGTGATATTTGGTACTTGTGAAGTGTTTGTGTTTAGGTCAGTTTCTCAGTAAGTATTGCTCCTACAGCCAGTGATACTTAGTTCATGCATACATCTTAGCATGGCCTCTTGAGTGCAATCATCCATATTTGACCATGACCTTTATTTCAGTCCATTAGACATGCTACATTGTCTTACTTGTTAATATAATCATTTTGAATTTTGATCAGAATGTTTGCCTTGATCAGTTCTAGATCAGGTTCTCAAAGTGCTATGTTGCTCAGGTGAGCGTTACAGGGCCATCATGGCCCTCTTGTTTCCTTTTGCATATATTTTTGAAAGCTTACACTTTAGGATGTTGATGCATGGTTAGTGTTACTACTAGAAGATTACAGAATAGTTGACATCATTCTGCTGATGCTGCTGACCCAATGTCAAGGTCACAGACTTAGGAAATAGTGTGATGTTTAAGTCAAAGTTTTAAGTGAAGTTTTTGTCTTGCTTATAACTCTGCAGTCACTGATCAAAAACTTTTCATATTTAATATGATGTATAATGAAATAGTATATTGCAGTTTGTTTATACAAACAACCTCTTATTAAAGAAGGATGGGCATCAGACATGTTTATCACATCAACATTCAGTGTAATAAGATCAAGGTCATTGTGACCTTATTTTCATGCTTCAGTGATTTTGACTTATATTTTGAAGCCTATTTCATGGATTAATGTCTCATGAAAGTAGTATGTTGTAGTTTGTTTATACAAACAACTTCTTAAAGAAGGATGGGCATCAGACATGTTTATCACATCAACATTCAGTGTAATTAATAAAGTCAAGGTCATTGTGATCATATTTTCATGCTCCAGCGATTTTGCCTTATATCTTGAAGACTATTTCATGGATTAATGTGATACTTGGAATATTGGTTCTGTGTGACACCAAGATTGGCAGCATAACAAATGTAGGTCACCTTGACCTACATTTCATGGTCCAGTAATTTTGCCACATATCTTGAATGTTAATTGATGTATGAACATCATTATTTGGGGTTATGAATTAGTATGATCCAACAGTTGACCTAAAAGTAAATGTAGGTCACTGTGACCTGTATTTCATGGTCCATGATTTTATGTACATCTTGAAGACAATTTGATGTAGTACTACCATATTTTGGGATTTGTGACCTGTATTTCATAGCCCTGTGATTTTGTCTTATATCTCCCACTGTTTGATACCTAAATGTCATATTTATATATAATGACACAGAGTGACCCAAACTTTCACCTCAAAGTAAATATAAATCAGTATGACCTAAATTTCATGGTCTAGTGATTTTGCTTAATATCTTTTAGATTATTTAATGGATTAACATCATGGTATAATGCATCAGTGTGACCATCAGATTAATTTCTCAAGTATGTGTATGTCAGTGACCTATATTTTATGGCCCAGCAAATTTGCTTCATATCTTGAAGACTATTTACTCCAGGAAAGTTGTACTTGGGATGTTAGATCAGTGTCACTCAGAGACTGACATTGTAAACTATATCTTGCCTTATATCATTGTCATTAACTTTAAAATATTTTATAATTAAGAAATGGTGCCGGCCGGGGGTATTCGTGACCCTCTGGGCACTTGCTCTAGTTTTATTGCAAGTACACGAATGTGACAGAAGTAGGCTAGGCCAAAAACAAAAAAAGTATTAGATTCTCAGACACCACCGCATTTGTCCAAAAGGTCCCGCAAATATGGTAAGTTTTTTCCGACACACGAAAATACGTGACACTGGAGTTTACTTGCTTATTTGAGAATCATTTCTAACCAAATTGCAATCTAGACCATAAACATATGGCATTCTTACTTATTTACAAAGAAAATCGGTAAATTACAATCTGTTTGTGTTGTTTTAGACTAAACTAGCAGATAGATAGATTTTAGATACTTCCGGTCACCATCTTATTTAGCTAAACAAATCCAAATGTCCAAGAATGTACCCAACCGGAAAATAAAAGTAAAAATAAAAAAAAACCACGCACACATCTTTTTTTTGAAAAAATGTCTGAGAATCTAATAACTTTTTTTTTTGGCCTAACAAGAATTGTGTCATAGCTCAGTGGGTACTATCGGAGATAGGGCACCTTTTTCAGTTAAAAAGTATTCATATTATTATTATTTCTCCTCCCTGAGGCGCTTATAATGACTTCTCACAACATATGTTTTCATGGAGAAATTAGAAATATCCACACTGGGGTTTCTAATGGGTACCCACAAAATACATTTTTGTGGAGAAATAAGAAAAATCTTTACCTGATACCCTTTCTTATCTAGAGCCGGGATAATGATATCGTTGCAATCAATAGAACTGTCCTTGTTTCTTTAGATTGCTTCTGTAGAGCTACAGAACTTCAGATGGCCCAGTTGTTCAAAACTAACAATGTTGTTAATTAATGTAGCTGCCAAGCAGACGATTCACATGAAATATCAAGACTTGTTTTCTTTGAAAAATTAAAAAAAGATATTTCAAAATGTCGTCTGCTGCAGTTGTGATTGGTGCTTTAAGGGTTAAATGTGAAGTCTTATATTCTTGAGAGAGAAAAAAATCTATTAGTCTGTTTTGCTTATTATGTGATACCTGATGACGCATGGATATTAAGCCTTAAAGTGCAAAGCAGAGCTGTAGCAGACGACATTCTATTTTTTTTTCTTTAGTTGTCAGTTTCTGGCGGAAGAATGTGCACAATACTAGTAAACCGCTTAGAGGACTAAGTCTGCCCAGTAAACGTGTGGTTAGGTAAACTGACCGCGCTCGACATGACCCCATTGGGTTGACTGGGCCGTAAAACCTCAACACAAACAAATTTTTTTTTCTTTTATATTTTTTTGAGAAACTAAGACTTGGCACAACATATGAATTGTCAACACAATGTTAAGCCTTATTTTCTCTGACCCCCACCCCACCACTACCATGACAAGCACCAAAAAAACAAAACAAAAAAAAAAAAACAAAAAAAAACAACAGAATTTGGTCTGCTGCAGTTGTTGTTAGCACTTTAATAGACTTTAATAGTTATTTATAAGATTTCCTGGCCACATTCCCAGCTGGCACATGACATTTATACAATGTCGCATCAACATTGATGCAACATCATGATGTTGCATCAATGTTGATGCGACATTGTATAAACATCATGATGTTGCATCAATGTTGATGCGACATTGTATAAACATCATGATGTTGCATCAATGTTGATGCGACATTGTATAAACATCATGATGTTGCATCAATGTTGATGCGACATTGTATATACATCATGAGCTGGCTGGATTATTTGCCACCATTATTTATCTCTTTCGGTTTCTGAAACCTTTATTAATTGGTTTCTGTTTCTTTATTTTCAGTCCTCAATGATAACGATGGTAGCCACCATTACCAAGGCAATCACTTGATGTTAGACAGTATGGTTCTAGGGAGTCCCCAAGGGCCCTACTTACAGATGGAATCAGATGTCCCCGTTCACATGGGCAGCGACATGCAGCCATACTCGGACATGCAAATGGGTACTATCGGAGATAGGGCAATAAGTTCCAGCACAGGAAATGACCCGAAGAAGAAAAAGGGGTCTGGTGTAGTTGGTAAAAGCATCGAAGAAGAGTTGTGTCGGATATGTGGTGATCGGGCATCAGGGTATCATTATAATGCTCTCAGCTGTGAGGGATGTAAAGGTAAGAAAACTTTTATTATGCCCTCAACATCAAACAAGTTGGAGGGGCATATTGTTTTTAGATTGTTTGTCAGCCTGTTCATTTGAGATGCTTTTCTTGTGAGCAACATATCTTGATAACTATTTGAGAGCTAGGGCATTGAACTTGGTGTTTATTTGGACTGAGGAGTAGAGATCACCTTTTGAATAAAAAATATAGACTTCATAGTTTTGCCCCTTTCTAACATTGGCATTTTGTATGGACAAACATATAGTTAGAGGTATAGTGTTTTACAAAGACATTTCTGGTTGGTAAATAGTGATATGAAGTAAATTATTCCAGGTTCTAATTAACACAGCATGCTTAGTAAAAAATCCACAGATGATATTTTATAATATTCTTCTTATTTTTCCCAGGAAACAGGCATTGGCATTTCATGCCAACTGTCTCCTTCTTTTCCCTATATAGTATATAAAACACTTTAAAATTCTTTTTGTCAGAAACCACTGGACTGATTTCAATATAACTTGGCAGAAATGTTCCTTTGGTGACCCTCTATCAAGATTCAGTTCGAGCCATCATGATGCATTAAAAAAACATTTATACAAAACTCTTAGAGCAGTGAACTTGGCTGAAACTTTTGGCTGAAACTTAAATAATAAGTATGCAAATCTGTTTGCTCAGCGATATAGGACCACCATGGTCCTCATGTTTAGCTCAACTGAGCACAAAGAGTTCCTTGGGTGACCGTCTACCAAAATTGCTCAAACTATTCTGGTCCATTGCACATCTAGGTCACAGGAGCTAAAAATAGAGTTTTTAACTGAAAACTTAAAAAAATCTTCTTATCTGAAACCAGAAGGCCCAGGTCTTTGATATTTGGTGTGAAGCTTCATCTAGTGGACCTCTACCAAAATTGTTCAAATTATAGCCCTGGGGTCAAAAATGGCCCCGCACCGGGGGGGTGGTGGGGTGGGGGTCACTTCTTTATAGGAAAAAACTTTAAAAATCTTCTTGTCTGAAAGCAGAAGGCCCAGGCCTTTAATATTTGATACTTAGCTTCACCTAGTGGACCTCTACCAAGATTGTTCAATTTATTGCCCTGGAGCCAAAAATGGCCCGGCCCTAGGGCTGACATGTTTTACATAGACTTATATTGAGAATATATATCATATCAGATTTTTGATTAACATGCAGGTACAGGGGCAACCACCCACATCAGTGGGCCCCCTTCCAGATAGCTGGCTTGCTGAATGCATGGCAAATCTCTCACCAGATCTCCACATATTTCTATCATGAGGGTTGATAGCCGAGAACTTTCACTGTCTGCAATCCCTCTCTGTCAGCTGCTTCCATGTCATAGGCCTCCCAGGCCTAAGCTTTCCTTCAACCTGTATGTGAAAGGCTGTCTTTACTGCACCATTGGAGCGTTCCACATGTCCGTACCAGTGGAGCCTTCTCTCCTTCAGAATGAGGTCCAGATCCTCCATGCCAAGCCGTGCAAATAGCTCATTGGACCTGGTGGTGACAACGTCTTGCGGCCTGACATTGCAGATCTGTCTGATCATTGCCCTGTCATTCCGTTGCAGATGTTGGAGGTTTGGTTTTGTCAATGGCCAAATCTCACTAGCATGAAGCATTGCGCTCCGCACACAAGAGAAAACCTTTAAAACTCTGGTCTTTGATATTTGGTACAAAGCTTTACCTAGTTGACCTCTGCCAAGATTGTTCAGATTATAGCCCTGGGCCCAAAAATGGCCCTGCCCCGGGGCTGACATGTTTTACATACACTTAATATAGGAAAAAACATAAAACTCTTCTTGTCTGAAAGTGCAAGGTCTAGGCCTTTGACATTTGTTATGTATGTAACATTGCCTAAATTCTTTGACATGTATGTTCAAATTATGCCCCTGGGGTGAAAAGAGGCTTCACCCACAGGGCAACGTTTAGGCGTAAGACTAGCAAACTAATAGGGAAGATGGACCCGAAAAATCCCTTTAAGTCAAAGGTCAAGGTCACCTTGTTTTAATGTTCTTATTTTGTGAGATGTTGTGGGTACTCATTAGAAGCGCCTTGTTGAGGCGCTTCTAATGAGTACCCACTACATATGTTTTAATCAAGAAATATGAAAAATACTATGTGGATACACACTCTTATCTATAGCTATGTGTTCATATATTTAGGATAGGTACAAAAATTTGCCACTGTATTATATCAACTGACCGTTATTTGTTCAGCTGTTGAGTTGTTTGAAAAACATAGCAATTTCATTATCACTTCGTCTTCCTATATTGAATCATGGTAGGCTGGATGCTTGTCTTTTGTACTAATCAATTATTCTGTACAAAAAATGTAAATAATCTATCCTTCAGAGTCCAAAATTAATGTTTAAGCCCTCATCTAGATTGATGTCGGAAATATTAATGAAATGCCCAATCTGATGTAAATTTAGAACTTGTTAAGAAAACTTCTTGGATTTTTTTTCTCTTATTTCCCAAAACAACACACAAAAAAAACCATATGTTGTGGGGATTCATTATAAGTGCCTTGGCGAGATGCTTCAAATGAGTGCACATAACATATGTTTTTATGGAGAACTACAGAAAATTATCCTAGAACTATATCACAAAATATTCCTCCTTAACCCATTGTAGTCTGGAGACCCGTAAAAGGGAGATAGGCAAACAGTGCAGACCCAGATCAGACGCCGCAGAATGGGGCGTCTGATCAGGGTCTCCACTGTTTGCAAATAGTTTAGCCATTTTTCTCTAGGAATATGTAAATCTCATAGCTGGACGTACCTAAAATAGAAATTGGACTCTTCCAATATATTGTGTGGGAGAGTCTGTTCAGTATACAATGGGTTAACAAATCCTATGAACTCTCCAGGTGCAGAAACAAAGTCTGTTGTCTGACACAGCTCTCAGTATAGAAATTGCTTGTTTAGTACAATAAAAACTTCAATTGTATTTTTATCCCTCCTGTGCTAAAATGGGTGACTTAGGCATGCAAGTTTCCATCCCATTTTGAAAACACGACTATTCAAGTATATTGAAAATTTCACCACCAAAAACTGAAAGCTTTCAGATAAAAATTCTGATATTTTTAGCTCACCTGAGCTATGCTTAGGATGAGCTATATTGATCACTTTTTGTCTGCCATCCATTAGTCCATCAGTGTCTGTCCGTTGTCCATGAACACTTTCAAATGACAACTCCTACAAAGCCATTGAAGTGATTTGTCCCTAACTTGGTAAGCATGTTGCTTGGCAAGGGGCTTTTAAAAATAGATAAAATTAAGGTGATTTGCCTATTGGTTTGGTTGCCATGGCAACAGAAAGCTCCCTTAGAATTATAATGTGAAAATGGTTAAATTGCATTTTCTCAATAACCATTGAAGTGATGTGAACCATATTTGGCAGTTATGATCATTGGATGATTGTCTACCCAGCTTATGTGTTTTATGACCAATGGCCGTTTTGTTTGGTGCCATGGCAATGTTATATTTTAAAAAAGGAATTTTTTAAATGACATCTCCAAAACCACTGAAGCAGTATGACCCTAATTTTGTACAAATGTTGCTTGGGTAAGAACAATAATGGCTAAAGTTATGCTGATCTGCTTCTTGGTTTGGTTGCCATGGCAACAGAAAGCTCCCATAATCTTTTAATGTGAAAATGGTTAAATTGCATTTTCTTCATAACCAGTTAAGTGATGTGAACCATATTTGGCAGTTATGATCATTATATGATTGTCTACCCAGTATATGTGTTTTATGACCAATGGCCATTTTGTTTGGTTGCCATGGCAACATTAAATTTTAAAAAAGGAATTTGTTAAATGACATCTCCTCCAAAACCACTGAAGTGTGACTTTAATTTTGTACAAATGTTGCTTGGGTAAGGACAATTCAAAGTAGCTAAAATTATGATGATCTGCATCTTGGTTTGGTTGCCATGGTAACAGAAAGCTCCCAAAGACTTATAATGGAAAAATGATTAAATTGCATTTTCTTCATTAGTTAAGTGATATGAACCATATTTGGCAGTTATGGTCATTTGATGATTGTCTACCTAGCTTTTGTGTTTCATGAACAGTGGCCAATTTGTTTTGGTTTCCATGGCAACTTTAAATTTAAAAAAAAAAAAAAAAATTTAATGACTATTTCTCCAAAGCCACTGAAGCAGTAGGACTCTAATTTGGTACATATGTTAAATGGGTAAGGGCAGTTGAAAATAGCCAAAAGTCTGCCAGTCTGCCTCTTGGTTTGGTTGCCATGGCAACAGAAAACTCCCATAGACTTGTAATGAGAAAATGGTTAAATTGTATTTTCTCCATAACCATTGAAGTGATGTGAACCATATTTGGCAGTTATGACCAATCGATGATTGTCTACCCAGTTTATGTGTTTTCTGACCAGTGACAATTTTGTTTGGTTGCCATGGCAACATTAAATTTGAAAAAAAAAAAATGAATTTTTCAAATAACAGCTTCTCCAAAACCACAGTAAGCAGTGTTGCAAACTTCATTACTGCTTATGAAGAGTCAATAAAACCGAGACTCCCATTTTCTAATCCGTAGTGAGTTCTTTTTTTCCAAAGGCAATCTTTTTTATGTTTATCATATTTCCCTGCCCATGTGCTGGTAACATGTATAAAATTATGATATTGTTTAACAACACTTCAGAAACCAGTTAGCCAATTTCCACCAAATTTCACATTGATCCTGCTGTTGAAATGTGATTGAGAGTTTGTTCAAACGATCACGCTCCATTGACTGTCATGCCCATATATTCTTCTTCAAAACCAAGAACTGCTTAAATGATGATCGTTTCATTAGTTGCAATGACAGGATTGGAAAAAAAATTTGCATGACATCTGCATATCTGCAGTGGCTATGTCACTCAGGTGAGCGAGCCATTGCCCGTGGGCCTCTTGTTCATATTTCTGCTCAAAACATTGATTTTGGGTACTTGTTAGAACTGCCTCACCTAGGCAGTTCTAACGAGTACCCACAATCTATGTTTTTGAGCAGAAATAAGAAAAATAATGTATACCCCTGTAAACCCCAGTTTTACTTATAAAAGTGGGGTTTAAGGGAGTCACAAAAAATATGTTGTGTGTTTTCGTGATGGTTAGTTTGTTTATATGTGTACTTTCGTCCACCCAAGCAATCACTGTTGCAGCCACCCTAAATAAAGTCTACAAACTGTAAAAACTTTACAATTAACCCTTGTCCTGCTAAATAAGTTAAGATGCCACACCCTTTTCAAATTTTCAGCCAGTCAGAATGCTTGATCCAGATTGTTGATATAAATTCACATACTGAATGGCAAATAGTGCAGATCCAGAGAAGCCAATTGATCTGAATCTACACTGTTTGCAAAGGCAGGGCATATCCGGGGTCAGCAGGACTAGGGTTAATTTTACTTCACTGATCACGGAGTTGAACAAGGATTACAACTCTTACTCTTCTGGTGCATGTTGTCACATTTTAGTACGCGGGTGCTACATAAACTTCAACAAAGTTCTTTCTATTTTGGGGTAAGTGGAAAAAAAGGCACCGATACAATACATGGCAACATGAACATATTTCAAATGGGATTCAGAAAAAGGTCAAGGATTTATATTACAAAAACACGCCTATTCAAATATGTTGAAAATTTCACCACCAAAAACTTAAAGTTTTCAGATAAAAATTCTGAAATTTTTCCTATTTCTGCTCTAAACATAGATTGTGGGTACTCAGTAGAACAGCTGGAAGTTCTAACATGTACCCACAATCTATGTTTTTGAGCAGAAATAAGAAAAATAATGTTTTACTGTATAAAAGTGGTGTTTAAGGGGGTCAAAATTATATAGCCATGTTTTCATGATTTATGAATCTGTCTCCCAAAACTGTGAATTCTGTTTGACATCTGTATCCACATTGGCAGTTTCTTGTTTGTATATCTCTTGAACCATTGGGTAAAATCCTTACAAACCTCACAATTATTTTGTTGCATGAAATGTCAATTCCTATTTTCTGGAAAAAAATTAAGAAAATACCAAGTTGTCTGCTGAATTAGTCCAGAGAGGGGTAAAGGTCAGAGATTAATGTGCCAAATTTAGACATTGGATATTTACAAGCTTTTTAATCCTTGCCATGTAGAATAAATTAATTTTTTCTAGAAAACAGGTTTTAACTTTTCATGCAAATTGTCTCAAATACTGTTAATACTGTTTTCTGGGAAAAATAAGAAAAAATATTTCAGCATTCCATCTGCTGAAAATTTTACCCAGAGTGCTAAGCATTTAAGATTACTTTAAGGATATTATATAAGATCTTTAATGAAAAAGGATATTGCCATTTTCTCATTTCTCTGCAAAAGAACATTATATTGTCTCAGAATAATCTTGACTGTCACCACTCTATGGGGGAATTCAGCAGACAACAAACTGATATTTTTCTACTTTTTCCCAGAAAATAGGCTTCCAAGGAGACAATTTGCATGGAATGACAAATCTTGTTTTCTGGAAAAAAAAATCATAAAAAAAAAAAATAATTCAAAGTATTGTCTTGCTGAAATTTTACTCAGCGTGCTAAGCCTTAACCCTTGTAATGCTGAATAAATTAAGATGCCATGCCCATTTCTAATTGTCAGCCAACCAGATTACTTAATCCAGATTGTTAATATAAATTCATATACTTAATCACAAACGGTGCAGATCTAGATCAGTTATCTTCTTCAGAAGCCAACTAATCTTGATCTACACTGTTTGCAAAGGCAGGATATATCCTGGTTCAGCAGGACAAGGGTTAATATGAGTAAGATGTAATTAGATTGCCTCTATGTACATTTTTGGGAGCAAGCAAGAAATGTATTTGTGCTTTGCCACTCTCTGGGCAAAATCAGCAGATGACAAATTGATGTTTTTCTTATTTTTTCTGAAAACAGGATTTGACATTGAAATGTCAAATCCAGTTTTCTAGAAAAAATAAGACAATATTTCATAATGCCCTGCTGAAATTTTTACCAGGAATGCTAAGTGCTATTATATGAAATCTTGCTGAAACAGGAGGTAGAGTAGCAAACCTTATTTGAGCCAGAAATTCATTAGCCTTGATCCCTCCTAATTTGATGGTATTTTTCCAGGAAAGTTGGCTTTGACATTTCATGCTATTGGTCCCATCAGGAGAATTTTTTTTGCTCTAAATGACAAATCCCATTTTCTGGAAAAATGATAAGAAAAAATATTTTAAAAATTAATGTCTATGGAAATTTTTGCCCAGCATGCAAAGCATTAAAGATAACACTGGATATGGTGCTTTTTTTCATTGGAAAAATATTATTATTATTTTTCTTATTTTTCCTCTAAAATATATGTTGTGGGTGCTCATTAGAAATGCCTCATATACAACAGCACTAAAGAACAAAAATATACATAACAGCACTAAGGAACAAAACATACACAACAGCACTAAAGAACAAAACTTACACAACAGCACTAAAGAACAAAACATACACAACAGCACTAAGGAACAAAACATGCACAACAACACTAAATAGCAAAACATATACAACAGCAATAAGGAACAAAACATACACAGCAGCACTAAGGAACAAAACATACACAACAACACTAAAGAACAAAACACACACAATGACACTAAAGAACAAAGCCTAGACAACTGCACTAAAGAAGAAAAACATACACAACAACACTAATAAACAAAACATACTCAACAGCATTAAAGAATGAAACATACAAAATAGACTTAAGAACAACACATAAAACACACAACAGCACTAAAGAACAAAATATACAACAAGACTAAAGAACAAAACATACAACAACACTAAAGAACAAAACATTCACAACAGTACTAAAGAACAAAACCTACATAACAGCCCTAGAGAACAAAATATACACAACAGCACTAAGGAACAAAATGCACAACAGCACTAAAGAGCAAAACATATACAACAGCACTAAAGAACAAACCATACACAACCACACTAAAGAACAAATCATACACAACTGCACTAAAGGAGAAAAACATACACAACAACACTAAAAAACAAAACATAATCAGCAGCACTAAAGAACAAAACAGACACAATAGACTTAGAACAAAACATAAAACACACAACAGCACTAAAGAACAAAACACACAACACTAAAGAACAAAAAAATTCACAGCAGTACTTAAGAACAAAACATACACATCAGCAAACTTAAGCACAAAACATACACAAAGCACTACAAAACAAAACATATACATCAACACTAAGGAACAAAACATACACAGCAGCATTTAGGAACAAAACATAAAAAACAGCACTACAGAACAAAACATACACACCAGCATTAAAGAACAAAATATACACAACAGACTAAAGAACAAAACATACTAAAAAACACTAAAAGACAAAACATTCACAACAGCACTAAATAACAAAACATACACAACAGCACTAAAGAACAAAACATACACAAAATTGCTAAAGAGCAAAATGTACACAACAACACAAAAAACCATCATACTACCTGAAAAATGAAGGTCCATCAGGCCAAGCAGCAATTCTGAAAGTACTTGATTTTTTGTCGTGCTTGCTTTTAGCATAGCATGGTTTAAGGATCCAGTTTTCCATCCATTTGTCCATCCATTTGTCTGTTCATCTGTCAATCTGTCAGCATTTTCCTCAACCCTAACTTCGACCCTTATGTTCAAATTCATTTCCCTAGAGCTATAAAGGCTACAGTGATGACACTTGGTATAAGCTTTTATTATATACAAAGTAATGAAATATAGAGAATTATTAATGAAATAAAATGCATATTTTCACTAGTGAAATATAAGTTTTATATTTTCACAAGTGAAAATATAAAACTTATATTTTCACTCCTCTGAGCAATGAAAAATATAAGATCTGGATCTACTTTTTTCTTATTTACATTAATGTTTTCATTACACGAGATGAAAATTTTTATGGTATTCACTGAAAAAGAGTAAATTTTCTTTTTATTTTATTTTTACAAGCCAATGCGCGTTTCTGACGTCATATCTAACGTCACCAAA
Source organism: Anodontia alba (assembly GCA_964016985.1). Classification (NCBI taxonomy): domain Eukaryota; kingdom Metazoa; phylum Mollusca; class Bivalvia; order Lucinida; family Lucinidae; genus Anodontia; species Anodontia alba. The sequence continues at coordinate 11,638,366 of OZ024833.1, forward strand.
CAAAACAAAACATGAACGTCATGGCGCCAAGGGACAAAACTGCGTGTCAGACTCTGCCTTGCAAATGCAAGATTTGCATCTTTTCTATCGAAAGTGATGTATATAATAAAAAGAAAATTCAAATGTTTGGAGTGAATATGACTTTTATTTCATCTCGTGAAGTGAAAAAATGTATATTTCATTCGTGCCTTCGGCACGAATGAAATATACATTTTTTCACTTCACTCGATGAAATAAAAGTCATATTCACTCCAAACATTTGAATATCCTCTATGTACTTAGGGATAAGAACTCAGACAACAGTATCCATATTTACTATATTTCACAGTTCACCACCTTTGTGAATTTGCATGGTGCGAAATAGCCTTCAGCAGGACATTCTTGTTGAGTGAATCCTGGCATTGTTTTTTTGTGATTTCTCAAAAAAATAAAAAAGAAATATAGGTGTTACTAGGATGGAATATTTATGCTAAATATTTGGACAAGTAAGTCTGATCAAACAGTGTAGACTCAGATCAAATTGCTGCTATAGGAGTAGTTTGAGCAGGGTCTACATTGTTCGCCACTCAGTCAGTACTTTTTACACACATCAAAGGCATGCTATATTCATAATTGTCTTGATCATTTCTATGCCAGGTTCTCTAAATTCTATAATACTCAGGTGAGCGTTCCAGGGCCATCATGACCCTCTTGTTTTCTAACATATTACCCTAAACACATATTTCTTATTTGGTCATATTTCCAGGTTTCTTTAGAAGAAGTATCACACGAGGAGCAACTTATCATTGTAAATATGGAGGAAATTGTGAAATGGACATGTGGATGAGAAGGAAATGTCAGGCTTGTCGGCTACGGCGGTGTCGAGAAGTAGGCATGAAAGAAGAATGTAAGTTTCAATTTTTTTGTTGGCTAAGCACAGACACTGGAACCTCTTTATAAGACAGTTCATTATAAGACAGTTCATTATAGGACAGTTCATTATAAGACAGTTCATTATAAGATGGTTTTGGATATTAGATGATTTAAAGGTGGACCCCAGAAGTTTTGTATCCAAACAAACATGTATAGGTTCAGAGGACTCGATAAGGAGGAGTATCTGATGATAATTCTGGAATAATTTTCTCCAGTTCTCCATAAAAACATATGTTGTGGGTACTCATTAGAAGCACCTCGCCGAGGTGCTTCTAATGAGTACCCACAGCATATTTTTTTATGGAAAAATAAGAAAAATGATCCCAGAATTATCATCTAACGCTCCTCAATGTCCTCTACTGGTTATCTATAAAAATTAATATGATTTGTATACAACGTGGTTGCATAGCTAAAAAGGGTTATTGCTGTGGATCCCAGCAATATGGTTATAAAGAGTTTGTGGTGTACCTGTAGTTATGCAACATTAACCCTGGTCATGCTGAGGAAAATAAGATGCCACACCCACTTCCAATTGTCAGCCAATCAGGTTGGTTGATCTAGGTAGTTGTTACATACTAAATGACAAACAGTGCAGATCCAGATCTGTTGGCTTCTTCAGAATGATCTGGATCTGTTTGTTAAGGCAGGGTTTATCTGCTGGCTTTCAAGCAGGCCCTACTTTTCCCAGCTTTTTTTCTGTGCTTCTACTTTTCCCAACTTTTTCTGAAAATGCCCTACTATCCCTAATTTTTAGTCCAAAAATATTTGAAGTGACCAAAAATTGTTATAATTTTCCACGCTCGCTTCTCTCCCTCAGGGTTTGTAAAAATCAGATCAACTTAATCTGAGCAGCCACAATGCAGAAGTTTATAAAATATTCTTACTCCAGATGTAACTCCTTTTGACATTTTTATCTTAATATTTCCTTTCAGTGGTAATGTTGTGTTATTATTTAGAGAAAACTTTGTGTAGTGTATCTTTTTCTAAGTTTGAAAAACTCAGAACGTCCCTTCTATCCCTACTTAGCATGATTGAAATTCCTACTTTTGCCATACTTTTTCAAACTTATGTGCCCTACTTTATCCCTACTTTTTCTGTGGAGGTCACTTGAAAGCCTGTATCTGGGTTCAGCAGGACAATTAAGGAAGCAATTCTCATCCCCATAGCCCACACCACCACAACCAAAATGTCTATCAACATTTTCAAACATCTTTTCTGAAGCTACTGGGCCAGTCGAAGCCAGATTGTACATGAAGCCTCTGTTGGTAATGGAATCAAAAATTGTTTGAGGGATGTAGGTCACATGACCCAAGATGGCTGCCATGCCCATATTCATGTACGGTAAAACCCTTTATAGTTTTTCTTCTCTGAAACCAATAGGTTGGTGGCCATGGGACCTTCTTTGCGGCATTTGAGACTTTGGCCCCTCATAGTTTATTCGTATGATGACCTGGGCTTGACCTTGACCTAATTTACAGTAAGGACAAAGTTGGTCACCTATGCTTTTGTATTGGAAATAGTGAAAACAATGGATTTTTCAGAGACTATTTTAGACTGATAAATAAAAAAATTAAAATGTCTGCTGCAGTTGTGATTAGTACTGCAAGGATTAATGGCGAATAGAGCAGACCATAATCAAACTGCTCCTGTGGTGGCAGTTTGATCTGTGTCTACACAGTTCGCTCATTTGTGTTTTCCTAGATATTTAGCATTGATTTGATACCAAATCTAAATCAGATTTGAGGCTTATTGAACCATATAGCTCCAGATAAGGAGCTTTTTTTTTTTCCCCACAAAACGATATTGATGTTTTTCTTATATTTATATATTTCTGGGCCCACTTGTTCAAAGTGACGTTAGCTTAACAAGCTCGTTAGTGGTCAAAATGTTAACTGCTCTAGTGAGTGCAATATCTAATTCATAGTATTTTTGCTGAAAAAATGTGAGTAGCTTTTGCAAATGCAAAACCTACTCACATTTTTTTTTTCAGCAAAAATATTAACATATAAGCCATATTTGATGATCAATGTTTTAACGATACATTAACTAACAACATCATTAGTTTTTAACAACTGGGCCCTGATATATTTACTTATATATATTTTTCATTGTATGTTGTGGGTACTCATTAGAAGTGCCTCAGTGAGGCACTTCTAATTAGTATCCATAACAGATGTTTTCATGGAGAAATTAGAAAAATATTTTTCTGATTTCTGGAGCTGTGGAAATGCTGTCATTTTCTAGGCAAGATTAGTGATAGACACATTGATGATATTATCTCCAACTACAGGGTTTTCTTCGTGTCATACATAAGTCACAAGACTTACTGTCTTATATCCAAATATTTAGTGCATATATTTGCCTATAGATCATGCAAACAGACTCAAATCATTGGGACTGGTAAGAGAAATTCTGGCAAAAGAATGTGCACAAGTACTGAGTAGCCGCTTAGAGGACTAAGCCTGCCCTGGAAAAGTGTTGTTAAATAATTGAAGGCACTGGACATGACCCTAATGGGTTGATTGGGTTGTAAAACGTCAACTTAAACAAAAAAAGAGAAATACATTTGTAGTTCTGCCAATAAAATGCATATTCCACATAGATAGCAACTGCTAGGATTCTTTATACCAATACAGCAGGCACACATCATTTCTGAAGTTTCTGTACATGTTCACCATAGACACATCTCACTTATGAACCACAGTGTGAGAAAATATTACAAACCACGCCTATTCAAATATACTGAAAATTTTACCACCAAAAAATGATAATTTTCATATAAAAATTCTAATATTTTTTCAAATTTCTGTTCAAACGTCGATGAGGCAGTTCTAACGAGTATCCACAATCTTTGTTTTTGAGCAGAGATAAGAAAAATAATGTATACTCCTGTAAACCCCAGTTTTACTATATAAAAGTGGGGTTTAAGGGGGTCAACATTATATAGGCATGCTTTCGTGATGTATACCTTTTCTTTTAAAAGTGTACCTTTAATATAGGTAGGTACATATTTTACTTCAAGTTTTCCCAGTATTTTTGAAAAACCTAAGCTCATAGTGCGATAATTAGGTCCAATATGGTACGTCAAAAACCTTTAGTAAAATTTGCTTTATAAGCATTGACTGAGAGATACCCTTGTAGCCTGGCCCCACAGCTATGACCTTAAGTTTTATAATCTAACTAAGGTAAAATACGCCTCCTTGACTATTTTTTTACACATATCTTCCTCATCTGGCAGAAGCTCATAGCCTGACTGGTCAGCCAAATAAAAGAGAAAGACTTTCCAGAAGAAAGGGCTTTTGTAAAAGATAAATAAGTATTATGCAGATTCAAATTATCAATTAGATGGGAGCTAGTCTAATGCCATTACTGTGTACTATAACCCAAATGATTATTTAAGATATGAATTTTAATAATTAATAACTAATCCAAATTAATATCTTAAATAATAGCATGGGTTATAGTATTACAAGGAAATAGGTTGAATATGATATTCAAAGAAACAGTGATATTCATCCTCTGTTTTCAGGTCTTCTTTCAGAAGAACAGTGTAAAGCCAGGGATGTACGGAGAAAAGCAAAAAGTACACGTGTTGTGAGGAAAAGTGAATCTATGGAAGGTTCACCAATGAGTGATAGGTCATCAGAAGTGGAGGACAATAAAGCTACAGTTAAATTAAAAGCTAATATTAAGCCCGAGACAATAGTGGAGGAGGAACCAATTGCTAAAGTTTCTGATGACACTAAAAAACTCATAGAAAAATGTGTGTTTTTACAAGATAAATATGAATTCCCAGATGAACAGATAATCCAGTCAGTAAATGTAAGTATTTTTTTTAGCAAAGTCTGTGGAAACAAGGTATTTGACATTTTTATACCAAAAAGTGTATTCTGAAGAGTGGTCTACTCTAAAAAGAAAGAATTTGCGGGAGCAAATTCTTTCTTTTTAGAGTACACTCGTTTTCAGAAGGTGCTTGATGTGGAGGAGGGCAAACAGGAAGTCACAGAAGTTGTCTCCCTTGTGAAAAAAGGCATAAAATCTACATTGTATATCCAGTTCCAAGGGATCATCACACAGATCTGTGTGATGTGCTACTTGCCAGTACCCTTAATTTTCAGATAACATCACAGAAACATGCCTATATAATATTGACCTGCCTTAAACCCCACTTTTATTTAGTAAAACTGGGGTTTACAGGGGTATACATTGTTTTTCTTATTTCTGCTAAAAAACATAGATTGTGTGTACTCATTAGAACTGCCTCACTGATCTATGTTTTGAGCAGAAATAAGAAAAATAGAGTTTTTGTCTGAAAATTTTCAAATTTTTTTGGAGGTGAGATTTTCTATATATTTGTATAGGCGTGTTTACGTAATGATTGCCTCAGCACAGTAATCATATAGGACCAGAAAATGTAACTGTACTTCACTGTATCATAGCTCTTGATAAGATGCTTTTTCAATTCAAAAGTATTGATATATGTTTTCTTATTTCTCCTTGAAAACTTATGTTGTGGGTACTCACTCTAATGAGTACTCTTAAATATGTTTTCGTGGAGAAATAAGAAAACTATTTACCTGATACCCACTCGTATCTAGACTTATGCTATGTAAAGTACAGAACCCTTAAAGTGCCAATCTCAACTGCAGCAGACGGTATTTTGTAGGGGTGCGCGGTAAAACCGGTGCACCGGTAAACCACGGTATTTTCATCCGGTGGTACGTACCGCGGTACGTTTTGGCCATACCGGTACTTTCGGTATGTTCCGGACTTTTTCGGAAAATTTCTAAAAGCCAATACTTGTTATATACGAACCGCTCGATCGATTTACAATGCTGAGAATACAGATAATTCCTATTCATCATTGGTGACTATTTTAGATCCGTGACGTATTCTTTGCGGAATTCTATAGCTGATTGGTTAAATTTTGGGATCGCACTGAGGCGAAGGCAACATGGCTGACTTCGAAGTGGTTCATAACAAACGGGCGAAAGCAGATATTTGGTGTCATTTTGGACTCAAAAAACGAAAATCAGACTCTGTAATCGAGGAGGGGGTCGCTATATGCAGACAGTGCGAAGCTACAATTAAATGCACTGGTGGTGGAACTTCCAACATGACAACACATATGCGAAGGCACCATCCAGATGTGAAAACTAATGTCCAAAAACTGTTTAATTCTCCGCTGATACTGGTTTGGTTTCAAATAAAAGACAGAAACATATGATTTTTTTTTTTTGTTTAATCATGTGTTAAACATATTAAAGTGATTTACAAATGTTTCCAAAGACGTTTCCTGTAAAACTTAACTAATATTGATCAAATATAAGTAAGAATACTTGGAGCTTGGAACCTGTGGTATACCGCGGTACGTACCGTGGTACATGGATGTGTACCGCGGTATACCGCGGTACAGTTTCCAAAGGCGGTACCCAGCCCTAGATACTCTTTTGATTTTTTTTTTTTCAATGAAAATTAGTTGACATTTTGTGTGAATCATCTGCTAGGCAAACAATTCACATAAAATGTCAAACTTATTTTCTCTGAATAAAAAATTAGAATGTTGTCTACTGCAAACTTTATTTGGTGCTTTATGGGTTAAGGCTCCATGGGACACTCAGCGACAGCTGTTGTAATTTCTTAATCTGGTGAAATGTGTCCTTTGGAAATAAACACCACAACCAGCTTAAAGCTTAGCTCGCTGGGTAAAAATTTCAGTAGACAACATTCTAAAAGACTTTTGTTATTTTTCCCAGAAAATAGATTTTGACATGAATAGTCTTCATAGAAGACAGTTTGCATGAAATATCAAAGCGTATTTTCTGGGAAAATAAGGAAAAGGTCATCAGTTTGTTACCTTCTGCATTAGTCCAGAGTGATAAATGTTAATAGTAGTAGCAGACCTGGCTTGTCTGAGTGTCTTTGTAGAGGGAGCATATTCCGTCCTTTTAGAATAAACCCCTTTCAGAAAGGTGAAGAACATTTTCAAAAGTGTTTTCTCCATTGAAGATGTATCGGGCTTCATAGTGCAATAGATAGCACACCTGACTGCATATGCCGTCCTTGGTGGCTCAGTTGGATGCGTGTCCGACTGAGGTTGCAAGTTTGACCCCCGCTGGGTCAGCAACATTTTTTCGTGGAGATTTGATCATGAAATAGTTTCAACGGTAATTCTCTCCCTTCTTCTGATTCAAGAAGGGCAATTGTCAGTTTCTAGTGAGAGAATGTGCACAATACTGGTTAAACTCTTAGAGGAATAAGCCTACCCAGTAAAAGTGGTGAGATAAACTGACCATGCTCTACATGACTCCATTGGGTTGACTGGGTGGTAAAACTGCAACACAAACAAAATCTAACCTCAGATCCAGCAGTAGGGCTCCCAAGCTCGTCCTAGCTCAGCCTAATAATTTACCTGGGCCCAGTTGTTCAAAGCTAACGATGTCCTTAGTTAGCGATTCGTTAAAAGTTACGTCGCGTGATACGCAAGTATTCTGAATTTTTTTGCTGAAAAAATGTGAGTAGCTTTTGCAGTGCAAAAGCTACTCACATTTTTTCCGCAAAAAATATTAGAATATTGTATATTGAATCCACTAAAACAGTTAACGAAATGACCCTTAACGAGCTCGTTAAGCTAACGATGCTTTGAACAACTGGGCCCTGGAGATTGATCATGAAATATTTTCTACATCCCCCTTCGGCTGATTCAAGATTGGCAGTTCTCAGTTACATGCAAATGTATGTGCACAAAGTTCTGGTTTACTGCTTAGAGGACTACACCTGCCTAGGAAAAGTGTGAATTGGTTAACTGACTGGCTTGACATGACCATAACAACTCAAAACCAAAAGAAACCACAAGATGTACCCTAACCATATTTGTTTTTTCCTGTCCTAATTATTTGGATTTTTGGGTCGATTGTTTACAATCGAGCCAAAGTATACATACACCTAAATTTCCTTAAGGTTGTTGTCCCCATGATTATCATTGACCAATGAACCCAGGTAATTGTTATTGCTTATAAGCTGCACTGTTCTTGTTGCTGTGATGGCAGAGTGCTGTGTAAAGAGAGTTATCTGTAAACCTAGACTGTGCTTAGTGCTGGGACATTGGCAAACAGTGCAGACCTAAATTAGATTCTGCGGAATGCAGCGTTAGATAGGGTCTGCGTGGTTTACTTAAATTACATAAGTTAAGGATTAAATGAAACCATCTTAAGGCCTGGTTCAGGGCTATTTTCCCTGTGTACACTCAGAGAGAATAGACCCACCAGTGCTGTCAGTGCTTTGATTACAGAATTTGTCACTGTGCGTGGTCTTAACCATTAAAACACTACCCAAAATTGCAGCAGACGATATTCTATTTGTCAATTTTTATTATTTTTCAGAGAAAATAAAACTTAGCATTTCATGTGAATTGTCTGCTGGGCAGACAAATCACATGAAATGCCAAGCCTTATCTCTGAAAAATACCATTTAGATAAGATTTCAAGCCATTGGGTATTTTTGGCCATTTTTACCCACCCATTTCTGATAGAACTGGGTATCAGGAATTTTCTTTTGGGTGCCCTATTTTGTTAATGGGTCCAAGAATTATTGGTATTTGGGTATTCACCCCATAAATTTTAATTTGAACTACTTTTTCAGAAATTTTGGTTGGGTGAATTCCCCCAAAAAAGCAGCTTATCTAAAATACTAAAAAAAAAAAAAAAAAATGTCAATAATCTGCTGCAGTTGTGATTAGAGGGTCTGCCTGAAGAAGACTTGCTTATCGGTAGAGTGCCCAGCGAAGACTCTACTCAGACTGCACAACTAAGCCAGCTGATCTGCATCTTTGCTGGGCAAAGTGTCAGCTCAGCGAAGCAGTTTGTATTCCTGACTTCAGATCATGGATATCAGGTTCAAATCCAACTGAATGCTTCTTTGCACAGAGCCTTTTGTTATCAATCTTTCATCGTCTCGATAGGGCTTACAAATAGAGTTGAAAGAGACGTTAAGCACCCAGAAGGCAGTTGTCTGTTACTGGTGAAAGTATGTGCATAAGTACTGGTTAACCACTTAGAGGACTAAGCCTGCCCAGAAAAAAGTGTGGGTAGGTTCTACATAATCTTAATAGTGTTGACAGGGCAGTAAAAATCCCAACTCAGAACCAACAAAACACCAAATCATCATCTTTGCAATTTTAATAGATAGATTTTGTTGTATTGCAGTTCATGTACTAAATTAGGTTTTACATTGAGAAGTGCAGGAGTTCAATTTTGCTTTATCCTTCACATTTTTATTTACGAGGCTTTCAAGGGCATATAGATTTTACCTGATGAGAAAAACATCTTGACATATTGTACCGAGGATACTCCATAATCAAATCAATACCTTACAGTGTACAAGTAATCAGTTCAGATTGCATATATAAGCATAATTCTAGGTATAAGGCATAGCTTCAGATAAGACGAAAAAGATACCAATATTTGTCTTATTTCTCTACGAAAACATATGTTATGCATACTTACTAGAAGTGCCTCGGTGAAGCACTTCTAATGAGTACCCACAACACGATTTTATTAAGAATTAAGAAAAAAGAAGGCTAAAACCAACTGACACTGCAGTACACTTGATATTTAGGAGCTTAGTATTTTTAGCTCATCTGAGCTATGCTCAGGATCAGCTATTGTGATCACTTTTTGTCCGTCGTCCGTGCGTCCGTCCGTTAACATTTTCAAACGACTTCTCCTCTGAAGCTGCTGAGCCAATTTTGCTCAAATTTCATATGGAACCTCCTTAGGATGGGGGAACAAAAGATAACTAAAATGGTCACGGTCGGTTGACCAAGATGGCCGCCATGCCCATATATGGTAAAAACCTTTAAAAATCTTCTTCTCCAGAACAGAGGATGCCTTGGGGCTGAATCTTTGCAGGAATCATTGGGGACGGGAGGTCTACCAAAATTGCTAAAATAATTGTCGTACGTTGACGTTTGACCTTTTTACGGCAATGTCAAGTTTGCTTCCCTATGCATTTGTATGAGCTCCATACATTTGAATGGGAAAATTGTTGAGAATTTCAAACGACTTCTCCTCTGAGGCCTCTGAGCCAATTTTGCTCAAATTTCAAATGGAGCCTCCTTAGGGTAGGGGAACAAAAGATTGCTAAAATGGTCGCGGTCCGTTGACCAAGATGGCCGCCATGCTAAAATGGTCGCGGTCCGTTGACCAAGATGGCCGCCATGACCATATATGGTAAAAACCTTTAAAAATCTTCTTCTCCAGAACCTTAGGGTGGGGAAACAAAAGATTGCTAAAATTGTCGCGGTACGTTGGCCAAAATGGCTGCCATGCCCATATATGGTAAAAACTTTTAAAAATCTTCTTCTCCAGAACCGAGAATGCCTTGGGGCAGAATCTTTGCACAAATTATCGGGGACGACAGGTCTACCAAAGTTGCTTAAAGAAATATCGTAAGTTGACATTTGACCTTTTTACGGCAAGGTCAGGTTTGCTTCCCTATGCATTTGTATGAGCCCCATAACATTTATATGGGAAAATTGTTGAGAATTTCAGACGACTTCTCCTCTGAAGCCACTGAGCCAAATTTCCTAGATTTTTAGCTTATCTGAGCATGAAGTGCTCATGGTAGCTATTGTGGTCATTCAATGTCCGTCGTCCATCATGGGTCGTGCAGCATGCGTCATGCGGCGTGAACAATTGCTTTAAAAGCCTACTCTTCCTACTCTCCTGGGCCAGTTGACTCAATACTTGGTAGGAAGTATCAGGGTGACTTGTAGATCAAAAAATAGCTAAAATCCTTCAGTTCAGAAATCCAAGATGGCCGCCATGGCCACCATCTTGAAGATCTTTTTTTCGCTTCTTCTCCTGAACGGAAAACCCAATTGACTCCAAAATTGCTAGGAACCATCAGGGTGACTTGTCAATCAAATATAACTAAAATTGTGTCGGTAGGAAATCCAAGATGGCCGCCATGGCCGCCATCTTGAAGATCTTTTTTTCGCTTCTTCTCCTGAACGGAAAGGCCAATTGACTCCAAAATTGCTAGGAACCATCAGGGTGACTTGTCAATCAAATATAGCTAAAATTGTGTTGGTCAGAAATCCAAGATGGCCGCCATGGCAGCCATCTTGAAAATCTATTTTTTGCTTCTACTCCTTAACCCAAAAGCCAATTGACTCCAAACTGGTTAGGAAGTATTGGGGTGACCTATAAATCAAAAGTAGCTAAAATCGTGCTGTTTGGAAATCCAAGGTGGCCGCCATGGCAGCCATCTTGAAAATCTATTTTTCGCTTCTTCTCCTGAACCGAAAGGCCAATTGACTCTAGCTAGGAAGCATCGGGATGACTTTTAGATCATAAATACCTAAAATCGTGCCAATCAGAAATCCAAGATGGCCGCCATGACAGCCATCTTGAAAATCTATTTATTGCTTCTTCTCCTAAACCTAAAAGTCAATTGACTCGAAACTTAGTAGGAAGCATCGGGGTGACTTGTAGATCAAAAATAGCTATAATCGTTCTGATTTGAAATCCAAGATGGTCGTCATCTTGAAAATCTATTTTTCACTTCTTCTACTGCACTGAAATGTCAGTTGACTCGAAAGTTGGTAGAAGGCATTGGGGGTGACTTGTTTTACATGTGACGTTTGAAAATTTCAGCATTTTAACCTTGTAAGCAGGATATTTCAAAAACTGTTTAAGCCATTGCCTTGTCATAAGAGTATTGGAAAAATGTTGCATGCCATCTGCATATCTGCAGTGGCAGTTTCACTCAGGTGAGCAAGTTGTGGCCCGTAGGCCTCTTGTGTTATTTATTTGCGTAACAGGGGGTGGTCGGTTGTGGCAAAGGTGTCTTGTATCTTTTGTCACTGGGGCATCCAACTGATATTGGCTTACAGTTGGGTAAGGCCTGCTATCCTTATAGCAAGCAAGGGTAATGGGGAATGTTTTTATTTCTTCTGTTTCTTCACTTTCATTCCTATTCCTCTTACTTCCCTGTCCCGTACCTTCACCTCCTCTACTATCTCTTCTATCTCTTTTCTCCCTTTCTCTGGGAGATGACACAAAATGGCCCACAAGGGATGAGGCTTATGAAAAACTAAGGCTGAATTTTCGCTGAACAGAGATCTGAACCAGCTGAACTTTAGCTGAATACTTCTGAACCGCTACATTGAATCTTGGCTGAATCTTTGCTGAATTTGGGACTGTTTTAGCCATAATTCAGATATTTTCAGCAAATTTTCAGACTCGAGTTCAGAAGTTTTCAGACAAGATTCAGAAATGTTCAGATATGATTCAGAAATATCTAGCTTTGTGGTTAGATAAACTGACCACACTCGACATGACCCCATTGGATTGACTGGGCCATAAAACCTCAACACAATTCAATTGATTCAGAAATATTCAGATATGATTCAGAAATAATCAGCTAGAACTCCGCCTCATTTCAGATGTTTTCAGACAAGATTCAGAAATATTCAGCTAGAACTCAGAAGAATTCAGCCTCATTTCAGAAATATTCAGATAACATTCAGAAATATTCAGTTAGAATTCAGATATATTAAGATACCAGAAATTAGTCTACAATGAAGTCACACCATTTGCCCTCACACACCTCATAAATAATGTTAAGATCAGTCTAACCTAAGCCCCTTTTGACCACTGGCTGAAACATTGTATTTTCAAAATTTGTTTTATATCTGTCCACTCAGTCACATCACATTTTGTAAACAAATTATTACTTTTAACCTAAAAGTGAGGTATGCATATTCTGGCAAGAGAGAGGAAATAGTTATATTTGCTGTTAAAGTACATTACTTCATTACTATTACATGTTACCCTGCCATTTTCAATGTACTTACAAGAATAGTGAAATAGCTAATCTAAGCCTTTTATGACATCTCTAACATTTCATCTGCAAAACAACCTTGAATGGAAGCTCCCAGAATCCCGCTGTGGTCATGTGACCTCCCGTCTAACCTTAACTGAAACCATCTGAATTTTGCTAGTCTGATTCAGACAAATTCAGACATATTCAGCTATAACTCAGAATGTAAGGTTCACAAGTTCAGAAATGTTCAGCTGAATTTCATATTCGGAGTCTTTCTGAATATGTCTGAACTATTCAGGCAAGGTTCAGTCATGTTTCAACATAAATTCAGACAAATTCAGAAAAGGGATGTTTTGTTCAGCTGTATTCAGACACCAATTTAGTGTTCAGACCAGATTCAGTATCGTTTCAGACAAATTCAGCCAAGTTCAGTAGAAATCCAGAAAACAAGGTTCATGAGGGAATTATTACATCTTTAAACCCCAGCACAATCAATCAAAATTTGCGTAACATGGATTATTTTTTACTCTCTCAAATTATGGCAGCGACTTGTCTTTATCCATCTATAAGGGAGAAATAATCCTCAGAAAATTTTGTAAGTGCTTTTGCCTGGGGTCCAACCTGTGCCATGCAAGCTCTGACCAATGGGGCGACGGGGGCCTAGCACTGCAGCATCTGGCATCTTTACCAATTGCGCTACCAGGACAACGGAAAAAAAAGGTTGTTCAAATAGCTCTTATAAAGCCAACTGACGCTGCAGTACACTTGACAATTAGGAGCTTAGTATTTTGATATTTATATGCTTAACATGAATTAATTTTTACTCTCCCAAATTAGGTCAGTGACTCTCATCTTTTTCAATCAAAAAGCTCAACCAAATAGCTGAAACGACAAAGAACCTGTTGATGTCAGTTTTTACCCAACATGCAAGTGGTGCTGAAGTAAAGATCTCAAAACTGATCGTCTTTCATGAAAGATGGCAATCTTTATTTTTCGGTTGAAGACACGTCTTGTTTGGAGCCAGGCTCTCCCCATATACAGTGAACTCTTGTTACAACAACAGCATTTGTTCCCAAAGATATTGCCATTAAAATGAATTTGCTGTTGTAAAGAATTCTCAAGGAGTATAGTGATATGTCTATTTTAATTTCTTTATAAACCATATGTTTTGGATATTTGTTAGAATTGCCTCTCGATTCTAACAAATATCCAAAACATATTTTGCTTGAAGTATTGAATAATAATGCTACTGCATAATTTCTGATTAGCTGTCACCTTTTGAGAAGTTTCCATGCTAGTCAAATTATCAGTACAACGAATTTGTCAGTGCATCTAGTGTCGGTATAATGAGGGTTGACTGTATATCTAAAAGACATCTTTTCTCTTGATTTAGTTGGATCTTTCTTTTATATTTGCATAATGTATCCATATTGTAGAAATTTCCCCTCCTTCTTTTAGCCTTTAGCACATTGCTGAAAACATTAGCAGATGACAAATGTATGAATTTCTTTTTTTTCTTGGAAACAGGGCTTGACATTTCATTTGTTGGAGACAATTTGTATGAAATGTCAAGCCTGGTTTTCAAGGCAAGAAAAAATAAAAATATTTTAGATGTTAACAGCTGATATTTGAATTCAGCAGATTAATGTTTTACTGTTTATTTAGCATTACCAGTCCTTGTGCTTATTCACCAGACGACATGTTGATGATATTTTTTCTTATTTTCCAAGAAAACAGGATCTGACTTGTCATGCAAACAGTCTCCTGAGGAGACAGTTTGCATGAAATGTTGGATCCTATTTTCTGGGAAAAAATAAGAAAAATATTTCAATTTGTCATCTACTGAAAATTTTTACCCAGAATGCTAAGGGTTAATAGGAAGACAAACCATATGGCTATATTTAGATGTATTGAACCATTTGACTGAAACCTAACCTAAATTTAATGCTTCAAGGATGTATCACTTTGCATGCTGGATAAAATTTCAGCAGAAGACATTTGAAATAATGTTCTTATTTTCCCTGGAAAATAGGATTTGACATGTCAGATCAGTGTCAGATCCTATTTTCTAGTCTAGGAAAAATAAGAAAAATATCACCAGTTTGTTGTCTGCTGAATTTTCCCACAGCATGGTAAGTGGTAATGTAAACTTGGGAAATAATGTTGTTTCGGAAAACTGACATGATCCCAGAATATTTATGCAGCAGAGATTGGGATAACCCTGCACATCTGCCCAGTCTGGTCAGTTTTCAGAACCTTGTAGTTTATGTGCAACAGTAAATAGATGTTAGGATTACCGATACTTGCTGTACACAAACTGCAGTGTTTGTCATATCAAAACATCATGAAAACACTTATATATAATTTTGACCCCATTAAACCCCACTTTTATATAGTAAAATGTGGGTTTACAGGGGTATTCATTATTTCTTATTTCTGCTCAAAAACATAGATTGTTGGTACTTGTTCGAACTGCCTCAGTGAGATGATTCTAACAAGTACCCACAATCTATGTTTTGAGCAGAAATATGAAAAATATCAGATTTTTTTTTATCTGCTGACATATCAAAACATCACGAAAACTGATGTCATATCAAAACATCATGAAAACATACCTATATAATTTTCATACCTATATCATTTTGACCCCATTAAACCTCACTTTTATAAAGTAAAACTGGGGTTTACAGGGGTATACATTATTTCTTATTTCTGCTCAAAAACATAGATTGTGGGTACTTGTTAGAACTGCCTCAGTGAGGCAGTTCTAACAGGTACCCACAATCAATGTTTTGAGCAGAAATATGAAAAATATCAGAATTTTTTATCTGAAAATTTTCATTCTTTAGTGGTAAAATTTTCAGTTTATTTGAATAGGCTTGTTTTCGTAATGTTACACTTTTGCTAAGCAGTGCATATAAGTCAGCAGAGCTCAGGATAAGGTGGTTAGATAGACAACACTCTAGGTAAACAAGGTTTCCAAATAAATAATAAATACAGTGCGTGCAATATTTGTAGTGCATGGATGGGATGATCCAAGGCAGCAGGCCTTTACCACTCTCTAGGCTAATTCAGCAGATGACAAGTTAGTTATATTTTCTTTATTTTTCTCAGAAAACAGGATTTGACATTTCATGCAAATTGTCTCCATTGGAGACAATTTGCATGAAATGTCAAATCCTGTTTTCTGGGAAAAATAAGGAAACTATTACAATATCTCGTCTGCTGAAAATTTTACCCAGAGTGCTTAGCGTTAAACCTTCGGAGGATGGCTTCATATTATTTGCTGGCGTATTCCGTCTCTCATTGCTACGTGCATCATTTCATATTCCATTGGGGTGCTCATAGTTGAGCCCTGTTTACCCACATGTGTGATGGCACATTTTGATTTGCTAATAGTGTGGTTTCTTCCTCTTATAATAAATTTTATCACATGATTTGGCTAAAATACTAATGATACTGGTATTTTCAACAGAAAAATATTATGGTGGGTTTTTATACCCCCCGGCATACTTCTTCCAGGCATACGAAGTATACCGAAGGGGTATATATTTTTCGTCTGTTCCATTAGTCTGTCCCTCCTTCGGTCCATCCGTCCGTCCATCCGTCCGGCTGTGATTCCATCCATTAACCCTTTCTATAACCAAGTTTTTTGATTAATTATAACTCTGCAGCCACTGACCAAAAACTTTTCATATTTGGTATGGGGGTACTTGGGAGGGTTCTCTTCCATTCTACATCTATGGACCCATGGGTCATGCCCCAGGGCAGGGCTGGAGGTCAAAATCTAGAACATCCCAATAAAGTAGTATATTGCAGTTTGTTTATACAAAAAAAACTCTTATTAAAGAAGAATGGGCATCAGACATGTTTATGACATCAACATTCAGTGTAATGAGGTCAAGGTCATTTGGACCTTATTTTCATTTTTTTTTTTTTTTTTCAAATGCTAAAATTGCCTTATAGTAAAAGCATTTAGTCATTGTGACATTGTTAGCATGCTGTATCAAACTGAAATGTATCTTTGAGGATATGCACAATGTACAGATTCAGATCATCATGTGCACCTGTATAGATTTGACAGGGACTTTACCCATATTGATACATTCTACAGAGTCCAATGTTTCTATAAGTGGTCAATAAAAGCCCTGACAAGACTGCATAAATGGGCAGACAGTTCCTTCTCATACCTCCAAATAAGACAGGTTGTCCACATGATATTTTATTCCTCCATGAAAATTTGCTTGGCCTGGTTAAACACCACCATTTGCTTAGTGCTGTGGCCAAATTAAGCAATTTATTTTTTTGTACTTGGCTAAGTTAGGCAACAGTTTATTTTGTTAGTTGGACAAGTTAAACAACACATTTTTTGCTTAGTGCTTGGCCAAGTTAAGCAACACTTAGTCCCTTAAGTGCTTGGACAAGTTAAGCAATAGTTTGTCCATCAGGTGCTTGGCCAAGTTAAGCAACACTTTGTCCCTTAAGTGCTTGGCCAAGTTAAGCAATAGTTTATCCATCAAGTGCTTGGCCAAGTTAAGCAACACTTTGTCCCTTAAGTGCTTGGCCAAGTTAAGCAATAGTTTATCCATCAAGTGCTTGGCCAAGTTAAGCAACACTTTGTCCCTTAAGTGCTTGGCCAAGTTAAGCAATAGTTTATCCATCAAGTGCTTGGCCAAGTTAAGCAATAGTTTATCCATCAAGTGCTTGGCCAAGTTAAGCAACACTTTGTTCAGCAAGTCTTTAGCCAAGGTCAGCAACACTGTCTGGTGAATGCTTGGTTCAGTTGACCTATTAGTGCCAAAGACAAGAAGGAGTTGTAGAAAAATTTCATTTTGAAATACATTACTAGGTTTGGTGCATTGATAACAATTCTGAGGAGTCTTTATTTTGTCAAAGTCAAGGGTCACTGGGAGGGTCATGTATCATATATGATGCATTTGGCTTTTGAACATCAGATACGAGTTTGTGTCTGCCATCATGATTTTTGGCATAGTTTATATAGTTAAGAAGATATCGTATTCAACCTAATTACTGCACATACCCTTATAAGCACACAGTCAAGCAATTTCGTAGTCTTCAGATTTTAGCTTGTGTACTTTTATCTGTCTCTTTATAAAAGCATATGTTGTTGGTACTCATTTGAATTGCCTCGACAAGTCAGATGAGTACCAACAACATATGCTTTTATAAAGAAAAATCAGAAAAATATTGCATAAGTGTCATTAAATAATCATCTCATGAAATCATCTTCTTATCTTTCTTCATTGTCCTTATCATGTGGATATTTTACTACAAGTTTTTCCAGTAATTTTGAAAAGCCTTAGGGCACAGTGTGGTAATTTGTCAAATTCTAAATAGAACCAAAAGTTTGATATGTATCATATATGATACATGACTGAACACCAGTGAAGGTGAGGGAGGAGGTATTCCGTGCCCTAGTACAAGCATATTAGTCCTGCTACTTGCAAGTAATAGCTTTTAAATCTTTTATATATCATATCTACAAAGGTAATGATATTCAGACACTGATATGAGTATCCTGGTCACAGGCACCAAAATATGTCATGTATCATATATGATCCGTGGGGTGCTAGAGGGTTAAGCAACTTTGTCTGGTTAGTGCTTGGATGCTGATGTGATGGCTACTTAGGAACCTTCTAGTCTGAATCTACTTTGTTTGCGTATCTGTTTTAGCCTCCAGGACTGAAGGAGTTAACTTCTCATTAGGAGATTATAACTTCTAATTTTTACTTGCCTGTAAGAAAGTACCTGAAGATCTATATCACCATCCACAAATGCTACATTTTTTTAATGATCAGTATCTCCTGTATTAATAAAAATCTTAACCCTTGTCCTGCTGAATAAATTAAGATGCCACACCCACCTAATTTTCAGCCAATCAGATTACTTGGTCTGGATTGTTGCTGTAAATTCACATACTCAATGGCAAACAGTGCAGATCCAGATCAGTTGGCTTCTTCAGAAGCCAACTGATCTGGATCTACACTGTTTGCAAAACAGGGTGTATACAGGTTCAGCAGGACAAGGGTTAAGCCTTAGCACCGTGGGTAAAAATGTCAGCAGATGACATTCTGAAATATATTTCTAATATTTCCCAGAAAACAGGATTTGACATGTCACGCTAATTGTCTCCATTTGAGACAGCTTGCTTGCAATGTAAAAAAAAATATCACCAATTTGCTATCTGCTGCTGAATTAGCCCAGAGAATGGTAAAGGTTAATCTACAAAATAAAAAAAGGTAAGAGAAAAGCCCAGGGTATGCCACAATCACAAACCGCAGCCCTTCCCAGAGGAAGAGGAAACCGACAAAACCAAACAAGCACAAATTGAACAAATGTACAAAAAGCACTAAGATTAGCTCTCTTCCCCAAGCAAGGTATTCGCAATGCTTAAAGGACTGAAAAACACAGGAACAAAATAACAAAGGTAAGACATAAAACAAATTGCCTCGTAGAATAAACCACAAAGCAACAAAGAGTAAGACTAACACCAAGGTTAACCTTTACTACTATCTTGGCTTGTTCAGCAGACTTAAAGGGTTATGTACTTAAATACAGTTGATAATTTACTTTTCTTCTGTTTTTCAGGATGTAACTCCCAATATGTGTAAGACTGAGGCAGTAAGTGGTGATGCTATGTTGTCCCAGCTTGCCAAAATGACTGTTATTATTACACATCTTATTGTAGAATTTGCCAAAAACTTACCAGGATTTACAAGAATAACAAAGGAAGATCAAATTGTGCTTTTAAAGGTGAGTTGATGGTTATTCTGGACAAAGTTGTTATTGCTGAGTTGAGGTTTAACCCTTAAAGCACCAGTTACAATTTTAGCAGACATTTTCAAATTTTGTTTTTTTAACTTTTAAAAGGAAATACATCTTCATATTTTATGTGAATTGTCTGCCAAGCAGATAATTCACTTGAAATGTCGAGATATTTTTTTCTGAAAAAAGAAAAAAATAGCAACCATATTCAACCCAATTACCACACATACAAGTTAAGCAATTTCATAGTCTTCAGATTACAGCCAGTGTTCTTTTTGCCTACTTCTTTATAAAAGTATGCTTCAATAAAGAAAAAAAAAACAAAAAAAAAACATACAAAAAGAACCCCCAAAAAAAATCCCATTAGCATCATTTGATAAGTCCCTCTCTGATTTTTTTTTTTTTTTTTTTTTTAAGTGTACCCTTAATATAGGTGGATACTTATTTTACCACAAGTTCTCTCAGTAATTTTGAAAAATCTAAGCACACAGTGTGGGAAGTAGGTTGAATACAGTATAGAGAATGATGTCAGCTACAATTTTTGCTTTGGGCTTTAAGCCTTAAATAGTGTCAAGATGCACCTGAATTTATGGGAATTTTACCTGACCTGAGATGAATAAAGAACTCAGGGCCCAGTTGTTCAAAGCGTCGTTAGCTTAACGAGCTCGTTAAGGGTCATTTCGTTAACTGTTTTAGCAGATTCAATATACAATATTCTGATATTTTTTGCTGAAAAAATGTGAGTAGCTTTTGCACTGCAAAAGCTACTCACATTTTTTCAGCAAAAAATTTCAGCATATTTGCGTATCACTCGATGTAAATTTTAACGAATTGTTAACTAACGATATCGTTAGCTTTGAACAACTGGGCACTGGTCTGTCTAACAATGTTCTGCTGCAGATCGAAGTATCATGCATCTATTTCTTGAGCCCGAATGGTTGGGGTCTAGTTGACAAGGTAAGGCTGTTGGACATGATGCTGTAAGAAAGGAGGTGTGGTAGACAAGGGAATAAAGTCTCTAGTCCCATTAGACAAGGTAAGGTAAGATAAAGGAAGTTGGTAGTTTTGTTGAAAAAGGAAAGGTAAGTCAATATACATGCTTGGCAAGATAAAGTATACTCATATTAAACAAGGTATGTTAGGTAAGATTAAGTAAATCATTAGTTGTTAAACAAGAAAAAGCAAGTCAGTATACTTGCTGGACAATGCAAAGTAAGTCAGTAGTCATGTTAGACAGGGTTACAGTTAAGGTAAGTTACTAGTTTTGTTAACAAGGTAAGATAAGTAAACAGACATTTTTGACAATAAAAAGTAAGTCAGTAGTCTTGTTAGATGAGATATGGTAAGGTAAAGTAATTCATTTGTTTTGTTGAACAAGGTAAGATAAGTTAATAGACCTGCCAGACAAAATAAAGTAAGTCAGTAGTCATGTTAGACAAGACAAGATAAAGGAAGTCAGCAAGTTTGTTGAACAAGGTAAGACAAGTCAGTAGACATGTTTGACAATATCAAATAAGTCAGTAGAGCAAAGGCTCCATATATCGACACCTTTAGTGTTACTGTTTGTCTAAATCTTATCTTGAAAGATAGGTTCTTTTAACCGACACCCTTTTGTTAAACAGCATTGTATTGGCTAAATATGATGTTGTAGACAGGTTTACCGCAAATTATAACCAATCAAATGAATCCATTGTCATACGGGGGGAGGATCCTATTACCGACATCTGTCTCCTTTTATCGACACTCCTACGGTTTTAAAGAATATGGTAACAAATAACCTGTTGAATATCAGAAAACTTTTATTATTAAACAATATTCTTTTAGCAATATAACAGAAGCAGCCTTAGATACCATAACGAGTTCAATATCACCTGCAGTTCATTTGAAGTTTACACAAGGCGAGTAACGTACGTTATAAAATAGAATTAAAAAAAAAGTATGTAAGTTGCCCTCTTTTCCATTTCGTTGCTCCGACAAAACCAGGACAAGCTCAGAGACAGTAGCAGGCAACAAGGCATTTGTATTGGCAAACTTGATGCATAACCATATTGTCATTGTTGTAAACACTCGCGTACAATTACTTAAAAAAAATAAGATTATCAAAATATTGTGCCTGTGACAGTATGGCAGTACATCGAATCTACAAATATAAGGACTTTCATTCTTGGCTTTTTCTATTTTTAATCAAAACGAAAATAATAAATAAAAACGACTCACAGCTTTGAACAGACCCTTCTTGAAAAAATAATATTTTCACTATTTTCTATGGCGTAGTTTTCGCCCCTTGTTAAAATTGGATGATCAGTACACAATATTTTTTTCCAGTTAGGCAGTAAGGTACATGTATAAATTTCAACTATTTCTAGCAGCAGTATTAGGCCTATGTTGGTAGAATTGTAACATTCGACAAGGAAGTGTCTCTGGGTACATTACCATACTTGGAGACCCAGTATCTCCGGGCACGGTACCGTACCTGGAGACAATCCGTGTAGGACTGTCTCCAGGTGTGGCAGTACATAAAAGGTCTTTACAACTTCTAGGTTTTTAAGTTGTATATATTAAAGCATTTAAAAGAATATTCTTTATTTTTCTGCAGTTTACTGAATCACTACTGTATTCTTTGTCTTCTGCAGACGAGATTAATGCACAAAAGGTATTCTCGTCGTATATTAAATGGCTAAATATGTGTAACGAATTCTGCACTGCGAATAATATGGTTATGAAATTATTCAGTTGTAATCAGTTATCATCGTTATCATTATTATTCTCATTGCGGAATTTGTTACATCTATTTAACCATGTGTAAAGGTAGTTCTTGGCACTCCATAGGTTTTGGCCGCGGCTTTTTTTGGTCATAGTCCCAGAAAGTACCATATGCATGGCCATGGCCATTTGCTCTGGCCTGTATTGTACATGTAGGTGTCGATAAAAGGAGCCCATGGCAGATGTTGGGTCTTAATATCGACACCCACAGAAACATGTTACTCAAATACAACTCGGTTCTAAAAGCCATTAAAGAACAATTTCTAAGCAAGAATATTACATTTAACTGCTGAAAAACAAATATTCACTATTCTGACATGGCACAAAATCTCATAATTATGAACACTCACCTTACAGATGCTGATAATATTCTCGCACAAAAGAATCTGCTCGTGTTTTTGTCCTCCAAAACATTCAAAATGATCGTTGATTACATTATCAATGATGGAAAAATATCAAGAGTAAGATCATGTGTGAAAATGCCAATTAGAAGCAATTTAAACCGTAATTGGAAAGGGGTGTCGATATATTGACCATGTCGGCATTAGGAACCTTTGCTCTAGTCATGTTAGATAAGATTAGATAAGATAAAGAAAGTCATTAGTTTTGTTAAATGTGAGTCAGTACACATGCTTGACAATCAGAAATAAGTCTAATGTCTTGTCAGACAAAATAAGGTAAGATGAAGAAAGTCAGTAGTTTTGTTGAACAAAGGTAAGTCAGTAGACATGTTTGACAATATGAAGTAAGTCGGTAGTCATTACGAAAACACGCCTATTCAAATATATTGAAAATTATACCATCAAAAACTGAAAGTTTTCAGATAAAAAATCTGATATTTTTTTCATATTTCTGTTCAAAACATACATTGTGGGTACTCGTTAGAACTGCCTCGACAAGGCGGTTCTAATGAGTACTCACAATCTATGTTTTGAGCAGAAATAAGAAAAATAATGTATACCCCTGTAAACCCCAGTTTTACTGTACAAAAGTGGGGTTTAAGGGGGTCAAAATTTTATAGGTATGTTTTCGTGATGCATGTTAGACAAGATAAGGTAATATAAAGTGTCATTAATTTTGTTGAACAAGGTAATGCAGGTCAGTATACATGCTTGACAATCAAAAATAAGTCAAATGTCTTGTTAGACAAAACAAGGTAAGATAAAGTAAGTCAGCAGTTTTGTTGAGCAAGGTGTTTTAAATCCATAGTTTTCTTGAAAAAGGTGAGACAGTGGATATATTTTACTGAGTAAATAAGATCTCTTAACCCTTGTCCTGCTGAATAAATTAAGATGTCACACCTATTTCTAATTTTCAGCCAATCAGATTACTTGATCCAGATTGTTGATATAAATTCACATCCTTAATGGCAAACAATGCAGATCCAGATCAGTTGGCTTCTTCAGAAGCCAGCTGATCTGGATCTACACTGTTTGCAAAGGAAGGGTATATCCAGGTTCAGCAGGACAAGGGTTAAGCCACTTGGCCAATTTATATGAAATTTCATGTGGAGCTTCCATGAGATAGGGAAACAAAAGTGATAGGGAAACAAAAGTGATAGATGGTCAGTGTCATTGACCAAGATGACCATCTTGCCAGTTTGTGGTAAAAAAAAACAAAAAACAACAACTTAAAATTCTTCTGAAGAACCAACAAAGCTTTATATAGAATCATATTTTTTTCTTCTTTACAGTTTGTATGTTTTCACTAGCAGGTGGTAGGTGTATTGTTAGCAAAGCTGTAATTAAGGCACATTTTCCAATTAACAAGTATCGTATTTATTCTAATATATACCCTGATAAACCCTGGGGACATTGGAATTCATTACTACTAAAGTGAAATTCTTTAGAAAAAAAAATTGGCCAAAAATAAGATGGTTTAAAGTCAGTTTACATTGTGTTAGGGTTTACAATGTTTTTCTTCCTTAAAAGTGGGAGTAGGGGTTTATTAGAATAGGGGCTTCTATAAGAATAAATACAGTATTGATATTTTTCTGATTTCTCCACTTGTATCTTGCCTAAGTGTAGTTGTTTTTAACACTTATCACTCTGGGTAAAATTTTCAGCAGACGATATATTGAAATATTTTTTCCTATTTTTCCATGAATATAGGAGACAATTTGCAAGAAGTGTCAAATCCATTTTTTTGTGGCAAAAAATAAGAAAAAATTAATCGTCAAAATGTCATCTGCTGAAATTTTTACCCAGCATGCTAAGCATTAACATATTGTAGACTGAATAGACTCCCCCAAACTATATATTGGAAGAATCCAATTTCAGTTTTAGTGACGTCCGGCATGAGATTTTATTCCTAAAGAAAAATGGCTAAACAATTTGCAAATTGTGAAGACCCTATTCAGACGCCGCATTCTGTGGCATCTGATCTGGGTCTGCACTGTTTGCCAATTACCTTTTTAGGGGTCTCCCGACTACAATGGGTTAAGGGGACTGAGAACACCTGGTAGATTTGCCTTTTTTAGCGCCAAGCCCCTTCTGAAAAGGGTTTACTCTAAAAGGATAGAATTTGCTCACACGTGGATCAAATTCTTTCCTTTTAGAGAAGATCCCTTTTCAAAAGGGAGGGAAAACAATTTTGACAGGGTTTTCTTTCCTCACCTGAAAATGTTGTCTGTTTATGTCGTCTGCTGAATATTTTTGCAAACTTTTCAAACCTATTTTTGCATACACATAAACAGTGTGGACCCTGAGCAGACTGCTCCTAGAGGAGCAGTCTGATCTGGGGCCACACTGTTTGCAAAAATGACCTTTAAAATCACAAGCAGATGATGAAACAGACAAAAATTGTTGTGATTGACAATTTAAGGGTTAATGGTCTATTTTTTAGGCTGCGTGCAGTGAAGTGATGGCTATACGAGCTGCTCGTTGTTATGACCTCAGTACGAAAACAATTGTCCTTGCCAATGGTGTTCCGTGTTCTATAGACAACATGATGGCTGCGGGAGGAAGTGCCGAATATTGGAAGCTTGTCTTCCAGTTCTGCCAGGCGCTTGCTGAAAACATGACAGATAACACAGAATATGCCTTATTTACTGCTATATGTATTTTTTCTGGTAAGAAACAGTCCAGTCTTTACCATACATGCCATATCTCACACTCTGAGACAAAATTTCACAGAATTTTGGCCCTTCTGGACCCCGTTCCCCATAAGATTTTGAAATCTCACAGAATTTTCATACCATTTAATAAGCTATTTTTTGAAAAACTAGAAATAAATCAGACATTATCATGGCTATCCCAAGCTTAATTCATTTAAATAATGGCTTTTAACTTATGTACATTTGAAATTGATTTTCATAAAAATCTCACAGAATTTCATCAAATCTCCCCAAAAATTTGCAAAATCTCACAGATTTCTGTCAACAGCTAATGGCATGTATGCTTTACCACTCTCATGGCTAAATCAGAAGACCATAAATTGGTGAAAATTTCCTTAAAGTTTCTTTTTTTCTGCTGCTTGCCTGTCGTAAGAAAGTGCATGAAGATCTAATGGACTATTGCCATCAGCATCCACAAACGTCAAGCTTTTTAATGATCTATATCTCCTGGATCATTAAAAATCTTAACACTTAGCACTCTGGGTAAAACTTTCAGCAGACGACAAATTCGTGATAATTTTCTTATTTTTCCCAGTAAAAATAAGATTTGACATATTGAGTACAGGTACTTCTATTGAGTATTAGAATGTATGTTTTTGTGGAGAAAAGGAAAAAAAAGCAACACTTTTTAACCCTTTTCCTGCTGAACCAGGATATACCCTGGCTTTGCTAACAGTGAAGACCCGGATCAGTTGGCTTCTGAAGAAGCCAACTGATCTGGATCTGCACTGTTTGCTATTAAGTATGTGAATTTATAGCAATAATCTGGATCAAGTAATCTGATTGGCTGAAAATTAGAAGTGGGGGTGGCATCTTAATTGAAGAAAAGAAAACTTATCTGGAGCTGTCAGGACAACATTAACCCTTGTTATGCTGAATAAATTAAGAAGCCACACCCACTTCTAATTTTCAACCAATCAGATTACTTGATCCAGATTTTTCATATAAAATCACATACTTAAAGGCAAACAATGCAGATCCAGGTCAGTTGGCTTCTTCAGAAGCCAACTGATCTGGATCTGCACTGTTTGCTAAGACAGGGCATGTCGTGTTCAGCAAGAGAAAGGTTAAAATTCCTCATTTTTATTCATAAGCCAATTTTAAAGAGGCGTTTGATAGATTCATTGTCATTCCTGCACTGTCGCATTTTTTGCACTCATTGCAGAATGAATATGAGCGGCAACGTCAGAAGACGTACCTTCAGACATGTTGGCTCAGCAAAGAGTCAGATCAGCCTGCGCGTATGAGCAGTCTGATCATAATCTTATCTAGGGGCATTTTGGATAGCTAAAGATGTAAGATTTCTTCATGCGGATAACGTAAATTCTGATCAGACTTCACAGATGTGAGTCTTCATTTGGCGCACATGTCAGAAGGTATGTTTCTCGCGTTGAGACTAATATACACAAGGTGGTGTTATCAGTCATACTGTCTATACCAATATGACAGGGACACCAAGACTGGGCCTCCACATATTTCTAAATGTAGGTTGTAAACCCATTTAGACTGAACAAGAATAATGTTGGTAGTATAAACTGCGAAAGGACGATAATTTTTTCTGTAAAAAAAATATTTCAGCACCTTTGTGTGATGCACTGATCAGGTCAGTGCTCCCAAACTGTTTGAAAACCTGAGCCTTGTTTTAAGCTGTTCTTGAGATATTATGCTGACATGGTTTTGTTATACTAAAATGCCCAAGTCGGTAAAGGGGCATAATAAAAGGGGACATTAAACCAGCTCCAGTTGCTAACTCTACCCGAATGGTGAGCACAGGCAGCTTGGGTCATCATGATGTACCAATACGTCTGCAGGTCTCAATAGCACCACTTCCATGCCACTATCAAAAGTTTTTTATCCCCTTTTTCCCAGATATGTTTCACTTCTGGAATAATCTGCCACAGAGTGCTGTTTACTGTCTAAAACATGGTAAACAGGATTTCAAGCATTCCTAAAATTCCTAAAAAAAACATGGGTTTTTTTTTAGGCCTTCCTAAAACATCACTCAAAAAAGGCCATATTCCTAAAAAAAAAAACAACAACAAAAAAAAAAATCACATTTTTCATCACCATCCCTAATTTTTCTCAGTTTCCAGTCTTTACACTATTAAAATAGGGAAAACACTTTGGCATCTTGGGGGCATAGCCCCCCCACCCCATTTATTAACTCTTCATCTTCTATCCATAAACCAGCTCACTTTGCATTCACATATAATTTGACTATCAGTAAGTGCTTGTGACACTTTCAAAGTCCTTAACAAAAAGCCGTTGTAGCATGTTTCTGTGTGTTATTTTGCTTGAAAAAACCTTTAATCCCTAATTTTAGCCCTAAAATTTTCAACTAGGACCAAAAAGATGATGGTCCAAAATGACTGAATTCCTATATCTGACACAGTTTCCATACCAACATTCATACAAACTTAGTCAAAAGATTCATAGAGCATTTACTCACTCAAGTTCCAATAAACTCACCCAACACTATACATTGGAGGAGTCCAATTTCAATTCTAGGTAGTTCAGGCTAAGTAATTTAGATATTCCTAGAGAAAAATGGCTAAAACTAAAAACTGTTTGCAAAAAGTGCAGATGCTGATCAGACACAACTGATCTGGGTCTGCACTGTTTGCCAGTTACCCTTTTTGGAGTCTTCAGACTAAAATTGGTTAACCCAGTTATATAGGTTGTTAACCCAAATAACTTTGCTTCCCTCTTTAACCCTTGTCCTGCTGAATAATGATGCCACGCCCACTTCTAATTTTCAGCCGATCAGATTACTTGATCCGGATTGTTGCTATAAATTCACATACTTAATGGCAAACAGTGCAGATCCAGATCAGTTGGCTTCTTCAGAAGCCAACTGATCTGGATCTTCACTGTTTGCAAAGGCAGGGTAGATCCGGGTCCAGCAGGACAAGGGTTAATTTTACAATGATGAGTCAGACCTCCAACTGAATGAGAGCTCATGTCTCAATCTGTTTCAGAAGGTTGGCACCTGACTGATACTGTATGTAGTCGGGCACATAATGATCATGGTCAAACTTGGTTTTCTTTAGCTCTTGCTTCAGATCTCCATTGAGCCCTCTACCTTGTTTCATCAAAGTTTTGTGATTACATTTGACCCTCGTTATCTCGACCTCGCTTATCTCGAATAACCGCTTACCTCGAAGTGAAAATCTGGTCCCTGTTTTAACATGGAAACCTAACAACAGGTGACAAAATATTGTGGAAAAGAGAAGAAATTGCTCCAAAGGAGCAATTTCTCCTCTTTTCCATAATATTTTCAATATATCTCTAACTTCAGGAGTTTAATTAATTATTCATTTGTGAAATGTGGTTGTACGATTTAGTTTTTCCTTGATTCTGCAAACCTGATATGTCGAGGTATGGATATCTCAAAGTATTTCAGAGAGTCCCTTCGAGGTATGGATATCTCAAAGTATTTCAGAGAGTCCCTTGGACTTCAAGATAAGGAGAGTCGACTGTATTTTGTTGTGGTGTTTCACTGATGAGGTAGACAAACCTTTGTAGACTGAACCTGTAATTTGGTACTGCATTAGATTTAAGGATGAGGTTTTGATTGAGTAAAGTTAGTTTTAGCCCTCCATTGGCTTTTCTCGAAGTATCCAGATGGCTGAGTGGTTAGCGCTCCTGTCTTTGGATCACAATTCCCAGCAGAGGACTTATTAAAGAGGAGTATTTTATGATAATTATGGGATAATTTTCTCTAGTTCTCCATGAAAACATATGTTGTGGGTACTCATTAGAAGAACCTCAGTGAGGCGCTTCTAATGAGTACCCAAAACATACGTGTTTATGGAGAAATAAGAAAAATTATCCCACAATTATCATCAAATACTCCTCCTTAAGAAGTCCTCTGCCCAGATTCAAATCCCACTAAAGGCAGAATTCAGCTCATTACTGATTGCACTTCATCACACAGAGCCTTTCATTATCATCCTTCCATCATCTAAGTGTGACTAAAATAATGTTGAAAGGGACCTAAAACACCAAATCA
Organism: Anodontia alba; assembly: GCA_964016985.1. Taxonomy (NCBI): domain Eukaryota; kingdom Metazoa; phylum Mollusca; class Bivalvia; order Lucinida; family Lucinidae; genus Anodontia; species Anodontia alba. The sequence goes on from OZ024833.1 coordinate 11,667,783, forward strand.
CCATTTAGATTTTCTGCTGACCTTTCAACCTGACTGCGCTGGACATGACCCCATTGGATTGACTAGGCCATAAAACCTCAACACAAACAATTCAGTTCAATTGAATTGAATTGAATTCAATTGAATTGTTTGTGTTGAGGTTTTATGGCCCAGTCAACCTCAACACAAACAAGTCAGTCCAATTCAACTCAGTTCAATTCAATTCAGTTCAGTTCAGTTGAATTGAATTGACTGAAATTGAATTGCAACTGTGCTGTTGTTGTTGTGTCTTGTCATTGTTTTTTCCTCCTTTGCACTTCTTTCGGAGCCTGAGAAAAAGTGTACCTCATGATTGTGGCATTTCCTGGGTAAATTGTAGGGCAATACTGTAAAGAAGATAAGTAATTAAATTTAATAATAAGTGTAAATATAATATTAACACACATCTTTTATTTCTGATTTGAAAGTGTTTTTTAAAAATCATATCTTTTAACTACTCAGTAAAATGACCTTAGCAAGATGATTATAAGAAACACCCACAATAATTTTTGTTGGTGCAGAAATGACAAAACACTAAGATAAATGTACTAAAATTTCTGGGTCTGCTGTAATTGCAAAGGCCATTTTGTCAGAAACTTTGTACGAAATTTTAGGACTTTTAGCTTATTCCATATTTTTGTCTTCACCACTACAACTTAATCTGAGCTATGTTTAACTTGGCAAAAATCAATCCATTTAATTGTCTCCAAACAAGCATAGTATTTCTGTGACCTGACATTTAAAAAGTAATTAGCATTTTATTCAGACAGCAGAATTTCAACTGGCTGTCAACAAGATTAAGGCGGGCAACCTACGTCATACAGTAGAATGAAAAAGTCTGTAAGTTGTGATGAAAAGCACTTTTTCAAATCTGTAAGTTGCTGTCGTTTTCCATTTCGTTGTTCTGACAAAAACCAGGATAGGCTTAGAGAAGTAGCAAGAAACAAGGCATTTTTATTGGCAAACTTGATGGATAACCATATTGCCATTATTGAGAACACTGGCATACAATTACTTAATATAAGGTTATCAAAATATTATGCCCGAGTGTTCTCAGGGATGGCAGTATGGTAGTACATCAAACCTGCAAATATATAGAGGATATTTATTCTTTTGCTGTGAATACCATAAATATTGTCATCGAGTGAAATGAAAATATCAGTATTTTCACGAGTGCAGAGCACGAGTGAAAATTTGAATGTTTTCATTACACGAGATGAAATTTTTTATGGTATTCACTGAAAAAGAGTAAATTTTCTTTTTATTTTATTGTTCACACGTCAATGCGCGTTTCTGACGTCATAAGTAATGTCACCAAAGAAAACATGAACGTCATGGTGTCGACGCTCAGTGCTTAACATGTGAACTGCTGGAGAGACAAAAAACAAAAAGTTTCGGCGAATCAAAATAATTTTGATACCATAATGTTCCTTACATTCTAACTAAGAAAATGCATACCAACACTTGATAGTTTAGTTCAGAAACAAAGAAGTTAGAGGTGTTCAAAAATCTGAAGTGGAGGTAACATCCAAAGCGAAGAGTGAAAATATAAATCGTATCATTCACTACAGTGAAATGATATGATATCAATTCACTAGTGATTGATATCACTTTTATTTTCATCAGATATACACTGATTTCACCGCTGACAATAAAATAAAAGTACTTTCATCCTTGGTACATTCTCTGAACTTATTCTAATATTCATCAAAACAATGAAAGTAATAATAAAATCAACTAACCAGTTTGAATGGGCCCTTTTCACAAAAATCTGTAGTCAGACTATATAAATAACCAACGCCATACAAAGCAGTGAAAAAGACTAAGACTATCGCACTGCTTTGTATGCCTAGGTTATCCCCCTTGCATGCCATTTCTCTTCTATTCTGCATCACCACACATTAAGGTACATGTAATAAGTCAGTATATATAGTGAAAGCAGGGGTCTGCATTATTAGGCAATGTTTTGGTGAATTTTCAGATCTCTGCAGGTTTTGGGTGGATTGTTTGCAATCGACCCAAAGTATATATACACCAAAATTTCCTTAAGGTTGTTGTCCACATGATCATCATTGACCAATGAAATCAAACCACACTTAACCTTTGTCCTGCTGAATAAATTCAGATGCCACGCCCATTTCTAATTTTCAGCCAATCAGATTACTTTGATCCAGATTGTTGATATAAATTCACATACTTAATAGCAAACAGTGCGGATCCAGATCAGTTGGCTACTGAAATGGATCTTCACTGTTTGCAAAGGCAGGACATATCCGGTTCAGCAGGACTAGGGTTAAGACAGACCAACCAGTTGTTTATCATATGAAAGCCACAACCTGTTCTCTCCGAACTGAACTCTATTTCCAAACTGAATGTTTTTTAAAACGTTTTTGGGGTTGATTGATTATCAATCCACCCAAAGTTATTAAAGAATTTGAGTTATATTGCTGTTGTTTACTTGATTATGGCTGACCAACAAAGTTAATCCACAAAAATTGCATTTATACGAAGTCCAGGTATCTGTTATTTATAGCAATGCTTTTCTTTTCACTATGACATTAATAGAATGCTGTGTAAAGAGGGTTATCTGTAAAAAAAATTTCAGCATCTGATCAGAGTCTGTTCTGTTTGCTTAAATTTCAGGAAATTAACCCTTGTCCTGCTGAACCCGGATATGTCCTGCCTTTGCAAAGAGTGTAGATCCAGATCAGTTGGCTTCTGATGAAGCCAACTGATCTGGATTTGCACTGTTTGCCATTAAGTATGTGAATTTATATCAACAATCTTGATCAAGTAATTTGATTGGCTGAAAACTAGACTTGGGCGTGACAGCTTAATTTATTCAGCAGGACAAGGGTTAAATTAAGGTTAAATGAAACAGTCTTAAGTCCCTGTTCAGGACCATTTTCCCAGCCTCAGAGACAATCGACCCACCACCTACACTCAGAGACAATCAACCCACCACCTACACTCAGAGACAGTCAACCCACCAGTGTTGTCAGTGCTTTGACTAAACCCCATTTCAAGTTAATTGTTATTTCTATCAATTTTTTGCACTGGATATATCTGTCATAATACACTTCATAGCCAAATCCTCCCCATTTTCCCTGTATTGTATAGTAAAAGTATCATAGCTTGACCAGCTCTAGATAAGAGTGATGTCATGATTTTATATAAATACTATTTCTTGTTTCTCCATGGAAACATATGTTTTGGGTACTCATTAGAAGTACTTAGATGAGGTGCTTATAATGAGTACCCATAACATGTTTTTGTGGAGAAATAAAAAAAACTTAATATTTTGGTTGAAAGAAATCTTATCTACTGATTTGTTTAACGCTTAGCACTCTGGGTAAAAAATTAAGCAGATAAAAATTTTGAAATATTTCCTTATTTTTTCCAGAAAACAGGTTTTGATTTTTCATGCAAATTGTCTCCACAGGAGACAATTTGCATGAAATGTCAAATCCTGTTTTCTGGGAAAAATAAGAAAAATATCATCAATTTGTCGTCCGCTGAATTAGCCAAGAGAGTGGTAAAGGTTAAGCATATACATTTCACATAGATATATTAATGACTTTTTAATATCCCAGCCAGGCTCCAAAAATGCAGTCCATAGCATGGCTGACTGCAAATCCAGGGTTTTGAAAGTTCAAATCTCAACTCGGCCATGTTAATTCAGTTGCGATTGATCATGAAATAATTTCTCTTGTCATTCTTTCCCTTCTGCTTATTCAAGAAGGGCAGTTGTCAGTTACTGGCAAAACTATGTGCACAAAATACAGGTAAACAGCTTAAAATAGAGGCAAAAACCTAATTCTCTACTTTGTATAGGAAAAATGGGGAATCAGCGGTGTCAGAAATTGAAGAAATTCATTTGATTTCTTTATTAATCTTCTTTGCAATATCATTTTTGAACGTGTTTTTTAAAAAAATCCATCCTTTAAAATAGTGATGTCCGGGTGGGTGGGCTTTGGGCATCGTCCCAGGTTAACCTTTTGGTTAACCTTTTTCTCAAAGTTATATGTTACATTTATTCTTCAGTGAATGCTTTCATATTTGGTAGGGATGAAGAGGAGGACCAATAGGTGTTTCGCATGCAAGAGAGACAACTCTCACTTTTTTCATTATTTAAAAAACCCTGTCCGTAATGCTATTAGGTGTTTTTCTTGTTTTCAGATCGACATGGTTTAGATGATAAAGACAAAGTAGAAGAAATACAAAAAGTTTACGTAGATGCTCTGATGGAATACGAAGAGAAAAAGAGATTACAGGGCGGATGTTGTTTTGCAAAGCTGCTTATACGCTTATCTGATCTACGTAGTATTAGTGTTGAACATTCTAAAATGTTAACAATGATGAAAATGGATGACACGCTCATGCCAAACATTGTTCAGGACATATATATTCAAAATTCATGATGTAACACAATTTCCTTAGACAAATTCAGAAGGAAACAATGTGGGCTGGGTATATGGGCCTCTGATGTAGAGCAGGTGCCCATCCATAACTCTTAATAAGGCCCTCATAGCTCTTGATAAGCATTTACGAAAACATGCCTATTCAAATATATTGAAAATTTCACCACCAAAAACTGAAAGTTTTCTGATAAAAATTCTGATATTTTTCATATGCCTGCTTAAAACATAGATTGTGGTAACTCATTAGAACTGCCACACTGTGGTAGTTCTAATGAGTACCCACAATCTATGTTTTTGAGCAGAAATAAGAAAAAAATGTACCCCCTGTAAACCCCAGTTTTACTATATAAAAGTGGGGTTTAAGGGGGTCAAAATTATATAGGTATGTTTTCGTGTTGGTACTTTTTTCAACTGAAAAGTTCTGATATTTTATTTTTTCACAAAAACATATGTTGTGGGTACACATTAGAAGATTTGAGGTGCTTCAAATGAGTACCCACAACATATGTTTTCATGGAAAAATAAGAAAAAATATTATGCGGATACCCCCTCTTATCTGGAGCTATGAGGAACTTTTTCAAATAAACTTATTAATTTTTTACTTACTTTTTTTTCATGAGATCATATATTTTGGGTACTTGTGAAAAGTGCCTAACCGAGGCCTTTCTAATGAGTACCAATAATATATTTTTTTCTTGGAGAAATTAGAAAAAAAAAAAAAATCTTTATTTAGATGCTCCTCCTGTCTTGAGGTGTGTAAGAGATAAGCAAAAAGCAGGGATCTGAGCCTGTGAATCCGTATGGACTGGTTACACACTGTCCACCGTAATCTGTTAGGTATCTAAATAAACCTTTGCCACTCTTTGGGCAAAATTTATCAAATGGCAGATGGATGATATTTATCTTATTTTTCCCAGAAAATAGGTTACAAATCGCATACTGGCTCAAAATAAGTGGAATGCCCCGAGGTTATAAAACTTTTTTTCAAGCTCAACTCTGCTGAGCATGAAATTTTTCCTTCTAATGAATATCAAATTACTAACAGTTGCAAAGTCTTTCTTGCTGAACATAGCTGAGCATGAAAATTTCTCTGCTAATAAATATGAAAATGCCAACTAATGTTGGCATTTTCATATTTCTTAGCAGATAAAATAGCATGCTCAGCTGAGTTCAGCTAGAAAAAAGTTTTATAATAAATCTCAAATTACTAACCGTTGCAAAGTCTTTCTTGCTGAATATAGCTGAACATGAAAATTTCTCTGCTAATAAATATGAAAATGCCAACTATTGTTGGCATTTTCATATTTCTTAGCAAAGAAAATTTCATGCTCAGCTGAGTTCAGCTAGAAAAAAGTTTTATAATAAATCTCAAATTACTAACTGTTGCAAAGTCTTTCTTGCTGAATATAGCTGAACATGAAAATTACTCTGCTAATAAATATGAAAATGCCAACTATTGTTGGCATTTTCATATTTCTTAGCAAAGAAAATTTCATGCTCAGCTGAGTTGAGCCAGAAAAAAAAGTTTTATAGCCTCGGGGCCAGGGTTCTGGATCATATGCATACCCGGTACTTAGCATAGCTCCAGATAAAACAGTACATTACGAAAACATGCCTATTCAAATATACTGAAAATTTTACCACCAAAAATGAAAATTTTCAGTTAAAAAATCCTAATATTTTTCAGATTTCTGCTCAAAACATAGATTGTGGGTACTCGTTAGAACCACCTCAGCGAGGCGGTTCTAACGAGAACCCACAATCTGTGTTTTGAGCAGAAATAAGAAAAATAATGTGTAACCCTGTAAACCCCAGTTTTACTACATAAAAGTGGGGTTTAAGGGGGTCGAAATTATATAGGCATGTTTTCGTGATGATCAGAAAATTTTCTTACATCTCCAAAACATATCTTATGGGTACTCTCTGAGGCACTTCTGATGTGTACCTATAAGATTTGTTTTTGAGGATAAATAAGAAAACATATCTTATACTTTGTGGTTGAAACATGTGTATTATATGGAGGCATAGTTATCATTGAGACTACTATTTTTGTATTCCTTTGCCAAAACCTTACGGATACAACACACATTTTGAAATGAAGAAGAAAAATATTTTTTTTTTTCTTTCCTGCAAAGTATTGTTTATGTAGACATAGCTCCATTATAAAAGAGCGTATCAGGAAACTATATGTCTTATTTCTCCATGGAAACATATGTTGTGGGTATTCATTAGAAACACCACTAACAGGCACTTCTAATGAGTACCACAATATATAAATAAATATACATGTATATTCACCCTTGTCTTGCTTAATAAATTAAGATGCCGATCCTGCTTCTAGTTTTCAGCCAATCAGTTTACTTGATCCAGGTTGTTGATACAAATTCAAATACTGAGTGGCAAACAGTGCAGAGCCAGATCAGTTGGCTTCTTCAGGATCTACACTGTTTGCAAAGGCAGGCATATCTCAGCAGGACAAGACTTAAAATTTTTGGTTGAAAATATTATGTGGAGTTGAGTTAGAGCAGTGAAAGACCTTGCAAAAGAGAGTGGTGTGCATCTTCATTTGTTACTGTAATACAAAACATGTTAATTTGGATCGTTTGGCATTAAAACTTCATAATAAAGTGATCTGGAGATTGTAACTATCATGTTGCAAATATTGCCAATTTCAAGGTTAACTTAATCTTTACCACTCTCTGTGCAGATTCTGTTGAACACTTTGACATATCATCCACTGATATTACCATAGTCTACATAATTACCGCACATACTCCTATCATTTCACAGTCAAGCAATTTCCAAATCTACAAATTACCGCCCTGTACTCTTACAGTTGCCGGCCTCGGTGGCTCAGTTGGATGCACCGTCCGACTGGAGACCAGGAGGTCGCAGGTTCAACCCCCGCTGAGGTCGGCAACATTCTTTCATGGAGATTGATCGTGAAATATTTTCTACAGTCATTCTCTCCCTTCAGCTGATTCAAGAAGGGCAGTTGTCAGTTTCTGGCGAAAGAATGTGCACAATACTGGTTAACCGCTTAGAGGACTAAGCCTGCCCAGTAAACGTGTGGTTAGGTTAAGTGACCGTGCTCGACATGGCCCCATTGGGTTGACTGGGCCATAAAACCTCAAACAAACAAACTCTTACAGTTACTGCATAGCATGCTGGGTAAGAACTTCAGCAGATGACACTGATATTTTTCTTATTTTCTGTTCCATAGAAAAAGAATTTGTGTGAAATGTCAAACTGTATTTTCTGGAATAAGAAAAATGTCATCATTTCTGTCATTGCTGAAGTTATCTAGAGAATCCTAACAGCTAATGTGTGATTATGGTTTTCCTTTTTTTCTTGAACATTGGATCTGACGTTTCTAGTCATGTCAGGAGAAAAGGATCTTCAGGGTTATAGGAATAGTAGAGGTCAAGGTCAGCCAGCTAAGCCACAGAATCTGCTTTTCTTTACACAGATATATTCTTCAGTATCCAGCAATGCTTAAATGGACACTGAAGGCCCTGATCAGACTGCACAACTGGTACTGTCAGCATAAGCCCTTAAGACCCTGTGTCCAGTGATCTGGACCATTACTACTGTGCATGCTGGGTAAAAAATTCAGCAGATGAGATTTTGAAATGATTTTATTTTTCCAGAAAATAAACTTTGACATGTAGTGCAAATTGTTTCCTGAGGAGACAATTTGCTATGTCAAAGCATATTTTCTGGGAAGCTTAGGAAAAATATAGTCAATTTGTCGTCTGCTGAATTAGCCCAGGTAGTGGTAAAGATTAAAATCATCAAAAAAGAATTTGACATTTGGGTGATTCCTTTGTCATGAAAAAAGGGGGCAATCTGCACTTGAAAGCAGCGAGGGCACAGATCAGCCACCCATCCAGTTTTTCATCACACATTAATAGTGTGTCAGTATTAGTGAACAATATCCGTTGATTCTGTGAGCGGACAGACAGGGTCCTGACCTGGCTTCACAGACACACAGGTTGATGTGGGCTTTCATTGTCTCAATATGCTGTGAGTACATACTTCTTTGGAGAAGGCTAATTGCATTTAACACTTAGCACTCTGGGTAAAATTTTCAGCAGACAGCTTTTTGAAAATATTTTTGCCAGAAAACAGGTTTGGGCATTTCATGCAAATTGTCTCTAATGCAGACAATTTGCATGAAATGTCAAATCCTGGGAAAAAATAGTTAAATAGCATTGATTTGTCATCTGCTGAATGAGTCCAGATAGTGGTAAAGGTTAAAATCATTTCTAGAGTGTAGAGAGGATAATAAATTAGTTTTATATCCAGAAGATGTAATTTGAATGCAATGTCAAATCATGTCCTTGAAATACTGGATCTGTTAACCTTTATCAATCTGGGTAATTTCACCAGACGATAAATTGATATCTTTATATTGTTCCCAAAAAACGGGCAGACATTTCATGCAGATTGTCTCCTTATGAAATGTCAAAGCCTCTTTTCTGGGAAAAATAAGAAAAATATTTCTAAAGGTGGTCTACTGAAGTTTTATCCAGCATGCTTAGCGTTAAAATTGAAAGATGGAAGATTCAGTTTTAGATTTTTTGAGGAGTGGAAGGAGTTAGTATTATCTAATAAATATTTAATTCATATCAGAGGACATGTTCAGGTATTTCATAATAATTCTAGGAAAACTTTCTCAATTGATAAAAACATATGTTGAGGGTGCTTATTAGAAGTACCTCACAGAGGCTCTTCTAATGAAGTCCCACAACATATGTTTTTATAGAGAGATAAGAAAAAATATTCCAAATAGCCTCCTAAACAAATCCACTCCATATTTATTACCCTAAGTATTTGGACAGAGAGGCCTGAGGAAACAGTCTAGACAAAGATAAGATGCCACTGGGGCATCTATACTATTTTCTCTACATTACGAAAACACGCCTATTCAAATATATTGAGAATTTTACCACCAAGAAATGAAAACTTTCAGATGAAAATTTCTGATACTTTTTTCGTATTTCTGCTCAAAACATAGATTGTGGGTACTTGTTAGAACCGCCTCGGCGAGGCAGTTATAACGAGTACCCACAATCTATGTTTTGAGCAGAAATAAGAAAAATAATATATACCCCTGTAAACCCCAGTTTTACCATATAAAAGTGTGGTTTAAGGGGGTAAAAAATATATAGGCATGTTCTCGTGATATAATCCAGCAGTTTCTAGACACATCAAATGGTAGTAAAGTGGACTCAAAAGTTGTTGTTGTTTTACATATACTGTAAGGAGTTGAGATGTCTGAATAATTTAGTGTGAATATGTTAAGATATATAACATATATATTTCTTTCAGTGCTCAAATTTGGAAGGAATGACTCTTAATGTCGTATACTTAATGCTTAGCATACAGGGTAAAAATTTCAGCAGACAACATTTTGGATTTTTTTTTCCCCCAGAAAATAGAAAAAATCATCACGAAAACATGCCTATATAATATTGACCCCCTTAAACCCCACTTTTATATAGTAAAACTGGGGTTTACAGAGGTATGCATTATTTCTCTTATTTCTACTAAAAAAATAGATTGTGGGTACTCATTAGAACTGCCTCACCAAGGCGGTTCTAATGAGTACCCACAATCTATGTTTTGAGCTGAAATATGAGAAATATCAGATTTTTTTTTATCTGAAAATTTTATGTTTTTGGAGTTAAAATTTTCTATATATTTGAATACGCGTGTTTTCGTAATGATCATTGGTTTGTCGTCTGCTGAAATTGCACATAGTGTGCTTAGTGTTGTTTATATAGTCATAAAATTGTGATTATGTTATATGGTACTACAATGAATGACTTTACATAGAACTGATATTTACAAAGTAAAATGTTATATTAACCACAAAATTGTAGCAGACGACATTCTAACATTTTTAGCTCACCTGAGCTATGCTCAGGATAAGCTATACTGATCACTTTTTGTCTGTTCGTCTCAGTTGTCCAGCTGCCCATTAGCACTTTAAAACGGCATCTCCTCCAAACCCTTTTAAGCCATTTGTCCCTTATTAGGTAGGAATGTTGCTTAGGTAGAGGAATTTAAAAACGGCTAAAATTATGGTGATCTGCCTTTTTGTTTGGTTGCTATGACAAAGGTTCCATTGTGATGGGAAAATGGTCAAATTGCATTTTCTCCATAACAGGTGAAGTGATGTGAACCATATTTGGCAGTTATGATCATCTGATGATTGTCTACCCAGTTTATGTATTTTATGACCAGTAGCTATTTTGTTTGGTTGCCTTGGCAAAATTTTAAAGTAGAAATTTGTAAAGCACCAGCAGGGAAAGAAGCCCTGTTAATCAACAGCAGGGAAAGATTACCCTTTTGCACACCAGCAGGAAAAGAAGACCCTGTTGTGCACCAGCAGGGAAAGAAGATCATGTTGAGCTTTTTTCTTTCTTATTTTTTTTGTCTGGCCTTATAAATAAACATAGATTGTGAAGCATAGATAGGAGTGGCAACATGCAATTGAAATACCTCTTCTCCTATCATTTCTTTACTTGTTCATTGAACATTCTGGCGAAGTTAACCCTTCTCATGCTGAATAAATTAAGAAGTCACGCCTGCTTCTAATTTCCAGCCAATCAGATTACTTGATCCGGGTTTTTGATAGCAATTCACATATTTAATGACAAACAGTGCAGATCCAGATCAGTTGGCTTCTTCAGAAGCCATCAGATCTGGGTCTACACTGTTTGCTAAGACAGGGCATGTCGTGCTCAGCAAGAGAATGGTTAAATAGATTATAAAAAGAATAACCCTTGAGGGCAAGGAACACACACACAAAGACTAGAAAAGCTGATGTGTCTAAATCATACAGTATATGATTGAAGTAGGAAAAGTTTTAAGTTAGAATCAAAATTTTATTGAATATTCTGCAAGTGTTATCTTCCCCTGCCCCTGTGCTGTATACATGTATAAAATCATATCGTTAAATTACCTCTTCAGAAACCACTTGGCCAATTTCCACCTAATTTCTTATTTATCCTGCTGTTGAAACAGGATCGAGAGTTTGTTCCAATGGTCACGCTCCCTTGACTGTCATGCCCATATATAGTAAGAAAATAATAATAAAAAACACATTCCTTTTCTTCAGAACCAAGAACTGCTCAAATTATGATCCTTTTGTTAGTTATAATGACAGGATTGGAAAAAATGTTGCATAACTTCTGTATATCTGCAGTGACTATGTCTCAGGTGAGCGAGCCTTGGCCTGTGGGCCTCTTGTTTGTTATTACATGTATCACTATTTTTCAGGGAAAATAAGACCTGGCATTACATGTGACTCATCTGCTAGGTAGACTATTCACATGAAGTGTCAACATTTTTATTCTGGAAACAAAAAAAAAATACATGAAAATGTCTTCTGCTGCAGTTGTGATTAACACTTTGAGTGTTAACAGAAACAAAGACTCCAGATGAGACAGTATATTTATTTTATTATTGTTGTGCCTGCTTTTAGCATGGTGCGATACAGGGATCCGGTTTTTTGTTGCGTCGTTCATTATTTGCATTAACCCTAACATCGACCTTAATGGTGAAGTTCATTTCCAAAGAACTATAAATGCTACTATGATGATCCTTGGTATAAGCATGCACTTAGGGATGACAACTCCATTACGAAAACACGCCTATTCAAATATATAGACAATTTCACCTCCAGAAACTGAAAATTTTCAGATAAAAAATTCTGATATTTTTCATATTTCTGCTCAAAACATAGATTGTAGGTAGTCGTTAGAACCGCCTCGGTGAGGCGGTTCTAACGAGTACCCACAATCTAGGTTTTTGAGCAGAAATAAGAACAATAATGTATACCCCTGTAAACCCCAGTTTTACTATATAAAAGTGGGGTTTGAGGGGATCAAAATTATATAGGCATGTTTTCGTGATGTCAACCTATATTTCATGGTTCATTGACTTTGTAAATTTGCGTGGCACGTCATAGCTTTCTGTGGAATTCTTGTCGTTTTCCTTGTAACCTATCTCCAGATATGAAAGTGGTATGCATATGAATTATTTTTCTTCTTTGTCCATGAAAAGATGTGCGTTAAACATTAACCTTTACCACTCTCTTAACTAATTCAGCAGACGACAAATTGATATGTTCCCCAGAAAATGAGCTTTGTCATTTCATGCAAATTGTCTACTTAGGAGACAATTTGCATGAAATGACAAAGTCTAAACAAAGAAAAATATTGCAAAATGTCGTCTGCTGGAATTTTTACCCACCATGCTAAGCAATAAATTAACTTAAAGTTAACAATATAGTTCAGTTTATTAACCCTTAAACTGCCAATCACTACTGTTTTTGTCTGCTTTGTCATCTGCTTGTGATTGGTCCATGCTGTTTGCCTGTATGCAGAAATAGGTTTGTAAAGTTCTCAAGAATATTTGGCAGACGACTTAAACAGACGACATTTTCAGATGCAGGTTTTCTTGGCATTTTAAGGGTTAATATATATTACAGAGAGAAAAAAAAATTTGAGTAGTTTTTGCTGCATACAAGCCAACATGTTTACTCTAAATATTTGAACTGTAAATCTTTACCATACTTATCCTAAAACTAAAAAAAAAAATTACATTTTACAACCTCTTGATGCATCTAGAAAATGCTGGATGAGGGGTAAACGGTGTAGACCCCGATCAGACCCTGTTTTCAGCGGCATCTGATCTAGCTTATCTGGAGTCTTTGGAAAATTTTTACCATACTGACCCTTAATGTATGAAATGTAAACATCAGGGCCCGGTTGTTCAAAGCATCGTTAGCTTAACGAGCTCGTTAAGCGTCATTTCGTTAACTGTTTTAGCAGATTCAATACACAATATTCTGATATTTTTTGCTGAAAAAATGTGAGTAGCTTTTGCACTGCAAAAGCTACTCACATTTTTTCAGCAAAAAATTTCAGCATATTTGCGTATCACTCGATGTAAATTTTAACGAATTGTTAACTAACGACGTCGTTAGCTTTGAACAACTGGGCCCAGATTACTTTTTACCCTTAAAATATCTTAGCAGATGACATTCCAAAAATATATTTTAGAATGCTGTCAGCTGCAGTTGTGATTGGGGTCTATAAGGTTTAAATACTTTTCACATTTTTGCAAGAAAGTGGGGCTTTACATTTCCTGACAAAAATAAGGAAAAAAAAAATCATTTTTAATGTCTATTTTTATATCCTGGTTAACCTTCGGCATGTCAAGTTATTGTTCTTAAACCCTTGTCATGCTGAATAAATTAAGATGCCGTGCCCACTTCTAATTTCAAGCCAATCAGATTACTTGATCTAGGTTTTTGATAGAAATTCACATATTTGATGACAAACAGTGCATATCCAGATCAGATGGCTTCTTCAGAAGCCAACTGATCTGGATCTACACTGTTTGCTAAGACAGGGCATGTCGTGTTCAGCAAGAGAAGGGTTAACGCATAGCAGGCTGGGTAAATTTTTAGCAGACAGCATTTTGAAATATTTTCCGAATTGTTTTTTCCTAAAAAACATGTTTTGATATTTCATACAAATTGTTCCAAATAGAAATAAAAATTGCATGACATGTCAAATCCTTTTTTCTGGGGGGAAAAAAAAATCAAATTTTGTTTCTAGGAAAAAATAAGAAAATATTATCAATTTGTCATCTGCTGAATTATTCAAGAAAGTAGTCAAGGTTAACAAGTCAGATTTAGATAGTAGCAGATGACATTTTGAAATAATCTTTATTTTCTTCAAGAAAGTGTGGCTCGATATTTCATGACAACTTCTCATTTGGAGATAGCTGGCATGAAATATCAAAATCTATTTTCTAGGAAAAATAAATATGGGTCTGTCGTCTGCTGTGTTTTGCTCAGAGTTTTGAAGGTCCACATCACGAAAACATACCTATATAATTTTGACCCCCTTAAACCCTACTTTTGTATAGAAAACTGGGGTTTACAGGGGTATACATTATTTTTCTTACTTCTGCTCAAAAACATAAAATGTGGGTACTTGTTAGAACTGCCTCAGTGAGGCGGTTCTAACGGGTACCCACAATCTATGTTTTGAGCAGAAATATGAAAAATATCAGAATATTTATCCGAAAACTTTTAAGTTTTTGGTGGCGAAATTTTCAATATAGTTTAACAGGCGTGTTTTCGTAATGATACTTTCATAAATGTGCTAATGGATACATATTATCTTGTTTATAATTTATTTACATATTCATTGAATGAACAAGTGCTATCAAATTATATTTGAATGTACAGACATTCACTGGAATGAATGGCACATTTGCTATTCAAAGGAAATGCACACTAATTTTATTCGATTGAAGGGGACATTCAATCAAAAGAACATAGCAAATATCGTGGTCAAGTCGTGGACATTAATTCGAAAGAATTGAATATTAATTCAGAGGAACAGGATACAGAAATGAACAGGATAGTTACTCAAATGACCAAGATGAGATATTTACATGAAAAGGACTTTTATTCGAATGAACTCTTTCAGTAGAGATGGCATATTTGATGCATTACAAGGACAAATGAGCCAAAATATAAGATTCTGTACCACTGGACATGCACAAGTGAAACCTCAGCTCAGACTAATCTGCAGAGTTTGATCAGAATCAGCACTGTCAGCATGTTGAATCCTTCTCAGCAGACACACAATACTGCATTACAAAAGCACGCCTATTCAACATTACGAAAACACGCCTATGCAAATATATAGAAAATTTTACCTCCAAAAACTGAAAATTTTCAGTTAAAAAACTCTGATATTTTTCATATTTCTGCTCAAAACATAGATTGTGGGTACTCGTTAGAACCGCCTCGACGAGGCGGTTCTAACGGGTACCCACAATCTATGTTTTTGAGCTGAAGTAAGAAAAATAATGTATACCCCTGTAAACCCCAGTTTTACTATATAAAAGTGGGGTTTAAGGGGGTCAAAACTATATAGGCGTGTTTTTGTGATGAATATATTGAAAACTTTGCCACCAAAAACTGAAAGTTTTCAGACAAAAATTCTGATATTTTTCATATTTCTGCTCAAAACATAGATTGTTGGTACTCCTTAGAACTGCCTCACGGAGGCAGTTCTAATGAGTACCCACAATCTATGTTTTTGAGCAGAAATAAGACAAATAATGTATACCCCTGTAAACCACAGTTTTACAATATAAAAGGGGAGTTTAAGGGGGTCAGAATTGTATAGGTATGTTTTCTTGATGAAATGTGTCTACATTGATTCAGCGTCACTGACGTTGAAAGGACGTAGTTTTAACATTCCATGCCTGCTGGGTTGGGTCCTTGGCTGCCTGAGTGCACTGGATGCACAAGTCCAAAAGTACATTTTCTCTGGTAATGGCTCAAATACACATTGTGCGTGAATTTCCATGTTTCCATTGTGTTCTGTCCATTAGACACGTTATTGAAATGAGCTGCAATGTTTGAAAACATACCATCTCACATGTGTGCCAAACGAAGACCGAAATCAGCCTGCAGATCCATGCAATCTGATTATAGTCTTCATTGTTCGCATGAAACTTCGCAATCTTCTGATCAGAATGCGCAAATGTGAAGGTTGATCTGAATGTTTCCTGGGCGCCCATGTCCGAAATTCTGTTTTCTTACGTTGAAGCTCAAATTTGTATATATACATAATAGTGACGAAACAATTGTCATTGTCTGTTGAATTAATGTATGAGTCGGGTCACAATAAAAACTTGTCTTCGGGGTTTGTGCAGACTGCCAGTGTACAGCTGATCAGAGAAAAAGCAGTGTGCCACTTTTTCATTCAGTAAATTTTAATTCTTAAAGCAGTAAGTCTTTCAAAACAGCAACAGAACAAATTCTAAAATGTCTGTTTTATTTTTCAGAGAAACTGAGGCTTTGATATTTCATGTGAATTGTCTGCCTTGCAGATGATTCACATGAAATGTCAAGCCTTATTTTCTCTCAAAAATACAAAAATAGAGTCCTGTTCTATACAATGTAGTTAGGTGGCACTTTAACTCTTTCGGTGCCAAATTTCAGATGAAATTTGTCGTCTGCTTTTTTAGTTTAACAAACTATCGTTTGGAAAGATGTTTATATGTAAAGTTGAAAGACTGAATGTCAGACAGCGTAGATCCAATGAGGCGGCTCATTGAACCATCTCATCTGGATCTATGCTGTTTGCAAAAGTCTGTTATAATCGCCTGTGGCAGTGAAAGAGTTAAGGATTAAAATATGGGTTATCTACACTGGATTTGACTGCATCTTGTGCTGGTCAGTGGTCATATGCGGTTTGCCTGTGCCTGAATATAGTTGTGTCTTGACCATTTGGCTCATGTAACAATTGGTATATCGAGTTTGCTCAGTGCTTTGAGCCAAGTCATATTAAAGGGGCCTCATGAAATAATCAAATAACACTAACCTTGAGCAGGTTATAAGAATACTTCCTATGTTATAACCCTACAAACTATGTGTCTTTGTTTGGTGGAGGTGGGATGCGGTGGGGTGGGGATTCGGGTTATACTGTTTTCTTGTTGAATGTCTGTCCATTTGTCTGTGACATTTTGCTTTCTGTGAGATGGGCTATCTAATAAGCAATGCTTATTAACACTGTTTTCATTTAACCTAAACATTTGGACAGAGGGTCCATAGCAAACAGAACTTATACCACAGGGTGCTATATTATATAAATCAACCTAATCGACCTGCTGCTTAGTCCTTATGTTTAATATTCATAAGGCTATGTCCTTGATACACTTAAGGCATTCCACATGAAACAAGAAGTGGCTCACCTGTACAGGTAACACCTGCATATGCAGTTAACATATAGATATAACCAAAAGGTCAAAGCAACAAGTCAGTTTGGAGAGCCTATACCCTTCTTTTTTTTTCTTTCAACGGTAAGAAGAATCCAATTGTGAGAAAATGTACCTTCAGATAATTGCACCTAGTGAAAATTTGGATCGACTAAGCGTTCACTGTCTGCATGAAAGAAAACCTTGGCTCCTTGACTATCCAAAGGGCACACAGTAAACTGAGCAGACTGTGCAGATAAACTGCTATGCAGTTTTCTCAGCCACAATGTGTGAAGATGCACCTCACGCCATGTATGTCCAGCAAAAATTCAAATCAGAATTACGCTGATTTGAATCTTTGCTGGACATACACCACAACCTCTTTATAACACTATTGTTGGGGTTCATAGCATAAACCATGTTAGTTAAACAACCGTGTTATATCCAAACAAAAATGTATAGATTATATTGAAAAATGACCATTTATGGTCATTTTTCAACATAATCTATACATTTTTGGGATATATTGAAAAATGACCATTTATGGTCATTTTTCAATATAATCTATACATTTTTGGGATCCATCTGAATTGTGTTGTATCCAAAACCATGTTATAATGAACCATGTTATAAAGAGGTTGTAGCGTACATGGCTTGAGGTGCATTTTCACATATTGAGGCACAGAAAAATATCATTATACCCTTTGGTGAAAAAGATGTACCCATATAATATCCATATACTGCCAATACTGTCTGTCACTACGCATATCACATACCATATTGATTTACCCTAAGTATTGGGACAGAGGGACCTGAGGAAGCAGTGGAATGTGGCATGTTACAATCAAACCTGTGTTAGTGGTCACCTCTATTAAGCAGCCAACCTGTATTAAGCAGACAGAGGAAAGTTGCCCCAAAATTCATATACCTATATATTTGAACTGTATTAAGCAGCCACCTGCCTTTAGCAGCCACATTTTAAGCTTCCCATGGGTGGCTGCTCAAGACAGGTTTGACTGTATCTAGGTCTACACTATTTGCTGCTCATCTAACAGCTTTTAGACACATCAACTCATTTTAATTGGGAAATTCCCAGAATGGTAATTGGCAAACAATGTAGACCCAGATCAGACGCCGCAGAATGCGGCGTCTGATCAGGGTCCACATGGTTTGCATTAAATACAGGAATTTCTGTAAAACATAGTAGTAATGAAAGCTTACAGAACACACTGCTATTGGAAATAGACCTGTCCAAAGAGTTGTGGTAGAAGAGTCCACTTGAAGTAAATGGGTAAGCAGGTGGTAAAATGGAGTTGTTGAAAGATTAGGACAAATATGGTAAAGAGTTTACCAATTTAAGCCTAGCATCCCATAAAAGGGACATTGGAAAACAGTGTAGATCCTGATCAGATGCCTCAATCTGCGATGTCTGATCGGGGTCTACACTGTTTGCATTAAGTACAAGGATTTCTTTAATAAATAATTACCCAGATCAGACGCCACAGAACATGGTGTCTGATAAAGGTCTACACTGTTTGCATTAAGTACAAGGATTTCTATAATAAATGATTATACTGAAAAAACAAACCAGACACTTCCTAAAGGGGAAATGAAACTGTCCAAGGAGAGAGGTAGAATAGTCCACTAGGCATAAATGGGTTGATGTGACCCAATATTTAGGGTGGACACAGTACATAAGATCTGTGGCAATAGAATATGTAAACATATTCAACCATGCTCATTCTGTCCAGACCTGCTTACTCAGATCTGGTCAAAAACTGCAGATTGTGCGATCTGATCTTGGTTTACAATATTTGCCACTCGTCCAGCAGTTTTTGGATACTTCATGAGGTCCATAGAGGTAGTAAACTTGACTGGTTCAAATTTTGGGACAAGCATGGTAAGCAGTTAAAGGTATCCAAACAATTAGGGTAAATTCACCACTTTCTTGCAGACGCATAATAAGGTATCTGTCTGGTTCTTCATTCTGTCAGAGGCACCTTTTAATGTTACCTGGCTCCTTTGTTATTGTTATTATATGAGCTGGCGACCAGACAAAGCCACAAACTGTCATAGGCTGAGACTCAGTCTGCACATCTACACAGTCTGTTTTTTCATACAAAACACTAAGCATGCTGGATAAAAATTCCAGCAGACATTTTGAAATATTTTTCTTATCTTTTCCCAGAAAATAGGCTTGGACATTTCATGCAAAGACAATTTGCATGAAATGACTAAGTCTATTTTCTTCGAAAAATATAATGAGTTTGTCGTCTGCTGAATTTGCCCAGAGAATGAAATGGTCAAATGATATTTGAAAATTGTACTAAGCTAGATAGGAGGGGAATCCAGAAAAATATCTTTTTATTTTATCAATACAAGCATGTGTTTTAGCACTTATTGAAATCACCTTGGAGTGGCGATTTTGATGAATACCAAAATCAAACACTTTAAGGGAGAAATAAGAAAACTCGCAGTCCTTCTAAGTTGGGAAAAAGTATCTTTGTAGATTATCATAGGGTATTGAAATAACAGTTTTCTTATCTCTCCCGGAAAATGGGGGTACTCAGTAGAAGCGCGCTCGGCAAGGCATTTCTAGTGAATACCCATAACAATTTTTTTTCAAATTGGAGAAATAACGTCTGTACTGTTTTGGATGAAGAAAGATACACTATCTGGAGCTATATACTATGAAAAAGTGAAAGCCCTGACCTATACAGACGGGTTGACAGAAGCATTCACAGTTCAGGCATGACATTTTGTGTCCTTTCCTGGTCGGCAGCTTATCTTTGTTAGAATTGTTTTGTGTTGAAGTAGTATCACCAGATTGGAGTTTTACAGGGTTGTCTTCTGCCGTTTGGACTGACTCCAGGGCCAGTCAGTTCTGGGAATTTATTTCTGATTGTCAGTAGCCCTTTTATCCCTGGTTCTCTGTAGTAAACTTTCCATTTTTTAGTCTGGTCAGAACCATTGTTGCAAATAGGGGTCTCAGGATGAAAGGTTAATCTCTCCCAGATAAAACAATAGGCAATATACATAATTGATGATAATACCTTTTATATGTAAAAAATGTTAATAGTTCACCAACTTACAGCATATCTCCTGATAAGAGGTAATCTACATAATATTTTTTCTTATTTCTGCATGGAAACATACGTTGTGGATACTAATTTGAAGCACCTTGGCGAGGCACTTCTAATGAGTACGCATAACATATGTTTACATGCAGAACATGTCCGTGCTTTATGGTTAAAATAAAAAAGCACCCTTTTGGAGCTATGTTATAGGCTCCTAATTTTACAGTATAGAGAAGGGAGGTATCCTATTTAACAAAATGAGACCATTCATTGATTATTATATTTTGTTGTTATAGGTTTAGAGTATCCAGATAATATTTTATTTCTTCATAAAAAATATGTTGACGGTTATCATAAGAATCGTCTCAGTGAGGCGCTCTTGATGTGTTACCACAACATACGTTTACCTTACGAAACATGCCTGTTCAAATACACTGAAAATTTTACCACCAAAAAATGGCAATTTTTCACATAAAAACTTCTGATATTTTTCATATTTCTGCTCAAAACATAGATTGTGGGTACTCATTAGAACCGCCTCGTCGAGGCGGTTCTAACGAGTACCCAAAATCTATGGGGTTTTTTTTGCAGAAATAACAAAAATAATGTATACCCCTGTAAACCCCAGTTTTACTATATAAAAGTGGGGTTTAAGGGGGTAAATATTATATAGGCATGTTTTCGTGATGAATGTATACCCCTGTAAACCCCAGTTTTCTGTATAAAAATGGGGTTTATGTGGGTCAAAATTATATAGGCATGTTTTCATGATGACATGGAGTAATATCAAAAGTAAGAATGCTTTAGTTGAAAAAAATGCTTCTTACATAGATCTGTGTCTACAATTATTAAGTTTCTTCCTTTCTTCTCTACCCTAATCATTACGAAAACACGCCTATATATTCAAATATAGAGAAAATTTCTCCTCCAAAAATTTAAAATTTTCAGATACAAAAACTGTGATATTTTTCATATTTCTGCTCAAAACATAGATTGTGGGTACTCGTTAGAACCGCCTCGGCGAGGCGGTTCTAAGAAAAATAACTTATACCCCTGCAAACCCCAGTTTTACCATATAAAAGTGGGGTTTAAGGGGGTCAAAATTATATAGGCGTGTTTTCGTGATGTAGTTAAGGTCCTTATTCCACATACACCACAGCCTGTTTATAACACTTTTGCTTGGATCTAAAGCAAAAACGGTGTTAGTAAATCAATCCGTTTTATCCAAATAAAATTGTGTAGATTATATAGAAAAATGACCATTTATGGTCATTTTTCTATATAATCTATACATTTTTGTTTGGATTTGCAGATTATATAGAATAAAAATGACCTTTTATGGTCATTTTATGATGTAATGTATACATTTTTGTTTTGATACAACACAACTGTGTAGCTAACAGTCTTTACTTTGGATATAGCAATAATGTTTTTAACAGGTTGTTGTGTATGTATTTTTGCCATTAAAAGTCCTGACATTTCTATAGATAAAAAGCCTTTTGAGTGCAAAGGACTATCGATATATAGGTATTTTTCACACAAAAAAATACACATTGTGGGTTCTCATTAGAGTTGTCATTAACCCATTTGTACCTAGCATCCCATAAATGGGACATTGGCAAACTGTGTAGACCCAGATTAGATGCCGCAGAACTTAGTATCTGATCAGGGTCTACACTGTTTGCATTAACAACAGGCATTAAAATAAAACATGGTAATAATCAAAAGTGACCAGACACCCCTTAAACTGGAAATGAACTGGTCCAAAGAGATCAGGTAGAAGTGTCCATTCGGCATAAATGGGTTAATAAGTACTCTCGACAAAGCTATGTAATCATGAAAAAGTTAGAAAAGTAGTTTCTGAATAATCCGTTTGTCTAGAGCTATGATACATGTAGTTCTCTTCTTAGATCTTAGATCTCAGTTTATTACATAGCTCCATGCAAGGCACCTTTTTTCAACTGAAAAGTATTGATATTTTTCTTATTTCTCCATGTAAACATATATTATGGGTACTTATTAGAAGCACCTTGCAGAGGCGCTTCTAATGAGTACCCACAATATATGTTTTTGTGCAGACGCAAGAAAATTATCTAGCTATCCCCACCCCTACCCCTTCTTGTCTGTTACTATGATATTGGGAGTTACAGCCTCAACAAATCCATGAGATTGTCATGATGTATCTGTTATTATTCTTGTCATGTTGCTCTGATAGATAAAAAATGCTGAAAAATCCTTGTGTGTTCTTTTAAAATATTAATCTCCCCATCCCGCACCCTATTGTCCAGCACACACTATTTCCCAATCCTTTATTCCTGAGCTGTTGGCAGAGCTCCCCCAGCCCACTCCATTTTGTGACCCTTTATTCCTCAGCTGTTTGCAGAGAGCTCTATAAAATAAGAGTTTTCAAATAAACCAAATAAATACTTTTCTTATAAATACGCTTTCTGTGGCGTCAGATCTTGGTTTACACTGTTTGCTCAGGTCCGTCTGTCCCAAAATTTAGGGTTCATTACGAAAACATGCCTTTTCAAATGTATTGAAAATTTTAC